>JALAZF010000117.1:10510000-11110000 GCA_022829125.1 Lathyrus tuberosus
CTGTAACCAAGGGGTCTGGGGTTCGAATCCCCCTCGCCCCAGACGCCCTTTTTATTTGTTTTTTCATTTTCCCTTTGGTTTTCTTAACTTGGGCCTTTAATATTCACACCCTCCCACCAATGGCCCATTGCGCTGCAAGCATAAACCCTATCATTTCAAATTTTTTAACACACCCCCCATTTGGTTTCCTCTTCTTTTATTTTATTTTTATTTTGTTTTCTCAAATATCTTTTATTAAAAATGTTTTCTTTTACTTAAAAATCCCAAAAATTCATAAAGAATTTTCAATGTTTAATTTAATTTTCCATAATTTAATTTTTCACTTTTATTTTTACATTAAATTCTAAATTTACAAAAACATGTGTAAACTGTTCACTTAATTTTGAATTTTCATTGAAAAACACTTAATTGAGTTTTGTAAAGAGTTCTTTGGGTTTGTTCTTGATGCATGAGAGAGTTATCATGAGAGTGTTCTTTGACTTTGGATAGAGGTCATTCCCGTAGAGTTTTGTTTGTATCTCTTGACTTTGTTATTAAATCCCTTACCTTGATTATCTTTGCCTTTGATTTCACATTTGAACGCTCTCTTTACCATATGTATGTGCACCATTTGTTTATGTTTTGTTGTGAATTACCTCACTATCTCTTGCCATACATTGATGTCTGAATCATACTTTTGAGATTGATCATGTTTAATTGTTGTACATTCCCTTTAAGTTCTTGAATTCATGTTGTTCATGTAATTTCAACCCCCTTCAACTCTTGTTTACAAGTTGTTATCCTCCCCATCCTTCCATAGGAAAACCTCTCTATTGACCTCAAGGTCATAGATAACTCATTATCTCCCTCCTTGACCTCATAGTCATAGGATTCCCTCTTGACCTCATAGTCATAGAGCCATCTCATAACCTTGACCTCATAGTCATAGGTAACCTTTGACCTCATAGTCATAGCCATCTTCCTCCTTGACCTCATAGTCATAGGATTCACCTTTGACCTTATAGTCATTGGTAACATCTTCTCTTTGACCTCATAGTCATAGGATACTTTCCTTTTGGCCTCATAGCCAATCAACCTCACCATTTAGAATTAAGTTAGAGTTCTTGGACTCTATGTGGGACTCATCACCTTGAGTATCCACCTTACCCCATCATAACTTAGACTTAGAGAGTTTCTTAAACTCTATATGAGCTCATACTCATTCCCCTTGGAACTTTGACCACAATCAATGGTTCCTCACCCTTAGTTAGGTGAACTACGGTTGCTCTGATTCTTTAGTCAGATACGTAGGCACAAGATGCGACGTCTTGGCGAGCAAACTTAGTGTACATACCCTTAGGTCTTTACCTTTACCCTTAACAGATTTCCTTAGCAAGTAAACATAACTTAACACAAACATTAACAAGAGGTTCCTGTAGAGTATTACAGATACTTAGGGTGCTAATACCTCCCCTTAGTATAACCAACCCCCGATCCCCGATCTCTTAGCTTTGTCTTCACTTAGCGCAATCAGGGTTTTCTTCGATCTTTACCCTTTCCTTTGGATAAATCAAAGCTCGGTGGTGAATTTCAAAGATGTGTGATTCAAGTTAATTAATAGCTTGATATCCGATTCTCACCGCAACAAGGCTCCTCCAAAGGGCCGTCTCGCTCAAGTCCAGCAGGCGGCGAAGGTCGATCAGTAACCCGAGGGATCCACCTCCTCTCCCCGTAGGATTCAGTCTCCAGTTTCTCAAGAACATCGGTCAAAGAGGCCGCGGTTAGAGGAGTCTGGGCCTATCGACCTCACAGAGGGCGTTATCAGGGAGAGGTTTATGCTGCCTCCCTGCCATCGTAACCGGGAACTCTTCACCACGGAAGACCCTTTGATTGTTCCCGAGGTAGAGGCCAAGGCGATTCTGGGGGTCGACCAGGCGACCAGAAGAAAGGCGTTGTCCGAGGACGCGACTGCTGTGATGAGGGTCCTTGAGATGACCTTGGCTCTCAATGATGGGACTCGTCCCCTCGCCGACTTGAAGAAGCTGAGGACGGAGATCGCGACCCTCGATGAGGGGAAACTTAAGGTGGAGAATGATTTTGTTGACTACAAGGAGAGGCATAAGATCCAAATCAGTCTCTACCGCAAACTTGAGGAGATGCGGCAGAAGGTGACCAAAGCCGACGAGGAGAGGGAACGGCTCCAGGCGAGGGTCGCCGAGGTTTAAAGTGCCAAAGAGAAGCTTTTGGTAACCCAAGGTGATTTAGTTTCTCGGATCAGGGAGCTCGAGCAGAATTGCTTGGGCACCCTTGAGTTGGGCTTTAACATGGCGGTAAAGCAACTTCAAATTGTCAACCCCGGGCTCCAGTTCGTCACAGAGGGAACATGCCCTTTCCACCGGGTGGTCGACGGCCAGGTGGTTGATCCCGAGGTGTCCGACAGTGGAGCTGACCAGACTGACGGGGAGATTCGACCCGAGGAGGAAGCTGCTATTTAGTTCTTCATCTGTTTGGCCTGTGCGCCACATTTTAAATTTTGACTTTGATCGGCATGTGTGCCATAATTTGTAATCTGACTTTACTTGGCCTGCGTGCCATGGGTTTTTGATACTACCCGGCCTGCGCACCATGGTTGTAACGTTTGAACAATGGGCTTTGCCCGCCCTCTGTAATGCATTTTTTCTTTTATATCCAGTCTTTTTTGCATTTTATGTGTGCTATTTGTTGGGTATTTGTTTCCCTCGTTAATATGTATGCCATATTGTGTTTGCTTGTTTAAGTATTTAGGGCATTTGCTCGACATAATTGGTCCTCAAATGTACAGAGAACTAATCGAGTGGTCAGAGTTGGGTTCCGACCGTTAACGAAGTCAAGAGCTTGGTCGGGGGCTTTGCTCCGTGGCGTGAACTTCCCATCGCGAGCTGGGCGTTCTGCTTAATTGGTACGACAACGGAGGAGCTCAGTTGAGGTGTCCATGTCGGATCAAGAGTCTGCTCGCACACACAAGAGCATGCTCTTGTTTTTTTGTTTCAAGTTTAGGAGTCACGCTTGTACCCTAGCGCGCCCCTGTGGTCGGGACGTACTCCGTCGCGGTCAGACCAAGTACGCCGAGGGCAGTGTTTTAACTGTAATATTGTTTGAGCTTTTCAGCGTTCCATGGTCGAGCAATTTCCTCCCCGTGCAGGTTCTCGAGGTAGTAGGCCCCATTTTCTGTTCTCGCGCAGACGCGATAGAGGCCTTTGCAGTTCGCAACGAGTTTGCCCTCTCGCGAGTCTTTCTGGTTCCTTCATAGGACTAGGCTGCCTACTTTGAATTCGTGTTTAATGACTTTGCTGTCATGTCGCAAAGTTATCTTTTGCTTGAGTGAGGCTTCGCGGAGGGATGCCACAGACCGAATTTCTTCGACCAGGTCGTGCTCCTCCCTTAGGGTCTCATCGTTCGTCTCGTCGTCGAGGGGAGATTCAGTCCTCCTATAGGGTTCCCTTATTTCTATCAGAATTACTGCCTCGGTTCTGTAGGTCAGTCGAAACGGGGTCTCCCATGTGGTCTAGTGCGAGGTCGTCTTGTAGGCCTAGAGCACGCTGTGTAGCTCCTTGACCCACCTCTTTTTGGCTTCTCCCAGTCTTCAATTTAGGCCTCACAGGATCACTATATTCGTAGCCTTAGCCTACCCGTTTATTTTTGAGTGCTCGATATACATGAAATGCTGCTTTGTGCCCAGCTTGGTAACGAAGTCCTAAAAGTTTTTGTCGGTGAACTGTGTCCCGTTGTCGGTGACAATTGCTTGGGGCACACCGAACCAGGCAAGTATGTTTTGTTTGTAGAATCAGAGTATGTTATGAGCCGTGATTTTGGCGAGGGCTTCGGCCTCTATCCACTTCGTGAACTAGTCGACGCCGACAATCAAATATTTATTATGGTATGATTCTAAGGTGAAGGGCCCGAGGATATCCATCCCCCACCACGCGAAAGGCCATGGGGACGAGTGTTTTGAGCTCGTTAGGGGGTGCCAGGTGCATGTCCCCGTGGAGTTGGCACTTGTCACACTTCATGACGTGCTCCTTGGCGTCCTGCTGCATAGTGGGTCAATAGTGTCCTGCTCGTATAGTTTTACGGACGAGGGATTGTCCGCCTAGGTGTTGTGCGTTGATGCCTTCGTGGATCTCCTGTAGCACGTGAGGGATCTTGGATTCCTCGATGCACTTGAGGAGGGGGATGGAGAATCCGCACTTGTACATCTTGTCCTCGACTAAGATGTAAGAGCAAGCTCAGCGCCTGACTATGCTAGCCTCCTTGGAGTCGTCGGGTAGTTCCCCTGTGCTGAGGTACATGTACACCAAGGTCATCCAGCAGTTACTGTCACCGATGGAGTTTACGTCGACGGTCGAGGTGGGTTTCTCGATGCTTGGCCGAGAAATCACCTCTTGGATAACGAACTTGTTTCCTCTCTTCTTCTTCGTGCTTTCGAGTTTTGACAAGATGTCTTCCCTGGTATTGTGTTCGCGGGGAATATGCTTCACCTCTGTGGAGTCGAACTTTTTCATCTTTTCTTTCACCAAGGCCAAGTACTCGACGAGGTTGTCGATTTAGGCCTGGTACTCCCCCCGCACCTGAGAGGCGACGAGCTGGGAGTTGGTATATATCTTCACCTCCTTCGCGCCAAGGTCCTCGGCTAAGCGCAGTCAGGCGAGGAAGGCCTCATACTCGGCCTGGTTGTTTGATGTCGGGAAGGATAGGGTGATAGAAACCTCGATCAAGATGCCTTCTTCGTTCTCCAGAATGATGCTCGCTCCACTTCCTGTCGAGCTGGATATCCCGTCAACATATATGGTCCACTTGTGGGCTCCATCGGTCGGGGAGACGAGGCGATCATTTCCACGATAAATTCGGCTAACACTTGAGCTTTGAGGGTCTTTCTGCTGTCGTACTGGACGTCAAACTTAGAGAGCTCTAGGGACCATTTGAGCATCCAACCCGCCATGTCTGAGCGGCTGAGCAGCTGCTTCACGGGCTGGTCTGTCCTAACCACGATCATGTGGGCCAGGAAGTGGTGTCTTAGTCTTCTAGCCACATTGATAAGGGCCAGGGCGACCTTCTCAATTTGCTAGTACCTGAGCTCGGGACCCTGGAGGGCTTTACTGGTGAAGTAAATCGGTTTCTGTCCCTCAGATGTTTCACGAATGAGAGCCGTGCCGACGACCTCAGTTGCGACGACGGGGTACAAATATAAAGTCTCCTCACTTTCTGGTCGTGAGAGGACTAGGGGTTGCGAGAGGACTTGTTCAAGGTGGAGGAGGGCTTGCTCGCACTCCTCGGTCCACTCGAACGTGGCCTCCTTGCGCAAAAGCTTGAAGAATGGGAGTGCGTGTTGGGCCGACTTGGCCACGAAGCGGGATAGTGAAGTAAGCATCCCGTTTAGGGATTGGATCGATTTCTTCGAGTTAGGCATTGGTAACTCGGAGAATGCCCTGCACTTGTCGGGGTTCGCCTAGATTCTCCGCTCCGTCAGATAGAAGCCGACGAATTTGCCGGCTCGGACACCGAAGGTGCACTTCTCTGGGTTGAATCTCATTCTACATTTCCTCGTCGTGTCGAAGACTCTCCTGAGGTGAGCAGTGTGGTCGATTTCTTCTCGTGATTTCACGATCATGTCGTCCATGTAGACCTCGAGCATGTCTCTAATTTTGCCCCGGAAGACTTTGTTCATCATTTGTTGGTAGGTCGCGCCGGCGTTTTTCAGACCGAATGACATTACGTTGTAATAATAATTTCCCGACTCGGTCATGAAAGCCGTGTATTGCTTGTCGGCCTTCGCCATGGGGATTTGGTTGTATCCCGAGTACGCGTCCATGAATGACAGTAACTTAAAACCTGGAGAATTGTCGACCAGTTTGTCGATGTTAGGCAATAGATATGCATCTTTGGGGCGCCCTATTGAGATCGGTATATTCAACACACATTCTCCATTTTCCATTAGATTTTTTAACTAATACAACGTTGGACAGTCAGGTTGTGTACCGGACTTTCGAAATAAAATTTGCCTCTAAGAGTATTTTTACAGCTTTTTCAGCAGCCTCCGCTTTCTCGGGAGACTGCCTACGCCTTCGTTGTACTATGGCCCTGGCGGCCGGATCTACGGTGAGCTGGTGGCAGGCCATGCCGGGGTCAAGCCCGGGCATCTCTTCAGTGCTCCACGCGAACTGGTCAACATTCTCCCTGATGCAGGCTTTCAGCTGCTTCCTCACTAAGTTGGGGAGTCATGTGCCGATCTTCACGCTCCTGTCGGGGTCGTCGCCGAGAGTGATTAGCTCGAAGTCGCCATCTGGAATGAGGCGCACGGGATGGAGGGGCTGCCTGTCGCCACCATTCGCTAGAGGTGTGTCAGCCGCTTTTTTGTTATGCTCCTGCTTGTTGGGGAGGCGGCTGTCGAGTGAAATAGGGTATTAATAATGTGCCTCCAACGCTGGACCAACGATTATTTGCATTGGGTTGGATCATTGGGCCCAATACGAATAACTGTCAAGATCTACGTGACGTAGGGAAGACCAACACGTGGTCTTCGTCTTGTGGGTAGTTGATTGATGACGTGTCCCCGCGTGGGAGGCACGTGGAGACCGTGGAAAAGACGCGTGAGTGCTCCCCGTGTGACTTGATGAGTTGGACCTTCATTGGACCCTCTCCGACGGGAAGCTAGTTAGGTCGTGCCCGATAGTGGGGCAGCCTCTGACCCAGTTCGAAACACACACACCCCCGACAGTGGGGCAGCCTCTGACCCAGTTCGAAAAACACACACACATATATATATATATATATATATATATATATATATATATATATATATATATGGTGATGTATAGGGATTGTTTGATTCAATTGTAGTTTATAAATAAAATAATTATATTTATCTCTTTTCAAAAGGATAACAAAATAAGAGAAAATTTAAATATATTCTTTAAGAGGTATATTTTTTTTCAATGAAAATATAAAAATAAAATTAATATCGTTTAGAGAATGAAAATAGAAAAAAAATGAATATGTGTAGAAGAAAATTATATATTTATTAAAAAATAGTAAAAATTACACATAAGAACTTATTGTTTTCTTTTTTATCGATATTCAAACGCACAACTTGAAGATCCAATACATTTTTGTTTTTTTTATTAATCTATTAAAAAATCCATATAAACTGATATTAAATTATTTATTAAAATCCTAAAAAATATTTATTAAAAAGAAATTTAGAGAAAAATAACTTTACAAGAAAAGTCAATGCGACAACTCTACTAGTACCTAAGGCTCGTAAAATTCAAAGGTACATTTTGGTGTGTCAACTCTCTTTTAACAATGAAAAGTGTTTAAATTTCTTTTTAATTAAAGTGAATATTTCGGTTTTCTTATATTTAGTTGGGTATCCGTACCCGTCACTTATCTTCATTGTCATATAATTTTTTATATATATTTTATTTAAAAATAAAATAATATTTTAAATTATTTTACACTAAAAATATCGGTATTTAACTATTTATCATAGATATTTAAGAATTTGTCTTTAATTAATTAATTAAAAAAAAAAATAAAAAAACAGAGCAGAGAGAAAATTCACAATTCACATATCCATTTTCTCAGATGTTTAAATTTCTTTTTAACTAATCAATTATTGAATTAATCAACGAATTAAAAGAAAGAAAAGAAAACAGAGTAGAAAAAAAGATCACACTTCACATATCCATCTTCTCCCTTCGATTTTTTTCATATTAATATACTAGTATTTTATTTTAATTATTTTTCCTCCGATTTCTGCACCGATCACCGGTTGGTATGTCCCCAATATAACTTCTCTCTCTCTCACACATTAATATCTATCGACCCGTCGCCAAGTTCGCCGGAGATTCTGGCCGGCCACCGCTCTCCGATGAACGCTTCTTAATACAACACCATGGCGGACCACGGGACCGCCACCGTGAATGACGGCGAACCAGAACCACAACATAAGGAATTTCAAAACAACAACAACGACGACGACAAGAAGAAAGATAAGAATTCAGATCCCGAGCATTTCTGCTGTCTGCTCCAGCCTATCACCCCTGACGCTGATCCCGAATACATCGGCATTCGCCGCCTCCTCCTTCATCGGAAGGCCGAGGCTGGTGCTCTCCGCCGTAGGGTATGCTCCTTGTAATTAACAAATTTTCTTCTTAGATTTTATTTTCGAGATCAATTGTGCTAGATTTGCATTTTAGTTTTCCACAATTTGATATCGTGATTCGTGTCCTTTGGCTATGTTATTACATTTTGAATTTGGATCATAAGCTTATTAATTTGATTTGGAATTTTTTAGATAAGTAATGTTCAGGTGTTTATAATTCTGTTGATTTTACTTCTAACTTCCTTTTCAGATCAATCAATCATGTTAGCCAATATTTATTATCTTATTTAATTACTTTGAATTTTTTGTATAAAATAAATTATAATGATTAAATATGTTTATAGGATCCTCCCTAGCTCAAGGATTAGTTTCTGCAGCTGAATGCTAACTCGGTTTCTACCGAAAAAAATGTATGTTAATAGGAACTAAAAATGTATTTAACTTATATATGCTGTGATGATTGTGTTGAAGGATTGGAGATGCAATGGGAAAACTTATGTGGCATACCGGAATTACATTAGCAGGCCTAGGAACTGGGAAAGTTTACGAGCTCCGAGCCTTCAAACTACTCCAGGAAACAGGTGCTGATTTTTTTTACTTGAAGTTATGTTAAATTTTGCATCAATTTGTTCTATAATGGTGACTCGCTTACCAAAAGATATAACATAAAGAATTAAAGACGTCTCTGGTTGGACTGAAGCTTTGAAGGATTTGGATGTGTTCTTAATTTCTTATATAGACTTTAAAATAAAATCTTATTAAAATTAAAATGACTTTAGTTTCTATATATATTTCACCACTTCAATTGCCGTAATTATGTTTTTAAATCCGAATTTCAAATTTTGGGGTTAATTCTTTGATTTCGGAAACTATTTGTAACTATAACCACATTTTATGTTGATGCAGCTTTCTTATTTATGGTGCTAGTTTAAATTTATGTTTCCATACAATTCTGACATCAGGATAATTTACTGGTTGATTCATCAGTGGCCGATGGATTTCATCTGGAAGTCCACCCTCCCGTTGGTCTGAGGTGGACAGCTGGAGTTCTGGGAGGGTACGTAATTCCTTATGGATTGTGTTGTAATATATTTATAGTTGTTGCAGTTTTTGAAACATAACAATGGACTAATATTTTTTTGAGAGAACAATGCATTGATCTTAAATGAGTTGTATTTGTGGTATAGATTGTATTTGTGGTATAAATTTCTTTTAAATCAATCATGTTGAATTAGATTTGATTAAGTTTCATCTAGTGCTTCTCTTTCTGAATTGCAAATGCAAAAGTTTAAGTTTTATTCAGAGTATTACATCATAACATAATTATTGTGTTTTATTGCTATGGTTTGTACCGTGCTAGTTTGGAATTTTGTTCAATTGCTTTTTTAAATTGGGGAGGTTTGTATATGATGTACATGCTTGTGTGAGAATACTATTTTTCTGTTTAGTCCGTATTAATTAGTTCAGTGATAGATTATATAGTTCAATTTCTTGATCATTTATTTTTGGTATCATATATCAAAATGTGTTTTTTTTTTTCATAATAGGATGTCCAAGTTGCAAACTCATTATCCAATCATAGAGCAAGTTTTGGTTCTGGCTCAAATGTAAGTGATTCTGATCGTCCACGGCACCGCGGAGTTGAACCTGCCTATTCCTTTGTAGGAATGCATTGCATCTTTGACCAGTGCAAAGCCTCTGGTAGTATATATAGTCCAAACTATATCTGTCTTACCATTATCTTGGTTACTTATCTCTCATATGCTTTGTTTTCTGTGAACTAATTCTGAAAAGCTTGATGTGTAGTTACGGTGTTAAAGTTTGGGCACATGAGTTCTGACCTACTTGCATACGGGGCATCAGATGGAACCATGACTGTTTGCAGTGTTTCGGAGAAACCTTCAGTCCTCAAACAATTAAGTGGCCATTCCAAAGATGTCACAGGTTGGACATATTGGCACTGGTTCCTTGGTCTTTATTTAATCTTGCACCACATACATGGCCATGAATGCACAAAGGCAATATAATCTAATATACTAATTTTTAAAGGGTATTTTACACCAATAAATCTTTGGGTACATATTTAAAATTTCCATTCTTTAATAAATAAAATGGCATATCAGACTCTGCACTATATTCTGTCTGGACTTGTCCTTTCTCTCTAATCCTTTAAACTTAACTAAATTTCTAAGTTTTAAACTTCAAAGTTATTTCAGATCTCAAATCCATTATTGATCCCCCACTTATTTCGTCAAAAAAGTGATTTTAAGGGGTTTAGGTAAAAGAAAAATGACAGGAGTAGGACCATGTTTACTTAATTTTAAAGTAGAGGGACTCAATTGACTTGAAAAAGCTTGAAGGACCAAAATCACAGTCCAAACCAATCATTTTATTAAGTCTTTTTTATATCCATTAAAATGTTGGCACCAAATTACTGTAACTATTCTGTTGTTAGCGTTCAACCTTCTTTTATATACTCTGTTACATCAGCGATTTATTTTTATTCTGATTTATTTTCAGATTTTGATTTTACATCAAACAATCAGTACATTGCTTCCGCTTCGTTGGATAAAACTGTGAGAGTATGGGAGATAGGTAAAGGCATTTGCATACGGGTGATATATGGAGTTTCTTCACAACTGTGTATCCGTTTCCACCCTGTGAGTACAAATTATGGTGATTGTGTGTGTAAATAGAATGACCTTCTGACCTCTATTTGGAGGATAGTATTTTCATAATTAATAGTTGGAAAAAAGTACTCTTATATTTGATTTTTATTTATTTATATATTCTGGTAAGTTTTTCGATGGATTTCATCTTTATATTCTTTTATTTATTATTAGAGCAAATAGCAACAGTCTGAGTTGTGTTTCAATTTACTAGATTCCCACTCTCATATGTCTATCTTCTCAATTCAACAAGTCATTCTCTTAAGAGTGGCGACAAAGTTGAGTTTCCTAAATTTTTTAGGGGGGTTATGAATCTCTCGTACAGTTCGTGAAAGGAACAAACAAATATTAAAATAGAGAAAATGATATGGCAAACCTAGCAATCACTGTCGTCCATATTAAAGAATTTGAGACATTGATACAGTTTTGGATTATTTAGAATTGCTTGTGATTGAGGCTTTAATAAGTGAAAATATGCTTGTCCAAAATATGATATAGTGAGGGAGCTGGGAAAATCTACTGTGTAGAGTGTGCCCTTTTCTTCTCCATCACATCTGGTGAAACTTGGCTATTCATTTCTAAAAGAGGGCATGAGAGAAGGAGGGAAACTTGTCAATTTCAAATGATGGGAAAGAGAGAGAAAAATTACTGAATATTTCTTCTCCATCACACTTGGTGTAACATAAAAATTCTTCGGTTACTTGTTTGATTTTCCCATAATGCATGTAAATGTCCTTGCTCCTTGGTATTTTGTCTAGGTGAATAAATTTTCTCACGCATTCACGTTTTGTTGCTACTAATGAAAATATTTTTCTGTGTTTGGTGCAGGTAAATAACAACTTCCTTTCCGTTGGTAATGCAAACAAAGAAATCAATGTAAGTATGTTACCTGTTTCAATTTTTTAATTAAGTAACATTTTGATGGCCCCCTTGCCTAAACTTTTTTGTTGGAATGTGTTGATTTTGGGTATTCCCTTATTTAATCTGTAAGAGCTAACATATTGTTAACATGGCATCTATAAAACCTGAAGTGTTATTGAGCTAGTATTCCTATTTTCTTGTTTTTTTAACAATGCAACAGGTGTTCAATTTTAGCACTGGAAGGGTAATCAACAAGGCCGTATTTGATGCTGAAGTTACCGCTATGGACCATGATCATACTGGTCATCTCATATTTTGTGGAGACGCGCAGGTGTGCTGCTATATACATGCATAAGTATATCGTAATCATTAAGTTTATCTCATTTTGTTTACTTACTGGATTCAATACGCAGGGATGTATATACTCTGTAAATATGAACTCCCACACAGGTATATTATCCCGCTCTCATCGTCATCGAAGTAGCGGCAAACACAGATCTCCGGTCACAACAGTGCAATATAGGAGTTTCTCTCTACTGGCTCGAGGACCTGTGTTGTTGACTTGTACTCAGGATGGAAATCTGTCTTTCTTCAGGTTCAAAAACAATTAGCCATTACTCCCATTTGCATTCTCTTATCCTAATTGAGCCCTTATGTTTCTTTGGAGAACTAAATTTAGCATATTGCAGTGTGGCTTTAGAGATAAAAGGTTATTTAACTCTTCGTTGCTCGCTCAAGTTAACTCCTCGGATACACAGAATTCAAGCTTCTTTCTGCCCCCTTCTTTCTCTTGAAAAAGGAGAATTCATTGGTATGTTGATATCTCGATATCATTGAAAGCCATGTAGAGGGATTCACCTCATAGTTTTTCTGAAATTTCTTTGACTGCACGGACATCACTGTTGCTCTATGTCTAACTTTCCTCTGTTATACGCAGTTGCCGGAAGTGAGGACTCAAACGTCTACTTCTACGATCTTACAAAGCCAAAACATACATGTGTAAACAAGTTACAGGTCGGTCTTACATCCATCGAAGGTAAAGCTACTATTGTTGCAATGAAATACAAAATAACAAGAATTTTCATGATGCAGGGTCATCGCTTTCCTGTGATGGGGATCGCTTGGAACCACGGTGAAAACTTTCTGGCTTCATCTGATTTTTACGGAATAGTAATTGTTTGGAAGAGAAAAAGAACAAATCAGAACAAGAATACATAGCAACAGCAGTTTAAAAGCATACAGTTAAGTCAAGGGCCATTACATTGCTTCTTTTTCTTTCGGTTTTGCCATTGTCCCTTTGTATCTTTTGTGCTATTATTTTTTATTTTTGCCACAATGTTCTTTTTGTATGTATTGAGGAAGAAAGTTTATTCTTAGTGAACCATGCATGATTAGGGTTCTGTATACAAGTTCTGAGAGGTATATTTTGTTTTAACAAAGCTCACATTGTAATTTTATGCTATCAAAGAATAAGGCTATGTGTAAAGCAGTCATGCAAATCCATTGTAGTTTGGCTGGTCAATGTAAGTGGAATTTCTGATTTTGTTTTAAATAAAATATTTGAATTCAATTTTTGTTGTATTAATGTTCTGAATATTAAAAATAAATATATGAAAATTGAAAAATTTAAAAGATTTCTTTATTTTTCTCCTCTATTTTCTCTTCTATTTTCACTTTTTCTGTCTTCCAAATTCAGAGTGCATCCCAGCGCTACGATTGGAAAGCTATTTTCCGGACGCACTCTAGTCAACCATGTAACATAGTCTATAGTCTGAATGTTATTTTCTGAATTGTAATTTTTTTTACACGATCAATTTTGTAAACTCTCCACTTAATACCTTATATCATATTCTTTTAAACCCTTAAAAGAAGTTATTTTGTATTTGATTATTGTGTTTAGTAATACAATTTGTATTTTGGTGTCATAAATCTCATAATCGTTTTAAATTATAGGTAATGTACATGTGTATTTTTTTCATTGAGTTATAATCCATTTTGTATGTATTGAGAAAGTTGTACAATAAATATCACCCGAAATCTTTTTTAAACTTCCTCCTTGAGTTATAATCCCGTTTTTGTATGCATTGAGAAAGTTGTACAAAAAAAATCACCCGAAATCTTTTTTAAACTTCCTCCAGATGTTAACCTTTGAATCTGTGAAATGGTTGCTTGAATGATGTTCATTTTTGATGGTTGTATGTATAGTGCATCTTGATCTTGTCAACCTAACTAATGCATGAGAGGGTGTGTGTCGAGAGTTTCCCAACCTAATGTTGTTTAGGTTATTATTGGAAAAGAATTTAACCTTTGAACATAAGTTCATGTTACATGATCATATACTTAAATGAGTATGTGTAGAAGTTGGTAAATTAGGTTTTGGAATAATAATTTGGAGGTTTGATTTTGGTTTTAATAGAAGTCTGACATTTTCTACGTTGAGATGTGAAAGAAGTGGTCAATATAAAGAACATATCTGTACGTTGAAATATGATGTCTGCAAAATAAGGAAATGTGGATGTCCCTCTAAGTTCCGCGAATACAACATAACCATAGATGCGCCCAAAATATAACGAACATATTAAATGTTTGGACATCTAATATGTTGTGTGGTGTACATAATAATGTATTGACTCACAAATTAGTCGGTCATCCTATTGTCAGACGTTTAGATTCTGATGAAAAGAAAATTGTTGATGAGATGACAATGAACATGGTTCAACCTAAAAACATAGTCACAACTTTGAAACATAAAAGACCTAACATTGTCTCAAATATTAAGCAAATTTATAATGTTCAACACAAAAATAATATGGCGATAAGAGACTCAAGATTTAATATGTAATAATTGTTAAGACTATTGGATAAACTTCAGTATGTTTTTAGACATAGAGTGTGTGAGGATGGAAAACATATTCGAGATATATTTTGGACGCATTATGAATATATCAATTTGTTTAACACATTTTTTATTATATTGATAATTTAATGTATAAGATCAACAAGAAATTGTTAGTGTTACTTCTACAAAGATAACGTATTCAATTGGTTTTGTTTATTTAGAATGTAAAAAAAAAAAAAAAATTATTTGACCTCTAGAAATGTGTATGAAAAATGTTGAAAGACTGGTAATGTTGAAAGACTATAAAAATATGTCATAGGTGATTGTTATTGATCGCGATATTTCAGTGATGAATTTTGTTGCAAAAATATTTTCTACATCATATGTTTTACTTTGCCGATATCACATAATAAAAAATGTAAGATATAAAATTAAGGAATCTTGGAAAATAGACAAATCAATTCCTATATAGATGAGTCATATTGGAACCTAAAATGGAAGCGTGAAATGTTGTAATTAGGGCTGGAAATGAGTCGAGTCGAGTCGAACTCGCCTTAGCTCAGTTCAACTCGTTAAGACTTAGTCGAGTTCGAGTTCGAGTTCGAGTTCGAATTCAGCACGAACTTTTTTTCCAGATCAAACTCGACTCGTTAAGAATTGGCCGAGTTCGGGTTCATCACAAACTTTTTTTTTCAGGTCAAACTCGACTTGTTAGAAGTTCACGAATATCTCGGTTCAACTCGTTAGGTTTATCTTGTTAGGTTCAACTCGCTTATTTCATAGACTTAAAAGTAATTTTTTAAAGTCTATTTTATATATATATATATATATATATATATATATATATATATATATATATAAATTAATATTTTTTAAATAAAAAATATTGAAATAAAACAAAAGTTATAAGATTGGAATTTATACGATGTTAATTTTATTTGTATAATTATTCGTAGAAATATTTTACTCACTTGAGAATATAAATTATCAATTAAAACCGTTAGATTAAAAGAAAATATGAGACTAAGATTTAGAACAAATCTTTAAACCTACTCATAAAGACAATATAATCTATCTCATATATAATCGAATTGACTCATGAACCTAACGAGTCGAACTATGTATAGTTCAAGTTCAGATCATTTAGTTAACGAACTTAGTTTTTAGCTCATATTCAGCTCATTTGGTTCATGAACCTAGTTCAACGATTTAATTTTCGAATCGAATTTCGAACTATTTTCGAGTTGGTTTGGTTCATTGCAAGCCCTAGTTGTAATCAATTATCATCCATAAAGAGTATGTCCCTATATTCTACAATACAAGCATTTAGGTGTAATATGATTAAAGATCCTATTTTGGAGACAAAATTTTCTAAATAACTTAGCATTTGTTTCAGATTGATAGTGTGAATCTATGTGATTGGAAGTACAAACCATTAGTTGGTTTTGATGATGACAACTAATGAAGAAGTCTTAAAGATAACAATTCCATAAGTCAAATGGATTTTGGATGTTAAGAGTTGTTTGTTGTAAAAGGAGTTGATTTCTAATTTCAAGTAAAGCTTCTGATGATGGTACATGATCAAGAATCAAGGAGATATTTCAAGTCTCATTAGTCATAGGATTCAAGTTCTAATTAAAGGGCTAAATCATCGTTGATCAAGTAAGGGAACTGAAGATCTGAAGTTGTGAAAATGTGAAAACTCGCTTGATCTTTTGTTTAGCGTCTTAGAGTGATCAATTAAAATGTAAAAAGTCAAGAGTAAGTCGTGAAGTACTGAGACAATCATACACACATGAAAAAGTTTTTCAAAACCCTCTCTTATTTTATAAAATTTATTGAAAACCTATCCAAGCTTATATGGAGTTGATTGAGAAACATTACGAATTGAGAAAGTTTATACATTGCCTAATCGATTTGAGCAAGATAAATAACCTCTTAATCGATTAAAAAAAATTTTAATTGATTAAACCATGTTGCCATTTTAGATTTCCTTTTTTGGATTAGGATTGTCGTATTTTGAAAACTCTTAATCTATTACCAATTAGGATTAATCAATTAATTCATTAAAGTGACTCATGAATCATTTTCTTTTTGAGCCAAATATTTTCCTATATAAAGGAGGATTCTTATCATTTCATTTTACACCAAATTTTTGAATATAAATTCATCTATCTTTCTTCCACTCTCTCTATTTTTATATTTGCATTTCATGAGAATTTTGATAGTGGTAAAAGATCGAAAAACCCTTGTGAGGGTTTCATTGAAATAAGTGTTTTGTTTTATTTGCTTTATTTAATAGTGTGTTTCTCTTGTGAATTGTATTTGTAAAAGACTTAAAGATTGCAAGTTAAACTTGAAAAAAGTTTGGGTGAAGGATTTTGAGTTTAACCTGTGTTAAAATCTTTATTTGATTCTTGAAGATACTGTGTTAATCCTACAAAAGCTCAAATCTAATCTTAATCTTGATAAGTTTTTACACTTTTCTCACTGTAAGACTCCAAAAGAAATGTGGGACACCCCTTAAAGTTACCTATGAAGGAACATCTGAGATAAAAATGGCTAGAGTGAACACATTAAACCATGAGTACGAACTCTTCATAATGAAACTTGAAGAAAACATTTATGATTTGCAAAAATGATTCATCTCATACCTTTTTTTTAAACTATTCGGAATAATTTTAGAAAGAGTCGTGTTGATTGTTGATCGTGAAGGCTGGATCAGATCCTGTAGAAGTGGGTCACCAAGTACGCCTGGGATGCTGGTCGTATGGAGAGGAGGAGGGGGGTGTACCTGCAAGGCACTCCGACGCTCAAGTAAGAAAGGGTCAGAGAGAAAGGGGCAAGTACGAAATATGAGTTCTTAGGGTGAATATTTGATACCTGACCCTCTCAAGCGAGAGGGTTTATATAGAGTCCCCCAGTGCGTGGCCAACTGTCCTATTTTCGGGGCGAAATAACCGTTTTCCCGAAGAATAGGTAACTGTCCAAACTAGCCGTTATGTCGGGCAGGGTGCCCAAAACTAGCCGTTATGTCGGGCATAGGCACAGTTTCGGGCACCTGCCCATAGCTGTTCGGGGAGTGGGCGAGCCGTGCGTAACGGGCATTGTTTCTGGGGAGGAGCGGTGCAGTTCCTGCCCGGTTGGAGGGGCAAAAATGTAACTTTTTCCCCTTTGTGGATTGGACTTAGGCAATTTGGGCCGCTCTGGAGCAGAAGTGGATTGGGTCATGTCTAGCCATTGGTCTAGTCTAGAACATGAGCCCCCCAAGCCGTTGCTCCCGAGCATGGGAGTGATGACTTAAAGACAACTCGTTGCTCCGGGGAGCTAGCGTGAAGTCGTCGTTCGATGACGAGGAGGGCCGCATCGGGGCGCCCGCGACTGGTGGTGTTCGTGACCCCTGGTGTTCGTGGCATTCATGACCATGACCGTGTTGCCCGTCGTCCGGGGAGACTAACAGTTAGTCAGAATTGGAAACGTTGGGGCGCCACGTGTGCCTAGAGCTCCGTGTAGAAGTTACTAGGCAATGATGGCTAGTTAATAGCCATCATGACCTACGAGCGCGTCCACTGCATGTGCCCCTCTGTATAAAAGGGGAAAATCCGTCTCATTTTGGACTTTTCACTCTCGCTTTCCTTCGTCTTCTTCAGAGCGTTGCCCGTCACCGTCGTCTGCTACTCCGACCACCACACCAAGCTTCGAGCAACCACCTTTTGTCTTCTTAAATCAAGTAAGTTTCCGATTCTGTGCTTGTTTTAACTCTTTTTGGTGGTCAATGGTAGATTGCATGTGGTTAGGGCTAGGTTTAGAGGACGAAATAGGGTAGTTTCCGGTGATTGTTGGTGGTGGACGGTGGTCGTGCCATTTTTCAACTTCTGACATGTCGCCGGATGTGTTAGTATGTTTTGGTGAGGAGGGCGGTTCACGGCGTCGTTGCAACGGCGATGCATGTGTAACCGTCGTGATTGTTCATCTTCTGAGTGGGTGATGAATTTTCCGATCGAATATTCCCAGATTCTGGTGAAGCTTTGCGGTTTTCGTCGAAGCTTCAAACGAAATCTGGGTATGAGTGCGGGGAAGCTCCTCGCTTGGGGATGATCTGTTACGAGCGTCTCCTCGCGGGGAGGTTTCATTTTTTCTTCTGATGTTAGGGCATAGGCCGGGAACGTTGTCCTCAGTCCTCTGCGCGCCCTTTCACTTGACGAGCGGTGGAAGGATGGATTTGATTTATTGTCGAATTCACTTTTGTCTCTGCTTTTCAGGTGATCGATATGGCGACGGGGCCAGATGGAGAGATTATCTTAGATTCTTCCGAGGAAGAAACAAGTTCTTCGGATAGTAGTAGTTCGACGGCTTCGAGTACCCCCAGTGAGGTCGGGGAGGAAGAGGAGTTGAAGATATGGACGAGGACGTCGTCGAGGGTTCCGTGGAGGAATGGGAGGTGGCTGAACCTGCTAAACATATGTCTACTTTTGCAAAGTATTTGGGGGACGTCTTTACGGAGGTCGGGCCAGAGGGGGTGGAAGGTGCACTTTCCCTCTGAGGATGACCAGGCCGGCACGAATTACGGGGACCGCTTTGCAATGTATGAATACGCCTTTAAGGAGCTGGGTCTGAGGTTGCCGTTCACCGATTTTCAGCAGTCGGTGTTCGTGCACTTGAAGTTGGGCCCCACGCAACTGCACCCTAACTCGTTGGCCTTCATCCGGGCGTTCGAGCTGGTGTGCGAGTACCTCTCCATAGGGGCAACTCTTCCTCTATTTTTCACCGTCTTCCATCTTCAAAGGCAGCTGTCGGGGAGGCAGTATGGTTGGGTCTCTTTGAAGCAGCCTCGCAAATTGTTTAAACCATTTTCGAAGTCGATACAGATGTTTAAGGAGCGGTACTATGTTATCGAGCCCGTGTCCGAAACTGCCCAGGATAATACATATGTCTGGGAGATTGAGGTTGATGAGGATGGAAATGACCTGCGCAACGAGACGGGGAAATTTATTGGGCAGAGAATCTACAAGTTCCCCATCCATTGGGCACCTGACCATTTCGCCAAGAGGCCCGGTGACTACGTTCTCCAACCGCACGAGCTACACGGGCAGGATGCCGTGGCGTACGAGGAGTTGGTGAAGTACGTTAACTCCTTCCAGCTTGCGGAATGCTGGACGAACAAGGGTAACCCGGTCTTCGAGGAGGACGACAGTCAGAGGGTTGAGTACCGGTTTATTAATACCAAGGCACTCCTGGAGTGCAAGACTCCTGCGGAAGTCGATAAGCTGCTTGGTAGTCTTAGTTATTTTATATTTGCTCGCATTATTTCTTTTCCTCGTAACTAATGTGTTCGATTTTTGTTTGTGCAGGTGAGATGCCTCAGGCCCATGAGCGGGTTGTGAAGAATGCTCTTGCGAGGAACAAGGCCGGAGCGGTTCCTCTAAGGTTTCGATTCGCTGGTACGCGTGTTCCCACTCCGGTTCAGTCTGCTGCGGGGCCCTCTTCTCCTACTCCCGCTCCCCGGGGATCTCCCTTGCCTTTGACCAGACGATCCAAGCGGCCAAGGGTTACTGACGATGTGGATCTCACCCGGGTTTCCTCCTTGTATCCTTGATAGGAGATTCTTTGAGGGGAACTCTTTGGTCGTGCCTCGGGCGGAATCTCTTCGTTTGGAAAGCATGGACCGCCCGAGCAAGAGGGCGTTGGTGGCTCAAGATGCTTCAGCTTTGGTTAGGATGATGGAGATGGCAGCCGTTTATGCTGAAGGGGACTCTGCAACTGAGTCTGAACTTAATGCTGCCCGGGCTACCATGGCGTCCCTCAAATAAGAGGTCAAGGGCGCAGATGATGCTCGGAAGAAGGCTGAAGAGAAGGTGGCCAGGCTGAAGAAAGAGAATTCTACGCTGGATGCGAAGAAGAAAGCGGCCGAGGAGCTGGCCAGCAGCTGAGGGCGGTCAACGCTCCGGGTGAAGATGAGCCTGAAGATGTGAAGGAATTAAGGACAAGGTCCGAGCTGGTCGCCCGCACGCTGACGGTCGAGGATGACAGTATTGCCGTCGCAGACGAATCCTTCAGAAACGCCGTGGCTCAACTGCGGGTGGTGAACTCCGAGCTTGACTTCTCTGTCGAGGGTACCCATTATCTGGCGCATATTGAGGATGGCCGGATCGTTATGCCTGACGCCCTTCTTGAAGGAAATGTCGAGGATCTACCCGCAGAGAGCTAGGGGCCTCAGCCCGAGCCTGCCGATCAGATGGACGCGTGAGGGGTTTGTCTTTTTGTTGTTGTAATTTGTCCGGCCTGCGTGCCGCGTAATTGTTGTAATCTATTTGGGGGGCATGGACCCCGTTTTATGTAATCCAGCACAGTCGTGGTCCTAGTGGCCACTTATTATGTTTAAACTATATGCCCGGTCTTGGTGGTCAGTTCTGTTATTTGCATGGTTTTACTTGCTTTTATTTTCTGCTAAGTGTTGCACTCATGCTTGTTGCGAATGTATGCTTGCCCGTGATAGGGTATTTTCCTTATGTGAAGTTTTAGGGGATTGCTCGTTGTAGATGTGTTCGGCAGTGAGGGGTACTGGTCGAACTGCCGGGGAATGTCCTGGCGGGGATGCGGAGCTCAGGTCGCGTTTGAGGCCTGAGTTCGCAGCGTGAACGTCCCATCGCAAGCTGGGGTTCTGCCAGTCATGGTACTTTGACGATGGCAATGGTCGATCGAGGACCGCCGTCGAGCAGTTACTCGGCTCGTTACTGAGTGAGGTTCTGCTTTGTTGGTATGCGACGCTTGTACCTAGGCGTGCATAGTGGTCGGTAGCTGACGTTCATCATCGTGACGGGTCGAACCGAGAATTAGGGCCTTAGCTATAGTATCGTTTTATCTTTTCGTCGTTCCATGGTCGAGCAAGTTCTTCCCCGTTGAGATGTTCTAGGTAATAGGCCCCATTATCCGTTTTTGCTCGGACACGATAGGGTCCTTCCCAGTTGACGGCTAATTTGCCCTCGCGAGAGTCTTTGTGGTTTCTTCTTAGAACAAGGCTTCCCACGTTGAACTCTCGTCGTATCACCTTGGCGTTGTGCCTGATGGTAATTTTTTGTTTTAGTGAGGCTTCGCAGAGGGCTGCCCCGGTTCAGATTTCCTCGATGAGGTCGAGTTCTTCTCTTAATGATTCGTCGTTCATCTCCTCGTCTAGGGGCGACTCTGTCCGCCTAGAGGGTACGTGAACTTCGATGGGAATTACAGCCTCGGTCCCGTATGCTAGACGGAAAGGTGTTTCCCCGATTGTAGAGTGTGGAGTTGTGCGGTATGCCCACAATATGCTGTGCAGTTCCTCGACCCAAGCCTTCTTTGTTTCGTCCAGCCTTCGTTTGAGGCCTTGAAGGATGACTCGGTTAGCTGCTTCAGCCTGCCCGTTTGTTTGGGGGTGCTCGACAGATGCGAAGTGCTGCTTCGTGCCCAGTTGGGCGACGAAGTCCTGAAACTTCCTGTCCGTGAATTGCGTCCCATTGTCTGTCACTATCGCTTGGGGAATGCCGAAACATGCAAGGATGTTTCATTTATAGAAACGCAGTATGTTGAGGGCAGTTATTTTGGCTAGAGCCTCCGCTTCTATCCATTTCGTGAAGTATTCTACGCCCACTATTAGGTATTTGTTCTGATTCGATCCTACTACGAAGGGTCCTAGGATGTCTAGGCCCCACCAGGCAAATGGCCACGGGGAGGACATTGCCTTGAGCTCGTTAGGTGGAGCCAGGTGCATGTCCCCATGCCGTTGGCATTTATCGCATTTCTTCACGTGTTCTTTAGCGTCGTACTGCATGGTCGGCCAGTAATACCCCGCTCGGAGGGCCTTTCGGGCAAGTGACCTTCCACCCAGGTGTTGGGCATTGATCCCTCGTGGATTTCACTCAGGATGTGTGCGACCATTTCTTCCTCGACACACTTGAGCAGTGGAATGGAGAATCCCCGCCTGTAGAGTTTATTTTCGACCAGGACGTAGGAGCAAGCTCTTCGTCTAACTACGCTGGCCTCTTTTGGGTCGGACGGAAGTTCGAATTTAGCGAGATAGTTGTAAACATGGGTCATCCAGCAGTTGTTGTCGCTGATCACCTGTACGTTGAGGGTCGGGGAGGCCTTCTCGATACTGGGTCGAGGAAGTACTTCCTGTATGACGGATTTGTTTCCGCCTTTCTTCTTTGTGCTGACTAGTTTAGATAGAACGTCTGCTCGCACGTTATGTTCGCGGGGAACATGTTTCACTTTTACTATTGCGAACTTCGCCATTTCCTTTTTGACCAGGGCTAAGTATTCAGTCAGGTTGTCGTTTTTGGCTTGATATTCTCCTCGGACCTGAAGGGCCACGAGTTGTGAATCTGTGCAAATAATGACTTCTTCTGCGCCCAGGTCCTCGGCTAGATGTAACCCAGCGAGGAAGGCTTCATACTCATCCTGGTTGTTAGAGGTTGGGAAGGACAGGGTGAGCGATACTTCAATGATGATTCCTTTGTTGCTTTCCAGTATGATGCCTGCACCGCTTCCTACCGAGCTGGAGGCGCCGTCTACGAAAATGGTCCTTTTGCGTGCTTCTCTCGCCGGGAAGTCTGCGAACATCATTTCTGCGACGAAGTCGGCCAGAGCTTGGGCCTTAAAGGCTTTCCTGCTTTCATATTGGATGTCAAATTCGGATAGTTCAAGTGACCATTTGAGCATTCGACCGGCTATGTCTGGTCATCCCAGCAGCTGCTTTATGGGTTAATCTGTTCGAACCACGATCGTGTGGGCCAGGAAGTAGTGTCTTAGTCTTCTGGCTGCATTGATGAGGGCCAGGGCCACTTTCTCTATCTGTTGGTACCTTAACTCTGGTCCTTGCAGTGCTTTGCTCGTGAAGTATATAGGCTTCTGTCAGTCAGGTGTCTCGCGGATGAGAGCGACGCTTATTGCTTCGGTTGCTACGGAGAGGTATAGGTACAGAGTTTCGCCATTGTCCGGGCAAGAGAGGACTGGTGGCTCTGAGAGTGCCCGCTTCAAATGGAGAAGAGCCTTGTTATATTCCTCGGTCCACTCGAACGCTGCCTCCTTACGAAGGAGTTTGAAGAATGGTAGGGCGTGCTGGGCGGATTTGTCCACAAAACGAGATAGTGACGCGAGCATCCCGTTGAGGGACTGGATGGATTTCTTTGACTTGGGCGTTGGAAGCGCGGAGAATGCTCGGCATTTATCGGGATTGGCCTCGATTCCCCGTTCTGTTAGATAGAAGCCGAGGAACTTCCCTGCCCGGGTACCGAACGTGCACTTCTCCGGGTTGAAACGTATTTTGTATTTTCTGGCCTGTTCGAAGACCTTCCTTAAATGGGCAGTGTGATCGATTTCCTCGTGGGATTTTACGATCATGTCGTCCATGTAGACTTCGAGCATGTCGCCTATCTCTCCCCGGAAGACCTTGTTCATCATTCTTTGATAGGTCGCTCCGGCGTTCTTCAGGCCGAAGGGCATTACGTTGTAGTAATAGTTACCTGATTCGGTCATGAAGGCCGTGTATTTTTTATCGGCCACGCCATTGGAATTTGATTATAGCCTGAGTAGGCGTCCATGAACGATAAAAGTTTAAAACTCGCAGAATTATCAACAAGTTTATCAATATTGGGGAGGGGATAGGCATCCTTCGGGCATGCCTTGTTAAGATCCGTGTAATCAATGCTCATTCGCCATTTTCCATTAGATTTTTTCACGAGTACAACGTTGGACAGCCAAGTGGTGTACTTGGCTTCCGAAATAAATTTGGCCTCGAGGAGGTCCTTTACAGCTTTTTCTGCAGCCTCCGTTTTTTTCGGAGACTGCTTTCTCCTACGTTGTGCTACGGCCTTGACGGCCGGGTCAATTGTCAATTGGTGGCAGGCGACGGACGGGTCCAAGCCGGGCATCTCAGTGGCGCTCCAGGCGAAGAGGTCGGCGTTCTCACGGAGGCATGCTTTGAGCTGCTTCCTCGCGATATCGGGCAGGTCTGCTCCAATCTTCACTCCCCGCTGAGGGTCGTCGCCGAACAAAACGATCTCGAAGTTGCCATCCGAGATTAGGCGTATCGGATGGGAGCTGTTGCTGGTCAATGTAGATGGGTTGGCCGAAGCTGCTCGGTCCTCCTGTTGGTCTTCTTCGGGGAAGCGGCTGTCGAGGTCGATGGAGTCGACCTGGGGCAGAGGCTTGGCTTCCTCGGAGCTGCTGGACAAGGCTGGCTTGCTTGATCCCTTTGGCTTGGATGTGATGGCGTTGAGCCCCTTTGTGGCTACTTTAAAACGCTGTCGTGCAGATTCGATGTCGCCATGGAGTCTGGCGACCATCCCTTTTGAAGTGTAATACTTTATCTTGAGGTGGACAGTTGAAGGCACGACTACCAACTCGGCCAGAGTTGGCCTTCTGAATATGCACTGGTAAAGTGATGGGCAGTCGATCACCAGAAATTGCACCTTGACGGATCTGGCCGTCTCAGCTGATCCAAAGGTTACAATCAATTCGACGTATCCCCATGGCTTGGTCACTGATCTGTTGAATCCCTGCAAGTCAGACCCCACGTAGGGGGTAAGGTGTGATTCGTCCAGCTAAAGTGTTGAAAATAGCTGAGAGTACATAATATCGACCGAGCTGCCCTGGTCGACGAGGATTCTGCGAACGTCGAAGTTCGCCATTCGGGCTCTGACGAGCAAAGGTATGCTCGAGTTCGGGGATCCCCCGAGGAGCTCTTCTCGGTAGAAGGAGATGGGGATATAGCCCTTCTGGGCCTGATCGAGCGTGGTCACCTTATTGGAGCTTGTGTTGATCAGATGCTCGAATTTTTGTTTCACGGAGCCCACTGTGACTTTGCTAAAGCCCCCACCAGAGATAACCATGGCGGAGGGAAATGTCTCCCACGGACTATGGGCCGCGAAATAAACAGGGTCGCTGAGTTTGTCCGGGATGTAGAAGTCCTCTGGTCGCAATATGGACATAGCGACCTGGATGTTGGCGTCTTTCGAGGGGATGCCTCTTCCTCTATTCTCTTGGACTCCTGGGCGTCCGGCCGAGGAGTGTCCTTCTTTTTCGCAAACTGTTTCAGATGGATTTCCCTGATCAATATCTCGATAGCATCCTTCAGATGGATACATTCCTCAGTAGTGTGGCCGTGACTCTTGTGGAAACGGCAGTATTTTGATTTGTCGGCGTTGGGTCTGGCCGACAGTTGTTTGGGGAAGCGGACCCCTGCTTGCTTGAATTCCGAATTTGTGCATTCGGACAGTATCTTCTCCCTGGAGACTGTCAGGGGTGTATAGTCGTGGAATCGCCCAGAGGGTCCCTTGCTATTGCGGGAGTCCCGAGGACGGTCCTCGCGCCTCCGCTTGCCTCGGTGAGATATTGAGGCTTCCTCGCCTCTAGAGGCCCGAGCGTTCTCCTGATGGCGTGATGCTCGGACGTTGCTGGCCACCACCTTCTCCTCGTACTGAATGTGCGATTGAGCTTTGAGGAGGAGGGCGTCTAAGTTCCTCGGAGGTGCGAGGCCAATAGCTTTAGAAAACTCGGAGCCCGGACGGAGTCCTTGCTCGACCAGAAACTTCTTCATCTTGTCCGTTGTAGGGACCTGCACTGCCTCTTTGTTGAACCTCTCGATATATGCCTGGAGAGGTTCGTCCTTTCCTTGGATTATGGCTCCAAGGGAGGCCTCAGTCTTGGGGTGACGGCGAGAAGCTGTGAAATTCCGCGAGAACATTCTGCCCAGTTGCCTCCAGGAGGTAATGGACTCTTTGGGCAGCTGCTTGTACCATGTCATTGCCCATTTCCGGAGCGTGGTCGGAAATAGCCGGCACTTGATGGCGCCCCGTACGCCACGGTAGTCCAATAGCGCATCGATGTTCTCGATGTGTTCGTCGGGGTCAGTAGTCCCGTCGTACGTGCCCAGTGACAAGGGCTTCTCCAGGCCCTTAGGGAGACGGGTAACCAAGATTTCCTGGGACAATGGGCCGCGAGGCTCATCGTCGCTGCTTGAACTGGTGAATGAAGGGGACCGAAGCGCACGCTCGCGGCGGCGGTTCCTTTGGGGAGAAGGTGAGCGGTTCCTTCGAGGAGAAGGCGAGCGGTTCCATCGAGGAGAAGGTGAGTGGTTCCTTCGGGGAGAAGGTGAATGGGCCCGGCCTTTAGATTTGACCGGAGGAGACTGCTCATTCCTTCGAGTCCTTTTGTGGCCAGGAGAGTGTTGGTCACGCGGGGAAACCTGGTCACGCTTCCGGGCGGCGCGAGGGTCAGGCTCTTGGCGCAGTCTCCGGTCAATATCTCCCCGGGGCTGCGGGCTCCTAGATCGTCACTGGTTCCTCCTCGGAGGAGGGGATCTTGGACGGCTTGACTCTTCTAACGCCCCGATTCTTTCGTTTTGCTGCAGGATCAGAGTGTTGGTTTTGTTGATCGCCTCCAGGAGGGCTGCCATGGCCGGGTCGGCGTTAGGCAGAACAGGAATGGGCTGGACGTCCAGCGATGGCTGATCGTTGTTACGGTCAGCAGGGGTAGGGGAAGGAGAAGCTGTGGCCCCGTCTCTCAGAAAGTGGGCATCTCGGAGGAGAGATGATGGGCCGTCAACGTCGGTCTTGTTGATGGGGAGGACAGCGGTTTGGAGAGCACCCTTGGTGTGATCTTGAGAGGCCATGATGATGATCTTTGAAATTTGCTTTAATCTTCGGTTTCCGGGGAAAGAAAGATGGGGAGAACAATGTTTCCCACAGACGGCGCCACTGATCGTCAAGGCTGGATCAGATCCTGTAGAAGTGCGCCACCAAGTACGTCTGGGATGCTGGTCGTATGGAGAGGAGGAGGGGGGTGTACCTGCAAGGCATTCCGACGCTCAAGTAAGAAAGGGTCAGAGAGAAAGGGGCAAGTACGAAGTATGAGTTCTTAGGGTGAATATTTGATACCTGACCCTCTCAGGCGAGAGGGTTTATATAGAGCCCCCAGCACGTGGCCAAAGGTCCTATTTTCGGGGCGAAATAACCTTTTTCCCGAAGAATAGGTAACTGCCCAAACTAGCCGTTATGTCGGGCAGGGTGCCAAAAACTAGCCGTTATGTCGGACATAGACACAGTTTCGGGCACCTGCCCATAGCTGTTCGGGGAGTGGACGAGCCGTGCGTAACGGACATTATTTTCGGGGAGGAACGGTGCAGTTCCTGCCCGGTTGGAGAGGCAGAAAGATAACTTTTGCCCCTTTGTGGATTGGACTTAGGCAATTTGAGCCACTCTGGAGCAGAAGTGGATTGGGCCATGTCTAGCCATTGGTCCAGTCCAGAACAATTGTCATCTCAACAACAATTTCCTTCTCTTCAACAATTAAATGATCAGTAACATAAAGATATTTTAACTTTTATCCAAGTCATGATTGTGTACTTCACACACAATATCAAGACTCCAAACATTTTAAGACGCGAAGTACTACTCATAAACTGAATGAATATTCACATTTCCTCGATTTCGTGTGACCTCGTTTAAATCGAAAATAGTTTTAGAAAGAGTCGTGTTTATTGTCATCTCAACAACAAATTTCTTCTCTTCAACAATTAAATAATTAATAACATAAAGGTTTTCTAACTTTTGATCCAAATTATTATTGTGTACCTCACACACAATAGCTAGACTCCAAACATTTTACGACATGAAGTACTCCTCGTAACATGAATGGACATTCACATTTCCTTAATTTTTATGATTTCATTTGAACCTTTTATTTGTTCTTTATAGACAATCTCTGTCACAATTCATCACAATAAATTATTTTCTTCTATTAAAACTTGACTCAGACGCCTCAATAATAGTAACGCACCCTGATTAACAACTTCACCACAAACTCACTAAAATGTATCATCTTGTAAGATAAATTTATTTTCATTCATAAAATATTTATTAATGTTTATTTTCTCAACAACTAGTTTGACAATATCTGATTCCGCAACATGAGTTCTAAAACTGTTACAACAAATAGAAACAATAATTAAAACTCAATTTTAATATTACTTAAAAGATCCTTCCATGAGTAATTATTCTCAACTGAAGAATTATTCTGGGTGTTTTCTGCACTAATATTTTAAGCAAAATTTATAAAAATGGCTGGTAAGATGAGACATGTAGTTACCTGATCAATGTTTTAAGAATGAAAATGAAGTTGATAGTACAAATTGACATTTTGATTTCTACTATCTAACTAATACTATACTAATAAATGCATTGCCTTTTTTACCCTTTTTAAATAAAAAATTAACACTACAAAAAGGATTTATCAGTAATTAACAAAAGACACAAATTCACCACTACATCCTCCTCAATGCAGCACACGTGTCATCTCCTAGTTTGTCTAAGTGAAACAAAATCTTTCCTCCCTAAATTCATCTTCACCGGTTACCGCACCCAAACTTAGACCACCTCCAGCAGAGGTTCTTGCAAACGGTTTGCCAGCGTGGCACACAAACTTTTTGCTTTTCCATCTGCCAGCGTGGTCAACGAGAAAATAACAAGCAACGACACAATTCAATTTCTTTTATTTTTTAAATTGAAAAATTTACTTTTTTCTTTTAATTTTTTCAACTTCTTTTTTATTATAAATATAATTTTGGTTTCAAAAAATTTACCAACACAAATTTTTCTCACTTTTATTTTCTCTTCAATTTACAATTTCTCTCTCACAATTTCATCATTTTATTCCTAAACTTTTAAGTTTGATTAATTATGTGATATTATTTATTTTTATTGTTTTTAATTATATATCAAGTATTTGAGATTAATTTTAATTATCATTTTAAATTATAAGTTTAATTTGAATTTTATTTAATTTATATCAAATTTAATTTAAATAATTAAAATTATTACTTTAATTAATATAAAATTTAATATGAATAAAATATTAATATATAAAATAAAGTTGTGGGACCCAATATGAGTTCTTCAGAGTTGCACCATTGGAGTGAAAACTAGTTGAGTTGCTTCAAGCTGACGTGGCTTAATAGGTCCCACAAAGAACCCAAAAATGGGTTCACGGTTGGAGATGCTCTTAGTGAGCTTGCAATATAACCTCATTTTCCTCACTAACTCTCTCACTTTTCACTTGAAGAACTTTTTTTCCACTACTTCCCAGCATACATTACAAGGTTAGAGAAGACATTCTCAAGAAATCATTCTTCCAACTTCCATTCCTTTGCAAGGTTAGTTCAAGTGTACTATGGTTTTTTGTTGTTTTCATATTTGTTATTTGTTCAAATATGTTATCAATATGTTCTGTTTTATATCTAGATTTTAAAAAATAATCGAAATATGATGAAATAATGATATGTTGTCTGACTTATTGATGTTCAAATACCATAAAAGACACTGTTTTTTGTATGCCGCGATGCGGTAATGTTTGTCAATCATAAATGATTGTTTATTGTTTGATCAAGTGTTCAAACTATCATCACCAAGCGTTGTGTTTATTTTGTGACAGATCCACCATCATTGTGTGTTTTAGATTCAACTATTATAAAGTGTTTAACAGTAAAAAGAAATTTCTCGTGTGAAGTTGATCACTTTAAAAAGGATGTGTTTATTTTCAAACATCATCAAAATATGAGTGTATTTGTTATGTTTTTAGACTTATTCATGTTCAAATATCATCAATATGTCACTGTTTTTTGTTTTAGAACCTTATGGTATTGTTCGTCAACCATAACTGTTTGGTTAGTGTTTCATCACGTGTTCAAAATATCATCACAAAATGTTAAAAAACTCAAGGCCTATAATATGTTTGACAGAAATATTTCACATGTCCACCACCATTGTGTTTCATTTTTGTAACTGTTATAAAATTTGCTTTGTGTGTTTGACATAGAAATGAAGTTTTTCATGGCTAAGTATAACAAGTGTTGTTGACATAAAAGTTTCCTTTCATAATACTTGGCATATCCACCACCATTGTGTCTTTTATTTCCAACTGTTATCAATGATGGTTTGTGTGCTTGACATTAAAAACATTTTTCTCATATGAAATATATCATGTGTGCAAGATGTCAAGGCCTCCTATTTTGATCAAGGATTTGGTGAAAGGTCATCTAGTGTGGAAAATGCACATTCGCATTGTTGACCTCTGGATTGTTAAGGAGAAAAGTAGACAACAACATATCGAGTTAGTCATACAAGATGGAAAGGTATGACTTGGCCACTCTTTTTGCATGTTTATGTCTTCATTGCTTCTAAATAATCAATGGTCTAACAGGGAGATCAAATTCATGTTCTGACAAGGAACCGCGATTTTAAGGATTGGCTTGAGAAACTTAAGGAACATCAAACTTATGCACTTTACAATGGTGAACCGGTTGTTAATGATGGTCATTTCAAAGTGTGTTCCAATAGCCTTAAACTTGTCTTCAATGGAGGAACAACTATCTCTAAAATTTCCATACCTGACATACCTCCACATCACTTCAAGTTTAAGGATATTGCAGATTTTCTCAATGGCCAATTCCAGCTTGACATGTTATATGGTGATTATTTTATGTTATGCATACTACTATTATCATTATATTTTTAAAGATACTAAATCTTCTTAACTAAAACATGTGCATTTTAAATTTATGTCAAACACACAGATGTTATTGGGATTTTACAAGATGTCGTGAAAACTCAAAAGGGTGGTGGTGGAAAGAAATCATGCGCCAATATCAAACTGCGTGACGAACATGGTAATGTCATTGAGGTTGCATTGTGGGATGATTATGGAAAACAATTTATGAACTACAACCTCTCTAATGACACTGCTGGTCCAACGATCATTGTGTTGACACATGCTTGGTGTAAAAAAAATGCAGGTTAGCCATTTCCTGCATATATCTCAGCATAGTGTTTTATCATTTTTTCATACTTACAATGCACTCTAACTTCATTTCTATAATTATGCATAAGCTTCTGGATTGCCTTTCCTTTCTAATGCTTGGAATGGCTCGAGACTTCTTATTAATTTAGATCATCCCCCAGTTGAAACCTTTAAATCCAAGTAATTAATTTTCCTACATGTATATTCCAATATTACATTGATACCTCATATGTTCCTCGCTGCTGTCATGAATGATCTTTTAATGATATTTCAGTTTGTCATCAACTCAATTTTAAAATGCATCATCACACTCTCTGAGCCAATCCTGTGATTCATTGGTTCAATCCACCAACAAAAGCTAGATTAGCCCAAATGAGGTGAAGACAATTCGTCATATCAACAAATTGGGGAATGATTATTTTGCAACCACTATTGGGACTACAAAGAGATTCAAAGCCTCCAAGTTTGGATGGGATTTTGAGTCTTTCCCATCTTGAAAGACATCTAACAAGTCCCGTGGAGATATTTTTGAGTGCATTTATGGAGTGAAGAATGTGGAATCTATCACTAAGTAAGCTACATTTTCTTAATGCATCTTGCCATGTTATATATTCACATGATGAAGTTTTACATTTAAATGAATTATCTTCAATTTTTAGGTTCAAAATAGAAGTTTGGTTATCGGTTGCTTTGTGTTTTGGGATAAGGATTGTATCCCTTTCGTACAAATGACAGCTACAGAGTTAAGACAAATCATGAAAAAGATATTTATTTCACATGTCCAAATGCATATTATTTCATGTTTCCAATCACATCCCTCTGTTAAACATTGTGGAACTGCATGCGTCCTAGGCTGGAGAGGACAATCCTAAAATATATCCGACACAACTTGACAAACTGTTGAACAAAGAACTAGCTTTTCGAATCAAGTATCAGTCTTTTTTCCAACAATACTCCATTGTCACTATCATTAAGGATGATGATGTATACACAACATTGAACAACTTGCTTAATCCGAATGAGGTTCACACGATTTCATATTTGAATCTATTTTTGGATTAGCTCATCATCTATTTGATTTACTATATGATCATTATCATGTTTTCCATAATAACAATGACTTTAATAATTTTTTTAGCATACATCTAATGCTGTTGTCAACAACTTTGGCACATCCATTCCAATGGAAGTTCAAGAACAACCTATTGTATACCATATTTTATAAAATTACTACTATATTTTGCTTTGCAAACTCCTACTTCTATCTACATGTGCATAACTTCTACCTTGCTTTATATGTAGATGACACAGTCGGCTGATCACACTAACTCAGCTCAACCAACTACATCCGCCAACCAAACTGGAGTCCAGCTGCCAGCTCCAGCAACACCCCTACTAAGAGGGTTGCTATTTCAACATCTCTTGATGATCTTTTCCAAAATGAAGACCTAACTCCTAAGCAACCCGCAACAAAATCTAAACACATGAAGAAGGAGTGATTTTATTGTCGTACAGTTGGAAGCCTCCATTTTTGTAGCTTTGTATTGTTTTGTTGACACCATATGTGTAAGGAATGATTCCAAACCCTGAGCCATAATATTGTATTAGCGTGTCGTAATGCAACTATCATTTTCTAGACAAATTTAACTCATTGTGCTTGGATTATTTGTTTTGCACTGAGGCTTCCATATTTAATGTAATAGTTCCTTCATTATGTTGTTTGTTCATTTCATTGGAACTTATAACATTTTTTTTAAGTCTGTCTGCAAAATACCTTTATCTTTGACAACATGGTTTTCCACAACCTCATAGCTATTCGTTTGGATATTTCTCCATCCAACTTACATGCTTTCCATGGTCCTGTTAATGATACTTAAAAGCATCATTAATCTATACCGTTATCCGTCTATGTTGATACCTTTATTATGGTTTTATCAAATAAGTGCTTTTATAATCATTTATTAGAAATTAGACTCATAAAGAACCTATTGGATGTGATTTCGCTGTTGCACTGCATTTCCATTGTTCTGGCATTAATGTCCATGATTTCATACTGCAATTCAGTTTTGTAGGTGCTCAGCTTAATATCAATGCTTTCTAAATACACCTATTGGAACTCAATTCAGTTTTTTAAGTGCTCAACTTAATATCAATGAATAACATTTACTTACTAACCAATGATTTCTTATAAACCTTATCTCACACAAAATATTAGTGTGCAAAAATGGAACTCAAACATTTGGTTTTACAAAACTGCTTCGTATATATAGATTTCTTGACCTTTTTGCGGTTATAAACAACAAACAAAGTGTTGATTCATTAAATATCTATTCCATTTTTTTCCTCACTATGCACAGCCAGTTGATATTTTAAAGTTGACCAAACCTTTGTTCATGTAATAGTGCAGCTGTTTGAAGCAGTTCAAAGGGATGATTTCTAATATTAAGCATGAGTTTATACCACTTACATAGTACATCCAACTGAATTGATCCTATTGCATTGCAGATTTTGTGGATTATGTCAGGCTCTGGTCATTTCTTCATTAAATGCACCTACTCTATTCTCCAGCAAGTAATGAACGCGACATAACATCCAATGTCCTCAAATCTGATAATATTAAAAAGGTACTTTAGCTTTATTATTTTGTCAGACATGTCAACAATTTTTTGACATCTTTTTGTAGCAACTACTATTAAATGCTTTATTTCTCTACCATTAAACTTCCTATATTAATGCTAACTCGATAGATGATGGCACTACCCTATCCTGCATGCCATCAACATGTTTAGTATGTATTCAAACTAGCTGTCACGATTGTGTTAGTACCTATAGATCATTTAATACAAACTGTACCTTCTCTAATAAAAAACTATATCCAATAACAATTTCCAACTAAACAATGTTGATCCTAACTAGATTAATTCCATTTAAGTTACAATATTGAGGAACTCATTTGTAAATATTATAAACTATTCAAAATTGCAGTTCAGTCCTCTAACTATCCTAAAACTATAACACATTAATGCAATACATGTCTACACAACTCATACTATCGAAGACTGATCATGAATTTACTGGCAGTGAAACCTTCGACACAATTTTAAAAGACCAGGAGCAAAATCGGTTCAACTATGTTGTTCTTAATAATTGACAGATAATAATAGAACAAAGTTAGTGGTAGCATTGCAAGCTTCTATGTTCAGATTGTAAGGTTGTATGTACCTAAAGGTTAGTTTTTAGAAGCTATTGTTCAAATCACACTTTCTTATTAGGCACTATACATAATGAATAATAGGATGAAACTCTTATGAATTTACACAAAATTGACATACAACCATGACCTTCCATACATATGCATAATGTTGGTGACAATTATATTTGAATGTCTATGCAAGTAAGCATCATGCTATGTTTCTATATAATGTGTGTGCTTGAAGAACATTCTAATAGTTTAAACTGCTATTGGATTTGCATCTACTAATTTGATTTCACCTGATATTGGATTTGCATCTGCTACTTTAACCCATGACAACATACCTTAAATTTGGTGCTACTTAACTTTGTCACAGTTATTCAAGTGTTATCTTTCAATAAAATGGTGTGGTTTGCATACAAGTTGGCAGATTAAACCATGGCTCCAAATGACTTTTATGTATAAGAAATGATGGGAATTGGTGGAGGACTTCATGAATGAATAACTTTTATTTATACCACCTTACATCATTGTATGGTTCATTAATGTATCATTACCTACTTTCAAAAATATCATTCAATATGCTTGTGTAAATGTATTGTGTCTTGATGGTATATTAGGTGTTGTTCTGTCATTAATGTAGCCGATGTAAATATTCAATTTTAGGTGGCTTCTTCTTTTGATACTTTTGTACATTAATTTTTTATTCCATGCACAATGCATTATACCATAGTTCAATAATGTTGTCAATAGAACTATTTATATGATCATTAGTTCTACATGAATACCTCATTAGTTCCATATGAAAATTATTATTTCTGTTGGGATTACAACTATGATATTAAAGAATAATTTTCATCTAATGTACCATATATCAGGTGGAAGAACACGGAAAAGACTTAGTTACACAAATATGGACGACACAAACACATACTTGACACCTAAAAAAGCAAGAGCACGTAGATCTTTGATAATAAAACAATCTCGATCAAAACGTCAAAGACACTCTACTCAACAACAAGTTCCATTAAATGTGCCACATCCTACCCCAAAGGTTGGAACAATGAGAACTCCACTATCCGAACTAACCCCATCACAACTAAACCAAAACGCTGTTGAGAAAATTGTTGAAGAAGGAAGGTTACTTAGTGCATGATATCTTGGTTCAGAACCTAGCCAGACCAGACATGGTTTTAGACCGACGACACATGCCTCCAACATTCACAGCTTAGGAAGAAATCTGTTTGCGAACTTTTCTAATGCCATTACAGATGAACACAATGAAAATAGCCAACCTACTGTACAAGAATCACAAACACAAGCCTTACCGCCTCAACGCAGCCCCATTGAATATGTTGCAAGTACTTCTCATAAAAGAAAGTAAGGCTGATTTATTTTCGTAAGTTTTACTCTAATTGTATAGATGATCTATTCAAATGTCTTTTTAGAAGTGACGTCTCTAGTATTTCCATGCAGCATTACAACTACGAGACAACCAACATGTCGGACACCTACCATATGCCAAAACCAGAATGTGATTTCTTCACAAAATACACACTTGATAGACAATTCGTGTAGAAAAGTGTTAGGACAATTCTATGTCAAGTTTTTGGGGTATGTCTGTAATAGACTTGCAAATGCTACATGCTTTAACTAGAGACATTATGTTATTGCAGGGCTACAAGCTTTGTAAAATCTGCTCGGGGCAGGCCTCGGAAAAACTTTTTCGTTCCAAGTTTCACCAATTCCATTGGCGTGTCGCAACAACATGATGAAGATATTTCTACCAATTCCATGTAAGTTGATGTGTTATATACCTGTTTTATATTCCTGCCCATGTTGGTTGTAAGTTATTCACGGTTCGCGGCGTTACCGGTAACTTTACGTGTCCTGAATTTTTTATAACAATAATGCTTTCATGAATTTCAGGTTCCCAACTGCTGCAAAACAACTTCGTGGCAGGCCTCGAAACTCATTGGGAATTCTAAATCTTGCAATGAATCTGATAAGAATAGAACCACATCAAAATAATAGAAACAAAGTCTTTCCATCACCAACTAGGTAAAATTTTTTCTTTTCCTATGATAATTTTATAACATTAAATGATGAATGTGTCTATTTATCTACATGAGTTGATGGATTTGTCTTGACATACATGATTTACATGTGCATAGGATTGTATTCATGAAAAATTATAATTGGAACGCATAAGATTTTTCCATTCCTGCCAGTTGTTTTTTATGACTTACTTGACAGTCTTTAAATCCATTCCATATTTTGCCCATGTTGTACCATAATACACACGTTCAACTTTGCCAACATATTCTCTGTTGTTTTTAAGATTTTATTTAAATATACTTTCCTGCTTTATGAGCCAATATATTATGTGATTTACTTTTATGATTTTTTAAGATTTCATTCTCAGTTGGTTTGTAATTTGTCCCGGTTTTATTCCAACCTATCAAATTTGCTCATTTTTGTTTCACTGTTGTATAGGAATTATGCGTTGCATACTATCCAAGAACAAGTCAGAGAAGGCCGAAGTTTTCGACCTATTTTGTCGGATGAACAAAATGTGTGGCATCCCATACAAACTGTTAGACATGTTGTCCAAAATTCAAGTCCAATTTTTCATCTAACCACAAATTTAGATTTTAATAGTGACGATGACGATGAATCCGACTATGATCCTTTTGCAAGTTAGTGTACTAACTGTTCTATTATTACATTAACAATCCCCCAATCTATTTACGAGTTTTAACGTTACAACTTCATACTTTGTAGCCCATCAATCTGAAGATGATACGTGTTCTGACAGCGGCGAGGAAGATCCGACTTTTGTCATCAATGAGCATCATAAAGGAACAACCAAAGGTTTGAACTGTTTACATAACATATAGCATCTTTAACTTACTTATCATATTATCAACCTATGTTTGTTTATGTAGAATATTATGACATCGGGGTCCCTTTAATTGAATGTCTCTATTGTAAAGCCATGATGTGGTATCAAGAGAGGATGAACAAGGGTTGTCATTCAGCTAATCCCAAATTTTATTTATTTTATGGGAATGGAAAAGGTTCAACTTCCGTTACTAGAGCAACCTCCTGAGTTACTTTCACGTCTCCTGTTTGATCAAGAAAGTTTGGATAGTCAGAAGTTTCAACAGCAAATTTGAATCTACAACACGATGTTTGCCTTCACATCACCCGGAGCAAAGTTAGATAACCATTTTAACAATGGTGGTGGACCACCAACACTTCGGATTCAAGGTCAATCATGTCATCAAATTGGAAGTCTTTTACCACCTGAAGGTACAACCCCCCAGATTTGCACAACTTTATACTTATGACACCGAAAATGAGGTCCAAAATCAGATGCAGGGTCTAAGGTATATTTAAACACACTCTTATAATTTATCTTTACATTACCAAATTCATTCAAGCTTTCTCATAACCTATTGTAAATACATATATATATATATATATATATATATATATATATATATATATATATATATATATATATATATATATATATATATATATATATATATATAATCTAATACTTTTTGTATTATGTTTTTTATAGGAACACCAAAAAGATTGATCCATTGATTGTACATCAATTATCTGAAATGCTTTATCAACATAACACTCATGCAAAAAGTTTTCAGATGGCCAAACAATGGTTAAGTGATGGAAATACACAACACTTGAAACTGAGGCTAATTTCTGATAGAACCACTGATGGTTGAATATATAATCAACCAACTGTATCTGAGGTTGTTGCATTAGTTGTTGGTGATATTGACACGGCAGAAATGAGGGATAATATCATGCAAATAAGAGGAGGCCGACTTTAAAGGATTAATGAGCTACACACAATTTATTTAGCTTATCAATATCCATTGATTTTTCCCTATGGAGAAGATGGTTATAGGCCTAACATTGCTCATAGAGACTTAGACATCTTCCAAGACAACAAGAGAAACAGACTAACCATAAGGGAATGGCTATCATTTTGCATTCAAAGCAGACTCAATGAAGCCAAGACATTGTTGTTGTCTCGAAGGCTATTCCAATAATTCTTGGTTGATGGTTACACGATGTTAGAGTCTGAAAAATTAGAATGGATACGTAAAAATCAACCAAAGCTTAGGGTGTCAAAGTACAAAAGTCTTAATGAAGAAGCTGATCAAAGTCAAACAATAGGGTTTAGCACAGGAAAAAGATTAGTTTTACCATCTTCCTATGTTGGTGGTCGTAGGTTTATGGATCAACTGTACTATGATGGCATGACTATCTGTAGCAAAATGAGGTTTCCTGATTTGTTCATTACTTTTACTTGCAATCCAAATTGGCCTGAGATACAAAGAGTGTTGTCACCTCTACATTTGGAAGCACAAGATAGGCCGGATGTCATATCGAGGATATTCAAAATCAAGTTTGACCAATTACTTTCAGATTTAACAAAGAAGGGTGTCTTGGGCAAAGTACTTGCATGTAAGTTATATTTCTCAACCTTACTTTTAATTGATCTATATTTTAATAATTCTAAGTCATTAACTTGCTGACCTTTTTATAGATATGTACACCATTGAGTTTCAAAAGCGAGGGTTGCCACATGCGCATATCGTGTTTTTGCATCCTTCTAACAAGTATCCAGCCCCTGAAGACATTGACAAAATAATTAGTGCTGAAGTGCCTGATCCTTTGAAAGACCCAAAGTTGTATAATTTGGTTAAAAGACACATAGTTCACGGACCTTGTGGTTTGACAAATCCGAATTCACTTTACATGAAAGACATGAAATGCTCCAAGTTCTATCCAAAAAAGTTTCAGTCTTCAACCATAGTGGATCAGGATGGCTATCCAATATATAGGAGAAGAAACAATGGACACACAATTGAGAAAAACGGAGTCATCCTTCATAGTGGTCATGTGGTTCCTCACAATCCAAGTTTATTGTTGAAGTATGAAGCCCATATAAACATGGAATGGTGGAATCAAAGTACTTCTATCAAGTACTTATTCAAGTACATCAATAAAGGTTCTGATCGAATTTCTGCTGTTATTCAACCTTCTGAGAACAGTGGATGTGGTGGGAAAAACAACACTGACGAAATCAAGCAATACCTGGATTGTCGCTATATCTCGCCCAGTGAAGCATGTTAAAGGATATTCTCATATTCTATACATGGTAGGAAGCCAATTGTTGAGAGATTTTATTTCCCCTTGGAATGAGAAAATTCTGTTATCTACAAAGACTTTGAGCAAATTGAGAATGTTTTACTCAAACCGAGTGTAATCGAATCAATGTTTACAGCATGGTTTGAGGCAAACAAAAAATATGAAGATGCACGGTTGTTAACATATGGTGACTTTGTCTCTAAGTTTGTTTACCATAAACCAAGTAGAAGTTGGATGCCTAGAAAAAGAGGGTATACCATTGGTCGTCTTATTTGGGTTCCTCAGAGCACAGGTAAATTATTATTTGAGGATGATGTTGACTTTCAAGAAAGGGCCATTATGTTACAAATATATCAAATTTGTTGATGGTGTACAACATGAAACTTTTAGATAAGCATGTTTTGATATGGGATCCATACAAGATGATAGAGAATTTATTGAGGCAATTAAAGAGAGACATGTTTGGGGTTCAGGTGTTTTTTTACAGAAGTTGTTTATTACTATGTTGTTATCATCATCCATGAATCGACCTGAACATGTTTGGAATAATTCATGGTTGTATTTATCTAATGATATTCTATATGAACAATGTGTGTTGACAAGAAATCCATGTACACTTTTTGTTTCATGTACTACTATTATCTATTTCTTTACTTTAATATTAGGTGTTTTAAATTTACAATTTTTTCGTACGTAGGATTGACACTTACAGATGAAGAAATACAACAACTTACACTTATGGCTATTGAGACAAAATTACAAAAAAAACAAGAAAAGTTTGAAGGACTACAAGCCTATGCCATATCCAAAGGATTTTTTTATTTCCTTTCTTGGAAATAGGCTTATTCTTGATGAAAGACAATATGATCCTGTTATTCAACAAAAAATGTATTTAAATTTACACACATTTCTTACAAGTAACATCTGTTAGACGATGGCTTGGATCTAGAAGGGGGTTGAATAGATCCCACAATTTATTACGCGCTTATGGTGTTCCGAAAATTGGTTCTAAAAAGTTTAATGCGGAAGTAACCACTGAATCAATTCGTCTACAATGAACCGCTACTAGAAAAATTGGATATGCATAAAGCCACTACGAATAATGCGGCGGGTAAGAAAAACCAAACAGAATCAACAATACACAATGTAATCAACTCAAATATATGCACTTGATATTTCCAAACACCAACGGATGAATACACCAAAACTTAATTCACAAAGTGCTTTATAAATTTGTGCTTAATCAATTTATCAAACACTTGTCGTGCAAGGCACTCCAAGTGTAAATTTCAAAGCAATGTAAGTGTAGATATAATCTAAATACAATCCAAGGGATTGTAGTGTTTTTACAAATCAATTATCCAGCTCTATACTACACTACACCAGAAATTTTCAATCAATTGATAATTCATAAGTTTAAACAATATCAAAATGTAAAAGGTTAGGGAAAGAGAGAACAAACACGATTTGTTTAGGCAGTTCCCCTACCGTCCTCGCTAAGGGTACCTCTGCCCCCAATTCCGAACATGGAATTGAGATATGTATATATTACTGTTGCAAATTGTTTTTACAAGAGAAAACTGAACAATCAAACTCTCAAACGCCTTTGATGTCGATGCAAAGTCTTCTCTCCCCTTGATTCAAGATGAATCAAGTGCCTCGAATTTGGTTGAACAAATCACCGTCTCGCGCTACTCGATTGCAAGAACCCACAGCTCTTCAATCCCCTTCACTCGGTCGATTTCGATCTTCCACAATTCGATCCCAAATCTTTCTCGTACGATCCTACGATTGTTGCTACTAGACTGACCGAATACTCCGTTCTTCAATCACATTCGTACAGCTGAATCCTTGTAGAGAAACGATTTGTGCAAAACCCCCAAAAATCACTCGGATTCTTGGAGGACAAAACCTAGGGTTTTATCCAAGAAACACCTACTGATTCTCAACCCAGCACGAAGGATACAACATACCTAAGTCTGAACGTTATCACTTCACACAATGCACAACACTAACAAAAATGGTTATGTGTAGTTGTTAGAGAACACAAGGTTGAAGATGAAGATGAAGAGAAAAATCAGTACCTATTTCACGTTTCTTGTTGTTTTAAAAATATGAGGAACCAACTATATATATGATGCAATAACCAGCTGAATCAAGTAGCAGCAAAAATAACATAACAGAATGCATAAAAAATGACCCAAACCAGCGAAGAGTCGACCGCTCGCTGGATGAGGGCTGGTTGGTGCTTACCCGGTGAAGCATCTATGCAAAAGGATCAAGCATTCGTCGACCGATACAGGACACGTATGGATGCTGAAAAATGCAGAATAAGAAAACCCAGAAGCATGCGTCGACCGCATGCATAAAAAGGGGTTAGCGTGCGCTTACCCGGTCGTTTTATAAAATTGGTCAAGAGTGCATGAGTCGACTCATGCACAGGTTTGGTTGACGCAAGACATGAAAAATCCCAGAAACGGATTTTTCTATAAGTCTGCACCAACTTAGGACTAATCATGCATACTTAACACTAAAACCATGATTATACTCATGTAAAAAATGTATAGGACTCTTCCTATATGTTTAGACACATGATTATCAATACTTGTATGCAATGCGAACGACAATGACATGATACCGTTTAGATTACAAACTAAGAACTAGCCTACATTGTTGACATCATTAAAACATAAATCAAGTGAGAAACACCTTGCTCTCACATACTCCCCCTTTTTGATGATGGCAACTTTAGCTTGGTTTGTAATTTGAAACCTCCCCCTATCTTTGTGGGATCCTTTAAAATTTAATTGCTGCTTGCAAAGATATATCCTTCTCCCCCTTTGACAACATCAAAAATAGAAAAAGAAGATGGTCAAATGGAAACATCATGATATTTGAGGATTCCCCCAATAATTTGCAAACAGGGTGCATTAACACACATTCACATAGAATGATGATAACAGTACAATAATAGATGGATAAATAAGCACGAGAGATGCAAACACATAGAACCAACAACATTCCATAGAAGTGCAAAAAGTAACATAGTTCAAAACGGAAACCAAGTACAAAAACAAAATGTAAATAGTTAAAGTCATACAACCCATATAGGAAATATAATATGCATCAAAATATAATCCTATGTCTCATGGGGTCCTCCCCCTAAATGATGGCCTCTTCCTCTGAAGTGTTATCCTTGTGGTGGAGGGAGTGGATGTTCCTCTAAATATTCATTAAGCTCAATCACAGCTCGATTGAGAACACCTAAACCGTTGGTTACATTCCGATTCTGATGTTCAACTGCAGTATCCAAAGCAGTGAATCTATTCATTGCAGCATCAACAAACCGGTTGAAATTCTGAGTGTGGGTTTCCAACTGATTTAAAAGAGATGTAAACCTCTTCTCCTGAGCTGTATATCGTTCCTCTTGTAAGATCATAAAGTTCTCTTGCTCCAGCTCCATTTGATTCAACATAGCCAGGATTTCTTCGGTGTTCTGTTGTTGTGGCTGTGGAGGTGTAGGAATCAAATACTCGTGTTATTGTCATTTGTATTCGTCAGTTTGTTGTTGCCAGCCATAAGTGGGAGGAACATAAGCAGCACCAAGGGAAGTCCAACCAGTGTGTTGCCATTCTCCCCAACCTTGATTTTCATAAGGACCGCGCGGTGGAGAGTAACCCATCCATTCCACATTGTCTTCCTCCATCATGTTTACTTCAGTTTGTACGTTATTTCCGGCTTGTTCTTCCTGCACATTTTCTTCTGCAACAACTTGTTCATCAGGAACATCATACTGAGTGTCATTGTAATTTGCTCTGTGTCTGAATTTGAACTCCTCGTTTTTAGAATCCCAAAAGTAACCCATCATAGTCAGGGTCTTTTGTTCGAATTCATGATCAGGGGTAACGGAGACATAGGGAATACCCAGAACCTCTATCCCAACCTTTTTCAAAATGCACTGAATACATGAAGCATAACACAAAGAAACGCCTCTTGTAGAATCCCAGAGTACAAACATTCGATGCGTGAAGTAGTGTGGCCAGTTGATGCGGATTTTTTCTTCAGCAGATAGACTAAATGGACTTCTGCTTGATCGACCCGAGAAAATCCTCCTTTCTTAGGCCTCAAGATGTGAGCAACAATCCATTGCAAAATATGATCAACAGGTTTTAGTGTACCTGTTGTGACAGTTTTGGGAAATAGATCGCTGTTCACAAGACTGTCCGAGTAAGGATCACGCAACATTGAGGTCAATGCAGGTTTAAACTCATAGTTATCGACAAACTTAGTATCAGTCACTTTGGGAAGATCTGCAGTTTCCAACTTAAACAGACTATTCCAAACAGCATCATCCATAGAGTAGGTCTTATTATCAATAAGATACTGAAAATCCGTACCGTCAAATTTATCCAAAATTCTAGTGTAAAACAATCTCACCAAATCTTCATTGTACTTAGTGTCACATTCTAAGAATTCTTCAAATTTCTGAACTTTCAACAATTCAATGACTTCTGAGAGATGATAATCTTCCGCCCTCAGTGGGTAGTATACATACTGCTTAATAACAGAGCGATTTCGGAAGTCTTTGTTGAAAACCTCAGATAAAGCATCAGATAATAGAGAAAGAGCAGTTACCGGTGTTGAAGATGACCCAGCCCTTGATGTTGATGCTCTGGTGGACCTTTTTCCAATTACTCTATGGGAAGCCATTGTTGAGCAATTTGATGAAGTCAGATGAATAGTGTCAAACTATGAAGGAATGATGAACAGTGCGCGTTTAATGATGGTGAGAGGGTTAAAAGATGATCTTGATTCCAATGTAAAGTGAGAACCTCCTTTTAAGAAGTTTGTTAATTGGAATTTTTGTGGGTTTTTAAGAATGTAGAAGTTATGGTTTTTAGGGTTTGGAAGATTGACGGAGAGGAGAGATGAGGAGACACAAGATAGAGTGCATGCACTTGGAAAATGAAAGAAATAATGTTGTAGTTACTTTTCTGAACATATGAAACGGCACGCGCCTTCCCAAGAAAGAAAAATTCAGGGTTCGTCAGCGATGCGTCGACCAAAGCAGGTTATGCGTCGACGCACACTGAATGAATTTTGACAAATTTGAAAAAATTTTGGGATGCGTCGACCATAGGTCGGCGTTCGCTGACTCGTGCCTTCATATGAGAAAATGCACTTTTCTTGAGTCGACCCATGACATGTTCTGGTCGACTCAACCAAGCATAAAATGGAAAAATTCATGTTTTATCTACTTATGCACCAAGTAATGATAAATAAAAACGCCAACACAAAAATCAAACATTCAAATGAATAAAAGATGCTTAATTGTGCAATAAACATCAGTTTCAACACTCAACATGGTACATACATTTAAAATAAACTTATGAAGAGGAACGATATTACCTTAATCATGATTGACGATGAATGCCCTCACATATAGCTCAATAATTCTTTACATTGTTAGTCAAAAACATAAACAAGCACAGATATATGTGGAGAGCCAATACATTGATGAATTCTCATGCACGATCCAAGATGTCGAGAACGCCTAGTTCCCTACGGATGTGAAAGAAAGGCTCTGTATCTAGTGGTTTTGTAAAAATGTCAGCAAGTTGATTTTTAGTATCAACATGCTCAAAGACCACATCACCTTTCTCTACATGATCCCTAAGGAAGTGATGACGTATTTCGATATGCTTGGTGCGTGAATGCAATACGGGGTTCTTGGTCAAATTAATGGCACTTCTATTATCGCATAAAATAGGAATACGCTCAAGTTTTAAATTGAAGTCGAGCAATTGTTGCTTAAGCCATAGGACTTGAGTACAACAACTTCCGTCAGAAATGTATTCCACCTCGGTTGTTGACAAAGCAAAGGAAACTTGCTTTTTGCTATGCCAACTCACCAAGGAATTTGAGAAAAAAATGGCATGTGCCACTAGTGCTTTTCCTATCCGACTTGCACCCGGCAAAATCGGAATCGGAGCAGCCAACCAAGGAGCAATCACTACCCTTGGAATACCAAAGCCCATACTTTGGAGTACCGGAGAGGTATCTAAGTATGCGCTAAACGGCTTTCAAATGAGATTCCTTGGGATGTGATTGATACCTCGCACACATGTAAACACTGAACATAATGTCGGGTCATGATGCGGTAAGATAGAGGATAGATCCAATCATACCTCTATACTTCTTTACCTCTACATCCTTACCATTTTCGTCGCGATCAAGATTAGCACAAGTAGGCATCGGAGTATCAATTGCCTTGCAGTTTACCATGTCAAAACGTTTGAGAAGCTCAAGACAATATTTCATCTGACTTACAAATGTTCCCTCTTCGAGTTGTTTAATTTGCAATCCGAGGAAATAGTTAAGCTCCCCCATCATGCTCATTTCGAACTCACCCTGCATCAAACTAGAAAACTCCTTGACCAAGGTCATGTTAGTAGACCCGAAAATGATATCGTCAACATAAATTTGTACCAAAATTAAGTGTTTGCCTTGACATTTAGTAAAGAGGGTTGTGTCAACCTTGCCTCTTGAATACCCTTGATCAAGTAAAAATTTGCTTAGACGTTCATACCAAGCCCTAGGGGCTTGTTTAAGTCCGTACAAAGCACATTTTGTAGATGTGAGAAAGACACAAGAAAGGGGAGTTTGAATTGTGTTTTAACTTTTAATAACTTTTCGCCTCTTATCATTAACATGCTAAGAGAATATCAGAGTTATGTTGAGAGACTTTGACTTGCTAAGCGTCATTCAGATTGTGCGATGCATGAAGCATAAGCGACAAGGAGAATCTGAATTAGCGATGCTTGAATCAGACTTGCAGTGCGGAAGCTTATCAGAGTTGGGTTGCAAGGTTCTGACTTGCTATGTAAGGTTATGATAATTGATACAGAAACATAACTAATAAAACAAGCATAAACAAGAGTAATGAACACACGATATATCCTGGTTCACTTGAGCCATTCTCAAGCTAATCCATTCCACCCTTCCCAGGTGATTTCGCCTTGAACACAAGGACTTAATACACTATAATCAAAACCGATTACAGATGCACGAGCAACAGCCGATGACTAACATCCTGCACAACCGCAGCTGTGACTAACCCACAATGAATCGTTCAGGGATCCAAGTAAATGGATATAACGAACATTGACCCAATAGGTTCCAATCTCGCAAGATCTACTATCAGTATTTCACAGCTAAACATTCAGGGATCTGAGTCAATGGATATAACGTTTACTGACCATTCTTCCAGGATTTTCAATGAGTTCCATCAGTGATCGCACAAGAGTCTGACCCACAATTGGTCCTCTTTGAGATATGACTATCATTGACCATATTTCAGGATTTCCGCAATGACACCCATCCATTTTCTTCTCAAGTCTCCGATCACACTGATCACTTGAGGAATCCTAATTCACATAGAATTAGTTGTTCTGGAGATTACATTGATGCTTCTTAATAAGCAGATAACTCCTAAGTTTAAGTACAAATGAACACTCAGTGTTCTAGCAAGATATGAGTAACAGCTCCTTGCTATCTTTATATTCTAACAAGATGTAGATGATTTGACAGTTGAATAATCATCTTGTAGATCTTCTTCATATTCATTGTTGAGCAAGCTTCGAGCAACAACTCCTTACTTCAGATCTTCAATATAGCCCAGATGATGAAGTTAGTTGATGACTTAAATGATTTACAATGTTGTCTTGTTCATCAACAGCTTCTGTTCCAATTGATTGTTGTTGTGTTGAATGATGATCTTGAGCTTCAACAACAATGGTCGTGTGTTAATGGTGATAGCTTAAAATATAGTGTAACAACGATAACTGATCGTTGCGACTATCGTCACATCGACACCTTCAGAAGCGCATACTCCTTTCCTTTAAATAGCCAAGTAAATTATAGCCGTTGAAGAGCTGTTGGCTATTTGAAAAGAGTCGTTATGCAATGATGAAAGTTGTACTGCCATATCTTCTTTTTACTGTAGAAGAAGTGATGGGATATATCTTTTTAGTACTGTGTACAGTCATTGCTAACGGTAACATTTGTCTTCAAATCTTCAGAAGCTTCTGATGGTAATTTAATTGAAGCATGAATAGAGACTTTCTAACTGGGTCTTTAGAATCTTCAAGTCTTCAGTCTTCAGAACTTGTCCATTAGGAATCTGTCTTCAGAGCTTCAGCATTTGTCTTGAAACCCGTTATCTTCACTGCTTCAAGTCTTCAGAATCTTTAGAACCTTGTTCACTTAGAACAATGTCTTCAGAACCTTCAGCATTTGATCATTTGAATCTTAATCTTCAGAACACTTCAGTCTTCAGAGTCTTTCTGCACTTGGTTTTCAGAGCCTTCAGCCTTCAGAACTTCAAGTCATGAGAATCTTCAGCACTTCGGTTCTCCACAAGATTATCTCTTCAGAATCATAACCACTTTCAGAGTAGCATCCACAAGACATTGCAACAGCAATATCGGCATCCTTGGATCTATCTGATTATGATCAGATACAGAAGCATACTTGCTTCTTGCGACTTGTGTTACACATAGTAACTCGCATATGATCATTTACGCACATCTTGCTGGTGTTTATTAGATCTGATATCTTCTATGATTATGATCTGCACACAACATACATTAGAACATAAAATAGTTCTTTCACAAATACTCATTGTTATCATCAAAACATAGAGATGACTTGCAGAGACAACTCTTGCTCTTACATGTTTAAGTTTATAAACATGATCAGGATATTCATGGGATTCAAAACCCGGAGGTTGGGCTACATAAACCTCTTCATTGATATATCCATTAAGGAAAGCACTTTTAACATCCATCTAAAACAATTTGAAATTTTTAGTGCAAGCGTAAGCAAGTAAAAGGCGTATAGCCTCGAGTCGGGCAACCGGCGCATAAGTTTCCTCATAGTTGATTCCTTCCTCTTGGTTATCCCTTGCGCTACAAGCCACGCTTTGTTTTGAGTTATAACTCCATTTTCGTCGAGCTTGTTCCTAAACACCCATCGGGTGCCGATTACTCGATGACCTCGCGGAGGGGGGACAAGGTCCCAAACCTCATTTCTCCTGAATTGATTTAGTTCATCTTGCATTAATAAAAACTAATGCTCATCGAGTAATGCATACTTTACATTTTTAGGCTCAACTTGCGAAACGAAAGCGGAGTAATAATAGAAGTTACTTAGCTTAGAGCGGGTTGTTACTCCCTTAGAGATGTCACCGAGAATGTTGTCGATGGGATGGTCTTTGGAAGACTTCCAAGCTGGAGAAAGGTCATCTTTATTAGATGGATGATCCTCCTCACTCTTCATAGGTTGGTGACCCTTTTCCTCCTCAATACGCATTGCTTCAGGTTGAATAATTCCTTTATCAGTGTCCTTGAGTATGTCTTCTGAAGATACACTTGCACCATGAAAAAAACTACCTTCTCTGACATTTTTCGGATAAGACTCATCAAAAGTAACGTGTACCGACTCCTCAACAGTATGTAACCTCTTATTATAAATCCTATATGCCTTACTTGACTGAGAGTATCCAAGAAAAATACATGCGTCAGCCTTGGCATCAAACTTACCAAGTGTCTCTTTACCATTGTTCAACACGAAACACTTACAACCAAAAACGTGAAGGTGAGAGACATTGGGCTTTCTCCCTTTTAAAAGTTCATACGGTGTCTTGTTTAGAATAGGTCGGATGAGCACCCTATTCAAAACGTAACAAGCCGTACTTATGGCGTCAGCCCAAAAGTATTTTGGAAGTCCACTCTCATTGATCACAGTCCTTCCTAATTCTTCCAAAATTCTATTTTTACGTTCCACAACCCCATTTTGTTGAGGGGTACGTGGTGCAGAAAAATTATGATCAATTCCATGGCTTTCACAAAATGCTTCAAAAAGATTATTTTTGAACTCACCTCCATGATCACTTCTAATTGATACAATGTTCGTGTTTAACTTGTTTTGAGATAACTTAGCAAATATTTCAAAGGCCGAAAAGGTATCACTCTTGTTTGCTAACAAAATAGTCCAGTAAAACCGAGAAAAGTCATCAACTACTACAAAACTATAATAGTTACCACCTAGGCTTTTGATCCTAGATGGTCCAAAGAGGTGCATATGGAGAAGCTCAAGGGGTCTCATAGTTGAAACAATGTTTTTAGATTTGAATGAGATCCTTGTTTGCTTCCCCATTTGACAAGCATCACAAAGGTGATCCTTTGTGAATTTGATTTTGGGAAACCCGATGACTAGGTCCTTAGAGACTATTTTGTTAAGCAAATCAAAATTTATATGCACCAACCGTCTATGCCATAACCATGAATCTTCATTCAAAGATACCTCATTTAAGTCTAGCATATAGACGTTATTCACCCTCAAGCCCTTAAACACATCCTTTTTGTCACTATTTTCAATTATGCAACAATCCTTTGAAAAAGATACTTTATAATTCTTGTCACATAGTTGACTAATGCTTAAAAGGTTATGTTTAAGGCCTTCCACAAGAAGCACATTAGAGATAGTAGTAGATGAGGGGTTACCTACACTACCTTTGCCGAGAAGTTGTCCCTTGTTGTTGTCTCCGTAGGTAACAAACCCCTTTTTCTTCGCCACAAGTCGATGAAAAGAGATATGTCTCCTGTCATATGTCTTGAGCAGCCACTATCCAGAACCCATCTTCTTTCGGTGGTCTCAAGATGTTGTACCTACATAGTCAATCAAGGGAAAGTAGGTACCCAATTCTTATTGGGTCCTTATGGTGAGTGAAACCAGGATTGCATTTGGGCAACCATTGATAAATGCCTTTTGGAACAAAAAATCTTCTAAAACGACATTTAGCAATAGTATGTCCCCGTTTGCAACAATATAGGCAATTTTGGTTCAGTTGAGATTTACCTTTGCCATTTCTATCTCGAATCACATACGTATACCTTTGATACAGATTATTCATACTTTCTCGATAATGTGATCGATCAATAGCAAAAGTAACTTTAGGCTTTAGAGCCTTGTCTAATTTGGCCTTAAGGGTTCTCACCTCTTTTTGCCAAATATGACAAGTATCACAACCCCAATTAAACCAAGGAAACTTGTCCTCTTCAATTTCAGCTTTTGATGTATCCACCATAGAGTTTTTAAGAGCTTCCAATTCCTTTTCGGAATCGGAGATCTTTTTCTCCAAATATGAAAAAAACTTTTTGTTCGAGGCTAAGCGTTGAAAAGCTTCCTTAGCCTCATGGTGCAACATATCAAAAGCTTTTTGTAATTCTAAATGAGACATATTATTAGAGTGATTGTATTTAGAGTGTTTTACCTCTTTCTTCTTGTTTTGATGTGCCATAAGACATAGATTGACGGATTCACTTTCGTCACTTGAGTTGTCACCTTTTTCCGACTCGCTATCGCTCTCCCAAGCGATGTATGCTCGTCTAGATTTATTTGAATTTTTGTGTTGACGACTCTTATCCTTATCTTTGTCTTTCTTGAGTGATGGACAGTCTGGCTTATAGTGTCTGGACTTTCCACAATTGTAACAAGATCCTCTCGACTTGCCACTCTTGTTGCCTTCATTTTTTGATTGCCTTCTAAATTTGACGAGATTTTTATCCGAGTGCTAAATTTCATTCTTTCGAATGTACCTATTGTATCTTTTCAGAAATAGCCCCATGTCATCACTTGAATCATTATCTTCATCATTGTTGGTTTCATTGTCACTTTGCTCTTGAGATGTGGACTTTGAACAAAAAGCCTTAAGAGCGATCGACTTCTTTTCCGTTTCCTTTGTTTTCTCCTTATTTACACTCTTCTCATGTTTTTCCAAGTTAATGAGCACTTGCTCATGTTCATCGAGTTTCCCAAGTAATGTCGTGAGGTCTAGAGTAGTTAGATCATTGGCCTCCTTGATCACGGTGACCTTCGGTTGCCATTCTCTGTTAAGACACCTCAAGATTTTATTAGTAGCAACCTCGTTGGGAACCTGTTTACCAAGTGTATGTAATTTGTTAATTATATGAGTGAATCGTTTTTGCATGTCGGCAATGGTTTCCTCTTGCTTCATGTAAAAAAGATCGAACTCTTGCGTTAATGTGTTGGTTCGAGCCATTTTCACATCATTTGTGCCTTCGTGGGCTACTTGTAAAGAATCCCACATGGCTTTGGCCGTTGTACAGTGAGAGACTCGATAATATTTGTCAACTCCCAAAGAGGAGATCAAAATATTCTGAGCCTTCCAGCCATAGTTGTACTTTTTCTCATCCTCGTCATTCCAGTGTGCTTCGGGCTTGGGAACAACAACACCATTTTCATCGGTCGTGGTTATTTCCATAGGACCATTTAAAATAACATTCCAAACCTTCCGATCAATGGAATTTATAGGCACGCGCATACAATCTTTCAGTAGCTATAATTCTCGCCTGTAAAAACTGGAGCTCTATTATAAGCCCCTTTAGGTTCGTTCGCCATTTTCTAAGAAATTATATCGAAGCACCAGATAAACCAGGCTCCGATACCACTTGTTAGATGATGGCTTGGATCTAGAAGGGGGGTTGAATAGATCCCATAATTTATTGCGCACTTATGGTGTTCCAAAAATTGGTTTTAAAAATTTTAATGCGGATATGCGTAAAGCCACTACGAATGATGCGGCGGATGAGAAAAACCAAACGGAATCAACAATACACAATGTAATCAACTCAAATATATGCACTTGATATTTCCAATCACCAACGGGTGAATACAACAAACTTAATTCACAAAGTGCTTTATAAACTTGTGCTTAATTAATTTATCAAACACTTGTCGTGCAAGACACTCCAAGTGTAAAATTCAAAGTAATGTAAGTGTAGAGCTAATCCAAATACTATCCAAGGGATTGTAGTGTTTTTACAAATCAATTATTCAGCTCTATACTACACTACTCCAAAAAATTTCAATCAATTGATAATTCACAAGTTTAAACAATATCAAAATGTAAAAGGTTAGGGAAAGAGAGAACAAACACGATTTGTTTAGGCAGTTCCCCTACCATCCTCGCTAAGGGTACCTCTGCCCCCAATTCCGAACATGGAATTGAGATATGTATATATTACTGTTGCAAATTATTTTTACAAGAGAAAACTGAATAATCAAACCCTCAAACGTCTTTGATATCGATGTAAAGTCTTCTCTCCCCTTGATTCAAGATGAATCAAGTGCCTCGAATTTGGTTGAACAAATCAACGTCTCACGCTACTCGATTGCAAGAACCCGCAGCTCTTCAATCCCCTTCACTCGGTCAATTTCGATCTTCCACAATTCGATCCCAAATCTTTCTCGTACGATCCTCCGATTGTTGCTACTAGATTGACTAAACACTCCGTTCTTCAATCACCTTCGCACGGCTGAATCCTTGTAGAGAAACGATTTGTGCAAAAACCCCAAAAATCACCCAGATTCATGGAGGACAAAACCTAGGGTTTTATTCAAGAAACACCTACTGATTCTCAACCCAGCATGAAGGATACAACACACCTAAGTCTGAACGTTATCACTTCACACAATGCACAACACTAACAAAAATGGTTATGTGTAGTTGTTAGAGAACACAAGGTTGAAGATGAAGATGAAGAGAAAAATCAGTACCTATTTCACGTTTCTTGCTATTTTGAAAATATGAGGAACCAACTATATATATGATGTAATAACCAACTAAATCAAGTAGCAGCAAAAATAACATAACAGAATGCAGAAAAAATGACCCAAACCAGCGAAGAGTCGACCGCTCGCTGGATGAGGGTCGGCAGGCGCTTACCCGGTGAAGCGTCTATGCAAAAGGATCAAGCATGCGTTGACCGCTACAGGACCATGCGTCGACGCATGGATGCTAAAAATGCAGAATAGTAAAAACCCAGAAGCATGCGTCGACCACATGCATAGAAAGGGGTTAGCGTGCGCTTACCCGGTCGTTTCATAAAATTAGTCAAGAGTGCATGAGTCGACTCATGCGCAGATTTGGTCGACGCAAGACATGAAAAATCCCAGATATGGATTTTTCTACAAGTCTTCACCAATTTAGGACTAATCATGCATACTTAACACTAAAACCATGATTATACTCATGTAAAAAATGTATAGGACTCTTCCTATATGTTTAGACACATGATTATCAATACTTGTATGCAATGCAAACGAAAATGACATGATACCGTTCATATTACAAACTAAGAACTAGCCTACATTGTTGACATCATTAAAATAGAAACCAAATGAGAAGCACCTTGCTCTCACAACATCCAAGTCCATTTATTTTATATAATGATATAATGTTCATGTTGATCTTACTAACCTTATTTTGTTTATCATGTTATATGTAGATGAGCAAAGAAAGATTTTTGAAGAAATAATGGAAGTTGTAGAACAACAAAAAGGGGGTGTCTTTTTCTTATATGGTTATGGTGGAACAGGTAAAAAAGAAAAATTGTGTTGTCTGTTGCCTCAAGTGGGATTGCAAGTTTGTTGTTACCTGGTGGATGAATAGCTCATTCTAAATTCTAGATTCCAGTCCCTACTTTGGAAACATCCATTTGCAACATTGACAAAAAGGATGAACTTGCTGACCTTTTAAAGTTGACTGATCTAATAATTTGGGATGAGGCTCCTATGGCTAACAAATTCTGCTTTGAGGCTCTTGACAAATCTTTGAAGGATATTATGAGTAAAAATTCAAAAGTGTCGGAGAATTTTTTTGGAGGAAAGGTTGTTGTTTTTGGTGGTGATTTCAGACAAATTCTTCCAGTTATACCAAGAGGTACAAGATCAAATATTATTCATGCAACCATCAATGCTTCTTATATTTGGGATCATTGCAAGGTTCTCAAACTTACAAAGAACATGCGCTTGCAAAGTGGAACAATGACATCTTCTGCTGATGAGATTCAAAAAAATTCTGAGTGGATCTTAAAAATTGGAGATGGGAGAATGTCTGAACCAAATGATGGTTATGTTGAAATTTCCATTCCACAAGAGTTTCTCATTTCTAGTTTTTCAGATCCAATTGAGGCTATTGTTGAAAGTACCTACCCTAATCTAATTCATAACTATAAGCTCTTGACTACTCGGGATGAACTGGTATCGAAGATCCGGCTGCTCGAGCAGGATGTTCTGGGGGCTGTTGAGGTGGGCTTTGCTGCCGCTGTGGAGCAGCTCCAGCTGGTGAACCCTGGTGTCCAGTTTACCACCGAGGGGACTAGCCCTTACCACCAGGTGGTCGAGGGTCGGGCCGTCGCGCCAGAGACCGAGGACGAAGAAGACGACCAAACCATGACGGGTAGCCATCCCGAGGAGAATGCAGTTGTCTAGTTTATTTTCAGTTGTTTAGTTTGTTTGCCCTACGCGCCACTTTTTGTTTAGTTCGGCCTGCGTGCGGTGATCTTGTACTGGCTTTTGCCCGGCCTGCGTGCCAGGGCTTGGATTCCTTTTTGTACTGCTTTAACAATGGGCTTCTGCCCGATTTAATGTGTCATCCTTTCTTATATTGTGTGTGGTGTTTGTATGTTGATTATATATTTGCTACTTTTATATTTGTCTAAGTATTTGGGGCCTTTGCTCGACGTCGTTAAACCTCGACAGTGTAGGAAACTGGTCGAGTGGTCGGAGTTGTATTCTGACCTTCGATGAAGCTAAGAGCTTGGTCGAGGCCTTAGCTTCGTGGCATGAACTTCCCATCGCCTACCTAGTTGGTACGGTGACGGTGGAGCTCGGTCGAGGTATCCTATTCGGATCAAGGGTCCTCGTGCACACACAAAGAGGGCCCTTGTCTTCTTGTCTCGAGGTAGGGAGTCGCGCTTGTACCTTAGTGCGCTCCTGTGGTCGCGGCGAGGATGGGTCGTGGGCAGTGTTTAACTATAGTACTGTTTAAGTTTTTCAGCGTTCCATGGTCGAGCAAGTTCCTCCCCATGCAGATTTTCGAGGTAGTAGGCTCCCGTTCCCGTTTTCGCGCGAACGCGATTGGGGCCCTCCCTGTTCGCGGCGAGCTTACCTTCGCACGAATCTTTCTGGTTCCTTCACAGGACAAGGGCGCCTACCTGAAATTCATGTTTATCTTTTGTTTGAGACAGGCTTCGCAGAGGGACGTGCCCGACCGTATCTCTTCAACCAGGTCGAGCTCCTCCTTTAGGGCCTCATCGTTTATCTCCTCGTCAAGGGGAGACTCGGTCCTTCTTAAGGGTTCCCTTATTTTTATTGGGATTATTGCCTCAGTTTTGTAGGTCAGTCGGAACGGGGTTTCCCCAGTAGTGGAGTGCGGGGTTGTCCGATAGGCCTAGAGGACGTTGTGCAGCTCCTCGACCCACCTCTTCTTGGCGTCGCCCAGTCTCCGTTTCATACCTCGCAGGATCACCCTATTTGCGGCTTTGGCTTTCCCGTTTGTTTGTGGATGCTCGACCGACGTGAAATGTTTCTTCGTGCCCAGCTTAGTAACGAAGTCCAGAAAGTTCTTGTCGGTGAATTGTGTCCCGTTGTCAGTGACAATTGTCTGGGGTACGCCGAATCGAGCAAGTATATTCCTTTTGTAGAAACAGAGTAAGTTGTGGGCCGTGATTTTGGCCAAGGCTTCGACCTCTATCCACTTGGTGAAGTAGTCGACACCAACAATCAGGTACTTATTTTGGTACGACCCCACGGCGAAGGGTCCGAGGATGTCCATCCCCCACTAGGTGAACGACCACGAGGACGAAAGCGTTTTGAGTTCGCTGGGTGGTGCCAGGTACATGTTCCGTGTCGCTGGCATCTGTCACACTTCTTGACGTGCTCTTTGGCGTCTTGCTGCATGGTGGTCCAGTAGTAGCATGCTCGTAATGCTTTACGAGCTAGGGACCGTCCACCGAGGTGTTGTGCATTGATCCCTTCGTGGATCTCCTGTAGTATAGCGGGGACCTTAGACTCCTCGACGCACCTGAGGAGGGGGATTGAGAAGCGCCGCCAGTATAATTTGTCCTCAATAATGGTATATGAGCAGGCACGCCATCTAACTACGCTGGCATCCTTGGGGTCGTTGGGTAGTTTTCCCGTGCAGAGGTATTCGTATACCAGGGTGATCCAGCATCGGCTGTCTCCGACGGCATGCACGTCGGCCGTGGGGATGGGTTTCCCAATGCTCAGACGCTGAAGCACTTCTTGGATGACAGACTTATTCCCGCCTTTTTTCTTTGTGCTCGTGAGATTCGATAGGACGTATGTCCGAGTGTTGTGTTTGCGCTGGACGTGACTCACTTCCGCCGAGGTGAACTTTTTCATCATTTTTTTCACCAGAGCCAAGTATTCGATGAGGTTGTCGTTCTTGGCTTGGTACTCTCCACGAGCTGGGAGGCCACGAGCTGGGAGTTGGTGAATATTTTTACTTCTTTGGCGCCGAGATCCTCGACTAACCGTAACTCGGCAAGGAAAGCCTCGTATTCGGCCTGGTTGTTTGACGTCGGGAAGGACAATGTGAGGGATACCTCGATCATAATGCCTTCCTCGTTTTCTAGGATGATGCCCACTTCGCTTCCTGTCGAGCTGGACCCCCCATCGACGTAGATAGTCTATTTTTGGGATCCGTCAGCCGAAGGTTCCGGGATGGTCATCTCCACAACGAAATCGGCCAACACTTGGGCTTTCAGGGCCTTTTACCCTCGTATTGGATGTTGAAATCGGCGAGTTCGAGCGACCATTTGAGCATCATACACGCCATGTCTGGTCGACCGAGGAGCTGTCTCACGGGCTATTCAGTCCTCACCACGATCGTGTAGGCCAAGAAATAGTGTCGCAATCTTCTGGCCGCGGTGACGGGGCCAGAGTGACCTTTTCGATTTGCTGGTATCTAAGTTCATGGCCTTGGAGGGCTTTACTGGTGAAGTAAATCGGCTTCTGCCCATCGGGGGTTTCCCAAATTAGAACCGCGTTGACTGCTTCGCTCGTGACGGTGTGGTACAGGCACAACGTTTCCCCGTATTCTGGTCGCGAGAGGACCGGTGGTTGTGAGAGGACTTGTTTGAGGTGGTAGAGTGTCTGTTCGTACTCCTCGGTCCATTTGAACGTGTCTTCCTTGCGTAAGAGTTTGAAAAATGGAAGTGCGTACTGCGCTAACTTAGCCACGAAGCGGGACAGCGAGGTGAGCGTCCCGTTTAGAGATTGTATCGACTTCTTTGAGTTCGGAGTTGGGAATTCGGAGAATACCCTACACTTGTCTGGGTTCGCCTCGATCCCTCTTTCTGTGAGGTAGAAATCGAGGAATTTACCTGCCTGGACGCCGAAGATGCATTTCTCCGGGTTGAACCTCATCTTGCATTTCCTTGCCGTGTTGAAGACCCTTTTGAGGTGGGCAGTGTGATCAACTTCTTCTCGTGATTTAACGATCATGTCGTCCATGTAGACCTCGAGCATGTCATCGATCTCTCCCCGGAAGACTTTGTTCATCATCTTCTGGTAGGTCGCGCCGGCGTTCTTCAGGCCGAAGGGCATTACGTTGTAGTAGTAATTTCCCGACTCGGTCATGAAGGTTGTGTGCTGCTTGTCGATCTTCGCCATGGGGATTTGATTGTGCCCTGAGTAGGCGTCCATGAACGACATCAATTTAAAACCTGCAGAATTGTCGACCAATTTGTCGATGTTAGGCAGTGGATAAGCATCTTTTGGGCATGCCCGATTAAGATCAGTGTAATCAACGCACATTCTCCATTTTCCATTATTTTTCTTAACAATTACAACGTTGGACAACCAGGTTGTGTACCGGGCTTCCAAAATAAAGTTTGCCTCTAAGAGGTATTTTACAGCTTTTTCAGCAGCCTCCGCTTTCTCGGGAGACTGCCTACGCCTACATTGCACTACATCCCTAGCGGCCGAATCTATTCTAACATCTGGGTTGAGGCGGGGCATCTCCGACGCGCTCCACGCGAACAAATCGGCATTCTCCTGGAGGAAGACCTTCAACTGTTTCCTCGCGAGGTTGGGGAGCCCTGTGCCGTTCTTCACCTTCCTATCCGGATTATCCCCAAGACTGATGAGCTTGAAGTCTCCATCTGGAATGGGGCGCGTTGGGTGGAGAGGCTGCTCGTTGCCTTTGAATGGAAGGTCGCTGTTTGCTACTCCTTCTTGATCCTGCTCGGTGGGGAAGCGACTGTCGTGGTCCACCGCGTTGACACGCAGGAGTGGCTTCTGTTCTACATCCAAGGTTGGCTTCCCTACGGTCTTGGACTTGACACTGATCGAGTTCAGACCCTTGGTCGCAACTTCAAAGCATCTCCAAGCGGCTTCGATATCCTCGTGGAGGGTGACGACCCGACCTCTGGTCGTGTAGTACTTCATCTTCAGGTGGATTGTAGATGGTACTGCCGTGAGCTCGTCCAGAGTTGGTCTACCCAGGATGCACTGGTATAGAGAAGGGCACTCCACCACCAGGAAGTGGGTCTTAAATTGTCGGGCAGTGTCGTCGTTCCCGAAAGTAACCATCAGCTTGACATAGCCCCATGGTCTGGTGGTGGTTCCGTTGAAACCCTGGAGGTCTGATCCCACGTAGGGGGTAAGATGTGTCTCATTGAGCTGGAGGGTCTCGAAGAGGTGGGCGTACATGATGTCCACTGAGCTCCCTTGGTCAACCAAGATGCGGCGGACATTAAAGTTCACCATCTGCGCTCTGTTCAGGAGGGGGATGATGGAGTTGGGAGCGCCGCCCGACAATTCTTCGAGGTAGAAGGTGATGGGGTTCGACCTTCCTTGGACCTTATCGAAGGTGGCAGTCTACATCGAGCTCATCTCTATCAGCTCGTCGAACTACCACTTGATTGACCCCACCAAGACCTTGTTGAACTCCCCGCCAGATATAACCATTGCGGTGGGAAAACTTTCCCACGGGCTGCGAGCGGTCACAGGGATGTCGAGCTCGTTAGGAAAGTAGAAGTCCTCTGGTAGGGTGACACACAGGGCGACTTGCAGTCTGTTTTCTCCGGAGGAAGGGGTCGCCTCCTCGACCCTTTGCGTCTCTCGGGCCTCTTGTCGGGGAGCGTCATTCCTCTTCGTGTACTGCTTGAAGTGCCCCTCCTTAATTAGGATTTCTATCGCATCCTTGAGGTGGATACAATCCTCCATGACAAACCTGTGGCTCCTATGGAAACTGTAGTACTTGGACTTGTCAACGTTTGGTTTGGGGTGTGTCAGCTTCGGAAAGCGGACACCTCCTTTCTGGAATTCCAAGTTGATACACTCGGCTAGGATTCGCTCGCGGGGAGTGGTGTGTAGCGTGTACTCTGTGAACCGGCCTGCTGGTCCCCTCGGCTCTCGAGAGTCCCGGGGTCGGTCTTCTCTTCTTCTGTCTCCCCCTCGTCGGGGGGCGATGAAGTCCCGTGCCTGGAGCTTCTGGGGCCCACTTGATTCCGCGAGTCGCGAGCACAGTGGGCGGCCTCTATCTCCTCATACTGGATGTATGTTTGGGCCTTGTGGAGGAGCGCCTACAAGGTGCGGGGCCTTTCAATGCCGACAGCCTTGGCGAACTCGGTGCGAGGTTGTAATCCTCGCTCGATAAAAAATTTCTTTATATCATCTGTGGTGGATACCTGGACTTCTTCTTAGTTGAATCTCTCGATGTAATCCCAGAGAGATTCGTATTTTCCCTGGATGATGGCTTCCAGAGAAGCTTCCATCTTCGGGTGGTGTCGGGAAGCGGTGAAATGCCTGGAGAACTGCCTCTTCAGTTCCTTCCAGGTGGTGATGGACTCGGGTACGAGGCTCTTGTACCACGCCATGGCACCCTTCCTGAGGGTAGTCAGGAAGAGCCTGCACTTGATGGCTCCCCGGACATTCCTGTAGTCGAGCATTGCATCGAAGCTCTCGACGTGTACGTCCGGGTCGTGGTACCGTCATATGTCGCCAAGGGTGGAGGTTTCTCCATCCCGACGGGCGAGGGGGGTCTCCCTTATGTCTCTGGACAACGGGGTGCGCTGGTCGTCCTCGTCACTCCTGACGGGTGATTGTGACGGGGATTGGTCACCCCGGTCGCGCTTGCTTCGTCGGGGGACTTCTTGGTCGCTTTTTTGGCTTCTCGCTGTGTCCATCGGCCTTGATCCTCTTCTAGACGGGGGAACATTGTTCTTTACGAGGAGGGGACCGATCGCGCTTCTGGGTGACCACGGGTATAGGTCGTTCCCGATGCGGGCGGCGCCCAGGCCTCCGAGGAGAAGGGCTCAAAGAGTCATCGTGTCTTGTCCTCCACATGGGAGGAGAGGGGCTGTGAGAGATGGGGCGACGATGTCTCCGCGGGGGAGAGCGCTGTTGTCGGTCCCCCTCAAGCACTCCTATCCGCTTATTCTGTTGAAAGAACATCAGATTACTTTGATTGATCGTTGCGAACAGAGCCACCGTGTTCAGATCAGCATTAGGTGGCACGGAGATCGGCTGGTAGACGGCTGAGCTATTTGCATGTCGGGAGGTGTTGAAGGCCGCATCGTCCGAGAAGGGGGAGACGGTGTGCCCATCCCTGTGGTCGCTTTCTTTGACGTGGACGACCATGTTGGGGTCGTGATCGTCTCCGTTGTTGGATGAGACGAAGGCGGTGTCCGGAGTGTTGGTGTCAGTTCGAGGGCTGGCCATGATCGTCAGAGATTGGAGGTTGCTTTGGTTTTTATGGGAGGAAAAACGGGGAAGCAAAGGGTTCCCATACACAGCGCCACTAATCGTACCTGATCAGAAATGGATCAGTGGCCAGCAACACGTCGTGAGCTCCGTTACTCCAGTGATGGTGAGAAAGTGGGAGTGGCTGTGTACCTTCAGGGTACTCCGATGCCAAAGTAAGAGACGGAGTAAAACGCAAGTACAGAAAGATAGTGAGAGTAAAGATACAGAATACCTGACCCTCTAGTGAAAATGGGTATTTATAGTGTGCCCCCAGCGTTGGGCCAACGGTCATCTGCACTGGGTTGGATCACTAGGCCCAATGTAGATGACTTCCAGGGCTTACGTGGCATAGATAAGACCAGCATGTGGTCTTCGCCCTGGAGCAACTGCCCCGTGATCTTTAGAAGTTGGGCTGACTAGTTCTTCAGGAAGTGGGTAGTTGCCTGATGACGTGTACCCGCGTGGGGAACACGTGGAGATGTGGTCAAGACGCATGGTTTCTCCCCGTACCAGTAGTGATATGCTCGACGATGGTGGGCGTTTGACGTGCCCGACAATGGGGAGGTTTGGGCCTTAAAGGTCCTCTTCACGTAACGTTGGGTTGGGCCTGCCCGACTGGTGGGCAGGCGCTGGCCTAGTCCTGAACAGATATCAATCAATACATCACAAATTTACTTCCAGGTACTACTAATACTTTCTTAATGTATTTAATTCCATAATGTATGCATTCTTATCATTTTACTCAAATACATTGTTTTTTGAATTTTTAGGAGACGAAAAGGAATACTTTAGTAGCGATTATGTTGATAGATCTGAAGCAACTGACTTCGATGCATTTGAACAATTGACACCTGAATTCTTGAATGCTCTTAAAACATCAGGATTTCCTATTCATTCAATCAAGTTGAAAATTGGAAGCACAATTATGTTGTTGCGCAACTTGGATCAATATGAAAGTCTATGCAATGGTACCAGACTCACCGTAACCAGGCTTGCTAATCATGTCATTGAAGCTAAGATCATTTATGAAAAGAATATTGGTAACATAATTTATATTCCAAGAATGTCTTTGTCCCCTTCACAGTCACCATGGCCTTTTAAATAGGTTAGAAGACAATTTTCAATTATTGTTTCTTTTGCTATGACAATTAATAAATCGCAAGGTCAATCTTTAGACAACGTTGGTTTATACTTACCAAAAGATGTTTTTAGTCATGGTCAATTGTATGTGGCACTTTCTAGAGTTAAGACTAAGGAAGGTCTTAAGATTTTGATTCATGACAAAGATAAACAGAATATGCATACAACCACTAATGTTGTCTTCAAAGAAGTTTTCCACAACATTTAGTAGGTATTTAAGTACACGTTGTTTTGTTTTAATATTTTCTCATGGTAAAGTGTATGCATATTTGTTGTCTAATATATATGTTATTCTTGACAGGTTATTTCATTTTGTGCATTATGGAGATTCATGCTACACAATCATCCAATGGCAACAATGAGTGTAACTGCTAATGTGCATGCATTATGGTTATTTCTTTTTTTGTGTCTTTCTTTTATTGTCTTTGACGATGTTGCTCAACATTACCACTATATTCAGTGTTTACATGTTATGAATCTTTTGTTAATCTATTTATATTTAAACATTCCACATTGTGCTTATATAATGTTGCATTTTTGTTTTGTAAAAAAATTCATAAGTGAATAATGAATATTTTTCAAAAACTATAAATTTATCTACATTAAATGGAATAACAAGGTTGCATCTTCTCTCTTCATTATCAGCAACCTCACTAGAATAACAAGGTTGCATTTTAAAACTGTTTTTCAATAATATTCAAAAATAAATGTCTCCATAAACTACTTAGATAAATAAAACTAATATTACTCAAAAAGGTATAAGCAATTGATGAACACATAATTGCTTTAAATATAATTTAATGTATAATCATGTGTCATAATGTATAAGATGTATATAAATTCTTTAAAATCCCCATTTAAATAAAATATTAATTTTTAAAATTTTAAAAGAAAATAACTTATTTTGTTTTTTTTTTCCTTTCTCCATCTTCTCATAAATCACTTTTTTTAAATATGATTATTTAATATAATTAAATTATTATGATTATTATTCATTTTATGATTAAATAATTTATTTCAAATTTAAATATACATTTAAATATAATTTACCCGTGCGGGAGCACGAGTATCTTACTAGTTATGCCATAAAATATAAGAAATAGTTTATAGAAATCTAAGGCATGCTATTTGATCTGAGATGATCAGAATGGATCCCCGCGGCCTTCCGTGTAGGGCAGCAATGATGGTTGTAGGAGAGGAGGGGGTGTACCTGCAAGGTACTCCGATGCCAAAGTAAGTTTGGGCTAGAGTGAGAGCAAGTACAAAGTGTTTAGGTATGAGTTAGAATGATTTGAATAGGATACCTGACCCTCTTAAGTGATAAAGTATTTATAAGATTCCCCCAGCATGGGGCCAAGGTCTCCAATGTGGCCGAAGTATCTGGTCGACCAATGGGAGACTGCCAGGAGGAAGATCTAGCATGTGACCTTTTGACCTGGTCCAACTGTCCCCTTGAACTCCGGAGGGGCAGTTGGTCGCCTGAACTGTCAGACGCGTGAGAAGTATGTCCCAACAACTATATTCTCCCCAACGGCTATATTGTGCCCAACGGCTATATTCTCGTTATTGGGCCTTGCCTAAAGCTGGACTGGATTGGGCCTTGCCCAGCTGTGTGCCATGTGCCAGTCCAGTCCAGAACAGGAGCCTCCTAAGTCGTTGCTCTAAGGTGAAGAGTAATGACTTGAGTTAGCCTTGTTGGTCGACCGATGGGCAAGAGTTGCGTCGGAGAAGCTTTCTGAGGTTGTTATTTTTGAACGAAAATCTTCGAGGGCGTGCCCCCCATTTGTCTGTGATAAGCGTGGCCGGCTGTTGGTTCATGATCCTGATGATTCCTTGGGGTGCGAGGACGCACTTGCGAAAAAGAGGTTTTTGTGTCGACCAGACTCGCGGAGAGGATGTTTTCCTGTACGACTTGTCGAGGATGCTATGCCCGCGGAGAGCTAGAGGGAGCCTGCCTTGGGGAATGCAAAGAGGGTCTAGGCTAGCTAGGCAATGATGGCTTCTGCCCTTTGCACTTCTTGATGTGTCCGCAAGTGCACGGATTTATCGAAGTAATATAAAAGATAGTCGAACCCACAGAGACCAATGTCAACCTACCGTAATCAATCGTCGCTTTGTAAAGCTAAGGCTAATGATATTTGGAAAAAGGGAAACTAAGACTAGCACTAAAATAAAACTAAGAAAATATAACAGAAAAGAGAGACCAGAATGTGGATTCTGTGTACCTCAGGCACTCTATAATTGGTTGGCGATAATTTACGTATGTTCCGTAGAAAATATTGATCTAAAGACTCCACCTCACACTCTCGCACTATTGACTAAAGCCACATCTCCTAACCACAGGATTTTGCTCTCGCTCGCCCGTTTTAATTAGAAAATGTATTTTGAAAATCAATTAGATCCTAATCGATACCTAAAGTGCTCTTGCTATTTTTAGAATCAATGCCTAGTTTTCACTATCCGGTTCGACCCCCACGCTCTCGCAGTGTCGGCTCTAACCTTTACTTGCTTCTCATTCTCGTGACGAAACAGTGTTAAATAACCTCTCACTCTCGTGACAAAGCTATTTAAATTAAACTTGGAAACAAAGACCAAAACAGAATTTATTACAAGTTAACGCCAATTTCATTACCGAGTCCCGTCGGAACGACGGTCCTCACATACCGGACTCTAAACTATTTAGCCGAACATGGAATTAAATGTAAACAAATTAAACATCATAATTGCATTTGAAAACATCATGATAATTAATTTAGGAAAGCGATAAACAATAATAATAAGCAATTAGATAAAGAACCTGTAAAGACTTGAAGTAAATTAAACAACATAATTCCCAGTAGTGCTGTAGTGGGTGGTTACAAGACCATGCGTGGAGAGAAATAAGGAACGTCATTGAAATATTCTGAGAAAACCAAGTCATGCCAGTCGCCATACACCTTGTGACGAGGGTCACACTTTGAAGGCGTTACGGTCGCCACATGTCTTGTGACGGTCGCCATGCTCTTTGAGTGCAGAAACTTAATTTTCTTGTCAACTGTCTTCTTTTCTTCTCTTTTCTTCCCTATTATTTCTTCTTTTCTCATGCAGGTTGATTGAGATAAAATACCTGAAAATGAACTTGAACACTTGTAAATAAAACGTGAATAAACGAAAAACGATAAAATAATTCATGCAAGTTAAGTCAATTTAACGATATAATTTCGAGTTATCAAACTCCTCCACACTTAAACCTTTGCTTGTCCTCAAGCAAACCATGACTCGCGAGAAAGATAGTGTATACGGATACTCATCCTTGGCTACCAACTCTACTTCGGTTAAGTTTGTGTTGATAAGTACTTGCTCACACACTAAGGATATCGTAACAACACAATTTTGCTTTTGCGGTCATCAACCTCCCTCCTATACAAACCAATCTGAATCATGTCATTATACCTAAGCCTAACTCACTCATCCTTCTTTCATCCCTTTTCATTTTGGCACAATCACATTAAGCCCGTTATCCTTTCAAACTTATGGTAGGATAGCCTGTTAGTGACTATGATCTCATTATCATCATTTTTTTTTCTTTTTGCACATTGGCTTAAAAATCAATAAAATAAAGAAGTTTACACCGTTGGACTAAATGATCGGGTGAGGATCACCAAACTTATAAGGAGCATTTCTTTTCATTAATTCATCATTTTTTTTCCTTTTTTAATTTACCTTTTAAGCCTGAGATCATACACTTATTTGCATCGGCTTCCTACTTAGTGCGTGCTTAGGATGGTGCTGACTGCTAAATAAACTACTTAGGGACTACTAAAGGGGTGAGAACTTAAGGCTATGGCATAACAAGTACTCAAATTGATTTCCATAATTTATAGACTCACGGTGTTAAAACGATACCGATCTTGCGGAACTTTCCCAAGTTTCACAATCTAACCTCAATTTCATCTGTAACCTAAGATTTTCAAAAGAAACACTATTTTTAACTCAAAAATGTTCAAAATATTTGGTATGGCCCAAGAGAATAGGGAGATCGATAAACAACATAAAATCACGCATAAAGACTCGATAGCATGTGCACAGACGCACGAAACATTAAAACAGGAAAAATTTTAAAATTATGCTAGAAAACAGTAAATCTAACTAGAAAATGGTAAAATGAAAGCGGTAAATGTTCCTCCCCCACACTTAAACTAAACATTGTCCTCAATATTTTGATAAAAGGTGAAAAAGGAAAGATAGAACCTGTATGAGTGCCACGACCAAATTCGCTCTGATTCTTCCCATGTTGTCCCTGTCTTCACTAGCCACTTCTACTCCAACGTCTTGTACTAAGAGTTATCTGAATTTGCTGAAACTTCACTTTACTGAAGCCGTTCATCATACTATTTGTTTCCGAAGGAAGTACCTGAAAAAAATGTTAGAAAAATATGGTGCGATGTGTGCAGGTGGAACCTGACCATGCGAAAGGATAAGGAGGAGGTGAGTCACGAACTAGAGAGACATGCTCTCTCATATCATACTCATCATCGGTGTCACCACCACCAGCAACATTCGTAGGAATTTCCGTGGGCACCAACTCATCCTAAGGGATTGTCATCTAGAGATCTTTCGCCTAAATGTAACTGAGACGTGACAAGCAATACCATTCTTTATTTTCTGCAAACACAAACAATAAAAGTAAAACATTAAATTAAAAGCTCGTGGGTTGCCTCCCATGCAGGGCTTTGTTTAACGTCGATAGCTCGACGGCCAGGAGTGTTAATCTTCGGTTTCCAAGGCAATTTATCAAGCCATCTCACATATCCCTCACCTTTTCTTTTCTTCCTTCTGTGGGGTGGTTCATTCTTTTAAACTTGTGGCGGTGGTTCTGGATTTATCCTAAGTATTAGCTTTTCAAGTTTGGGCTTAGCTATTTCATCCATCACCTCAAATTCTAACCTTACCCTCTTAGCACTAATGATTTCCCTAGTTTTATGGTCCTCTGATTTTCTCTTTTTATGCAGGACCTCAGACAAAGGTGCGTTAGTGTGGATATTTTCCAATATCTCCACATACGTTTTGGATTGGGATTCTACCTTAGCTTCCACAAACCTTTGCAAGAAGGGAATTGGTGGGGTATAGGGGTGAGGAACAATAATATGTGCTTCCTTCTCTACCTCTTCGACGACCTCCCTTTCGGGTGGTGTCGTTGAATTTTTCGCAATCTCTACTTTCTTCTCACCAGAACTCTCCTCAACCTCATTATCACTCTCCTCAACCTCATTATCACTCTCCTCGGGATTCTCGATTTGTTTATCATTTATAGTTGCTACAATATCCACATGCTCCTCAGGGTAGGGTCCTATAGGTGTCTGTGCAAGCAGGGAGATTTGAGTCTCCAATGCCTCAGTGTGAGTCGCGAGGGACTCAACCATAGTGTTTATCTGCCTAAGGTTTTCATAAGTATCGAGATGTTGTCTTCTAAGCTCTTCATTCTGGAGAGTTTATGTCTCCACAAAGCGCTCCATCATAGATTCTAGCCTAAAATTAGTTGTTGTTTCAATGAAATCCTCCATTAATGTTTCGAGGTTGGAATTAACATATTCTTGTGGTTCCTTGAAATATTGGGAATGGTGATCATAGAGGAAATTTGGGTGCGGTTTCTCGAGATATTGGGAGTGAGTCAGTGTCGCATTGAAATCCTGCATTAATATTTCTAGGTTGGAATTATGAGATTCTTGCGACTCCTCAAAATGTTGGGATTGGTAGTTGCAGAGGCAATTTGGGTGAGAATGAGTTAGTGATGCATTGAAATTCTCCATTTGTATTTCAAGGTTGGAATTATGGGATTCTTGTGATTCCTCGAAATACTGGGAGTGGTGATTGTAGAAAAAAATTGGGTGATACATAGTAATGAGTGCCTTACTCTATACGGTTCAACAACGGAATAACAATATTGATTGTTGGTCCCCAGCAACGGCGCCAAAAACTTGATGCGTTCGCAAGTGCACGGATTTATCGAAGTAATATAAAAGATTGTTGAACCCACAGAGACCAATGTCAACCTACCGTAATCAATCGTCGCTTTGTAAAGCTAAGGCTAATGATATTTGGAAAAAGGGAAACTAAGACTAGCACTAAAATAAAACTAAGAAAATATAACAGAAAAGAGAGACCGGAATGTGGATTCCATGTACCTCAGGCACTCTATAATTGGTTGGCACTAATTTACGTGTGTTCGGTAGAAAATATTGATCTAAAGACTCCGCCTCACACTCTCGCGCTATTGACTAAAGCCACATCTCCTAACCACAGGATTTTTCTCTCGCTCGCCCGTTTTAATTAGAAAACGTATTTTGAAAATCAATTAGATCCTAATCGATACCTAAAGCGCTCTCGCTGTTTTTAGAATCAATGCCTAGTTTTCACTATCCAGTTCGACCCCCACGCTCTCGCAGTGTTGGCTCTAACCTTTACTTGCTTCTCACTCTCGTGACGAAACAATGTTAAATAACCTCTCACTCTCGTGACAAAGCTATTTAAATTAAACTTGGAAACAAAGACCAAAACAGAATTTATTACAAGTTAATGCCAATTTCATTACCGAGTCCCGTCGAAACGACGGTCCTCACATACTGGACTCTAAACTATTTAGCCGAACATGGAATTAAATGTAAACAAATTAAACATCATAATTGCATTTGAAAACATCATGATAATTAATTTAGGAAAGCGATAAACAATAATAATAAGCAATTAGATAAAGAACCTGTAAAGACTTGAAGTAAAATGCGAGAAATAAATAAACTTGAATTAACTTTAACTTCAATAATGACGAAAAAATTATTGATCCAAGCAGTTACACAGATTACAGGCCTAAAAACTAATGAGGGAGTAATTCCTCGATGTGAGAAAATACTCCTTCTACAATTGTAATTTTTTGCCTAAAACTACGAACAGCACTTTCGCGCACAAAACTTGGATCCCTCAAAATGTAAAGAAAACTACTATATATAGAGTAACAATGTGTCTGGTAACTCCCGAAGATCATGTGTGAGTCATGGAGAAAGTGGGAGAAAACCTTCCCAGTAGTGCTGTAGTGGGTGGTTACAAGACCATGCGTGGAGAGAAATAAGGAACGTCATTGAAATATTCTGAGAAAACCAAGCCATGTCGGTCGCCATACGCCTTGTGACGAGGGTCACACTTTGAAGACGTTACGGTCGCCACATGTCTTGTGACGGTCGCCATGCTCTTTGAGTGCAGAAACTTAATTTTTTTGTCAACTGTCTTCTTTTCTTCTCTTTTCTTCCCTATTCTTTCTTCTTTTCTCATGCAGGTTGATTGAGATAAAATACCTGAAAATGAACTTGAACACTTGCAAATAAAACGTGAATAAACAAAAAACGATAAAATAATTCATGCAAGTTAAGTCAATTTAACGATATAATTTCGAGTTATCGCTTCTCCATGCAAGCAAATACTTATAAAAAAGGGGGAACGAAGATTCATTTTCACTTCACGCAAATCTCTCTCCCCAACCTCTTTTGCTCTGCAACTTTTTTCTTCGTCGGAGTTCCTTTCGCTGCCGTCAACCTTCATCTTCTACCTCCAGATCTTCATCTTCAACCATCCAATTCAAGTAAGTTCTTCATCCTTGCTTGTTAGAGCTTAGGGTAGTCATGAATTTTCTGGAAATTAGCTTGAATTTCCCGGTGACGCATGAATTTTCTGGTTGAAGTTCATGAATTTTCTAGGAAATCCATAAAGATGTGAAGAACATGAATATGGGATGAATGTTTTAGGATGTTGCGTAAAACTGTGTAGATCTTCCTAGGTTTTTTGTTAGAATTGGCTTATGTTTGTAGTCGGGCATTAGGCCTCCTCGGCGCGAGAATTGATTTTTGCGTGCTTGATAAGTTTTAATTGTCGAGTGAAATTCTGGCCTATGCAGACAGCCGATGTCCTAACACATGTCAAGACATTGTGCTACATAATCATTTAAACTCAGAGGCGCAACAGTAGACTAATACCTTGAATATCAGAACTACACACTCACAGATGTCACGACATCAGATCCAACATGTTTATCATAAACCCTAACAGAAAACGTAAATCTGCAGAATGATAAAGAGCACAGTAATTGTTAACCCAGTTCGGTGCAACTCACCTACATCTGGGGGATACCAATCCAGGAAGAAGACTCCACTATTTGTAGACTGTTACAAAGTTAAACTCCCCCGTTTACAACTTCATACCTAACATCTACCCAATGAACATCTTTACCAAAGTTAAACTCAAACATTTAGAACTCTGATATGAGATACCCCACTCACTTCCCTTAATCACCAACTGTGATTTCTACATCATCCCTATCAATACAGAAATCTGTCAAGCATTCTTGACAAACAAGCTAACTTAAAAGCTTCATCCAAGAACAATACACAATCCAATACCTCAAGGCTTATGGATCTGTGTGACACCTATATCTACCACAGTGTATCAATTGATACAAAGGGAGACTTACAAGAGAAACCTACGACTCTCAAACCTAACCCTACTTCACAAAATAGGATTCCTAAGTCTATGTCGTCCTCTCTCCCTTTTCTGTCTAGGTCTTGGTCTTCTTTTATAGTCTTCTACTGAGTTGGGCTCCATATCTTTGATCCTTGATCCACTACCAAAAGCCTTAAATCTTGGAACAGATTTAAAACCAAAACCTGTTGTAACAGTCATGATGTTGAATCTTCATGTTGTTACATTTTACTTGACATCTTTATTCTGGGGCTGAAAACCTCCATGTTGAAACATCTTTCACAACATTTATGTTTAACCAAAATTTACACAAAACACTCAGAGCTTTCAATCCCCCTTTTTGGAAAATTTTGGTTAAAACATCCTTTCAGCCTGATGGTGCATGTAGTGGAAAAGTACTTGAAGCAAGTGCTAAGAAAGAGGAAGAAGATAAGATCTAGTTACCCTCTTCATTCCTTGTGATACCGGATACATAGAGGATGCAACTCAGATCACAAGACATAACTTGCTCCCTAACTCTGATCACAAAACACAAATATGCATATACCAAGAATGTCGAGGCATCCTTTGAGACATTTTGCAGATCAGTAGCACAAGACACATACACCATACACATCTTAGCAATAACAAGCCATTCTCCGCCTTTTTAGCCAAAAATTTACAAAAATGGCCCATGCACATCCAGACCCAAATAATGCTTACCCACACACAAACAAAACTCATTTTATCTTTCTCTAAGTAAGATGTTCTAGCTCGATCTTCCTTAAATAGAACAAGTTATGTAAGTAGAGCAAATCCAGACAAAAGACTAGTCAAGGAGTGCAATAACTGCTGATCAAGTTAGTTTCGAGAGATTCCACCTTTTCTGACTTATCTTTGAACCTACTTCTGAATAGTGTTCTGATGCCTCACAACAATACAACAATGTCAAGACATCCTCCTTGACATCTCAGCTTGCTTGACGCACAAATGCAAACTGGAACTTCAACTACATCCTCGCAGTAAATCATCTTAGATCAAGAGGCATACCCCCCTATCTAAGGTAACCAGTGCTCCTCCACAGAACACCTAAGCTAATGAATGGAAAACATAAAACGCATCTTCATGTCTTCAAGAGCGCACCCTCAGTTCAACTTACCAACTGAACATAGTCATCAACTCTCTTATTGCTTCCTCTGACAAGAAACAATAATCACTCACACATGATCACCATCATGCTACCCGTGAGGAAATGTATACCAACCATAACAAACTCTTGGCTTGAGATCAAAGTCCCATTGACCCCCCCCCCCATCCTGCAACCATCTACACACCACACGAACTCCTCTTGAATTCTCATGTATAGACCTCCAGCTGCTTGAGGCACAAACCAATTGAATCAAAATGCTTTACATTCCTCAAAGAGATGCACAGGGCCCCTTAGTTTGTTATAACGATGTCAGCTATCGTATGCATGCTCCATAACTTCACAGCTGCTAAACCGATCCACTACTAGCATGACTTGCAGCCAGGGCAACATCCCCTTCGCAAGATTTTCCACTGACCTTACCCAACCAGCAATAGAGATAGACACCCCACAATCCAAGACAGTCCCTCCTTATCATTCTCCCGTATGATAACCTGGAATACTTCTGATTTTCTGGTGAATATCCACTTCTGAATGCATCAGAAACCAGACCTTCGTGAATCCAACCCATGATCCACTCCAGTATTCTAAAACACTTACATCAATCTTCCAAGACAGTTCTTCTACTCCATCATTCTCCCGTATGACAATGTAGATACTTCTTAGACACGATGCAAGTAACCAGTTCCTCACAGAACCTGAAATCCTTCACCAAGGATAACCAACCCAAAGATGTTCTAACAACAGTTATGACATCTTCCACACATCACAGACACCACACACCATGGCTCTTGATATGCTCCACCACTGGACTTACTATCAGGATAGTAATCCACACTGAAGATCTTCACACAACACTGCACCACCAACTTGAACAAAGAAAGCTTCAGAAACCCAGAGAGAAATAAACCCTCATCCACCAAAGAAGGTATGCTTCCATCCTCAACCCAGAACTTCTGCCACAAGCTCCCAGAGAATCAAAACCTCCTTACAATTTCAACTAACTACTCTTCTGCACAAGAGCAATCAGTTTCAAGCATCCTGCTTGAATGCACATTGTGAAATCAACCAAATGCCACTTTTTGATTGAACTCACTCATCTTCAGAACTCCCACAAGATACACTGATCCACTAATGAAATCAGACCTTCAAGTCACATGAACGACTTGCCCCATAGCAATACATCTTGGATCCACCAAGCCTCTTAGTCATGTAACATCTTCCCATCCACAACTCCCGTAAATTGCATGAGATAGACCTTTTTGAAGAATCCATAACTTCCATTCTCCTGTAGATCAACTTATCTTAAGCTGGTGTGCCACATCACCAGCTGAGACTTCTGATGTTAAGCTAGATGTCAGAACATTCTGATATGACATCCAACTGTTGAATTCAGCTCCTCCTTATGCCACTTAGAAGAACCTCCTCCCTTCGCAGAACAAGAGTTCCATGCTCTCATAGACTTGATTCAACAACCAAGTTTGAGTAGACAACCTCCATCCTGCTTTGAAACTCCAAAGACTTCAAACCTGCCACGTCTGAATCTTCAGAAAATAAGTAGTCCAAGACTACCCCATAGCCATACCAAAGAATGCCACTTCCCTTAGTAGAGCCGTCAGTAGAAAGCCAGAGATAACTGCCACTTATCCTCGACCTTCACAAACAGAGCAATATCCATGCTCCAAAGCACCTAGATCAGAAATAAACTGATCCAAGTTGTAACCATCAAGATTATGATGTCTCCATCTTCATCTTCAATAGCATCAAGGTCCAGACTAGTTTCTTGCCAGGAAATTCTCCAGAGAACACATGCTTCTGACACACCCAACTGAAGACACTTCTTAGGTCACCACCTAAGACTTAAACAGATGCTAAAGCGTATGCAGTACCCCTCCCATGATTCTGCACAAACTCTGATGATGAGATGTTCCAACATCTTGTTGAACATCAGCAATCTTGACTTTCAAGGATAATCAATTAAATACTTGTGGATTCCACAAATAGTAATTGATCTTAAATCCTTGTCTAATAACCCTTCTTCACTGCTGTAGCTGAGCTCCACCAGATCATGTCATGAACACTTATAAAGTATTCAATCTTTTTGCAAGTATCTTCTTCAAAGGACAATGTTGAGATACCAAGGTTGCCACCCTTGACTCAAGTAACTAAGACTTTCTCTGAACAAATCTTATTTACCTCAATAATTCTTCAATCCGATTGGATCCACTCTTAGGGTCAAGAGAGATGAATCCTTCCTTGCTGTTTTTGGATGGTGAAAATAAATCACCTCCACTTTCTTCAGATTGTGTTTCAAAGAAATACCTTCTATTCAGAAGAGTAACTAGAAGACTCTAGATACACGACTGAGATGCCTTTATGAGTGGACTTGAGAGAATTCTCAAGTATCTTTGACAACCTAGTCGACCAAAAATTTATCAAACTCCTAGAGCAAGAACCTGATAAACTTAACTCAACTCCTCTCCTCTTCAACTGACTTCAACTGCACCAAGAAACCAAGATTCCAAGTACCAAGTCATCATACCAGATATCTAACCACAACTCCTTTCACTCCATCACTCCCGATTTTGGAATAAAAGAATACATATATCTTCAAATATAGAGGACGACGATTGAGACCTTCCACCAACTGTCTTCAGTAACAACTCCATAATCCCATAATTCTAGAGCTCTTCCATCAGAAACACATGCAGCGGAACCACCAAGGAATAGATCCTGCTTGCCCTAATAAGATGTCACAACAACCTATAAGACACACCAATAAGAGAACTAGCCACTTCTCCTGTAGTTGTTGTAGAATCTCCTCAGCTACATGAACAACCTCCGGGTTGCTCCCTTCGATCCAGAACATCCATCTCATCCATTAATACCCTTGAGTATGTCTGAGTTGATTGATCTGATCTTCAAAACTCCTCCTTGTTTAAACGCCAAAAAGTATCTCCCAAAGATCTCATCCAGAACCAGACAGGATGCCTGCTTTGATACCAACTGAAATTCTGGCCTATGCAGACATCAGATGTCCTAACACATGTCAAGACATTGTACTACATAATCATTTAAACTCAAAGGCGCAACAACAGACTGATACCTTGAATATCAGAACTGCACACTCACAGATGTCACGACATCTGATCCAACATGTTTATCATAAACCCTAACAGAAAACATAAATATGTAGAATGATTAATAACACAGTAATTGTTAACCCAATTCGGTGCAACTCACCTACATCTGGGGGATACCAATCCAGGAAGAAGACTCCACTATCTGTAGAATGTTACAAAGTTAAACTCCCCCATTTACAACTTCATACCTAACATCTACCTAATGAACATCTTTACCAAGGTTAAACTCAAACGTTTAGAACCCTGATATGAGATACCCCACTCACTTCCCTTAATCACCAACTGTGAATTCTACATCATCCCTATCAATACAGAAATCTGTCAAGCATTCTTGACAAACAAGCTAACTCAGATTTTCTTAAAAGCTTTATCCAAGAACAATACACAATCCAATACCTCAAGGCTTATGGATATGTGCGACACCTATATCTACCACAGTGTATCAACTGATACAAAGGGATACTTACAAGAGAAACCTACGACTCTCAAACCTAACCCTACTTCACAAAATAGGATTCCTAAGTCTATGTCGTCCTCTCTCCCTTTTCTGTCTAGGTCTTGGTCTTCTTTTATAGTCTTCTGCTGAGTTGGGCTCCATATCTTTGATCCTTGATCCACTACTAAAAGCCTTGAATCTTGGAACAGATTTAAAACCAAAACCTGCTGTAACAGTCATGATGTCGAATCTTCATGTTGTGACATTTTACTTGACATCTTTATTCTGGGGCTGAAAACCTCCATGTTGAAACATCTTTCACAACATTTATGTTTAACCAAAATTTACACAAAACACTCAGAGCTTTCAATCTCCCCCTTTTTGGAAAATTTTGGTTAAAACATCCTTTCAGCCTGATGGTGCATGTAGTGGAAAAGTACTTGAAGCAAGTGCTAAGAAAGAGGAAGAAGATAAGATCTAGTTACCCTCTTCATTCCTTTGTGATACTGGATACATAGAGGATGTAACTCAGATCACAAGACATAACTTGCTCCCAACTCTGATCACAAAACACAAATATGCATATACCAAGAATGTCGAGGCATCCTTTGAGACATTTTGCAGAACAGATTTAAAACCAAAACCTGTTGTAACAGTCATGATGTCGAATCTTCATGTTGTGAAATTTTACTTGACATGTTTATTCTGGGGCTGAAAACCTCCATGTTGAAACATCTTTCACAACATTTATGTTTAACCAAAATTTATACAAAACACTCAGAGGTTTCATCGAGGAGTTTCGTCCTCGTAGGAGCCTTTCCTAGATTCGCGGAGACTCGTCCCCGCTCTTCGGGGAGAGGATTACGCCATGTCCCCGTGCTGTTGACTAGGGCTCGAGGACATATCCTCGTACTTATCCCTCTCCCTTTCACTTTATTTGCGGTGGAAGGGTGGATTTGATCTCTTATCGAATTCACTTTTGCTTCCTCTGCTTTTCAGGTGAAATGGCCGATAGGAACGAGGAAATCGTCCCCGACGCTGAGCTTGCTAACGACGAGGCGGTGCACCCTGTCGAGTACGTCAATGTACGGGTAGCCCAAGGGGATCTTAGCTGGATCGCCTAAGAGCCTCTGGTGACGAAGTCTACTTTTACCGAGGAGAAGGCTAGCTCGTTCACTCTCCTTGAGGATCGGGTAAAAGGCGTACCCGCGGGTTGGAAGGCGATCAGCCCCACTGAGAATGATCGGATATGCTCGGTATATCCGGGGAGAAGATTTCTGATGTACGAATTTGCTTCCAAGGAGGCGGGGTATTGTCTGCCCTTCACTGATTTTCAACGGGCTATTTTCTGTCACCCTCGAGTTGTGTCCTGCCCAGCTTCACCAGAATGCTCTGGCATTTATTCAGACCTTCGAGCTGGTGTGTCGGTATTTGAAGATCATGGCTACAATAGAGCTCTTTTTCTGTATCTTTCAGCTTCAGAGGAGCACGACTGGTCCAAAACAAAGCTGGGTGTTCTTCAAACAACAAAGCAGGTTGTTCTGGCCGTATTCGGAATCTGTCCAAAACTTTAAGTTCAGATTCCTGGTCGTGAAGCCTCTCTCGGAGGCGACCAAGGATTCTCTGGTCACCATGGAAGCCGTGGAGGAGGATGGTCAGAAGGTAATGAGGCCGGTGTCAAAATTCCCACTAGAATGGGTGTTCGCCCATTTTAGATATAGAACCGACCAGTTCCTCGTAAAGCACGGCCAGTTGAGCACTGAGGATAAGAAATTTTTTCGAGCATTGACGGCGTTCGTGGAGAGCTTTATCCCTGCTATTGTGGTGGACAAGAATAATAACTTGCTTTATGCAGAAGACGGGGAGCCTGCCCGGGCGGCCCGTTATATAAACACTAAGGCCCTCCTTGATTGCAAAACCGAGGATGACGTGTTCGAGCTTTTAGGTTTAGATTAGTTTTTGCATGTACTGCTGATGTCCTATGTAATGTGCTAATCCTTTTTCTTATTTCTGTAGGGAAAATGTCGAACATGCGTGAGCTGTAACACCCCATTTTAATTATTTAGACATCTTGTGTTATTTTGTTTGTGTGACCTTGTTTGGGGGTGTGTTCGAGTGCGATGGGACGGTTATGGTAGGACATTACTGTTAAATGCAGGGTTTAGACCATTAATAATAAGGTGGGGTGACTTAGTACTATTATTAATAGGATTATTATTCTTATTACTATTGTTATTATTATTACTATTATTATTATTATTATTATTATTATTATTATTATTATTATTATTATTATTATTAGTAATATTAACATTAGTGTGGCAATTTTAGTGAATTAAAATAAAATAAGATAAATCATTAATGGGCTGATGAGTTAATGAAGGGCAATTTAGTAATTGAGTGATAATTAGTGGAAATTGGTAAAGGTTTAGAATAATCAGAATTTTAGAGATAGAAAGAGGAAAAGCTAAGGAGAGAAAGAACAAGGGTGTGCTAGGGCAAAGATCTTCACCAATTTTCGCAGGAATTAAGTAAGAATTCGAGGTAAGGGGGAGAAACGGGTTTAATACTGGTGATATATTCATGATAGGGTAGTGGGGAGTCCTTAACCCCGTAGTCATTTGTATGTAAAACTGTTGAATTGATGATTGTTGTATATGTCTGTTGTGATTCTGAAAATCGTGTATGAACTGATATGTATTTTCATGAATTGTTGTGGTTGTTGCTGTTGTATGAACATGTTGCAGACCTGTTGATTTTGACTCGAGTTAGGAGAACAATTTGAGATTATAGACTTATAATACATGTAGTAATTCTAGGTACAAGAGAAAAGATGAAAATTGGACCTAAAATCAGTGTAGAAACGATTATAGGACTGTTTGGAAGTGAAGAAATGTGGAAATCGTAGCAGAATGCAGAATAGTGAGGATTCTGGTTTGCGTAATAGATCTGGTGATACGCGTATCAGGTAAGGCGATACGCGTATGGAATGGCCTGATACGCAGCAATACGCGTATGGGAGTTAGGTAGTACGCGTAATAGGAGGGCAATACGCGTATGGTGTTGGAATTTGGGAATTTCAGTGAGAAGACGTCTCTGTCCGTACGCGTACGGCATAAGGCAATACGTGTAAGGACTTGGGAATTGTGAGGGAATCCGCGTATGAAGGGAGTCAATACACGTATGGGTTGGGCGAGCGAGCTGGAAATACGCGTATGGCATGGGGCAATACGCGTATGGCCAGCGAAGTTGCAGAATTTTACCGTTTCGCGATTCCTTTCCCGTTTTCCGCGTCTGATTCGGTTTCTTTTGGTTTGAGAGGTTGGGAATAGGTGCCAGGTGCTGAGAAATAAAATGTTGGTGATGAAAATATTAATTTTAATAATTTTAATTAATTAATTAATTAATTGAGTGTTTGGTGTGTATGAAGTAAATTACATGACGATGGTGTTGATGATATGTATGATGTGATCAGGAGGATCGTGTGCATGTATTTACGCTTGTATACATGTTTTGTTGTGCATAGTTGAGTCTTGCATATTCATGATGATTGGTGGGATGGATCGTTGCTCAGGAGGAGTGTATGCGATTCATCCGTACTCCTATATGGAGAATGGTGGGGGATAGATCATTGCCAAGTAGAGGTGTATGTGATCTATCCGGGGTTCGATTGAATGAACCAACGAGTCGGTACCGCATGCATGGTGTCGTGTTGCATTACATTATTAATTGATGTTGTTGATGATATTGGACAGTAGGTCTGTGTTGGTGTGTTGTTGATTTATATGTGTAAATACTACCTTCTTATCATGTATTTATTCACCATTATATATTGAACGTGATTTCTCACCCCTTTCGTTGTTGTTGTGTTTGTGCTTCTTCGGAAGTACAGATAACCCAGGTACTTAGGTTGCTTGGATGTTCGTGTTGCCTGTTCGAGTCTATAGGAGTGCTCTGATACGTAACACGGGATGTCGGGATATTTTTGTAGTTGCTTTGATTTTATTACATTCTTTGTTACGTATTCCATTTTGTCGAATTATTTTATGGAGAACCTTGTTTTAAGGATAATGTTGGTGAATTTGGGCAGATGGCCGTGAATTGAAACTAAATGATTATTCCCGCTGATTCTTTATTCAATTTAATACAATAAAGAGTTTCTGCTTATTTTGATGATGTGGCATTCCACTTTTTGGTGCAAACTCTGATTTATCTTTAATATTTTGTTTATTTTCAAAAAGGGGAAAGTGGGGTGTTACAATTGGTATCAGAGCAGGTCGGTCCGTCCGGCCAGGTATAATAGTTGAGTTTGTCCTTAGCATAGGAGTTGTTTGTGTGTTCTGACCTTGTGATGATTGTTGTCCAGTATGGCAGGAAGGAATGATGTTGCTCTTGCTGCTGTTATGCAAGCCATGGCACAAGCTGTAGAGAATGCCAACCAGGGTGGAGGTGCTCAGTTTCGTGACTTAGCACAGTTTCAGAGCAACAAGCCGCCTACATATGAGGGAGGTATCTTGGACCCAGAGGCTGCATAGAAATGGCTGAAGGCTGTGGAGAAGATCTCCAGGACCATGGAGTGCAGTGATGCTCAGAAGGTACGGTTCGGTACTCACATGTTGGAAGGAGAGGCTGAGGCTTGGTGGGACAACAGTCGTCAGAGATTGGAAGCTGCAGGTACTGAGATTACTTGGGCTGTGTTTCAAGCTGAGTTTCTGGAAAAGTATTGTTCGAAAGACATTCGTAGTGCGAAAGAGGTTGAATTTTTGGAGCTGAGACAGGGTGATAAGACAGTTGCTGAGTATGCCGCTAAGTTTGAGGAGCTGGTTCAGTATTGTGCTCATTACAATACTGAAGAAGCTATGACGTCGAAGTGTTTGATGTTTGAGAACGGGCTGCGTCCCGAGATCAAATTGGGTATTGCTTGTCAGAAGATAAGAAACTATCCAGAGCTGGTAAGCAGAAACAGAATTTATGATAATGACAACAGAGCCAGGATTGCTCATTACAAAGCTGTGAATGAGAAGAAAAATAAGCAGAGATTTGGAGGAACTCCTTACAGTGCTCCAGCTGATAAGGGGAAACAGAAAACTGACGTGGGAAAGAAGCCAAAGGAGAATGGAGCAGGTCCTGATACTCTCAAGTGCTTCAGATGTGGTGGCGTGGGTCACCGTGCTAACAACTATCATAATGAGTTGAAGAAGTGCTTCAAATGTGGCAAAACAGGTCATGTTATAGCTGATTGCAGAGCCACTATGCCTACCTGTTATAATTGTAGAGAGAAGGGTCACATCAGCACTCACTGTGAGAAGCCGAAGAAGTCTCAGGCGTCTCAAACTAGTGGGAAGGTGTTTTCCTTAGTGGGAGCCCAATCCACTGAGGAGGAGCGTTCCGTCAAAGGTACTTGCTTTATTAATGATGTTCCTTTGATTGCTATCATTGACACGGGTGCAACGCACTCGTTTATTTATGTTGACTGTGTGAAGAGATTAGGGATTGTGCCATCTACTCTAGAGTAGAGGATGATGATTGAAACTCCATCTATTGGTTATGTGGTTACTTCTTTGGTGTGTTTGAAGTGTCCGCTGACCGTGTTTAGTAGAGATTTCAGAGTGGACTTGATTTGTTTGCCACTCGGTAATCTTGACATTATTTTGGGAATGAACTGGTTGGAGTTCAACCGGGTGTATATTGATTGCTTCAGGAAGACGTTACTGTTTCTTACTCCTGAAGAGGAAGCATTAGCAGATTAGCTATCTAGCAAGGAGTTTAGGGCGTTGTTGGAAGATGAAGCGAAGTTGTTTGCAGTATTTGCCTCGTTATCTGTTGAAAGCAAGACTTCAGTTAATGAATTGCCAGTAGTTAATGAATTTCCTGAAGTGTTTCCAGATGACATCACAGAATTGCCTCCGACAAGGGAAGTTGAATTTGCTATTGATCTTGTACCGGGTACCAGACCTATCTCTATGGCACCGTACAGGATGTCTGCATCAGAGTTGGCAGAGTTGAAGTCTCAGGTCGGGGAATTGCTCGATAAGAAGTTTATAAGACCAAGTGTGTCGCCGTGGGGAGCTCCAGTGTTGTTGGTGAAAAAGAAAGATGGTAGCATGCGTCTGTGCATTGATTACCGTCAGTTGAATAAAGTGACCATTAAGAATAAGTATCCACTTCCTAGGATTGACGACTTAATGGATCAGCTGGTAGGAGCTTGTGTTTTCAGCAAAATTGATCTGAGGTCGGGTTACCATCAGATTAAGGTAAAGGAAGGTGATATTCAGAAGACTGCTTTCAGAACTCGCTACGTACATTACGAATATGCAGTGATGCCTTTTGGAGTGTCTAATGCGCCGGGTGTATTTATGGAATATATGAATCGTATTTTCCATTCTTATCTGGATCAGTTTATTGTGGTATTTATTGATGATATACTGATCTATTCTAAGTTTGATGAAGAGCATGCAGGTCACTTGAGGATTGCATTGCAGGTGTTGAAAGATAATAAATTGTTTGCAAAGTTCTCGAAGTGTGAATTTTGGTTGAAGACCGTGAGTTTCTTGGGCCATGTGATTTCTGGTGATGGTATAGCGGTGGATCCCTCTAAAGTAGTGCAGTACTTCAGTGGGAAACTCCGAAGACCGCAACGGAGATTAGAAGCTTTTTGGGTTTGGCAGGTTACTATAGAAGGTTCATTGAAGGGTTTTCTAAATTGGCATTGCCGTTGACTCAGTTAACCAGAAAGAATCAAGCTTTTGTCTGGGATGCTACCTGTGAGGAGAGTTTCGAATAACTGAAGAAGAAGTTGACGACAACACCAGTGTTGATTTTACCAAGTCCAAATGATTCTTTCGTAGTGTATTGTGATGCGTCTAAGATGGGATTAGGCGGTGTGTTGATGCAAGGTGGCAAGGTGGTGGCTTATGCTTAAGACAGTTAAGGGTGCATGAGAGGAACTATCCTACTCATGATCTTGAATTAGCTGCATTGGTGTTCGTGTTAAAAATTTGGAGGCATTATTTGTATGGATCGAGATTTGAAGTGTTTAGTGATCACAAGAGTTTGAAATATTTGTTCGATCAGAAGGAATTGAATATGAGGCAAATAAGATGGTTAGAATTCTTGAAAGACTATGACTTTAATTTGAGTTACCATCTGGGAAAAGCTAATGTTGTGGCAGATGCTCTGAGTCGGAAAACAATCCATATGTCTGCGTTAATGGTGAAGGAAATGGAATTGATTGAACAGTTCAGAGATATGAGCATGGTTTGTGAAACTACACCAGGAAGTATCAGATTGGGTATGTAGAAAGTGAATAATGACTTTTTGGATGTGATTAAGGAAAATCAGAAACTGGATGTGAAATTAGTAGACTTGATGCCTATAGAAGGAGATGATCCTGATAGTGACTTTAAAGTAGATAATGTTGGTGTGTTGAGATTCCGGGGCAGAATTTATGTACCGGATAATGAGGAATTGAAAAAGGCAATCTTAGAGGAAAGTCGTCGGAGTAGCTTGAGTACTCATCCGGGAGCTACAAAGATGTACCATGATTTGAAGAAGTTGTTTTGGTGGTCCGGTATGAAGAGGGACATAGCTCAGTTTGTCTATGCTTGTTTGACATGTCTGAAGTCAAAAGTGGAACATCAGAAGCCTTCGGGATTAATGCAACCGTTGGAGTTAGGTAGTATACGTAATAGGAGGGCAATACGCGTATGGTGTTGGAATTTGGGAAATTCAATGAGAAGACGTCTCTGTCCGTACGCGTACGGCATAAGATAATACGCGTAAGGACTTGGGCATTGTGAGGGAATCCGCATATGAAGGGAGTCAATACGCGTATGGGTTGGGCGAGCGAGCTGGCAATACGCGTATGGCATGGGGCAATACGCGTATGGCCAGCGAAGTTGCATAATTTTACTGTTTCGCGATTCCTTTCCCGTTTTCGCGTCCGATTTAGTTTCTTTTGGTTTGAGAGGTTGGGAATAGGTGCCAGGTGCTGAGAAATAAAATGTTGATGATGAAAATATTAATTTTAATAATTTTAATTAATTAATTAATTAATTGAGTGTTTGGTGTGTATGAAGTAAATTACATGACGATGGTGTTGATGATATGTATGATGTGATCAGGAGGATCGTGTGCATGTATTTACGCTTGTATACATGTTTTGTTGTGCATAGTTGAGTCTTGCATATTCATGATGATTGGTGGGATGGATCGTTGCTCAGGAGGAGTGTATGCGATTCATCCGTACTCCTATATGGAGAATGGTGGGGGATAGATCATTGCCAAGTAGAGGTGTATGTGATCTATCCGGGGTTCGATTGAATGAACCAACGAGTCGGTACCGCATGCATGGTGTCGTGTTGCATTACATTATTAATTGATGTTGTTGATGATATTGGACAGTAGGTCTGTGTTGGTGTGTTGTTGATTTATATGTGTAAATACTACCTTCTTATCATGTATTTATTCACCATTATATATTGAACGTGATTTCTCACCCCTTTCATTATTGTTGTGTCTGTGCTTCTTCGGAAGTACAGATAACCCAGGTACTTAGGTTGCTTGGATGTTCGTGTTGCCTGTTCGAGTCTATAGGAGTGCTCTGATACGTAACACGGGATGTCGGGATATTTTTGTAGTTGCTTTGATTTTATTACATTCTTTGTTACGTATTCCATTTTGTCGAATTATTTTATGGAGAACCTTGTTTTAAGGATAATGTTGGTGAATTTGGGCAGATGGCCGTGAATTGAAACTAAATGATTATTCCCGCTGATTCTTTATTCAATTTAATACAATAAAGAGTTTCTGCTTGTTTTGATGATGTGGCATTCCATTTTTTGGTGCAAACTCTGATTTATCTTTAATATTTTGTTTATTTTCAAAAAGGGGAAAGTGGGGTGTTACAATTGGTATCAGAGCAGGTCGGTCCGTCCGACCAGGTATAATAGTTGAGTTTGTCCTTAGCATAGGAGTTGTTTGTGTGTTCTGACCTTGTGATGATTGTTGTCCAGTATGGCAGGAAGGAATGATGTTGCTCTTGCTGCTGTTATGCAAGCCATGGCACAAGCTGTAGAGAATGCCAACCAGGGTGGAGGTGCTCAGTTTCGTGACTTAGCACAGTTTCAGAGCAACAAGCCGCCTACATATGAGGGAGGTATCTTGGACCCAGAGGCTGCATAGAAATGGCTGAAGGCTGTGGAGAAGATCTCCAGGACCATGGAGTGCAGTGATGCTCAGAAGGTACGGTTCGGTACTCACATGTTGGAAGGAGAGGCTGAGGCTTGGTGGGACAACAGTCGTCAGAGATTGGAAGCTGCAGGTACTGAGATTACTTGGGCTGTGTTTCAAGCTGAGTTTCTGGAAAAGTATTTTCCGAAAGACATTCGTAGTGCGAAAGAGGTTGAATTTTTGGAGCTGAGACAGGGTGATAAGACAGTTGCTGAGTATGCCGCTAAGTTTGAGGAGCTGGTTCAGTATTGTGCTCATTACAATACTGAAGAAGCTATGACGTCGAAGTGTTTGATGTTTGAGAACGCTGAAGGAGGAGAACGTCGAGCTGAAGGCGGATATTGGTGGGCTGGAGGGCTCCTCGGTTGTAGATCAAGATGAGACTGGGGAGGAAAGAGCCCTGAAGACCCGGGGAAACCTGATCGGGAAAATTCGTATCCTCGAGCAGGATAACCTGGGGGCGGCCGAGTTTGGGTTTAACGCCGTCGTGGAGCAGATGAGGGCCTTGAACTCTGATGTCCAACTGGTCACCGATGGGATGGGCGTTTTGCACTAGGTTGTTGATGGGCGGGTGGTCCCTCCTGAGCTTCCTGCTGAGGATGTTTAGTTTCTTTGTACCTTAGTCTTTATCGGCCTGCGTGCCCTTTCTATTGTAATTCTTGATGGTTGGGCCTGGCCCGTATTTTGTAATATATTTAAAAAATTTAGACCTTGTGGTCAGACTTATATATACTTATGTTCGACATTGCATGCCTTGCATCTTATTTTTTGTGTATGCTTTGTATGTTGATTTTTGCGAGTTGTGTTTGCTAGATATAGGAGTTTGCTCGACTCGTTATGATGCTTGACAGTTTAAGGGACTTTCGAGGAAGCAAAGTTGTTTTTTCGGTCGTGAGACTAGGATCTCGATCGAGGTCCTGATCACACAGGGCTTGGACTATTCCCATCGCAAGCTAGGTGTCCTGCCATGCTGGCACGACAACGGCAGAGCTCGATTGAGGTATCCCTGTTGGGCACAGAGTCTTCTCGTTCAATGAACAGAAAGTTGCCTTTGTTGTAAACTTAAGGATTGTGCTTGCACCAGGGCACGCTCCCGTGGCTGAGCGATCTCTCTGTTGTGGGGTAAGTTCGTCGGTAGTTAGTCCTGACCGGTTGTTGGTCCTAACTGTAATATTGTTTGAGCGTTTGAGCATTCCATGGTTGAGCAAATAGTTCTCCATTTAGCTGTTCGAGATAGTAGGCATCGGTGCCTGTTTTTGATTTTACTCTGTAAGGGCCTTCCCAGTTTGCGGCCAGCTTGCCCTAGTGTGAATCTTTTTTATTTCTGCGTAGGACCAGGCTACCAACTTGGAAATTGCGCTTTATGACATTGGCGTCATGGCGCAGAGTTATTTTTTTGTTTTAGTGAAGCTTCATAGAGAGCTTCCCCTGATCGGATCTCTTCGACCATGTCGAGTTCTTCTCTTAATTCTTTGTCGTTCAGTTCCTTGTCGATATGAGTTTCTGTTCTCCTAGAGAGTTCCCTGATCTCCACCGGGATTACTACCTCAATTATGTACGCTAGTCGGAAGGGAGTCTCCCCGGTGGTTGAGTGTGGAGTAGTTATATAGGCCCAGAGCATGCTATGTAGCTCCTCGATCCATCTCTTTTTGGCTTCGCCTAATATTCGTTTTAGACCTTGAAGGATCACCCTGTTCGCGACCTCTGCTTTCCCGTTAGTTTGGGGATGTTCGACGGATGTGAAATGTTGTTTGGTGCCTATTTTGGCGACGAAGACTTGAAACTTCCTGTTCGTGAACTGGATTCCATTGTCGGTCACAAGGTCCTGGGGCACACTGAATCGTGCGAGGACGTTTCTTTTGTAAAAATGAAGTATGTTGAATGTTGTGATCTTGGCGAGGTCTTCAACTTCGATCCATTTTGTGAAGTAATCGACGACCATGATAAAAAATTTGTTCTAATAGGACCCCATCATGAAGGGGTCGAGGATGTCCATCCCCCACCAAGCGAAGGGCCATGTGGAGGACAAAGTCTTCAACTCGTTGGGGGGTGCTAAGTGCATGTCCTCGTGGCGCTAGCATCTGTCACATTTTTTGACATGCTTCTTAGCGTTATGCTACATGGTCGGCCAGTAATATCCTGCTCGCAGGGCCTTTCGTGCCAAAGATCTCCCTCCCAAGTGTTGTGCGTTGATCCCGTCATGAATTTCTTGGAGAATGTCAGGGACCTTGTCCTCCTCAACACATTTTAGGAGGGGGTGGAGAATCCTCGTTGGTAGAGCTTGTCATCGACCAGGACGTATGAGCAGGCCCTTCGCTTAGTTATGCTATCCTTTTTGCTGTCTTCGGGCAACTCCCCTGTGGTGAGGTAGTTGTATACTGGGGTCATCCAGTAGCTGTTGTCGCCAATGGCGTTGACGTCGAGTAGCCCCGATGGTTTTTCGATACTTGGATGGGGAAGTATCTCTTGTATAATAGACTTATTGCCACTTTTTTTTCTGGTGCTGGCTAACTTTTTTTTTCTGGACTTCCCACACGTAGAACCTAGCAATCTTCTCTTTTACCATCGTCAGGTATTCGACGAGATGATCATTTTTGGCCTGATATTCTCCCCGTACTTGGGAGGCCACGGGCTGGGAGTCCGTGAAGATTTTTACTTCCTTAGCGCCCAGGTCCTCAGCCAATCGTAAGCCTACGAGGAATGCTTCGTAATCGGCTTGATTGTTCGGGGTTGGGAAGGACAAGATTAATGATGCTTTGATTGGATCCCTTCTTTGTTCTCGAGGATGATGCCCGCTCCACTCCCGGTGGAGCTGGAAGCTCCGTCGACGAAGATGGTCCATTTGTACGCCCCGCTTGATTGGGAAGTTGGAGGTGTCCTTTCTGCCACGGAATCGTCCAGGACTTATGCTTTAAGGGCTTTCTTGCTTTCGTAATGGATGTCAAACTATGAAAGTTCTAAGAACCATTTGAGCATCATGCCGGCCATGTCTGGTTGACCAAACAGTTGTCTTATGGGCTGGTCTATTCGAACCACTATCGTGTGGGCTAGGAAGTAATTCCTTAATCTTCTTGCAGCATTGATGAGAGCTAGGGCAACTTTTTTGATCTGTTGGTGTCTGAGTTCTGGCCCTTGTAAGGCCTTGCTGGTAAAATATATTGGCATCTGCCCGTCGAGGGTTTCTCAAATGAGGGCAGCGCTGATGGCCTCGTTAGTGACAGAGAGATAAAGATATAGCGTCTCCCCACTTTCTGGTCGTGACAGAACTGGTGGTTCAGATAAGGCTTGCTTGAGGTGGAGCAGAGCCTGCTCGTATTCCTCTGTCCATTTGAATGCTGCCTCTTTTTGTAGAAGCTTAAAGAAGGGCAGGGTGTGTTGGGCAGACTTGGCCACGAAGCAAGATAGCGAGGTAAGCATCTCGTTGAGGGATTGTATAGATTTCTTCAACTTTGGCGTGGGGAATTCAGAAAATGCTCGACATTTATCAGGGTTGGCCTCGATCCACCTCTCAGTGAGGTAGAAGCCGAGGAACTTCCCTGCTCGCACGCCGAAGGTGCATTTCTCTGGGTTAAATCGCATTTTGTATTTCCTCGCTTGGTCGAAGACCTTTTGCAAATGGATCGTATGATTGGATTCCTCTTGGTATTTCACGATCATGTCGTCCATATATACTTCGAGCATGTCTCTGATTTCTGATCGGAAGACTTTATTCATCATACGCTGGTACGTGGCCCCAGCGTTTTTCAGACCGAAGGGCATTACGTTGTAGTAATAGTTCCCCGACGAGGTCATGAAAGCGGTATATCTCTTGTCCTTTTCAGCCATGGGAATTTGGTTGTATCCCGAGTATGCGTCCATGAAGGACAAGAGTTTGAAACCGGCAGAATTATCTACTAACTTATCAATGCTAGGCAAAGGATAAGCGTTTTTTCGGGCAAGCCCGATTGAGATTGGTGTAATCAATGCACATCCTCCACTTTCCATTTTTTTTCACTAGAACAATATTGGACAGCCAGGTTATATACCTGGCATCCAAGATAAATTTTGCTTCTAAGAGGTCTTTTACAAGTTTTTCTGTAGCTTTTGCCTTCTCGTTGGACTGTTTGCGTCTGCGATGCGCTACTGCTCGAGCTGACAGGTCGATGGTGAGCTGATGGCAAACAGTTTCAGGATCGAGCCCGGGCATGTCCGTGGAGCTCCAAGAAAATATGTCTGCATTGTCTCTTAGACATGTCTTCAGCTGCTCTTTCACCTCTTCGGGCAGTCACGCGCCTATCTTGACTTCTCTGTTGGGATTGTCCCCGAAAGTGATCACTTCGAAGTCCTCGTCTGGTACAGAGCGCATGATGGTTGATGCAAGGGAGCTGCCAGTCACTGTCGGGGTGTCTTTGCTACTGCCCTCCTCGCCTTCTTTTGAGATTCGGCTGTCGAGGTCAATGGTGTGGACTGGGAGTGCTGGCTTTTTGTCGGGCTGGCTCTATTCGCTGGGAAGTTCTTCGTCTCTTGCCCGTTTGACGACCTTTGGCGCTGCGCCAATTGAGCTTTGCCCTCTGGTCGCTGCTTCAAAGCATCTCCTTGCAGCCTCTATATCTCCATGCAAGGTGGCGACGTGACCCTTCTCCGTGTAATATTTCATCTTGAGATAAACTGTTGAAGGAACAACGATCAACCCAGCGAGGGTTGGTCTCCCCAGAATACACTGGTACAACGAGGGATAGTCGATGACCAGAAATTATGTTTTGATTGGTTTGGAGGCCTCCTCCCCGAAGGTGACTGGGAGCTCCACGTACCCCCAAGGCCTGGCGGTAGCCCCATTGAGTCCTTGTAGGTATGATCCCACGTACGGAGACAAATTCTTCTGATCGAGCTTTAGGGCGCGGAACAAGCTAGTATACATAATGTCCACTGAACTTCCCTGGTCGACCAGGATTCGCCGGACATCTGTGTTAGTTAATCTGGCCCTGATGAGCAGAGGGATGTGCGAGTTAGGGGAGCCTCCAGGGAGCTCTTCACGATAGAACGTGATGGGCTGAGAGTGTCCTCGGAACTTCTCGAGTGTAGATAGTCGGTCAGGGCTGCAATCGATCAGCTGATCGAACTTCCTTTTAACTCACCCTACGGTGATCTCACTGTACCCGCCACAATAGATGACCATCACAGTGGGGAAGATCTCCCAGGATATGTGCGCGGGAAAATACGGAGGGTCCTTGAGATAGTCAGGGACAAAGAAGTCCTCTGGCCGTGAAATGGACATGGAAACTTGCGGGGGAGGACTAGACGGCGAAGCTTCTGTTTCCGTCTTCTTAGACTCAGACGTCTCTCGTCGGGAGGCTTCTCCTTTCTTCGTGTACTGCTTCAAATGACCCTCCTTGAAGAGGATCTCGATGGCGTCCTTTAAATGAATGTAATCTTCGGTCACGTGGCCATGATTACGATGAAAGCGGTAGTACTTGCTTTTGTCTGTGTTGCCCTTTGATGTTGTTGGTTTAGGGAAACGGACACCCCCTTGCTTAAACTCGGCGTTGATGCATTCGGAGAGAATGCACTCGCGGGGAGCTATTAGCAAGGTGTACTCCGTAAAGCGACCAGCAGGTCCTTTGTGTTCGCGAGGACGGTCATCTCTTCGTCTCTCCTTGTCGCATCGGGGAGCTTCTGACTCATCCTTCTTTGATGCCCTGGAATTCTCCTGGTCCCTCGAATCCTGGGCTTTGTAGGCAGCTTCTTTTTCCTAGTAATGTATATAAGCTTTAGCCTTACGGAGGAGTTCGGCCAGAGTACGAGGTGTTTCAATGCCCACTGCTTTGCGGAACTCGCTTTTCGACCTTAGCCCCTTCTCGAGGAGGTATTTCTTCATGCGATCCGTTGTGTGGATCTCTACTGCTTCCTTGTTAAACCTCTCGATGCAAGCACACATGGGCTCATCTTTGCCCTGGATAATGCCTTCGAGCGTGGCTTCCGACTTGGGATGACGTCTAGAAGCGGTGAAATGTCGGGCAAACTGGTTTTTCAAGTCCCTCCACGAGGTGATCGAGCCTCGGGGAAGATTTTTATACCAGATCATGGCTCCCTTTCCGAGGGTGATGGGGAACAGCCTGCACTTGATTGCTCCGTCCACGTTGTGATAATGGAGCATGGCTTTGATGTTTTCTATATGGTCGCCATGGTCCGTGGTGCCATCATTGAGAGCTAGAGGGGGAGGCTTCTCCAACCCGCGAGGGATACGGGTGTCCATGATCTCTTGCGATAGAGGTCCATGGACGTCGTCCTCGTCGCTCGTGCTTGACGACCTGCATGGGGAATGACTACGCCCACGACTTCTGCTGCGTCGAGGAGAGTGCATGCGCTGACGACGATGCTCGCGATGTTTCTCTGAAGGCTTGGTCCTCTTGGGGGCAGGAGAATGTCTGGACCTCCGAGGAGGGGTACGATGTTGTCTCCTCGTGACTTCTTGCTCAGGCTCTTCCGATTTCGACCGTCCCCTGATTGGGGAAATGCTTCGAGATTTGTCTTGTCGACGTTTCTGAGGGGGAGAACGAGGGCATAGAGACGGACTGCGAGGCCTTTGAGAAGGAAGTCGCTCTTGAAGGGCATTTTCCAGCATGTGGATCTTTTCTCCCTGTTGGAAGATCAAGTAGTTGCGATGAGAGCCGCAGTGCTAGGATCATCGTCTTGAGGAACGAGGATAGGCTCATAGACGTTACCAGAATTTTGGACGCGGGGTTTCACGTCGTCAGAGGATGGAGATGCAGTCTTTTCATCCCTGTGATTGGTCTCGAAGACCGCAGTGCCAGGGTTGTGGTGGTCGCCGTTATCCAGGGTGACGGCGACAACAGAATCTTGAGGGACATCATTGTTACGGTGAGAGGCCATGATGATAGAGAAAGGTTTTAGAAAGAAAAAGCTTTGATGGTTGTAAGAGAGGAGGGGTGTACCTGCAAGGTACTCTGATGCCAAAGTTTGGGCTAGAGAGAGCAAATACAAAGTGTTTAGGTATCAGTTAGAATGATTTGAATAGGATACCTGACCCTCTTAAGTGAGAGGGTATTTATAAGAATCCCCCAGCGCGGTGCCAAGGTCTCCAATGTGGCCGAAGTATCTGGTCGACCAATGGGAGACTGCCAGGTCGAAGATCTAGCGCGTGACCTTTTGACCTGGTCCAACTGTCCCCGTGAACTCCGGAGGGGCAGTTGGTCGCGTGAACTGTCAGGCGCGTGAGGAGGATGTCCTCAACGGCTATATTCTCCCCAACGGCTATATTGTGCCCAACGACTAGATTGTGCCCAACGACTATATTCTCGTTATTGGGTCTTGCCTAAAGCTGAACTGAATTGGATCTTGCCCAACTGTGGGCATGTGCCAGTCCAGTCCAAAACACTATCCCATGTTTTGAGTTAATATCGTCCAAAATATACCTCCAGATGGTTTTTTCTTTAAAGAGTTTTGCCTTATAGTTTTAAAATCTATTTTATAAAATTAATTTCAAAAGACTCATGTTTGATAATTTTAATGGAATAATAATAATTTAGAGATGAAAAATAATAAAATAAAAACTTTTGAAACTTGATTTATGCATAAAGGAAAATAACACTTTTTTTTATCATTTTAAAATTGCATAACCTAACCAGTTTTATAAAACAAAGATAGTTTTCAAACTTATTAATAAAAGATCGTTTTCAAAAATAATTTTGTAAAATTAAATAACCAAACAAATACTATGGTTCAGAAAATTAAAAAAAAAAATTAGAAACTAATAAATAATTTAAAATTGCTAATTCAAAAAGTCATAAAACTGCTCAAGAATGAACAAATAAATTACTCGATCTAGTTAATAGCAATTTTAGTGCAAAATAACTATCCAATAAAACACTCAAACAGTGTCAAACTGATTTGTCTTTTGACTGGTCTCTTTTATTTCATTTCATGCTTTTCTGATATCTCTTTCTGAAGCAAAACAACCATAGTATTAGCAATTCAACCAACCAGACATACAAGACTAAAAACATTTACATAATAAGTTGATGCAGTAGCAATGTAAAAGCAGAGGATTTCTGCAGTACAAACAAAAGTTCAGAAAATCAAATAAGCTAAACATGTCTGCATCCCATCCACCCGGTGAGGAAGATCGATTTAGCAACTCTCTACATTGACCTGAATTGATAATATAATGCTATAACTGTTCATTGATAAGAGTTCCCCACCAAGTTTATTGAACGCCCGCTTAGTTTACCTGATAAATACAAATAAAACAAGAATTAGGACAAAACAAAATAACCGTCTTATTTTCTAATGATACACAAACACGTAAGTAAGAGTGGTCTAACCTTTTATGCAGGGATTGTACGTCTTCCCCTAACAATGGACTTTCCAGAAAAAAATCGCCACATTTCTTCACATCGAGTGTTTCAACTTCAAAAGCTCTATCACCACAATACTCATTCCATTCAAACCACATTTTTGAAATTAATTCCTTCTTGAAACAAGTAGTGTGGTCTTCCTCTTCTGGAGAATCAGCAGCTACCAATCGATACACAAAGACTTTCTTTTTCTGGCCTGGCCGGAAAGCACGGCCAATAGCTTGACGAGTAACAGACGGATTTAGGTGAACATCCAATATGATGACACGGGATGCTCCAACCAATGATATACCCTCACCGCATGCTTTGATTGACCCAAAAAATACTTTTGCATCCGATGAATTGTTGAACATTTCCATGGAACACTCCCTTTGTTCAGGTAGTGTCTCTCCTGATATCACGAAGATTTCTTTTCCAATACTCCATTCCTTCCATTTTATAGCTAACCTTTCCAAATATTTCAAAGGCAAAAGATATTGACTGAACACCAGAAGCTTCTCCCCAGTTGATTCACATAGGTTCAGCATATTGCGAAAGAATTTTGATTTGACACCATCTCGTATATCTATGTCCTCTATAAAATTGTCTATTACATGATCATGTATTGTCGTTTTTTCACCAGATTTTATCATCTTTTCACCTATTTTTTGTGCAATGGGCATCAACTTTGGGTGCAGATACACAGCACTGCCCACAGAAGACATTTTGAACTTTCTAGATATCCTCTTTACTTTCTCAACTTCATGCTTCTGTCTAGGTGTAAGTTTGAGAAACACAGTGAAATCTACCAGGCCAGGAAGCTCATCAAGAAAATCTCCTTTATAGTAGTGAAGAACTTGATGGGTCATCTCACGCAAATCATGAATTAAACCCACTTTCCTTTTAAAATCCGGGTCTTTCTGCAATGTATTCTCGATTAAATCATAGAAGTTTTTCACGTCGGGATTATAGATCTTACTCTTAATGCGTCGAACAATAGGCCTAGACGTGTCCATCTTTAAAAACTTCGGTCGCACTAGATTGAGAACATTGAATACCTCCCTGACATGATTTTGATAAAGGGTTCCAGACAGAACAACTTTCCTTGGTGTATGTACTTTGCAAAGGGACTGTACCATATCAGTATTCTCATTTCTTGGAGTGTGCCCCTCGTCTAAAATGAGAATTGAGGGAACCTTCAGTAATATCTCTTGGCAATTCATCGATGCATTGGTATTACTATTATCACACACAATGGAAGAGAACTGTTTGTATCCTAAGAAAAGGATACTCCTGTTATTCATCCATTGTTTTAAAACCTCCAGTTGCTGAAGTCTACTGTCTGCCTTCGCGGTGTATAGGTCATAAAGTGGTATATCTTCCACTTGCCATGTTTGAAACTCTTTTTTCCAAGTCGACAATATTCCCTTGGGAAGCACCACTAGAGGTCGGGCATCAGGATACTTCCCTAGAAAACTTTGCATGAAACTGATAATCATGAAAGTCTTTCCAGATCCTGGAGCATGAGCCAGGATGCATCCCCCGGGACGGTCCCCCGCCAAGTTTCTGACTAAAAAGTTGAATCCTTCAACTTGGTGTGGTTTCATTTGATTCGCATGCCGAGGATGTGCTGATACATCAGTAACCATAAGATCATCTTTAGTAACCATAACACCAAAAGCATCCATTTTTTCTTTGGCATTGCCTGAATCAGAGGCATAAGTTCTTGTGCTCCTTTTAACCTACAAAAGAGACATCAAAAACAATAAATTATAAGAGATTCTGTAACAGAACAAGTTTCTAAGTTGTAACTGTCTAACTTTCCATATTATTATTATGCCTTGTTGAAACATTCAACCTATGCATCTAATTTTAAGACATACTTTAAAACTCAACCTATGTTCTTTATGGCCAAGATTTTTGACCAAACAAGCATTCATGCAGAGACAGGTGTCTAACCTTGTATTGGAACTCAAATATGGTTTCAATTCCTCTGTCAATAACCCCACAAACGCGACAAACATAACCAAGATCGTCTTTTAAAACGAAAGAATGATCGCAGTCAGCATCTTCTTCCTCTTCTTCTTCGGGTTGAGGATCTGCAGAAACATCCTAGTAGGAGTACAATTTTAAAAAAAAAATTAATCGGAAACGAACTCTAAGAATGCTACAGCTAGTAAAATTCAAATTTTAAACAAAAATGATCAATATGATAGAGAAGAATGTTTAAAAAACAAAGAACAGCAAATATGTTTTAGTAACAGAAACAACATTCCTAATGCTCCATGATATGTATACAAGTTATTGTCTTCAGGACAGAACAAAAGCATACCAACAAAGTACAATCTGACAGAAGCTTTGCAAGTAACATATAAGTTAACAAGCATAACAGAGAGATAAAAAAAGGCTAAAAATCAGTGTAGAAAGTAAGTATAAATACTCAAAAGTTAAAATAAAAAATACACAAATTTAAAGAAATATCGAGCAATAAAACTTAAAGAGAGAAGAACACAACAAAACTGAACTAAAAGTAGGAAGAAGAACATAATGGTTGTTTGTGAGCAAGATTGCAACAGAATGAAGAATAAAACATTACTCCTAAAAAGGTTCGGATTGAAATGTATACCTTTAAAAAAAAAGATATCGTTTTAAAAATAAAAATAAAAAGTATTTAACAGCATAAATTGAAAAGTGAAATCAAAAGCGCCGCGCCAAACACCACTATGCTATTTTGCTATAGCACCGCGGAAGTGCACAATTGACAGCATAAATTGAAAAGTGAAATCAAAAGACTGCAATCATACTTTAGAAGTTTCTATTGCCATTGACATTTCCCTCCAAATATCGTCTAGCCCGTCATCTACAGCATCAACCTCATGATCTTCCTCTTCATGAACACCAACATAAACACCTTTATCTTTCCTTGTGTTATCTTTAGGAGGATCTTTAGTAGGGTCTTTAGGTGGCAGTCTTGTTTCAAATTTTAGATCTGCACTCTCTCCATGGTAACCATTGGAAGTATCATGGTAAGCAATGGGAGCATGATGATAGCCCTATAAAGCATTATTGCACGGAGAATAGTAAAGAATGTCAGTGAAAGAACAACAACAACAAGTTTCCTTTTCCCACTGTGGGGTCAGTTATATAGAATGAGAGAAAAAAAGCTGTCATAATGCTCTATGTCAATGAGAAACTTGCACTTTAAAAGAAAGACGTGTAACTTCTCAAGAAAAGTAGCTACAGTTTATAATTCTAATACACAGAATGTCCTACCATATATGGTGTAAATTTAAGCACATTCTCCCAACAGTTCATAAATTATGAAACTGAGACACTTAAGACAAAAGGTCAGACTTCACTTCAATAAAATTTTACAGCAGAATCTGGATCAATTCAGCATATTATTATTATTGAAATTGTTGGGAGAATGGGCGTAAAAGCGCACATGACTCAATTAAGAGACCTACTACAAGTCTACAACAACTAAGAGCAATGTTTTCGATGGCGGTCCATGGTGGAGCAAAAATCTCGCCATACCGGCCACTTTGCGGCGCCATTATAGCGGATTATGGCAGAAAAACCCGCAATATCGGCCGATACTTACCATTGCAGCAAGCCCAAAAAACGCCGCTATAGCAGCCATGGCACTGCTATTTGATAACACTGACTAAGAGAAATGAAACATTTAGGCTATGCAATAATATATTATACCTCTGTCTTTTACAGAATTAAGCCAAAAATATATAATGATAAATTATATATGGTACAAAGACATATTAACAGCAAAAAAAAAGTGTAAGCATATAGAGTCGTAAAATGTATAAACTACATGATTAACTTTCAAAGATATGTTTCCCAGATATATGTCAGACTGAGTTATATCTTTAGCCTTATCTCCAAAAGATTCTGCTTTATACATACTGTATAAAAAAATAAGACGGTGTATTCTTGAAAAGAACAACAGAATTAAGGAAAAGATAAAAATATTCAAGATGAGTTAATCATCAATTTACATGAATTTTCTCCTACAAATGAAAAAAATAGTTCAGGCAAATCAGCCAAAGAGGGATGGAACCCAAATAAAAGGTTTTTTTAAAGGATTAGAATAGCAGGGTAAAGCTTACAGTCATTTTTAGTGCAGGAGACTGGACTGGTCTCGGCAATGCAACTTCATAAAATGGAAGACAAGACTTTTGATCCATATCATCTTCATCGTCTGAATCAATTATTACAATGGGAAATGACGAACCAGGAACATCATTTTCTCTCTTCGGTGCCAAAACATTCTTTTCCACATGTCCTCCCTCCAAATCCAAATCTATGACATTTTGATGTGACTTACCATTCATTTTTTTATTTCCCAACATGGGAGTTTCGTCATCATGATTTGTTACCACTTTCGGGAATTGGTTGATAAGTTTGGGAAATTGCGCCAGGCAGGGGCCAACTACTATCTTCATTTTTCGGTTTATAAGGGCTTCAATATCCTTTGTAACACTTCCAAATTTTCCACTCTCTAAATGACTTAGAACATCTGAGATTGCATAAGGATTTTTGTAATCTACAACATTCACATCAATTGATAATTTACGTTTTTTGCATCCTTCCTCTGACGAAACTCCTGGAGTAAATGAAATGAGTTAAAATTTACATTATACCAATCTCCAATAAACTAAATGATTTGAGATTGACTTGATTCACGTCGTCTTTGGAAGAACACTATCACTACGTCCAACGAGCGAAAACCGTAATGACGAATAGCCAAATGCTCTTAAGATCATAAGCATCATAACTTCCAAACCACCTCATGCTGTATGAAGGGTGGACAGAAACATCATGCAGTAACAAAAAGGGCTCCAAACACATTCCCAAAAAAAATGAAATCGCATAAAAAAAATATGTAACCATGAACACTAGCGATTCAACTCAAATCACAAAATCATCTACGAATTTAACAGGTCAAATGGCACTAAATTTCATATACACTACGAAAATAATCTATACAAATAGGTGAAAACGAAAGAGGAAAAAAAAAACAAAAATGCATCTGAAAACACGACGGGAAAATGAGGAATGAAGAATGTTATACCAGTCGGAGCAGGGCGTTTTGCGGGAAGCAAGTTGACCGAGGAATCCATTGATCACGAAGCAGAAAACTGTGAAATTAAAGGTATTTGAGAATTACGGTGAAAATAGGGTTTGAGAATTCATAGAGAATGCGTTGCAGAATTGAGAAGTTGAGTGGTGAAATGAGGAGTGGGAGTGAGAGTGGGTGTGGCTTTTGGGTTTTTTTTTTTCTCGGTTGAGTGTTTGTTCGAGGGGAAATGATTCTCTCTTTTGTTATTAGAGTGATTCTGCCTTTATAGAGTTGGTTTAATTGATTTTTTTTTTTTTTTTTTTTTTTTTCTTGGTAGACAGGCAATGGTAGAAGTTTTTTTTTTTATTTAGTGATGTTTTTTTTTTACAGGCAGTGATCGAAGTTTTTTAGATTCGATTGGTGTTTTCTTATGTTTGTGGTAGGGGAGCGATGGTCGAAGGTTTTTTGGGATTTGGCTGGTATTCTCTCATTTATGTGGTAGACATCAATGATTGAAGGTTTTTTTGTGGTAAACGAATAAGGATTGGAGGTTTTTTTAGGATTCGATTGGCGTTTTTTTATTTTGGTGGTAGACGAGCAATGATTGAAGGTTTTTTAGGGTTCAATTGGTGTTTTCTTATTTCTGTGAAAGGCGAGCAATGATTGAAAGTTTTTTTGGATTTGGTTGGTGTTCTCACATTAATGTGGTAGGCATCAATGATTGAAGGTTTTTTTAGAGATTTGATTGACATTTTTGTATTTTTGTGGCTGACGAGGAATTGTCGAAGGTTTTTTAGAGTTAGATTGGTGTTTTCTTATTTATGTGGAAAGCGAGCAACGATTGAAGGTTTTTTGGGATTTGGTTGGTGTTCTCTCATTTTTGTGGTAAACAACAATGATCGAAAGTTTATTAGGGTTTGGTTGGTGCTTTCTCATTTTTGTGATAAACGGTCATTGATCGAAGTTTTGTAGGGTTTAAGTGTTGTGGTGTGCACTCTGCGACATTTATTTTGAATCCTGATGGGTATATATATACTTTCTTTAAAGTTGGAGAAATGAAAATTAAGAATGAAATAAAATGAAATGGCGTAGAATGAACTATGAAGAAAAAAAATTAAAAGAAAATGAAACATTGCACATCATAAATCAAAATTGAGTATTAATTGGACTTTATCCCTTTAGTGTGGTTGTGATTTAAGAATGATTTTGATTAGTGTATCTGTACTTTTGTAATAGATTGTTAATGATCGGAGATTTTTGACTCATTGATTAGTTTCGTGTTCATTGTAAGGTGTTTTATTTTGAATCCTAATGGGTAAATGTATGTTTTCTTTGAAGCGAGGGAAATGGAAATTAAAAAATAAAGGAAAGGAACTGGAATGAAGGAAAAAAAATTAAAAGAAAATGAAATACTCCACGTCATAAATCAAAACTGGGTATTAATTGGTCCTTATCCCTTTAGTGTGGTTGTGATTTAAGAATAATTTTGATTGGTGTTTCCGTACTTTTGTGATAGACGGTTAATGATCGAAGATTTTTGACTCATTGATTGGTCTCGTGTAGGTGTTTTATTTTGAATCCTAGTGGGTAAATCTGTGTTTTCTTTGAAGCGAGGGAAAATGAAAATTAAGGAAGAAAGGAAATGAACTGAAATGAAGAAAAAAAATTAAAAGATAATAAGATATTATGCGCCATAAATCAAAATTGGGTATTAGTTTAATCTTATCCCTTATCATGGTAGTGATTTGAGAATTGTTTTGATGGCGTTTTGTGTTTTTTTTATAGACAGACAATGGCCAAAGGTGTTTGACTCATTGGTTGATATTGTGTTCACTGTAAGGTGTTTTATTTTGAATAGTAGTGGATAAATATATGCTTTTTTTGAAATGAGGGAAAAATGAAAAATAAGAAAGGAAGGGAAAGAAAATGAAGGGAAAAATTTAAAAGATAATCAAATAGTTAACGTCATAAATTAAAATTGGGCATTAGTTGAATCTTACCTCTTTAGCATGGTTGTGATTTATGAATGGGTTTGACAGGTGTTTCTTACTTTTGTGATAGACTGTCGATGATTGAATGTGTTTTACTCATTGATGGCTCTTATGTTCATTATAAGGTGTTTATTTTGAATCATAATGGATAAACGTATGATTTCTTTAAAGTCAATGGAATGAGAATTAATAAGAAAAGAAAATGAATTGAAATGGAAGAAAAAAATAAAAAATAAATAATGAGATATTTCACACCATAAATTAAAATTGGGCATTAGTTGAATCTTATCCCTTTATAACTTGTAAGTATTTTATTTTAAATATAATTTTTGTTTGTTTTTAGAGTGATATATTTGCACTGCTCACAAAATAATACATGTGTAATATTGTTATAATACATAACAATAACAACAATGATATAAATGACATGTTACTTCATAACAATAAAAGAGTTTCTTAATTAAAAATATCAAGCCACATAATTATCTAAAGTGTTACATATGCTTTTACATACACAAAACATGTTTCTCCCGAATTATGCATTTGGCCTAAGTACTAACATAGTTTGCTACAATAGATAATATTAAGAAACTAAATATACATAACAATATCATAATTAGAACTCAAGTTATACTTTTGGGTAAGTTGTTCGTAAGTCATAACGCAAACATGAACCATAAGTCATTGCGCGTAAAATACATGAGACTTCATAAGCACATAAGTATAATAAATAGAAAAAATAAACAACTCGGACTTATCATTTTACTTTTAGTTTGCTTCTTGAATTATTCCTCCTTGAATCTGATGTGGATGAGGTGTTGAGTTTGTATTATGTTCTTGCCTTGGATCTATAGTATCTTGAATTAAAAATAATAGTTGTTCCTTATGTCTAAATATAAAGTTTGTTCCGGCAAAAAATCATTATCTAGTGTATGCTTTTTTTTGAACTAGTTGTTAGTTTAGTGATGATTGAACCTGAACAAGAATTGGCATATGACCTAAATTGTTGTCTCTTGATAAAATCCATAAAATATAATTATGTTTTTGACATGTGCTAACCGTAGAACCATATTTTGCAGGTGATACACTTTTAATGATGGCACCTAATAATGACAATCAAAGTGATATGTTTTTAACAAGGATGACAACTTTTGATGATGGCAACTAATAATGATAACCAATTTATGATGTCAACTAGTGTCTTCTAACAAGTCAAACATAAGTGAGTAAGCGGATAATTGTGCAAACCCAATTATTAGGGTTTGATGGACTTGACTATCTAATGATGGCAATCTAAATTAAATATAAGCTTAAGCCCCATCTCAAAGTGAATTCAAGCAAGCGTCTAGAAAAGAAAGCATTTGACAAAGTCTTGAATTGCAAGAAAGTCCTACCTTAGTCTGGGTTAATGTTTTGTAAAAGCAAAAGGGTATTCTCATAAAACTCTTAAAGTTGTGTCAGATGAATTGGGAGCAATCATAATTGATGTGGGTAAAGTTTTGTCTTGTCTAGTTGATTGGGACATTTATCTAATCGATTATATCAGTTCAAAATTAAGTTATAAGAGATTACGACAACACCTTAATGATGTACAACGACTATATATATCTTTTATTTCCTTTTTCTGAACTAATAATAAATTGCCTTTGAAGTTTCTAATTGATTAGCACTAGGCTCTAATCGATTATCTTGTCTTAAAAATTATTAAAATCATTTTCCTTTTTGAGTAAACCTTTAGCCTATAAATACAGGTCCATTCCCTTATATCATTTCATCTTGAATCGTGTTTTGACACTTCTCTCTCTGTCTCTCTAAAAAATTTCTTTTATTTTCTCTCACTAATATTTTAGTCGAAATGTTTTTGTGAGAAAAAAATTTTGTGAGTGAGGATAAGTTGTAATTCTGGAAGGGTAGAATTGTAAAATTCACCAATAGAATCTTTTGTATACACATTGGTTTAATAATATCTATTCAGAATTTGTTTAGATTAGAAGCTAAACCCGAAAAATCTTTTGGTATGGGGATTGTGTGATCAAGCCCTTTATTTAGGTTTGAGATCAGTCTGTGGTAAAACTCCATTGGTTCTTGGTCAGCCCATGGTAAAACCAAGGTTAGGTTAAAGCTTAGCCCGTTATAAAAGCTTGGATAAGGTTCGAGATTAGCCCGATAATAAAATCTCCTAGATTATTGGCCAGCCCGTATAAAACCAAGATTTAAAGGTTCGCGAGTTCAGCCCGTGGTAAAAGCTTACAAAGTTTGTATAGAAACTTGAAGACAAACCGCTCAAAGATTCTTGTAGAATATGGACTAACCGCTTCGATCTACCATTTATGGAAAGAAGACTAAATGCTTGAATCCACCATTAGGAAACGAAGACTAAAACTGTTAAATTCCAAGTCTTGTTGTTTTGGTTGGGAGTCAACCATTTTCCTTGTATAAGGGGGTTCATGAGTATTACCTGCGAAAAGCTCTTAAATTTTATTGGATATTCTCAAGATCAATTATTAGGGAAATGACTAGGTCATTTTCTTATTTGACTGAACCTCTATGATTCTCAATGTTCTTTTTTTCCATTAACTCTTTATTTTCCACAATTTATATTCTGCATTTTATTTTCCGCTCCTTAAGACTTAAACATTTTCAAAATGATTTTTAGCTCTGATATTAATCCACAAAGTTTTTTAAAACCATATTTTTTGGGACCACCCAATTCACCCTCCCCACCCCCCCCTCCCCCCACCCCATTCTTGTGTGTGAAGTCACATGTCCAACAAGTGTCATTAAAGCCTAACTCATGTTTTAGGACTAATCATCTCAAAAGAAACATGACTTTGACAAGAGGTGTTTTCTAAACACAACACCACTTTTTAATAATAGTAGATTTGATATTTGACAAGTTAGGTTTAGAATGTTCTTACAAAGCATAAATCATGAGTTGTAGGAAACAATAGTCAATGATCTGTTTATCCCTACTCATCAAATAAATGATGAACTAATAGATAAACTTAACTTCATTTAAACTAAAGAGGAAAAGAGAAAATTTGAGACAAATTTTAAAGCCAATAACTTTATAATAATGTCTCTAGATGATAACAAACTTTATTATGTTCACCATTGTCAAACCACCAAGGAAATTTGGGGTACTCTTGAAATGATATATGGAGTTTCTCCAAGTATCGAACAAAAGAAGAGGAACACACGAAGCGAAAAAAATAAATATACCACTCTCAAATGTTCTTCAAAGTTTAGGAATATTGTAAAGTAGGTTGAAAATTGTATAACTAACAAATATCTAAGAATTAAGAATTGGAAGTTTAATCCAATCCTTAAATCAAAAGACGAGAGCCTTCATGAATTTCAAGAAAAATCAATAAAGAGGGAAATTATAAAGAAATTGAACGAATTAGCTCAATTACTTAAAGAAGAAGAAATACAAACTGAAGAATCGTCGTATTCATCATACTCCAATCATACAAATCTTGTGCAATTCTTCAAATGAACGTACTCAATAGTTGAACGATCTTCAGCCGATTCAATAACGAATGTATGAACCTCTTGTTCAAGGAACGACAAAGAAGAATAAAAAGTTTCTTCAATACTCGAACGAGGAAGAGGATGAGAGACATTTGTAACACCCTATTTTTAATTATTTAATCGTCGTGTATTATTTTTAATTATTTGGTCTGGTTAGGGGTATGTGTTTGAGTGCGAAGGGATAATAATAAGATAATAATGAATAATATGGGGGCATGTCCAATAATAGTAGTATAGAATTGAATATTATTATTATTATTACTAATATTATTATTATTGTTATTATTATTATTAATATTATTAGTAAATTAAAAACCTGATTTTAATTAAATGGATAATGGGCTAGTGGAAAGCAGTAAGGGCAGTTTAGTCATTAAGCTAGGATTAGTGAAGGTTAGTGAGGAAATTAGCCATAAGCAGATTTTTGACAAGGAGAAGGGCTAGGGAGAGGAAGAACAAGGAAGAACTAGGGCACTCATCTTCATCAATTTACGCAGGAATCTAATCAAGAATTCGAGGTAAGGGGGGAGAACGAGTTTAATATTGGTGATATAATCATGAGTGAGTAGTGGGGAGTCCTTAACCCCGTAGGAATTCGTAGGAATACATGTTGTTTGTGATTTGTTTGTGCATTGGTAAATCTGTGATGAAAAATGTATAAATTGAATGGTTGTGGTTCTGAATTATTTGATCTCTTGATGTTGTTGCTGCTGTATGAGCATTTTTGTTGCAGAACTGGTTTTTGTACAGGATGAGAGAACGAAATTAGATCTAAGACCTGTAATTTTGATTAGTAATGATAGGTGAAAGATGTAAGATGAAAGATAAAGCCTAAAATTGATGTAGAACCAAGTTTAGGACTGAATTGGAGTGGAAAAGTGAGGATCCCGTAGCAGAACTCAGACTGGTGTGGAAAAATTCAGTTTGCGTAATAGATCTGACCATACGCGTATCAGGTAAGGCATTACGCGTACGGCTGTGGTCAATACGCGTATGGGAGGGCCAAAAAGAGGATTGGCACGGCCCTCTGCCCGTACGCGTAACAGTACGCGTATGGAAGCTTGGGCATTATGCGTAAGGAGGAGGCATTACGCATATGGTTTGGGTGAGCGAGCTGGCAATACGCGTATGGCACATGCCAATACGCGTATGGCCAGCGAGAGTGCAGAATTTTGCCGTTTCGCGATTTCTTTCCCGTTTTCGCGTCCGAATCGGTTTCTTTTGGTTCGAGAGGTTAGGGATAGATGCCAGAACCTGAGAAATGTGGAATTGATGATAAAAATAATTGATTTAGTAATTTTGGTGAATTAATTAGTAATTAGCTAATTAACATCGTGTGAGGTGTTTTCTGTGTTGTTATGTATTGATTGTGATCAGGAGGATCGTGGAAATGTATGATTATGATTATACATGTACATTATATTCATATTTGTTGTCATGCATTCATGGTGTGTCGGTGGTGGTGAATCATTGCTCAGGAGGAGTGTATGTGATTCACCCGAACTCCAATGAGGAGTGTGGTGGAGATAAATCATTGCCAAGTAGGGGTGTATGTGATTTATCCTGGTTCGATTGAATGAACCATGGTGTTTTTGGTACCACATGCATTGTGTCGATTGTGGAGTCACATTGCATTCTTATTACATATTGACTGAATTATGAATGAAAGTGACATATGTGTCGTTATTATGTGACTGTGTGATTGTGTGCGAGTAACTACTCCTTAGCATGTATTATACACCTTTATTTATTGAATGTAGTTCTCACCCCCTTTGTTGTTTGTTGTGTCTGTGCTTCTTCGGAAGTACAGATAATCCAAGTACTTGAGAGTGCATGGAGTGCGTGTTGCTTGATCGAGTCTTAGGAGTCGCTCTGATACGTAACACGGGATTTGGGGAATTTTCATCATTTGTTATTCGTTATTCTTTATTGTTTTTGTTACGTATCATTCTTTTAGTGAATTTATGGTGGACCATGTTTAATGTGGAGTTTTGACATTGTTGGCATGTGGTCGTGAACTGAATAAGCAATCATTTTGCCGTTGTTTTATTTCATTAAGGAAAAGGAGTTTTAATTGTTGATTTTGATGATGTAGCATCCTACTTTTGGTTGGAAACTCTGATTATTTTTGTATTATTTCTTGTATTTTCTAAAATGGGAAAATGGGGTGTTATAATTGGTATCAGAGCAGGTCGGTCCGTCCGACCAGGTGTTGTAGTAGAGTTTGTCCTTAGAATAGGAGTAAGTTGTGTGTTCTGACCGTATGTTGATTGTTGAACAGTATGGCAGGAAGGAATGATGTTGCTCTTGCTGCTGCTATGCAAGCTATGGCACAAGCGGTAGAGAACACCAATCAGGCTGGGGGTGCGCAGTTTCGCGACTTAGCACAGTTTCAGAGCAATAAGTCGCCTACATATGAGGGAGGTATTATGGATCCTGAGGTTGCACAGAAATGGCTGAAGGATGTTGAGAAGATCTTCAGGACCATGGGATGCAGTGATGCTCAAAAAGTGTGGTTTGGCACTCATATGCTGGAAGGAGAGGCTGAGGCCTGGTGGGACAATAGTCGTCAGAGGTTGGAAGCTGCGGGTACTGAGATTACTTGGACAGTGTTTCAAACTGAGTTTCTGGAAAAGTACTTTCCAGAAGATATTCGTAGTGCAAAGGAGATTGGATTTCTAGAGCTGAAACAGGGTAATATGACTGTTGCTGAATATGCTGCTCGGTTTGAGGAATTGGTATAGTATTGTGCTCATTACAATACGGAAGAGGCTATGACTTCGAAGTGCTTGAAGTTTGAGAATGGGCTGCATCCCGAGATCAAACTGGGCATTGCTTGTCAGAAAATAAGAAATTATCCAGAGCTGGTAAGCAGAAGCAGAATCTATGACAATGATAACAGAGTCAGAATTGCGCATTACAAAGCGGTGAATGAGAAAAAGGGTAAGCAGAGGTTTGGAGGTACTCGTTACAGTGCCCCAGCTGATAAGGGGAAACAAAAAGCTGCTGTGGAAAAGAAACCAAAAACAGGAGGAGTGGTTCCTGATACTCTCAAGTGTTTCAGATGTGATGGCGCGGGTCACCGCGCGAATGATTGTCCGAATGAAGTGAAGAAGTGTTTTAAGTGCGGACGACCAGGTCATGTTATAGTAGACTGTAGGGCCACTATGTCTACCTGTTATAACTGTGGAGAGAAGGGTCACATCAGCACTCACTGTGAGAAGCCAAATAAGTCTCAGGCCGGTGGAAAAGTGTTTGCCTTGGTGGGAGCCCAATCCACCGATGAGGAACGTTCCGTCAAAGGTACTTGTTTTATTAATGATATTCCTTTGATTGTTATCATTGACATGGGTGCAACCCACTCGTTTATTTATGTTGATTGTGTGAAGAGATTAGGGATTGTGCCGTCTACTATAGATCAGAGGATGATAATTGAAACTCCGTCTATTGGTTCTGTGGTTACTTCCTTAGTGTGTTTGAAGTGTCCGCTGACTATGTTTGGTAGGGATTTCGGGGTGGACTTGATTTGTTTGCTACTCGGTAATCTCGATGTTATTTTGGGGATGAACTGGTTGGAGTTTAACCGAGTCGATATTGATTGTTTCAGGAAGACGTTATTGTTTCTTACTCCTGAAGAGGAAGCATTAGCGGATTCTTTGTCTAGCAGAGAGTTGAGGACGTTGTTGGAGGATGAAGCTAAGATGTTTGCAGTGTTTGCCTCGTTATCTGTGGAAAGCAAGACTTCAGTTAATGAGTTACCGGTGGTGAGTGAATTTCCTGAAGTATTTCCAGATGATATTACAGAATTGCCTCCGACAAGAGAAGTTGAATTTACCATTGATCTTGTTCTTGGTACTAGACCTATATCTATGGCACCGTACAGAATGTCTGCATCAGAATTGGCAGAGTTGAAATCCCAGATTGGAGAGTTGCTCGATAAGAAGTTTATTAGGCCGAGTGTGTCGCCGTGGGGGGCTCTAGTGTTGTTGGTGAAAAAGAAGGATGGTAGTATGCGTCTGTGCATTGATTACCGTCAGTTGAATAAAGTGACCATTAAAAATAAGTATCCACTTTTGAGGATTGATGACTTAATGGATCAGCTTGTGGGAGCTCGTGTTTTCAGCAAAATTGATTTGAGGTCGGGTTACCATCAGATTAGAGTAAAAGAAGATGATATTCAAAAGATGGCGTTCAGGACTCGCTATGGACATTATGAATATGCAGTAATGCCTTTCGGAGTGTCTAATGTGCCGGGTGTGTTTATGGAGTATATGAATCGTATCTTCCACTCTTATCTGGATCAGTTTATTGTAGTGTTCATTGATGATATACTAATTTATTCTAAGTCTGACAAAGATCATGTAGGGAACTTGAGAATTGCATTGTAGGTGTTGAAGGATAATAAATTGTTTGCAAAATTCTCGAAATGTGAATTATGGTTGAAGACTGTGAGTTTCTTGGGTCATGTTATTTCTGGTGACGGAATATCGGTGGATCCATCTAAAGTAAGTGCGGTACTTCAGTGGGAAGCTCCGAAGACAGCAACGGAGATTAGAAGCTTTTTGGGTTTGGTAGGTTACTACAGAAGATTCATTGAAGGGTTTTCTAATTTGGCATTACCATTGACTCAGTTAACTAGAAAGAATCAAGTTTTTGTTTGGGATGCGGCTTGTGAGGAAAGTTTTGAGGAACTGAAGAAGAAATTGACTACAGTGCCAGTGTTAATTCTACCAAGTCCAAATGATCCTTTTGTAGTGTATTGTGATGTGTCTAAGATGGGATTAGGCGGTGTGTTAATGCAAGATGGCAAGGTGGTGGCATATGCTTCACAGAAATTGAGGGTACATGAGAGTAACTATCCTACTCATGATCTTGAATTAGCTGCAATGGTTTTTGTATTGAAAATTTGGCGACATTATTTGTATGGATCAAGATTCTAAGTATTCAGTGACCACAAGAGTTTGAAATATTTATTCGATCAGAAGGAGTTGAATATGAGGCAGAGGAGGTGGCTAGAGTTCTTGAAAGATTATGATTTTAATTTGAGTTACCATCCGGAAAAAGCTAATGTTGTAGCAGATGCTCTGAGTCGGAAGACAATTCATATGTCGACATTGATGGTGAAAGAAATGGAGTTGATTGAACAGTTCAGAGACTTGAGCATGGTTTGTGAAACTACACCGAAGAACGTTAGGTTGGGTATGCTGAAGGTGAATAATGACTTTTTGGATGTAATTAAAGAAAATCAGAAGCTTGATGTGAAACTGGTGGACTTGATGCCTACAGGAAGCAATGATTCTGATAGTGACTTTAAAGTGGATAATGTTGGAGTATTGTGATTCCGGGGCAGAATTTGCGTACCGGATAATGCGGAATTAAAGAAAGTGATCTTAGAGGAGAGCCACCGGAGTAGCTTGAGTATTCATCCGGGAGCTATGAAAATGTATCATGACTTGAAGAAGTTGTTTTGGTGGTCCGGTATGAAGAGGGACATAGCTCAGTTTGTTTATGCTTGTTTGACATGTCAAAAGTCAAAAGTGGAGCACCAGAAGCCTTCAGGATTAATGCAACCGTTAGAGATTCCAGAATGGAAATGGGACAGTATTGCTATAGATTTTGTTACTGGTTTGCCAAATACGGCGAGGGGATTTGATGCTATTTGGGTAGTAGTGGATTGACTTACAAAATCGGCACATTTTATACCCATTAACATCAGTTTCCCGTTGTAAAAGCTGGCGGTGATTTATATCAGAATAATTGTGAAGTTACATGGTGTTCCATCGAACATAGTGTCGGATAGAGATCCGAGGTTTACTTCAGAATTTTGGAAGAGTCTGCAAGAAGCTTTGGGTTCTAAATTGAAGTTGAGCTCGGCTTATCATCCACGGACTGATGGTCAGTCAGAGAGGACTATTCAATCGTTGGAAGATTTGCTGAGAGCCTGTGTGTTGGAGAAAGGTGGTGCGTGGGATACTCATTTGCCATTGATCGAGTTCACGTATAACAATAGTCACCATTCTAGCATTGGAATGGCACCTTTCGAAGCTTTGTATGGTAGGAGGTGTAAGACGCCTCTATGTTGGTACGAGACTGGTGAGAATGTGGTGCTTGGACCTGAGATTGTGCAACAGACTACTGAGACAATTCAGATAATCTGCAAGAAGATGAAAACATCCAGAGTAGGCAGAAGAGTTATCATGACAATCGGAGGAAAGACTTGGAATTCAGTGAAGGTGACCACGTGTTCTTGAGAGTCAACCCCGTGACTGGTGTTGGGCATGCATTGAAATCAAATAAGTTGGATCCTAAGTTTATTGGACCGTATCAGATATTACAAAGAGTGGGCGCAGTTGCATATAGGGTGGCGCTGCCGCCTGAACTTTCGAACTTGCATGATGTGTTTCATGTGTCGCAACTTCGGAAGTATGTATCTGATCCATCTCATGTTATCCAGAGGGATGAGGTGCAGATCAAGGATAATCTTACTATGGAGGCGATGCCGATAAGGATCGAGGATCGCAAGATGAAGTAACTCAGAGGAAAGGAGATACCTCTGGTGAGAGTCGCTTGGGGAGGAGCTGCTGGAGGAAGTGTGACCTGGGAATTGGAAAGCATGATGCGAGAGTCGTATCCGGAACTGTTCCCATCAGGTATATTTTCGAGGACGGAAATAATTTAAGTGGGGGAGAGTTGTAACACCCCATTTTTAATTATTTAATCGCCGTGTATTATTTTTAATTATTTGGTCTGGTTAGGGGTGTGTGTTTGAGTGCGAAGGGATAATAATAAGATAATAATGAATAATATGGGGGCATGTCCAATAATAGTAGTATAGAATTGAATATTATTATTATTATTATTATTATTATTATTGTTATTATTATTATTATTATTATTATTAATATTATTAGTAAATTAAAAACCTAATTTTAATTAAATGGATAATGGGCTAGTGGAAAGTAGTAAGGGCACTTTAGTCATTAAGCTAGGATTAGTGAAGGTTGGTGAGGAAATTAGCCATAAGCAGATTTTTGACAAGGAGAAGGGCTAGGGAGAGGAAGAACAAGGAAGAACTAGGGCACCCATCTTCATCAATTTTCGCAGGAATCTGATCAAGAATTCGAGGTAAGGGGGGAGAACGGGTTTAATATTGGTGATATAATCATGAGTGGGTAGTGGGGAGTCCTTAACCCCGTAGGAATTCGTAGGAATACATGATGTTTGTGATTTGTTTGTGCATTGGTAAGTCTGTGATGAAAAATGTATAAATTGAATGGTTGTGGTTCTGAATTATTTGATCTCTTGATGTTGTTGCTACTGTGTGAGCATGTTTGTTGCAGAACTGGTTTTTGTACAGGATGAGAGAACGAAATTAGATCTAAGACCTGTAATTTTGATTAGTAATGATAGGTGAAAGATGTAAGATGAAAGATAGAGCATAAAATTGATGTAGAACCAAGTTTAGGACTGAATTGGAGTGGAAAAGTGAGGATCCCGTAGCAGAACTCAGACTGATGTGGAAAAATTCAGTTTGCGTAATAGATCTGGCCATACGCGTATCAGGTAAGGCATTACGCGTACGGCTGTGGTCAATACGCGTATGGGAGGGCCAAAAGGAGGCTTGGCATGACCCTCTGCCCGTACGTGTAACAGTACGCTTGGGCATTACGCGTAAGGGGAGGAATTACGCGTATAGTTTGGGTGAGCGAGCTGGCAATACGCGTATGGCACAGGGCAATACGCGTATGGCCAGCGAGAGTGCAAAATTTTGTCATTTCGCGATTTCTTTCCCGTTTTCGCGTCCAAGTCGGTTTCTTTTGGTTCGAGAGGTTGGGGATAGATGCCAGAACCTGAGAAATGTGGAATTGATGATAAAAATAATTGATTAGTAATTTTGGTGAATTAATTAGTAATTAGCTAATTAACGTCATGTGAGGTGTTTTCTGTGGTGTTATGTATTGATTGTGATCAGGAGGATCGTGGAAATGTATGATTATGATTATACATGTACATTATATGCATATTTGTTGTCATGCATTCATGGTGTGTCGGTGGTGGTGAATCATTGCTCAGGAGGAGTGTATGTGATTCACCCGAACTCCAATGAGGAGTGTGGTGGAGATAAATCATTGCCAAGTAGGGGTGTATGTGATTTATCTGGGTTCGATTGAATGAACCATGGTGTTTTTGGTACCACATGCATTGTGTCGATTGTGGAGTCACATTGCATTCTTATTACATATTAACTGAATTATAAATGAAAGTGACATATGTGTCGTGATTATGTGACTGTGTGATTGTGTGCGAGTAACTACTCCTTAGCATGTATTATACACTGTTATTTATTGAATGTAGTTCTCACCCCCTTTGTTGTTTGTTGTGTTTGTGCTTCTTCAGAAGTACAGATAATACATGTACTTGAGTGTGCATGGAGTGCGTGTTGCTTGATCGAGTCTTAGGAGTTGCTCTGATACGTAACACGGGATTTGGGGAATTTTCATCATTTGTTATTCGTTATTCTTTATTGTTTTTGTTACGTATCATTCTTTTAGTGAACTTATGGTGGACCACGTTTAATGTGGAGTTTTGACATTGTTGGCATTTGGTCGTGAACTAAATAAACAATCATTTTGCCGCTGTTTTATTTCATTAAGGAAAAGGAGTTTTAATTGTTGATTTTGATGATGTAGCGTCCTACTTTTGGTTGGAAACTCTGATTATTTTTTTATTATTTCTTGTATTTTCTAAAATGGGAAAGTGGGGTGTTTCAACATCAACCTCGGGGATAAACATGAAAGAATATTCTTCCAACAAAGAAGATGAAATATGCTTAAAAGCATCATACGAGGCAGCTATTATTCCAGGTACCAAACCATCAAATGCTAAACTGTTTAGAGTGAGTGGTCAATTAGTGGAAGAAAATGATAAATGGAGAGAATGTATCTTAAGTCCCAAATAGTATTCGAGACATATTAAAGAAATAAGTGATTCATTCAAGATAGAGATAACTAAGATTAGAAACTCATGAAAAGAATGTAAGAGGTGGGACTCCCTTATAAAATAAGTAACTGATTTATGTGAAACCGTAGGAAAGTTTACCTAAGGGAAAGAGAATCTTGACCTGATTTTATCAAGTCAAAGATTCTCCATAAATAAAAATGGATTGGGAATAAAAAAGGATAGAAGATCTAAGAAAGGTATATATCACAAGGAAAAGAAGCGTCCGACTTATAAGTGCACACATTGTAAGAGAATAAGTCACTTAGAACCTTTTTGTTTTGATGAGTTGAAAAGATATAAAGGCAATAACCATTGGTCTTTTGGGACTAATGCACATGGGCCTAAGAAAATATGGGCACTAAAGGTGACACCTTAGTGTTTTGCAGGTATGCTTTAGAGCTCTGGGTTTTGACGATTATTAATGAAGTTATGCAAAGCAATTGTATACTTCTATAGTATACAATATTTATGAAGTATCTGATCCGAGGATGAACAACAATGGAAAATATCAATTGTTGTGATCAAAGAAAATTGTTTGAGAATATCTCAAAGTTTATAATCTTTAATGATCAAATGAATGGGCATGTCTGTAATGTACTTGCAACTTTGTTATTTATACCAACTCTCACATATAACAATGTGTAGAGAATGATACACCATAGTATATTTGGTGTTTTCCCTTTGAAGGAAAGTATTTATCAAAATTTATTGATAAAAAAGGTATACATTATTTAATGGTGAAAATAATTGGATAACTATGATTAAACCCCTGAAATAATGAATTTAAATTTTTTTCTCCTCTCAATAAATTATTTTCTAGTGTTTTATAGAAAATGGGTACAAATCAAATGGGGTGCAGAAAAGTCAAAAATCCAACACAATACCCAACATGCACCAAGAAGGTTAAACCATATATGCCCAATCGGTTAACACGTTATGACAATCGATTAGAAGAGGTTGGAGAGTTGAATTTTAAATCAAATCCAAGCCAAACTTGTTCCTCAAGAAAATCAAATCCCAACATTAATGAAGATTGCACAAAATACTGAAAAATCTGGTAACTAATCGATTAGAGCCCTTAGCAAATCGATTAGCACACTTAATCTAGAAAGATTCGATTAGATTTTTAATCACCATAATCTACATTGAATACTTGCCAGGATTACACGATCAAATCTTCATATGGCATGCTATAAATAGGTATGCTTCCCTTCACTATCTTACATCTCATCCATACTTTCTTCCATCTTTTCTTGTGAAAGTTTTTCTTCCATAAGTATCACCATGGCCTCCTTAAGTCAGAAACAAAGAGTCTACATTGCATGGGATGACAATGAAATAAGTTCATCATCTGACTCAGAAAGTGAAGATTGTGCAAATATTTCTTTGATGGCATCACACCATTCGATGATGAAAATGAAGAGGTTAGTAATGATTTTTCCCTTTATGATAATGATGCTCAAGGTGTTATAGATGAATTACTCAATGAATGCAAAATTCTGTACAAAACGGTGTCAAAACAAAAGAAACAAATTTTATCTCTTTAAGAAAAGATTGACACTGTGGAAAAAGATTTTGAAGTTGAAAAACAAAACTTTGTTAAAAAAAACAAAAACATAATTTTGTATTCAAAGAGTATGCGTCACTTTCTTTCCAAATTGTCCAATTGAAAAGAGTCCTTGAAAGATATGAAAAAGGACAAATTGGACTGGATGGTGTCCTTAGTCAACAGAGGAATTCTATTGATAAAAGTGGTTTTGGTTATTCTAAATTTGATAAACCAAGTTCTAACAAAACTATCGTTGTTAAGTCTAGTGACCAATCCACTAAAGAGAAAGTGAATAAAGCAAAAAGTGTTCATCATTATTCTAAAAGGAAAAGATTTGCTAAAAAGATATCTTATGTTCCTAGATATAGATGTAGTTTTGTTCCTACTTATTTCTATTGTGGTATAATTGGTCACACACCTAATGCTTGCTATGTAAGGAATTTTAGTGTGGCAAGTGGGCATTATGTGTAGGTCAAGAAAGGAACTAATTATGAAGGACATGAGGCAATTTGGCTACCTAACAAAATCTAATTTGTTTTATAGGTATGCTTGAAAACCACTTTAAATCTATGGTATCTCGATAATGGTTGTTCTAAGCATATGACGAGAGATATAAGTAGTTTTTTCAAATATAGTGCTTAATGTCAAGGGCTATGTCACTTATGGAGACAACAACAAAGGAAATATTATTTGCATAGGTAAAGTTGGAGCACCACCTTTCACATCCATTGAAGATGTTCTTTATGTTGAAGGACTAAAGTAAAATCTTCTAAGTATAAGTCAACATTGTGACAAAGGCTTCAAGATCAAGTTCACCAAGGATGAATGCTTGATTGAAGATGAGACCACTCATGAGGTAAAACTCAAAGGTAAAAGAATTAATAATATTTTCATGATTTCTTTAGATGGTTTATCTTTTAAAGTAAAATGTCTCATTATAAACAACAATGACTCATGGATTTGGCATAAAAGAGTTGTCCATATTCATATGGAACATTTAAACAAACTAGTCAAGCATGATCTTGTCGTTGGTTTACCTAAGATAAAGTTTGGCAAAGATATATTATGTGATACTTGTCAAAAGGGAAAACAAACCAAATCAAATTTCAAACCTAAGAATGTGGTGTCTACTTCAAGGTCACTACAATTGTTGCATATGGACTTGTTTGGTCCATCAAGAACAAGAAGCTTTGAAGGTAATGTATATGATTTAGTTATTGTTGATGATTTTTCTAGATTTTGTTGGACACTCTTTTTAGTGCATAAAAGTGATGCATTCAAGGCATTTAAGAAGTATATAAAGCAAATACAAAATGAAAAATCACTAAAAATTGCCTCCATAAGAAGCGATCATGGTGGAGAGTTACAAAATGCTCCTTTTACAGAGTTTTACGAAGAACATGTGATCTTTCATAATTTTTCAGCACCAAGGACTCCACAACAAAATGGAGTGATGGAGAGAAAGAATCAGTCTCTAGTAGAACTTGTAAGACCAATGCTTAGTGATTCAAATATACCAAAATATTTTTGGGTGGATGCAGTAAGCACGACATGTTATGTAAGTAATTGGGTTATTATAAGGCCTATATTGAAAAAGACTCCTTATGAACTCTTCAAAGGAACAAAGCCAAACATTACTCACTTTCATATCTTTGGATGCAAGTGTTTTGTCCTAAACAATGACAAAGACAATCTCGGTAAGTTTGACAAAGGTATTTTTCTTGGTTACTCTTTTACTAGTAAAGCTTATAGAATTTATAATAAAAGAACTTTAACTATATAAGAATCAATCTATGTTTCCTTTGATGAATATAACCCCTCTAAGGAGGATATAGTTATTTGTGATGATGATAAGGATGATATTTTAAAAGTTCCTATGGAAGATGTCTCCAAAGTCAATAATGATGATCAATCGGAACACAAAGAGGAACTAATCCAACAAGAGACAACTCATAATGATCTTCCTAATGAATGGAGAACCCATCGTGATCACCCAATTGACAAAGTTATTGGTGATATAAGTCAAGGTGTAACAACAAGACTAAATCTCAAGGATGCTTGCTTGAATATGGAACTTGTTTCTAGAATAGAACCTTCCAAAATTGATGAAGCCTTAGAATATGACCAATGGATACTTTCCATGCAATAAGAATTAAATTAATTCGAAAGGATTCAAGTTTGGGAACTTGTTCCTAGGCCAAGTGGTAAACACATCATAGGTACCAAACGGGTGTTTAAGAACAAACTTGATGAGAATGATATAATTGTTCGAAACAAAGCAAGGTTGGTGGCTCAAGGTTACAATAAAGAAGAAGGAATCGACTTTGAAGAAGCATTCGCTCCGGTTGCAAGGTTAGAAGTTATTCGTTTATTACTTGCTTATGCTTGTTCGTTAAATTTTCAATTATTCCAAATGGACTTCAAGAACTCCTTCTTGAATGGATACATCAATGAGGAATTCTACGTCAAACAACCTCCCAGTTTTGAAGACTTCAAGAATCCTTGACATGACTTCAAGTTGAAAAAGGCTCTTTATGGCTTAAAGCAAGCGCCTAGAGCATGATATGATAGACTTAACAACTTTCTATGTGAAAGAGGATTTGAAAAAGGTAAAGTTGATAATACTTTATTTATTAAGAAAATTAAAAATCATACCTTATTGGTTCAAATATACGTTGATGACATCATATTCGGTTCAACAAACAAAGAACTATGTGAAGAATTTTCATTAATGATGCAAGGAGAGTTCTAAATGTCTATGATGGGTAAGATGAACTATTTTTTTGGACTTCAAATTATTCAACTAAAGAGTGGCATCTTCATCAATCAATCCAAGTATTGCAAAGAGTTGTTGAAAAGATTTGACATGGACAATTGCAAAGCAATTACCACTCCAATGAGATCTGAAACATATGTTGACCAAAATGAATTCAGTGTTTCAATTGATATCACAAAATACTAAGGTATGATTGGTTCATTATTATATTTGACGATAAGTCGTCCTGACGTCATTCTTAGGGATTGTTTTGTGCTCGTTTTCAAGCAAATCCAAAGGAATCTCATCTCTCTGTCGTTAAAAGGATAATGAAGTATCTTAAAGGAACAACCAATGTTGGTCTAAGATATCTAAACGGTAGTGTTTGCAATTTAACTGGTTATATGATGCGGATTATACATGTAGCAAAACTAATAGAAAAAGCACAAGTGGTGCTTGCCACATCCTAGGAAATGCACTAGTATTGTGGGCCTGCAAGAAATAAGCATGTGTTGCGCTTAGCACTACAGAAGTATAATACATAGCAGAGGGTAATTTTTGTGCACACATTCTTTAGCTTAAGCAATAACTTTGTGACTACGGACTCAATCTAGGATGTGTTCCAATACGACGCGACAACACAAGTGCAATCAACATAACAAAGAATTCGGTCATGCACTCAAGAACCAAACACATTGACATTCGACATCACTTTATTCATGACCATGTTCTTCAAAGAAATGTCGAAGTTACGTTCGTTGTTACGCATAATCAATTGGCGGATATATTTTATACCTTTGGCAAAAGATTTTTTTTACAAAATCATGAGAGATTTAGGAATCTTGGATGAAGGGGACATATGATGAACATACAAAGCTTATTCAAAGGTACATGCCATGTTATCTTCTTTATAATTTTCTCATGAATTTTACGATTCCATTTATGAAATTATTAATTTATTATCTATGCTTAGCTTTCCTTTATGAGGTTGTCAATAAATTATATGTTGTTATATGAGATTATGTGATTTTGTGTGTTATAATTAATATTATATATTAATTATGACTAATTAGGACTTTGTGTGAATAATTGTCGTTTAGTTGCATGTTAATTGGTTATTTATTTATTCCTCGTTTATGTCATTTTAATTCAATAAATTTTCAAAAAATCTTCAGGCACAATCGGTTGTAGGTATGGTTCAATCGATTGACACTGAAAGGAAATGCTTTATTTTTTCGATTTTTACACTTGTAACAATTGATTGTTTCCTTGGGGAAACTGGTTGTCATTACTTCCTGTAGCGTTTTTTATTTACTTTTTTTTTTGTCTTTTGCGCTTAGTACAACCGGTTGCATACATGCAACAACTGATTTCACTTGTACCAAGTTTCATTGATATTTAATTTTTTATTTATTGCTTGCACCTAATCTTAGTTCAATAATATTATTTCAATTGATTTCCCTTGTCCATATATGTCTCTCTTTCACAACTCTAACCCTAGCCTCCATAAAAAGAAAATCTAAAAATCACTTTCACTCTCTATCAAAACCACCAAGTTTTTCAACCTTCTCCATATCCACCAAATCATGTCTACCTCAAGAAACTGAAAAGAAAAGGCTTCTGCTTCCAAATCCTCCAATGATGTTCAAAGGCTAGTACCTTTAAATAAGCAACAAGTAAGATTTAAATAGCTTTTCCAAGATAAGTTAATTCTTGCACCAAGGTTTGGTAACCTTTCCAATTTTCCCTCTGACTGTTTTAGTTTCCCTGAAGTTTTAAGGCTTTAAAGAATTACAAATTTGGTTAGTGGCTGTGGGATTACTACCCATTATTGGTTAAGATTTTTTTACTTCAATATGACTATGGAAAATGATATTATCAGTTCAAATGTAAAAGGTTTCTCCATCTTTTTTTTTGGATTGTGATCTAGGAGAAGCTTTGTGTATTCCACCCATAGGTGTATAAGTAAAAATTAACCTTCTGGATAATTTACCTGGCTATGATAAGAGAAGTTTTTATTTTGGAATAGTTAGGATTTCTAAACAAAAGTACTATCAGAAATGTCAACAAATTGTAGGAGGTCCCCTATAAAGAACTTCATAGTCATCTGGTATTTTAAAAATTGATGATAAATTGATTCACTACTACCTTGCCTATGTTTTGTTGCCTAAGTTTTCAAAATTTTTGACTATAATTGACACTGAAATGCAGATCATGTATGCAATCAAGCAAAATTTGCAGGTTAACTGGGCCTATGCTATATTTCATTACATGGCCATCCACAATGAAAATTGTTCTTCTCTCCCATATGAATTTTGGTTGAATGCTATTTTCAGGAAATTTAAAATAAATTTGGCAAAAGAGAAGAAAATTCTAATGTACACGAAACATGATATTACTCCAAAGAAAGTGTGCAACACCAAGACATGTGTCAAATATGATCCAGTAGCATGAACTATTACCTATATCATTCCTCCTCAATAAACCAACCAAGAAAATTCCAAAGAGTTTGATTACATGTGATATATGCACCATAATACAAGCAACCAATTTGCCCACCAAAATTATCACATGAACATTCCACCTTATGAGGTTCAACCATATTATTACCCTTTTTTCCATCCAAATGAAGGACAATCCAACCATAATGATGCGATGTGAGAATTTTGGTATTTGCTTGGTTTCTCGTGTTCACTAATTTTTACAACAAAGCATGAAAAGAAATGTCAAGCTTAGGGGGGATTTTCAATCATATGGATGTTAGAGTAAGGAGGAGCTTTGTGATCTCCTTGCAAGCATTTTAAAGATATCGAATATAAAAGCTTCTCAAGTCTTCATGGTTGTCGTCATCAAAAAGGGAAAGAATGTGAAGTCAAGCTTCCAACTTGTTTTGATAAAGATTTTAGGTCAAGATAATTCCATATTAAAAAGAAGTAGAAGTATAAAGGACCATTGCTTGGCAACTTCCAAGAGTTTCATGGTCAAGCTTCAAGGTATATGAAAAATCTAAACTTATACAATCTTAGTGCTCAAAGATGTTTAACCTTGCATTGGAAAAGTTTTTTATTTTTGAAACATAGTATTTAAATTGTCAAAGATCATCTATTATCATGATTAATTCATTAGATGATGTTTTTGTTTGGTGTGAAAAACTTAGAAAAAGTCTCAAAAAATTTGGAGCTATAATCGGTTGACCAAGGCAACAACCAATTGTAAGAAATGTTATTTCACCACTGCCACTTTGGAAAAACAAATTTTGTTGAATGACAATTGATTGTCCTTTTACCTCAATCGACTATCGTTGTTTCATTTTTTGAAATTTTGTAACGTTTTTTAACTAGGACAATCGATTGTCCTTTTGGTATAATCGGCTGTACCTTGCATGCTCCAAAAGATTCCTTATTTCATAGCACCTTTTCATGATACCTCTTGCATACATCCCTTCCATTCAATGTTTAATCTTTTTCAGAAATACTTCCAACCATTGCCATGATTATTGAATGTTTGCATGCATAATATATACATTGAATTCAAACTTTCATTTTGAACCCACCTCCTTCAAACTTTTAAAATATCTTTTGGCATTAATTTTTCAAACAGAAACTTCATATTTTGATGCTTTTTTAGAAGAATTTCATATCATTCCAAAAGCATCGTTGAGCCTTAGAGAGTTTATGTTTTAGATATTTCATATTTAAAAGAGAAGAAGTGTTTACTCATTTGATTAAGTCTTGTCCATTATACAAACTTTCTTCTTATACAAATTATTATTTTGTTACAAATGCCTAAGTATCAAGGATTGTTTGATATTAGGCGTGGTTGCTTATCATCGAGGATTGTTGGAGATAAGGTTACAAGAAAAGGGATGACTGTTTTCTTTTCTTGTGAAATAATTTTCAAGAGGATTGTTCTTGATAACTTTGTTTAAGTCTTGTTTAAGAAGATCTAACTATAATAAAATCTCTTACATGTTGTAAGGGGACTGGATGTACTCTCGGATTGTGAGAGGAACCAGGATATGTCGTCGGTGTTCACTTTTTTTTTGCACTTTACCGCTTTCATCGCCTAACCTAACCAGAAAAAATAGAACCAATGTTCATAAAAACCAGATAAATTTTAAAGTCCTAATTCACCCCCCCCCCCCCCTTAGGCACGCTCATAACTTATAGAATTGTGTTATGACACTTCTCACACACACACTCTCTCTCTCTCTCTCTCTCTCTCTAAAAGTTTTTATTTTACTTTCTTTCACTAACATTTTAGCCGAAGTACTTCTGCAAGAAATTTCTTTTGTGAGTGAGGATAATCTATAATTTCAAAAGGGTAGAATTGTAAAATTTACCAAAGGAATCTTTTGTATACACCTTGGTTGAATAATATCTATTTAGGATTTGTTTGGGTTAAAAGTTAAACCTGAAAAAGTTTTTGGTTTGGGGATTATGTGATCAAGCCCATTTGTTTATGTTCGAGATCAGTCTGTGGTAAACTCTCATAGGTTCTTTGTTAGCCTGTCGTATAACCAAGTTTAGGTTAAAGTTTAGCCCGTGATAAAACCTTGGTCAAAGTTCGAGATTAGCCCAGTATTAAAATCTCCCAAGTTATTGGTCAGCCCGTATAAAACCAAGGTTTAAAGGTTAGTGAGCCCATCACGTGGTAAAAGCTTACAAAGTTTATATATAAGCTTGAAGACTAACCGCTCCAAGATTCATGTGGAAAGAAGACTAACCGCTTCAATATACTATTTGTGGAAAGAAAACTAGTTGTTTCAATCCACTGTTTAGAAGAGAATAATGAAACTGCTAAATTCCAAGCCTTGTTGTTTTGGTTGGAAGTCAACCATTTTCCTTGTATAAGGGGGTTCGTGAGTATTGCCTACTAAAATCTCTTAAAGTTTATTGGATATTCTTAAGATCAATTCTTGGGCATAGAAGTAGGTCATTTTCTTATTTGACCGAATGTCTATAATTCTCGGTGTTTTTTCTTTCCCCTGACTCTTTATTTTCCGCAATTTATTTTTTATTGGTTAATACTTAAATGTTTTCAAAATGATTTTCAACTCTGATTTAAATCTCCAAAATTTTCAAAACCATGTTTCCGGGACCACACAATTTACCCTCTCTTGTGTGGGAAGTCACATGTCAAACACTAATGATCTTTGTTTGCTTAAAGACATCATTGTACTATAAGTCTGTAATGAAAAAGTGGACTTCTATAACAAATATGGAAGAATGATATTAATAACCAAATTGAGGATTGTGAAGATTTTGATGTTGACTTTATGTTGATAAATGATTTGTAATACTTTTTTAGTAATCTAATGAGTTAATAATTCCATTGACATGATATTAATTATATTTTCATTTGTAGCATATAAGGTGGATTTACTCATAATATGATAGATTGACAACATCCAAGACCTCTATCAATACATTACTGCAAAATAGACCTTTTATAACACAATATTACAACGACCTTCTTGTTAACTGTGGTAATAAATTTTTTGACGCTTTTTTATTGGTATTTACTAAAAAACATTTTACTATGGTCATAGTTAACAACCGTAGTGAAATGTACATAGAGTGAAAGGGTTCGAATCCCAACACCAACAATTTTCCATTTATCGTGGCATAATAGGCTTGACCTTGTATATTGTAACACCCCAAAATTTGATTAGTTTAATTAATTAAACTATTTGTATTTTATTTAATTATTTGTGTGAGATATTGGATCAAACTCTAGTATGATCGAATGTAGCTTCTTGGTTCGACAGTTCGACAGATGTTTAGTATGCAGTCAAAGGTCGTTGACATGTTGTTGTCAAAGTAGTGTATGCTGTAGGGTTAAGCATGCGGTTGTCGAAAATGCTAGATTTGTTAGCATGTCGAATTGGGCTTGTTTGCTATGTCCAATTGTTTAAGTTAGCTCTTACCCTAAGTTAGCTTGTAATGGGTAATTGTTAAAAAGCCCATTAGTTTAGTATGTTAGGTTTTATTATAAATAACATATTAATCTCTCATCATAAGTGGTGGCAAATCCTAATTAAGGTGAGAGGGTTAGTTGTTATTCCTAAGTACTTGTAATCTGATTTAAAGAGAAAGTAAATAATAGCAGTTATAACCAATCCTTGTTGTTCTTATTCTTTTACCATCTTTTCTACCCTTGTTTGTTTCTTGATCATAAAGAAACAGTTTATAATTTGTTTCAAGGCATCGGATTTCACAACAAATTGGTGCAATGAGCGTGGAGGAAGATGCCTTCAACAAAGTATGAGATTGAAAAGTTCATCGGAGTGAACGACTTTGGTCTGTGGCACTTGAAGATGAAAGTCCTACTGGTTTAGCAAGGTTGTTTGGAAGCGTTGAAGGGAGCTGCAACCATGGACGTCGCGTTAACGAAAAAAGAAAGAACGAGTATGGTAGAGAAAGCCCACAATGCCATCTTATTAAGCCTTGGTGATAAGGTTCTACGACAGGTTTCAAAGGAGACGACGCCGTCGGGGTTATGGGTGAAACTCGAAAGTTTGCACATGACCAAATCGTTGGTCAGTCGCCTCTACCTAAAGCAAGCTCTGTATTCATTTAAGATGAGTGAAGACAAAGTTTTGGCTGAGCAATTAGATATGTTCAACAAGCTGATTCTTGATCTTGAAAATATCGATGTCAAGTTTGATGATGAAGATCAAGCGTTGTTGCTACTATGTGCTTTGCCCAGATCACATGTTCACTTCAAAGAAAAACTCTTGTATGGAAGAGAGTCTCAGACCTTTGAGGAAGTTCAGTCAACACTGTATTCGAAGGATTTGAACAAACAAAAGGAGCACAAGCCATCTTCGACTGGTGAAGGCATGTCAGTCAAGGCGAAATTCACAAAGAGAGATGGCAAGTTCAACAAGAAGAAGGGTAAAAGTCAACCGAAGTCTTATAGTGATGATGCATCTGGCATTCGATGTTATCATTGTAAAAAGAAGGGTTATACAAGAAAAGTGTTCCCTGAACGCCTGAACAATCATGGTTGAAAGGATAATGGTAATGTAGCCATTGTGCAAGATGATTATGAATCATCTTATGTCCTGGTGGTTTCAAGCGTCGACTCAAGAAAGGAGTGGATTATGGATTCCGGTTGCACTTGGCACATGACTCCAAACAAAGACGTGTTTGAGGAATTGTGTGATCAAGATGGTGGATCAGTGCTGGTGGGAAACAACAAAGCTTGCAAAATTGCAGGTATTGGATCTGTGAGATTCAAGCTCTATGATGAGTCAATAAGGTTATTGACTGAAGTCAGGTATGTACCTGATTTGAAGAGAAATTTGATTTCTCGTGGTGAATTCGACAAGAAGGCATTTTTTGACAACAAAATTCGATGCCACAAACTATTCGACGTCACAAACTATTCATGTACCCCAGCATAACCATGACGTCACAGTCATCATGACACTTTTTTCTAAAACGTCTCCTCAGTCCCACTCGAGAATTTTTCACAATCATCACATTTCCTAGATCCTATGAGATATTGGGGGTAGGCTTTAACTGCCATCGTCCCATCGTGAGCTCTTGGAAGGACATGCGTCCCACTCACTTCTTAACCATAAATGCTGATTTGAGAACCGATTCCAGTTCAGACTTTATAAATAGTTCATTTCTCTTTCTTTTCTACTTTTTCATTTTTTTGAACTTTTCAAAAACAGTCTCCAACTTCTTCATCTCTTCCACTTAAGAAACCCATTTTCTCAAATTTCCTTCAAACTTCCAGCAACAATGGCATCATCAACCAAAGCTACTAAAGAATCTACCAAAAATGTGAAGGATCCCAAGAAGCTTTCAAGCCTTCCTCCTTTTAACACGATTCCAGGCCCAACCATGGTGGGAAATCAACAATACATTCTGGAACCGCTTTTTGAAAAACAACGAAGGATCTACAAATACCAGGTACTTGTCCCTGTTTTTGTTGCTGGTAAGCCTTATGTTTTTCTACGACCATTATCTGATCCCACTGCTGACCCTAGTAAACTTAGGGAATTTTTCCCTACTTACCACAAGTACAAGCCTATAGCTCATGCTAAGAAACCCATGGCTAGTAACGAAGACCTTAACCCTGCCAACCAAAGCAATCCTTCGACAGATGAAACTGTTGACCTAAGATATATGAACAATGACTTTAGAGTATTTCGATCAAGTCCCTTGTTTAAGGATCCTTCTGACTACTTAGGCTGGTTAGAAAAGCTAGAAAAGACCAAGTCCTAAGTCTGGAAAGATATGGGCATCTTTTACCTAATTTAATTGTCGAAAGTAGGACCTGAATATTGCTCGACCATGTTAGTCTCCTCCCTGTACTTCTGGGATAGTACCCACCATACTTTTCATCTTCCTTGCGAGATGATCCCACCAACCATTTTCGACATAGCTGCCATCACGGGGCTTAAACCTACTAGCAACACCTATAACCCAGATTACCAGGCTGACGACACCATAGGTTTTTCAACTTCTAGAGCTGCTTATTCTACCCATATTACACATTACCATTATAAAATAACTGACGAAGTCTCTGAGGTAGAGCATATAGCTTTTCTTTCTTTATGGTTGTCCTGCTGTGCCTTTTGCTCGAAGTCACTTCAGGTAGCCAAGAAGTATCTGACCATGGCTAACCAACTCTATTCTGGCCATGACTTATGTTTAAGTGAAATGATTCTGGCGAATCTTTATGAGTCCTTGGATGAAGGTGTCACCCAACTCAAATGCCTCAGAGACAAAGGGAACCTCCTCCTTTCTGGCCCCTTCTGTTTTTTGCAGCTATGGCTGAATGCTTCCTTCGAAGCATGCCTCCCCATCAAGAACCCTATTAATGCAGACTCGGATGAAGTGAAGAATAAGAGAGTCGAAGGGACACGATTAGCCATGTTAACTCCTAGCGACGAAGGACGTCACCTCTAGCAGACCTTCACAAACTATGTGATGATGTTTGCCAAGCGTTATAATTTTACATCGATCATGGCTCCTTTTGTTGCAAGAAGACATGGTCCTGAATGGTTCACTAGGCCATTACCAGCTCTATCGAAATCCCAAGAAGCAGAATCCCTTTCCATCTGGGAAGCTTTTTTAACTCCTAGGGTGTTAACCCTCAGGCTTAACCTGTCGAAAAGTCAGGTTACCCTTATTGCTTATCAACCAAATCTTGTCGTTCAATAGTTTGGTTTGATCCAAGTTCTACCAAAACCCATATATGAGAAAAAGAACACCCTTATTCTCTACAATGTAGTTCACACTGAGGTTGTGACCATCAAGAAAATAGCTCGTTATACCGGCCAGACACAACTTATTCCTATTGCTTTTGAACCAAATTTCCTCTGCACCCCACAGTTCGACAAGTGGTGGAAAAAGTACTATGCTGAAGAATTATTCGATGTTGCTGACTTTACTCAGCATCTTAACAAGGTTTTCCTCTCTGTGCAGGAGAAAATCAAGAAAGGTACTTCGACTCATATTAAGGAAATCCAAGCATTCCAAAAGTACTTCGAAACTGCCTATAGGCCTGATGACTTTAGTTGAACCATCCGCGAAGCAGTCGTTACTTTAAAAGAGAAATTTTTAAAGAAAATGGAGAACTTAAAGCTACCTTCATTTGTTCCTCTTGAGAAATAGTACATCACAACTTTTAACATGTATCCTCCTAAATTCCCTCGACTGCCAAGTGCTGACTTTGGTGTGGCTGTTAGCCCTCTATTCCCATATTAGTTCGTCTGTGGGAATTTTGTAAAAATCCTTCGCCAGGAATCACAAAAACGTGCCCAGCGGGTGGTTGCGACTAAGCATACATTAGACAGTTTCAAAGGACACATTCATATTGGCATCAAAGATGTTCACATCAAGTCTGAAATATATAAAGGTGTGGAATGGGAGGTGTTTCGACTAAACCTTTTTTGATTATTTATTTTTTCTTTACTTGTAATAACTGTTTTGATTTTCTTTCAGCCGTGAAGGTTCCACCCAAAAAGCCTGCAGCTAAAAAACCAGTCAAAGTAAAGAAAAAAGGAGGCATTAAAACAACAACAACAAGGGTAATTTTATTTCACTCATTACTCCCTCGTCGTGAATTGTTATGTTCCTAATGCTTTGAACCATTTTCTCAGGGAAATTGAAAACCACCACCAACTCCACAGAAAAGCAAACCCAAAAAACCTGAAGTCCAAGTACTCGAATCCGATGACGATGATTTGTCTCCCACCACAAAACAACCCCTCAAACAAAGGAAAAGGCAACTAAAGATGTCTGAGGCTCTAGCCCAAACTCAGGCGAAGGTTACCAAAGTTTCAACGAATAAACCTACTACTCTCAAGATATTAGAACCCAACCCTGAGGACCTATCGACGAAAGCTGCAGAGCAGCTCAAAAGTGATAACTCCAGTCCTGGAGCTGAGGGTTCCAAGGTACAGCAAATATACCAACTTAGTATTTTATTCAGTTACCTTTTCTCTTTGACTTACTAACTTTTGATGCTATCTTCAGGATGCTGCAGGTGCTCATAAGCAACCAACGACTAAATGAGCTGACACAACAGTCCTTCTCAACAGTGATGGTGATCCCACTTATCATCCCACTTCTGCAAAAGAGTCAGAAAAGAGCTCGATGAGTGAAGTAAATTAACCAGTCGAGGTACCGCGCGAGACTTCGCCACCCAAGACTAACACTCAGCATTCCCACGCTAGCGTCTCTGAGCGTGAGGGTAAACAAGAAAAAGAAACTCAGGCTGAGGTAACCAAGGATGATGTGGAAATGGAGCATGCTGAAGGCAATTTCGAAGATGAATCTGAGGATGGCTCCCCCAAGGTTGAAGATCTAGGCTATGCTGACCAAGACCAAGATGACGCAATGGAAGGAGAAGAGGATCACTCTTTGTTCTAATACTACCCTGCACCTGTTGCTGATGAATTTGAAGATGAGGATAAAAACGATGATGGGGACAAAGGGAGAAGTGAAAAAGAGAAAGAGCAGGCACAAGACTAATCTAACATCATTCCAACAATTAATGTTGCTCATGAGAACACGAAGGTTTCACTGGAGCAACTGCGACTCTTTCTTCAGAGGAACTAGTAGCCTTGAAGCGGAGCAAACCTCTCAAATATATGAAAGCTATGATCAGCTCCAGAGGAAGTTCATCTGAGAAAAGCCCCAGTTCCTCTTCAGCATCAGGCGATCAGTGTTCGAGCAAACCTATGGATGATGCAATCTTTAACACACCATTTAATTATTTAGTCGTGTTGTAATTATTTTGTATATTGTTCATGATTTTATTGCCTTGGTTAAGGGTAGGTGTGTTAAGGTGGGTGTGAGAGAGCTTAGTAGAATGACTTAGTCGGAAATTAAAGGCTAGGATAATGTGGTAATAAATATATGAATAAGAGACATTATATTAATGTAATATTAGTGGTATTATATTAATATTATTATTATGATTATTAATATTAATATTATTTTAATTATTCACATTATTACTATTGGAATTATTATCGGAATTATTATTATTATTATTATTATTATTATTATTATTATTAAGATAATTATTAAAACATAATTAGAGGGATTACTGGAGAGGTTAGAAAAAATCAGGCCAGTTACGTGAAAAGAGAAAAGAAGAGAAATAACAAGGGAGAACTAGGGCAAGAAGGGAGATTCCACCATTGTTGAAGGATCAAGCTCAAATTTCAGGTAAGCGGGGAGAATGGGGTTCAATATAGGTGATCTGAACATGAGAGGGTAATGAGGGGTCATTTCCCTCTTAGGATTCTGTATATTTTTCGTATTCTTGATCACTTACATGATTGTGTGATTGCCGCTGTAAATCCGTGTTTGAGTAATGTCTGGCGTGAATGTATGTATGGGTGAATCTGTATTGTATATTGAAATCGAACAGTAAAATTCGTGCATATTGATTATATGTTGCTGAGTTCTGATGTGGAACATATCTGGAATTTGGGGTTTATGGAGTTAACGAAAAATAGGTTATAAACACATAAAATGTTGATAAAAATGATGAAGCCATGAAGTAGAGTTAGAACTTTGGAATTAAGCTAAAATAAAGATGAGTTTGGATCTGAGTTAGGGGCTGGAAAGGGTTTCAATGGGTGATAACTCATGTAGATGGAAAACTGGAATTTTTGGCATGATCACTGGCCATACGCGTATGGGGGGAGGCCATACTCGTATGGGGGGACACTCCTAGAGGCCGTACGCGTAACATACGTGCCTTGTCTCTAGAGCCAGCACGACCCTCTGCCGTTACGCGTATGCTGGGGTGGCCATACGCGTATGGCAAGGTCAGTACGCGTATGAGGGGCTTTTGGAGGGGACCATACGCGTATGGGCTAGCCATTACGCGTATGGGGAGTTTTGGATGGGTTTTGTGAGGGAAACCCTCTCTGGCCATACCCGTAAGGCCTAGGGCATTATGCATATGGATTGCCTAGGCAGCTGGCCTTACGCGTATGATATGTAGGCCTGGGGCATAGGGAGAAGTCAATATGCATATGGGGCAGGGCCATACGTGTATGGGCAGAGCTGTGGTGCAAATTCCCCGTTTTTGCGATTTCGGTCCCGATTTCGCGTGTAATGCAATTCCCCTTGATCCGTAAGACTAGGATGGTATAATTGAACATAGGAGAAACTAGTAATAACATTAAGTATGATAAAATGTGGGTTTTTATGAGAGTATCTAGTTGAGACATGTTGGATGTGTGAGCCAAGATTATCGTGTGTGGATGGTCTTGTGTTGTGGTGGTAATTCCGGAGAGAATTACGATGAACATGTGGCTCGTGCGTGATCATCGATGATCGTGGAATTATGCTTGATTAATTATTACATTACGCATAATTATGTCATGCATTCATATCATGTTATGTGGAGATGAGCTAGGTGGGAATCCATGATGGGTGCCTAGTCTCGTCCGAACTCCATGTGGAGTCGTGTGGAGATAAGTTGTAGTTCAGAGGAACGTATACGACTTATCCAGATTCCGACGGGAATCGGGTTCTAGGGTGAACCGTATGTGATTGTGATGGTACCGCATGCATTGTGTGGGGTTAGTTGAGTCGCATTGCATATATATGATTGAATGTGGAGTATTTATGCCGAATGATGATATGGCACTTGTATGTGCATGGTAATTATATGTTTGGTGTTTTGTGTATGAACTACTCATTAGCATGTGTTTTTGACCGTGTATTTATTGAATGTAGTTCTCACCCGTTTTCTCTTTGTTGCGTTTGTGCTTCTTGGGGAGTACAGATGATCAAGTACCTGAGTAGTGCTTGGAGCATTGTTGCTATTTGATCGAGTCTTAGGAGTTGCTCTAATACGTAGCACGGGAAGGATGGGGATTTCGTCATGTTTTTTTTATGTTATTTGTTCTTGGTTGATTGTTACGTATCTGTTTTTAATCAGTTGTTGTTGAACCACGTGTTATGTGGAGAATTGATGTATTTTGGAGCTTATTGCTAAACCGTTTGATTTATTTCTGCTGTTTAGTCAAATTACTTATTTTTATGAAATGAATAAAATGTGAAGCGAATTGATACTTCACTTTGATGTTGTTTTAGTAATGTGACATCCTACATGTATGAACTCTAATTTTATTCCACAGTGTTTTCGTATTTTCTATTTTTATACAGATGGGTAGAGTAGGGTGTTACAATTGGTATCAGAGCAGGTTGGTCCATCCGGCCAGTGTCGTAGTATAGTATGACTATAGAGTGAATATAGTCGTGTGTTTTTCTAACATATATTGTTGTTTGTTCCTTAGTACGCGACATGTGTGTGAAACACTGTCGGTGCTTGCTTTTCTTTCTAATCGTTTGTCTGCAGGAGCAAGAATTGAAATAAGTGGGGGAGAAGGCTTGTGCTTCTCTAAGATGCTTCAAGTGTGGAGTGATGGCTCAGTGTGTCGGTGGATGTTATTATAGTTTAGTAAAGATGGTTTATGCCCCGTCATGATTGTCGGCTTCCTATTGACAAATTAAGGAACTGATCACCCTTAATCTCTTATTGATAGTAGACGGAATCATGCTGGATGGAATAGACATGTCTTGCCGGCTTAGATAGTGTGTACAGTGAACTGTTTGGAGCTAAGTCAAGTGCTTGCAGATTGTTTTGATGAGTCGATGCGAATTCTTATATCTGAAGATGAGGCGAATTCGAGTTTCTTGCCCGTCGATTAAGTTGGGATGTCTCTGAGGGAGAACGATCAGGTATTGTTTTTTTAATCGATAAAAAGATATTATTAAATTCAAAAACCAAAATAATACAAGAAGATCCTTTCATCATAAGCATCGCTATATACTTCCTATACTTCCTATTATGCCAACCTCTTTGGATAGTGGACTCTATGATATTATTTACAACATCATCTTTCTTTATACAATGATTACTCTTAAAACAAGTGTTATTCCTATACTGCCAGCAGTGGTAAACAACTTCAACAATAGCCATTTTCATAATACCAGCTTTCTTTCCTTTTCCCTTACAAGAATTGGTGATCCAGTTCACTTCATTCTGCCAATTACTAGGGGCATGGTTGATATGCAGCCAGTTTAGAACTTATAACCAAATATCCTTCATCACAAAACAGTCAAAAAAAAAGTGGTCAATGTCTTCACTTGCATGACAGAATCTGCATGTCCTGTCAGTTATCATTCCCCATTTGGCCCATCTCAGGGAGTAGAGAGCAAGGTGATTGCTAGAGATAGGCCAGTGGTGTGTAATCCCTGATGTTTCCTGAATATAACTGTGACTTGAATCCAAAGTGTGGATCTGGGTTTGTTGATAGTAGAGAGCTGATGTTGTTGTCTGCTAAGTAAGTGGGTGAACTTCTAGAAGTGTTAGCTCCTAATTTCGACGCCTGATGTTGGGTTAAGTGTTTTTCCTAAGAGATAGAATTTCTGAAGTTCTATGAGGCTTCGACAGAAATATTGCTATCAGAAAATCTAGTCGAAAGCCATTCTTATGCAGAGAAGAGAGGATTTAAAAGACTTAGAAATATTTCTAAGAGTTTGGAAGGATTCTTCCACTGAAGGCTAAGGAGCACCATTCAACGCGAAGATTTAAATTCAAAAATAGGAGGGAACTGTTATTTCTATCCGATTCTGAAGGAGGACACGTGGCGTTCATCCAAGAAGTGAAGACATGCACGACGCCATGTGTTTCGCCCTGGTTAGTAGCCCGTTAGTGGGTCGTTATTTTTGACCATTATAAATAGCAAGTCTTAGCGGTAGATTTGGGGTGTGTGTTCAATTGTATACAAAAACTCAGTGTGCTCAAAGTACCAGCGTAGAGAAAAGAGCATGTGAGAATGTATGTTGATGTAACACCGCTTTTACAATTCAATGTAATTTTAATAACTTTCTTTTATTAAAGTCTCTTTTCATTTCATGCAAGTTAACTTCTACTTTTACCAGCCTTTTCGATTTAAAGTTTTTTTAAATCCTTTTTACCTTTCAGTTGCCTTATATTTCTTGAAGTAGACTATCCTTTTTACTCATTTGCGATGTCAAAGTATTCTTAATCTTTATCCAGAAACTTACACAAGAAAACAATTAGCACATGTCCTAGGATTTAGTGTGGTCGATCCTGTAAGTTACTCGATTTTATACAAAATTGATAGACCAGAGGTTGTTTGCTATTTTTCCCAGTAAACAAATTGGCACGCCCAGTGGGACAGTGCTAAACGAATTTCTTGCGAAACATATAACTCTGTGTTTTTGATTATCTTTTCTGCGTCGAGTACTTCGTTGTATGTTATTAAGAAGTGGAAAAGTAGCCATCGCAAACGAAGAGAGACCAAAAAGAAAGTATACGAGGAAAATGGCAAGTACTAATCAGCCAAATAGTTCCAATCCTCAAACCATGTCAGGTGTCAATGCAGAACCAATCCCAGGGTCTTCGGCTGAAGGACCCATCGTTCCTGCGTCTGTATTTGAAACTATGCCATCTATGGCCAGTTTGACACCAACACATTCAATTTCCCATACTAAACCAATTTAAACTTATATTGGGCTAAAGGGACCCCCAGTGACTCCCCCACCAATAGGAACGTCTACATATCGACAGTTTTTGCCACCGGGTTTTTTGATGCCTTTAAACAGTCGAGAACAGCCTTATGGGATGCCAACTTCGATGATGGTAAATTTACAAAATGCCCCCCCAGTATATTTAGAACCTGTAATGACATCACCTTTACAAGGGCCAGGATCTGGGATTAATATGGGTCGGAATAGCCAATCTTTAGGGATGGGATATTCAACCCAAATGCCAGGCCTGACGAATACCACTGCAACCTATTTAATGCAGCAAATGGATGAGAGTAACTACCAAATGGTCCAAATGATGTCTCAAACCATGGGGGAAATCTTTCAGCCTCTAATCCAAAATACTACCCAGACTAATCAGCAAATGGCTGCGCAGATGACGCGCCTTGCAAATTTCTTTGGTGTGCCTAACCCTCCTCGACACCCTCAGAGAGAGTATATCACAGAAAACCAAGGGGTAGTGTTCGAAGAGGACCCTACTATTAACCAGAACCAACAAAATCCAGGAAATATACCTCAGGTAAACGTACCAAACCAGGGAGTAGTCGAACCCCCTAGGATTCAACCAAATGCCTGTAGGAGAACAACCTAGAGTGGTTTTGGTGAATAGAAATCAGGATGCTAACAACATCATACAACAAGTTCGACGTAATGATGTGGCAGCAGACAACAATCTGGAATCCATGGTCAAAAGGATTATGGTCCAAAATAGGGTGAACTTTGGCCTGCAAAGGCCAAATTATACATCTCCAATGTCAGAATACATTCTCCAGACGGAGTTGCCCCCTAGAACAAAAGTCCCTAAGTTCACTAAGTTTTCTGGGGACACCACTGAATCTACTATCGAACACGTAGCCAGATATGTGATAGAGGTTGGAGAAATCGCGAATAATGAGAATCTTAGGATAAAATACTTCCCAAGTTCTCTAACGAAGAATGCCTTCACGTGGTTCACAACTTTGCCACCTAATTCGATACACAATTGAACCCAGTTAGAACGGCTGTTTCATGAGCAGTTCTATATGGGACAAACGAAGATTAGTCTGAAAGAGTTGGCTAGTATAAAACGTAAATTCACTGAGCCAATAGACGACTACTTGAATAGGTTCTGACTGCTCAAGGCTAGATGTTTTACACAAGTGCCAGAGCACGAGTTGGTCGAAATGGTCGCTGGAGGCCTTGATTATTCCATTAGAAAGAAATTAGATACTCAATATCTTAGAGATATGGCCCAATTAGCTGATAGAGTTCGACAACTAGAACGCCTAAAAGAAGAAAAGGCCAGGGCGAATAAGAACAAAAGGGTGGCTTATGTCAAAGTTAATGACGAAGATGAAAAATACTATAATGAGCTAGAGAGTTTCGACAAAGGCGAGATCGATCTTGCTGAATTGAAACAAGGCCCACCTTACCCCTGTAAGTTGTTGGCCCCTTTGAATGGGAAAAATCCTGTTGAAGCAGAGAAAAATGACAAATTCCCCAAGAAAACTTATACTTTCGACGTTACTAAATGTGACGAAATTTTTGATTTGTTAGTTAAGGACGGTCAATGATAGTGCCTCCTGGTGCTAAAATTCCTCCTTTAGAACAAAGGAAAAAGAGAGGGTTTTGTAAATATCATAATTTCTTGGGCCATAAGACTTCTCAATGTTTTCTTTTCAGGGATCTTGTTCAAAACGCAATCCAAGAAGGAAGGCTAAAGTTTGGAAAGAAGTCCAAAAACCAAATGAAGATTGATTCAGATCCATTACTAGTGGTTGATGCTCACTATACTGAGCCAACAGAGGTTCATATGGTTGAGGTTGCTGAAGGCTTCAACGATGATGTTAATATGGTCGAAATCGCTGATGATTTCAACAATGAGGCAGTCATGGTCAAGATTACTGAAAATCTCGACCAAGAATTCATAAGGAGTTTTCCTACTGGGTCTGTCAAAAGTTTCACCAACAACGCTACTGATGGTGTTGAGGTCATTGAAGGAGCCGACAAGGGAGTTACTAAGGATTCCCAGTGGATGTTGGTAACAAAAGAAACTGCTGACGGTTTCGTACAGATGGATAAGGCTCTTGAGGGCCTACAGATGTAATTAAGCAAGCTTGGCATCACTGAGGATGTCCAAATGGAAGTTAATATGGTGGAGATTTCTCAGGAGTTGCCAATGGAAGTCAGTGATGAACGCCGACATGAAGAGTACAACAAGCTGGCCTTCCTAAAAGAGGAAGAAAATTTGGCTGACTTTATGCACAAGTGTCAAAGGAAGGGATCTGAAGTCATGCTCTGCCCCAGGTGTAGCGCTGTATTTAACAAAAAAGCAGCGTAGAATCTCGAAGGAGTACGAAAGGCCAAGCAAAAGTGGGAGAAAACCCATCATGGCCCATGGAGTTTCGACCCTAGGAGGTCTGCGTCGAACCGGGAACAACTAAAGGCTAGAGTGCCAGGGGCAAGGCCTGCTACGTTTAAACCATTTGCTGAACTCTCTAACGGCAAGTGGGTAAAACCAAATGAGAATAGGCAGAAAGGCCAGCAGAAGTGGAAAGATTTCGACGTCAACAAGGGCTCTTCAATTACCTATCGCAAGGAATTTCAATCCTCCAACAAATTGGCCCACATTTCTGAGAACTACAAAGGTAAAAATCCTATGTCGAGGTCGCAGTGGAGGAGGGAGCAGCGAAGGAGGAAAGCCCAAAGGGAGGCTGAATCGAAAGATAAGGCGGAATCAAGTACGAATATACCTGCCGAAAGCAACGAAAAGGGGAAAATAAAAGTTGTCGAAAAATTTCCTATAGCGCGAAAATTGTTTAAAACTCAAGACGAAGAGGCCAGAGAGAAACATGATCAAGCTATAGCGGAAGATGAGATGATGACGGATAACTTTGATTCTGATTCAGAGGCCTCGTTGGACATCATTGTGAATGTGGTATCAGTATTGCCTAGAGAATTTGACTAGATCACGGAGGTCGAAGAGGTCGATCCCTATTCAGAAGCTGAAATGGCGGCACATAAACCAGTGTGTTACTATGTAACGAACAATGGCTGTGTTGAAGAGCAGAATGCCTTCTTTGAACGGCCAGATGAGGCAATGAAGAGCCACCTGAAGCCTCTTTTCATTACTAGAAAAGTTGAAAATGTTCTGGTGAATAAAATCTTGGTTGACTGCGGCGCAACAGTGAATTTGATGTCACACTTTATGTTGAGAAAGATTGGAAAATTTGATACAGAACTAAACTACACAACATGGTCCTGTCGAATTATGAAGGAAAAATTGGCACCACTCTTGGTGTTATATAAGTTGACTTGACAGTTGGAACGGTTACGAGACCTACGATTTTTATGGTGGTCGAAACAAAGGCAAACTATAATTTGCTGTTGGGGCGAGAATGGATACATGGAATTGGGGTTGTATCATCTTCTATGCACCAGAGGATCACAATATGGAGGCCAGATGACATCGTTGAGAATATTGAGGCCGATCAAGGATATTTCAAGGCCCTAATCAACCACCTCGACAGGCGCCAGTTCGATAAGCATTTGGCCAATATTGCACCCTGCAATCCGGCTAATTTTGCTTTTACCCCAAATGATGAAGCGTACTGCTCATTGCATCTGCATCACGTCAATGGATTTAGATGGGATAGATAGGTGGTAGGTGAGGATGATTTTGCATACCCTGCACCTGTACCTGGAATAACCTCGACAGGTTGGGGAAGTGAGTTCAGTGATGATGTCTGAACTCGAAGTACTGAGAAATATTTCGGCTTATGTTGCCGAGAACAAATTGCAAGCGGCCTTAGAGGCTGAAGTTAAAAACATGGCTGATAAAGCCAATGAAGATTCACATAAAGGAGGTCCTGGTAAGGACTTTGATCCAGAACCACCTGATCAGGTTCGAGATGAAGAACAGAGGCTCGACGCCATTTATGATGATGAGCCTTTGGGTTTTGAAAAGGATCTGTTGGCAACCAATATCAAAACGCTAGCGCAAGATCCACTTGAAGAAATCGACTTGGGAGAGGGGGCAGTGAAAAGGCCTACTTACATCAGCACCAACATTACTCCACAACTTAGAGTCGAAGTAATCCAATTACTGAAAGAGTTCAAAGACTGTTTCGCATGGGATTACGATGAGATGCCTGGTCTGAGCAGAGAGTTGGTCGAACTAAAGCTGCCAATCAAGTCTGGAAAGAAGTCGGTCAAGCAAAATCCCAGACGGTTTATACCAGCAATCCTCTCGAAGATCAAAGAGGAAGTCGAAAGGCATCTTCGTTGCATATTTATTCGAACGGCCAGGTATGTCGAATTGCTTGCAAACATTGTGCCTGTTATAAAAAAGAATGGGACTTTGAGGGTTTGTATAGACTTCAGAGATCTGAATGCTGCGACCCCACAGGACGAATACTCAATGCCTGTGGCGGAAATGTTAGTTGACTCTGCTGCTGACCATGAATACCTTAGCATGCTCTACGAGTATTCTGGGTATAACCAAATATTTATTGCTGAAGATGATGTCCCTAAGACGGCGTTTCGATGCCCTGGGGCCTTAGGCACTTACGAATGGATAGTTATGCCTTTTGGCCTAAAAAATGCTAGGGCAACATATCAAAGAGCAATGAATACAATCTTTCATACCCAAAATTTTGACCACTAAGATTTCCCATCATTGTGCAAATCATCATCACAATATGGATGAACCATTAGTCTCCCCAAAGATGGGTGAGCATCCACTACAATCAGACTTAGGGTTTCAAGCCCTCTCAGAGCTCTTAGACAAAGGATCAATCAAGAAATGACATGATCTTCAACTTGTCTAGCCTCTCAAACATCCATAAAGGATTAATAGGACTCTCACTTCAAGGATTAAGCACAAGGCTTCTCCCTTCTAGGTGGATCAAGCCTTAAGATCGCCAGTGTCACCAAATTAGGGTTGGGTTGACCAGGGCCTCCAGATGGAGATTTTCCTCTGGACATGACCCCAATCATCAAGTCAATGCATAACCTATGATTCTCCAAGGGACATCATGAACCCAATCATCAAGTCAATTTGGCTTTAGGGGATGCATTCATAAAAAAAATCAGGAATTAGGGTTTCTTGACCTAATTCACCCCTAAGTTGACTTTTGGGACAAATCATGAGCCAAGACCTCAAGAGGGATTTAAGGGTATCAAATACATCACATTGATCCATTTGTAACAATGGATTGATCCAAGAAGCTTGAGCAACAAGTTTCAAGTTCATCTGAACCACAGTTAGGGTTTCGCGGGAAAAGTCAACTGTAGCTTTGACTTTTGACCAAGACATGCTCCCAAACCTTGGGACATGATTCAATACACCATATAACACCTATGGAACATGCCCATCAAGTTTGATTTAGGTCAAGGACTTGATTTCATAGAGGATCGCACAGTTTGGAATTCATCTGACAGAAAGTCAACTGTGCACAAAAGTCAAACTTTGACTTTTTGAGATTCTTCATAATTATGGTTTTTTAACCCTAAAATGATGTTAATGTGTGATTTGAATCATCATTCATCAAGAAAAATCAAGAAAAGTGGGATAACTTGTAAAAGGGGTAACCATAAAAAACATAGAAATTTTTCTAAGTTATGGAATAAAGTGGCTAGAGTACCAACTTTGGAGGACCATAACTCCTAAACCACAAGGCCATTTTTCCCCATCCAAAGCTGGATTTGTATCTCTCATTACCCTCTACAAAAGCTTCAACTACACCTCATTCCAATTCATCGTGGATTTTGAGTTATGGAATGATCAAAATCAAGAAAAGTGAAAATGTCACTTTTTTCCAACACAGTGAAATTTTCACTAAGTCAGAATCTACCTTCACTTTTTTCCAAATGTAGGGGCATTTTTCACTTGGATCCAAAAAGTATCAAAACCAATTATGATCAAACAGTTGTTGTATCATATGAGGGCTTTCGAAAATGGCCAAGAACTCCATCAAATTCCACTTGAGCCATGAGATATGACAATGGCAATATGCCTTGCTGAAAACTGCCAAGGCTAGGCAGAATTTTGCACTTTTGCTCGTTTTGGCAAAATCAGATAATTCCAAGCCTTGTCATCACTTTGGACACATCTGAGGATCAAATCTAAAGGGAACAAACACTGATCCAAGCCTCCAAAGTCTTTAGAACAAGAAGTAGCATGCCAAACCTAGAAATCCCTAAAAGAGGGACAAGACTCCAATTTTGGATTGGAGCATTTAATGGATGCACCAAGGTGGCATGGACTGACACATTTGCAACTGAATTCAGTCAAGAATGATCCAACAACTAGGGAACCACAACTCTGTGCTCTAACCTCTAGTCAATGGCTAGAGGAGACTTGGATTCTCATTGATCAACATTGGCGAAACCTCTGCTGCAGTTGCCATTCACTATTGATCCCAAAACAAACTTACTCTACTATAAATAGAGCTCATTTGTGCTCAGTTTGAGTACACCAAAGCCATCAAACAGATGCTTTCCTCAAAATCACCTTCTCACTTCCAAATTTGCCTCCCAAAGCAAGTCACTATCGGGTTTTGAGTTTGAGAGCAATTCTAACCAAACCAATCACACATACACACCTCATAAACATCATATAGAAGTGATCCAAACACTCACATAACATCTGGAACACCAAAATCACAAAATCACTAGGCAATTGCTCAAGCCTTTGACAGATTTGCAGTTGGGGTACCATCTCAAGTTCTAGATCATTTCAATCCATTCCAAGCATCCAGACACACTCCATGGCACCTAGGGAAGCTATCCAGATAATTGGAACCTAGCTGTAACATCTCTAACCCAAAACACGATCACCAGCTGCAAGAGGTGAGCATGAGCTCTTCTAACTCTATGATCCATGCAATTTTTGCTGCACAATAATTTGGCCATATGTTCATAATCATGCATAGAGTGTTTACCCTCAATCAATTGCTTTGTATGAATCGTGTATGGAATTTCTGAACCTTCATGCAGAATTTAGGGTTCTTGAGGTTTCTCTTTGATTTCTTATTCCATGCTTAAAATAAATGAAATTAAAGACCATAGACATGATCGTGAGGTTGAAACGAGTAGATTGATATGTAGATTGCATGATATAATCAAGTATTCATTGAGATTGGATAGAAAATGCAAATCTGCAGAAACAAAGGAAGGGCGTGTGTTCTTGCCATGTTATTGGCGCCCTTTTTCAAATATTTGAATATTTGAATTTTGTGGTTTTATTTAATTGATTCAAAAATTAATTTCTCTCTGAGTTTTAATGATTTTGAGTTGATTCTTTTTTAATATTTCACAAAAATGTTAAAGTATTTTATTTTACTAAAAAAATCCCAAAAATGTTATTTATTTCATATAATTGATATTTTTGCCAAGAATTAATATTTTAATTATTTTTGACATTTAAAATATTTTTTTTCCTTCTTGATTTTGCAAATTTTAATGATTTCTAATCATTTTGTAGGTCAAAACATGATTTTTGAAACATTAATCCAAGATCACAATTTGTTTTCCACATGTTAAACAATTTTGATCATTTTAATTGAATTTTTTTCAATTAAAATACATTTTGGAAACAAATTAGGGTTTTGATTAATTTAACCCTCATCAAACCTATAAAAACTTTTTTGGGCCTCTAATAGAGTGTAAGACCCAACCTCATTTGTAAATACACCACCTTTTGGGCCTCAAATGCTGTATAAGTCCCATTGTATTTCAAAAGTTCGGCGCGATCATCGCCTGTTTAAAACAAACCATCTGGGCCTCTCCTCGAGCTATAAAACCCATTCAAAATCATTTTGGGCCTCTATTAGAGTGTAAGACCCAACCCCTTTGAAAACCAAAACTTTTGGGCCTCAATCATTGTATAAGACCCACTGCGTTTTCAAAAATCTCAGCGCAATCTCCATTTTAAAACAAAAATCATCTAGGCCTCTCATTGAGTTGTAAGCCCCATCTTTTCTTTTAAAATCATTTTTGGGCCTCTAATAGAGTGTAAGACCCAATCCCCTTTTAACCAAAACAATCTTTGGGCCTCAGATATTGTATAAGTCCCTCTGCATTAAAAGAAAATCTCGGCGCGATCGCCAGTTCAAAAAAACAAATCATATGGGCCTACCCTCGTGTTATAAGCCCCATTTCTTTTTCTTTCAATCATTTTTGGGCCTCTTGAGAGAGTGTAAGACCCATCCCCTTGTACAAAAAAACTTTCTCGGGCCTCAGTCACTTGTATAAGTCCCTGTACAAAACGACAGTACGATCACTGATAAAACCCTGGGCCTCTCCTTGAGCTGTAAGCCCCAATTTTCCTTTCAAAAGCACTTTCGCCTTTGATTTTGAATATAATATTGTTATCAAAGCTTTCTTTGTTGAACAAACTAACCAAACAGCATGGAAGCTCTACAACCGAGTAAGTGTTTACCCACTTTCATTTACCGCTTTCATATGTATATAACTGTATTATGGGGCTGTTTCACTGTAAGTCTTCTTTCATAAACTCATATCGATTGTGTAATACTAGTATAGATATTTAGAGTTTCCCCGACAACTACGTCTAGAACTAGACAGAATCTCATCTCCTTACATCCGACGTTCTCCCGGATATTTCAAACATAACCTAAACCATGAGAATTTTCTTTTACAACAATTTTAGATAATTAGATCTAAGAAATCTCCCCCTTGAACAGTTCATATACAGAAGGCCAATGTTCCAAGTGAAACCCCTTCTGGAACTATTCATCAGCCTCCTCTTGGGCTTAGTGCAAGGACCCACAGGCTTCCTAAAAGCATCTCCGCCTCCTCTTGGGCGTTGTACAAGGACCCGTCGGCTTCTTAGAAGTTTTCACAGCCTCCTCTTAGGCTTCATATAATGATTCTTCCTCCGGGAAGATAGCCCCCTCTTGGGCTTCATACAAATTGTCCCTTCGACTACTTAAAAGTTTTTCCCGCCTCCTCTTGGGCTTCGTACAAATTGTCCCGACGACCTCTTAAAGGTATAGGAACATAAATTAGTCATCTTAATAGAACAGTCTTTCAAAGAGTCTAGATCTTTCTACCGCGAACGTACTGTCTCTTAATCTCTCTTAAGCATAGTACAAAAGATAAAACTCTAGACTTGGACAGTCTAATCTCCTTGAGTCTCGAAGACATTCTCAAGTTCCTTTCAAAAATAGGAAAAAACACCCGTAGACTTGGGCAGTCTCAATACCCTTCGGATTCCCCGTTTCCTTAAAGAACAGGAAATAATCCCGGTCCTCAGATCAAATCTATGAGTACAACATTACCCATGTAAGAACTGATTTTCTCTTTTAACCAACATACTGGACCTGTCACTCAACTGAAACAGTAACCCTAGCCTCCTCTTGGGCTTTGTACAATGATTCTCCCCAGCAGAGTTAACCTTTGCAGCCTTTATCTCAGGCTTTGTACGAGATACAAAACACTCTTTTGTTGAGTATAAAAGACTCTCTTGTTGAGTTAATCCTCTTTTAGCCTCCATCTCGGGCTTTGTACGATATACAAAAATACTCTCTTGTTGAGTATAAAAGACTCTCTTGTTGAGTCAAACATTTTTAGCCTCCATCTCGGGCTTCGTACGAGATACAAATCACTCTCTTATTGAGTATAAAAGACTCTCTTGTTGAGTCAAACCTTTAGCCTCTATCTCGGGCTTCGTACGAGATATAAATCACTCTCTTGTTGAGTATAAAAGACTCTCTTGTTGAGTCAAACCTTTAACCTCTATCTCGGGCTTCGTACGAGCTATAAATCACTCTCTTGTCGAGTATAAAAGACTCTCTTGTTGAGTCAAACCTTTGCAGCTTCCATCTCGGGCTTCGTACGAGATACAAAATTACTCTCTTGTTGAGTATAAAAGACTCTCTTATTGAGTCAATAAACCTTTTAGCCTCCATCTCGGGCTTCGTACGAGATACAAACCACTCTCTTGTTGAGTATAAAAAGACTCTCTTGTTGAGTCGATCACCTTTAGCCTCCAACTCGGGCTTCGTACGAGATACAAATCACTCTCTTGGTGAGTATAAAAGACTCTCTTGTTGAGTCAAACCGTTTTAGCTTCCGTCTTGGGCTTCGTACAAGACACATACAAAAGCACTCTCTTGTTGAGTCAACCCTTTTAGCCTCTATCTCGGGCTTCGTACGAGACACAAAAGCATCCTCTTGTTGGGTCAATAGCCACCTCTTAGGCTTTGTATAAAGAAATTCCCGTTTGATTCAATCAACCTTTTAGCATCAAATCATGCTTTGGTCACAGCATACAAACATCAACAACTCCTTTTCCCTCGTTTAATTGCTGTAAGCGGCAAGCCTCTGGATTATTTACATCCACGCCACTGTCCCTCTTTTAGCATGAGAAATTCCTAAGGAAAGATGGCGTTGCTCTAAACTGAGTTAAAGTCTTCTCCTTCAGGTTAAAAATCCCCTATAAAGGAAATTATGGCATTGCAGGATTCACATATCCCAGTTAAAGTAATTCTCCTTTATAATCAGTCACCCAACAATTGTGACAAATAGACCCCGTTAGAGATGACAAATTCTCTCTAAAGTCAACACCCTTTTAGCTTCACATCTTGGGCTTCGAACAAGATACAAATAGACCCTTCAGCTTCACATCTTGGGCTTTGAACAAGATATAAACCACCTTTAGCTTCATGTCTTGGGCTTTGACAAGAAATCAAAACACTATTTCCTCCCATAGAATAGGAGGAACTACGATCGCTCTGATTTCCCTATCCCGGGAATACGTAGGCATAAGATTGAAAAAGAATCTTAGCGAGCACACTAATCAAAATACCCCAAAGTCCCCTACCTCCAGCCAATCTAGCACAGTATCCCAACAAATTCCCCATGAACAATCCCGGTATTTTGTTCTGAACAAAATAAGCAGAGAGAGACCCACGAACTAAAGCCGCATCTGTAAACCAACAGTTTTGACTATTTAACATCAGTTTGCAAGCAGGGTTAATTGGAGACATCTATTTCCCTTCCTTCATCAGCTTCAATAGGATAAAAAATGAATCGAACTGTAGTACCAAAGCGATAGTGATTCGAAAACACAAAAACCGCGCTATAGAAAAATGGCGACCACAGTGGGAGGTGCCATGATAAAATCTTGTCGTCCCTATTTTCCACAGAAAAATGGCGACCACACTGGGAGCGACTTGGTAAGATCTTGTCGTCCCCATTTTCCACAGGGAAAATGGCGCCCACCGTAGGGCAAAACAAAGGAATCTTGTCTCTCTTATCTCTCTGGTTGAAACCTTCTCTTAGGACGAGTCCTTGGGTTCACAAGGTACCACCGAATGACAGTTCCACCGGGGAATGTCATTATTGCTAGGATCGGCCCTCACTAGGATCTTAGGTCAAAAACCTTTAAGTTGGGAAGGTACCACAGAATGGCGCCTCCGTCGGGGAGCCATTTTCTGTTAGGATCATAGGATTCATAGCTCTTAAAAGTCTAGGACATTAGGACACATATATATATATATATATACTGCTTTTCCTAATTGATATATGTGTTTATTTTTCTGCTAATGGGAATGCGTGTGATGCCGCATGTGGAAAGATTGAGTATACGCCTAGGAAAAACCTCTTTCAGTAGTGCAGAAGCTATCGGAAATAGTTGTCACGCGATACTACCCTCTTATGAGATTCTTCGAAATACATCACCTAGCACGGTTCCCGGCCCGCTGATGTTATCTCGACAAGAATCAATGATTTTGAGAGACAGGTACAAAAATCACTAGTATAAACCGTTGGGATGGGTAGAGCCTTAACTTCATGACACCGACCCTTTGACCCCATGTTTTTTCTATGTTTTTGTGTGCTGCATTCATGCATTCATTTTAAAAACATTAAGCAAAGAAAAATTTTCTCTTCTAGTCTCTCTTTTTCAAATTAAACTAAGACAATGATTGCAAATGTCAGAGAGAAAAGGATTGCGCTCATGGATTTCGGTAGAAGAAAAACTCACAAGTATACCTTCAAGGTTCCAAAACTAGGGGATTTGAGAGGATTAGCAAGGATGATCACTAACCCTGACGCTTTCAGAGCCAAGTACGGAGGTCTGCTACCTCTGTTAAGGGTCCATGTAATTGAGGGAATCCGGGAGGCACTCATTCAGTTTTACGATCCGGTCTATCACTGTTTCACATTCTCGGACTACCAGCTCGCACCAACGCTGGAGGAGTATTCTCATCTGATTGATCTACCCATTACTGATCAAGCTCCCTTTTCTGGACTGGAAGAAATTCCAAAGGATCAGACCATTGTAAAAGCAATCTATTTGGATGAGTCAGAAGTCAAGACTCACATGACCACCAAGGGAGGAATCCCAGGTTTACCAGCCAAGTTTCTGGTAAAGAAGGCTCTGTACTTTGCTAGTATAGGGAACATGACTGCTTTTGAAAGCATCTTCGTTTTACTCACCTACGGGTTATTTCTGTTTCCCAACATTGATAACTTCGTCGATATCAACGCCATTAAGGTTTTTCTCATTGGAAATGCCGTAGCAACCTTGCTTGCAGATGCTTATAATTTTGTACACTTAAGGAATTTATACATCGGAGGAATGATCACGTGTTGTGTACCCCTGCTATATAAGTGGTTTATCTCCCATTTACCTAAGTCTGCCGCTTTTTGGGATCATAAGAGTGCCTTACGTTGGTCGCAGAAAATCATGTCTCTTACCAACTCTGATATAGATTGGTACAATAGGATTTATGACGGGATCAGGATCATTGACCGTTGTGGAAACTTACCCAACGTGCCCCTCATAGGAACTAAGGGAGGAATCAATTACCATCCAGTTTTAGTTCAGCGTCAATTTGGATACCCGATGAGGCATGTCCCGCGTAATGCTCACCTGGAAGGTCTTTTCTTCAAGGAAGGAGAAAATGACAGGGCAATAAAGATGGAAATAGTGCACGCTTGGAAACATGTTCATAAGAAAGGACGAGAGTCTCTAGGAAAACCGGATTGTGTCTCGGTGGAGCCTTATCTCCACTGGGTACAAACTAGAGCTCTCAAGCTAAAGATGCCTTATCCTCATCACGAAGTTCTTCTGCCAAGGGAATCTGTCATGTACTTCATGTCTGAAACGGAAAAACTTCAGGTTACTCTCAACAAAGTTCAACAGGAGAGGAGGTCTTGGAAGAACAAGTACCACATTCTCAATGTGGAGTGTACCAAAATACAGCAACTGCTGAAAGATAAGGATGCTCTAATTGAGATTTTAGAGCAACACGATGTAGAAAATCAGGATGACCAAAGGAATTTGCTCACTCCTTTCACTTAGAAAAGGAATGACAACCCGACAACGGCCCAAGAGCCCTGGTCCAAGAAAAGGAAAGTACCAGAATCAACACCCGAGTTCTCCTCAGAGAGGACTTGGGACCCATTAGCTTAGGTTTCTGTTTCCGCACCTTGTAATTAACTGTATTTCCATTTCCGCAATCCTTTGAATTCAATAAAACGGGGGTTTCCCCACTATTTGATATTTGCAATCTAATTGTCAAAGTTTATTTTGATTAAACCAAAAAGCAATTAATATAATCATTGCATTCATCATTCTCACATCACGTATTCTTCTTACCTACGAATCTCACGTTTGTGTCTCGGTTCTAGAGTCAAACTGTCTCATTCGTACAATACTCGGGCCAATCGTCAGAAAAAGATGGATGATCTCGAGGTAGAGAACAGAGAGTTGAAAGAAGAGATCGACGCTCTGAGAGAGGATATGAGAAAGCTTCGTAACGACATGCAAGCCATGGCAGAAGCTCAGCTACAAAGAACTGTGATCTCAGAGATCACCTCAACACCCATAGTGGAGAAGTATGATCCTAGGTATCAAATGCCGAAAGATCGTCCCTGGGGCATGCCTGTTAACTATATCCCGGAAGGATATGTTCCACCGATCACTAAAGATCAGGGAATCAGAGCAGAAGCCGCTGGGCCTGAAGGTTACAAACTTCGGGAAAGCAAGGATGCCAGAGGCATAATGAGGACTCCTGAAGGTTACAAACTTCAGGAAGCGCCAAGATTCACTGCCGTAGTAACGGTACCACCCCCTGTGGTGCACACTGTCCCGGAAGGACAGATTCCACAGATACCTTCTGGTAGAAAGGAAAGTATGTTCGATAGAATGGATGAATTCCAGGAGCTGTTCCTGGAAATGCAGAAGGAACTGTAAGCTATTCGCGGTCAGGATCTATTTGGAAAGGACGCTGCAGACCTTTATTTGGTCCCCAATGTGAAAGTCCCGCACAAGTTCCAAGTACCCGATTTTGAAAAATACAAGGGTAACTCTTGCCCTCAAAGCCATTTGATGATGTACGCTCGGCGAATGTCAGCTCAGACAGAGAACCAGGATCTACTGATTCACTACTTTCATGATAGTTTAACCGGTGCGCATTAAAATGGTACATGGGCACTACGATTAGCACTTTTAGAGATCTTGGCACTGCCTTCGTCCAACAGTATAAATACAATTTGGACATGGCACCAGACAGAGATCAACTCAGATCAATGTCGCAAAAAGACAAGAAAACCTATAAGGAGTACGCTCACAGATGGCGTGAAATTGCCGCTCAGATTTGTCCACCTCTTGAGGAAAAAGAGATGACAAAGATTTTCTTAAAGACCTTGAGCTCATTTTACTACGACAGAATGGTTGCCAGTGCGCCCAGCGACTTCACCAAAATGGTCGGTATGGGAGTGCGTCTCGAGGAAGCAGTTCGAGAAGGACGTCTAGTCAAAGACACTGGGTCGACAAGCGGTACTAAAAAATACGGTAATGCTCTCCCTAAGAAAAAGGAGCAAGATATTGGGAATATCTTTCTCGGAAAGAAAAGGCGACAGTACCAACCAAAAGCAGCTATAACTCCTGCTATCAACCCCGCCCTATTTCTACGTATCAACCTCAGGTTACTCAAAGCCAACCGCAGTCGCAGCAATTTCAGCAAAGGACACAACAGCCTCTTCAGCAGGATCGTCCTCAATACAAAAACAACCGTACAACGCGGCCACCAGGATTTGATCCTATACCCGTATCATACGCAGAAATATTTCCGTTACTACTGGCCAAGAGGCATGTCCAGACTAAGTCTCCTCTTACAGTATCGGAAAATCCGCCTTTTTGGTTTAAGGTGGATCAGACTTGCCCTTACCATCAAGGAGGACCAAGGCATAACATAGAGAACTGTCTTAGTTTCAAATCCGATGTGCAAAAGCTTGTTAGGAGCGGGGTCTTATCTTTCAAAGATACGAATCTAAATGTTCTCACGAACCCGCTGCCTCAACACGAGAAGGCTACAGTCAATTTGATAGAGGGAGAGTCTAACAACACCTATCAAATTCACGAAGTACTCTTATTGAGGGCCAACTTGGTCAAGATGCATTGTAGACAGAGTGGATATGGCCATGTGCCACCTCATAATTATCACCAGTGTGATATCTGCTCTAAAAGCAATCGAGGATGTTCTGTAGTGCAATCAGCTCTACAGGAATAGATAGATCTCGGATGGATCCAAGAGCACCGAGTTCATGGAGTTAACATGGTTTGTACGAATTCCAACATCATTCAAAACCACGATATCCGTGTGATGAATGTCAACTTGGTGGCAATGCACTCAAGGCAAAGCCAGTATCATAATCTGCTGCGTCACGATTATAATTCTTGTTTGACTTGCTCGGTAAACAAACAGGGATGCTCTTTCATACAGGAGGCCCTCCAGCGTCAGATGGATCTTGGATGGATTCAAGACTACCATGATAGGAATCATTATCAAATCAACATGGTTCAAATCTTCGATATTCGCTTGATGAATACCAGCCTGGTGGAGTTACATGCTAAACAGGTCTGGCTCGGGTTCTTGGTATCACATGATTATCAGAGCTGTAAAGCGGGTTGCGAAGACGATCAGGGTTGTGCCCTTGTCCAGGAAACACTTCAGCACTTGTTGAACCACTGGTGGCTTCCAATCTATATGGATGAAGACACGCAACAAATCAGTGTGGTTGACGGGAATCCTACTAGATATCAAAGTCAGGATGTTCGGTCGATGGAAACAGATCTAGTAAGGTTACACTGTATTCAAAGCGGACGTGGCCAGGTGCCACTACATAACTATGAGCGGTGCGGAGTTTGCTCAGTGGATAATCAAGGATGCTACCTCATACGAGCAGCCCTTCAGAGTCAGTTGGACCGCAAAGAGATTCAACCATGGTTAAGTTCTTGATCAGTCAACTGCTTCGCTGATCAAATCGAGGACGTTGTCGAAATCTCTGATCATCAGAGGGCTAGGGATGTTTGTACCATTATCCCTCTACTTGACGAATCGAGAGTTCCCAACCGGGAACGGATCGAAATTACTTACGATGGTCAGAAAAATTAGAAGGCTCCCATAGTCATCTATCTACCGGGACCACTACCATATGAATCAATTAAGGCTATCCCTTACAAATACGATGCAACAACAATTGAGAATGGAAAGGAAATTCCGTTACCCTCCGTCGTGAATATTGCAGACATCAGTCGAGTAACACGGAGTGGTAGAGTCTTCAACAGAGGAGTTGGAGAACCCATCAAAGAAAAGGAACCTCAGACAGAAGTTCCCGATCCACCAGTCGGTCAATCCAGTAATCCTGACCTTTCAAAAAACGATGATGAGATGCTAAAGCTCATCCAAAGGAGTGAATACAACATTGTTGATCGGCTGTTACAAACTCCTTCAAAGATCTCGATATTATCACTGTTACTTAGTTCAGAAGCCACAGGGAGGCTCTACAGAAAGTCTTGGAGCAAGCCTTTGTAGAACAGGATGTAACAATTAGACAGTTCGATAGCATTGTCTGTAACATCACTTCCTGCAATAACTTGGGATTTAGTGATGAGGAATTACCTGAAGAAGGTCGTCGTCATAACATGGCACTCAACATTACAGTCAACTGCCAGGACGTTGCTTTAGCCAGCGTACTGGTAGACACAGGGTCAGCCCTGAATGTTATGCCGAAGTCCACTTTGATGCAAATATCATTCAAAGGACCTCCGATGAAAACCAGCGAGGTCGTCGTCAAAGCATTTGACGGATCCAGAAAAATGGTTATCGGCGAAGTCGACCTTCCCATAACTATTGGTCCTCATACTTTCCAAGTCACTTTCTAGGTCATGGACATCTGGGCAACATACAATTATTTATTAGGAAGACCTTGGATACATCAGGCTGGGGCGGTCACTTCGACCCTCCACCAAAAGCTAAAGTTCGTCCAGAACAGCCAACTCGTCACAGTCTGTGGAGAACAAGCCTTGCTAGTGAGCAACTTGTCATTATCTATGATAACACGAAAATGTATCGTATTTTGGCCTTGATTTACATTCAATTATTATATCATTTTCGTCTAATATCCGATTTTCTCGAGATTATTTAAGTGTTTTTGCAGGTAATCCCATTTTCCAAGTCAAAGTATGCTAAGTGTGGAAAAGAAGCAAAACATGCAAGAAAAGAGCAGAAAAGAGAAGAAAAATTGCAGAAACCAAACTTTGCTGATGTGACGATCGTCACAGGTACGCCACGACCGTGGCAGCTTCAAAATGCACCACGAGCATCACAGAAACATCACGATCATCATGGATCCATAACAGATTTATTTCGTTGAGCACATACGTGGTCACGAAGCCTTAGATGTTCAGTTTTCACACGTTCAACATTTTCTCCTACATTCTCTCCACTACTTCTCCAACTTCCCACTACTCCCACTCTCTCCATGAGGCCACTGCTCCTAAATTCTCTCCAACGGAAGTTACAAGGGACTCTATAAAAGGGAAACAGTCGTCACAGAAATGGATTTCTCGCTCGACTCGGCCATTTTTCCTTGTTTAGTATTTAGGCAAAAATTTTACCATGTAAAAGTGGTAGTTTCTCACATTGAGGAACTACCACACCATTAGTCTTAAGATTTGTTTCATTTGTTTCAAATTCAGTTCCAGTTATTGTACGCCAAGATTATTCTGCATTATTTCAGAAGTAATACCAGTTTTTCCTTTTTGCATTATTAACAAGTTTCATTTTATTGCTTTATTAGTATTTTCATTTATCGTTGTTAATTTAATTACCATGTTATCTTTAATTGCAACCGTTATGTTTAATTCGTTTTTACTTAATTCCATGATCGGCTAAATAGTTTAGAGTCCGGTGTATGAGGACCGTCGTTACCGACGGGACTCAGTAGAAAATAATAGGTGCGAACTTATGATTAAAAATCATGGTTTGGTTTTAATTTCCAAGTATAATTTAAATAACTTTGTCACGAGAGTGAGAGGTTATTTAACACGATTTTGTCACGAGAGTGAGAAATTAATTAAGGTTAGAGCCGGCACTGCGAGAGCGTGGGGATCGAACCGGATAGTGGAAATTAGGCACCATATCTAAATACAGCGGGAGCGCTTTAGATGTTGGTTAGGATATTATTGGCTTTCAAAACGTATTTCTTAGTTACCGGGCGAGCGGGAGCAAAATCTTGGGATTAGGAAGTATGGCTTTTGTTAATACCGCGAGAGCGTGAGGCAAAGTCTTTAAGTTGGTATATTCTACGAAACTAAGTTATAGTCGAAATTAGTACCCGAATTCTACAAAGTCCCTTAGGAGCGCGGAATCCATATTCCGGTCTCTCTTTCTCTATTATATTTACTTAGTTTTATTTTCAGATCTAGTTTTAGTTTCCCTTAAATCAAAAATATCATTAGCCTTAGCTTTACAAAGTAACGATAGATTACGGTAGGTTGACATTGGTCTCTGTGGGTTCGACAATCTTTTATATTACTTCGATAAATCCGTGCGCTTGCGGAGCATCAAGTTTTTGGCGCCGTTGCCGGGGACCAACAGTCAATATTGTCATTCCGTTGTTGCACCGTATAGACTAAGGCACTCCTATAAAAAAAAAAATAATAATAATAAAAAATTAAAAACTATGTATCACCCAAATTTTCTCTATGATGACCACTCACAATATCTTGAGGAGCCGCACCCAAATTTTTTCTACAATTACCAACCGCAATACTCCCAATGTTTTGAGGAACCGCAACCAAATTTTTCCTATGATTACCATTCCCAAAATTTTGAGGAACCCCAAGAATCGTACAATTCCAACCTTGAAATACTAATGGAAGATTTCCACGCGACGTTATCTCATTTCCACCCAAATCACCACTCTCAATATTTTGAAGAACCGCAAGAATTTGTTCAGTCCAACCTCGAAACATTAATGGAGGATTTCATTGAAACATCAACCAATGCTAGACTAGAATCTATGATGGAGCACTTTGTGGACGCACAAACTATCCAGAATGAAGAGCTTAAAAGACAACATCTCGATAATCATGAGACCCTTAGGCGGCTGAACACCGTGGTCGAGTCCCTTGTGACTCACACTGAGGCATTGGAGACCCAAACCTTACTGCTTGCACTAACACCTATAGGTCCCTCCCCTGAGGAGAATGCATATGTTATAACAACCAGTAGTGAAGGACAACTCGAAAATCCTGAGGAGAGTGATAATGAGGTCGATGAGAGTTATGGTGAGAAAAGAGTTGAGATTGAGACAAATTCACCAACACCATCCACAAACGAGGTTATCAAAGAGGTAGAGAATGAAGCACGAATTATTGATCACCCTCCATATACCCCACCATATCCTTTCCCGTATAAGTTTGTAGACTCTAAAACGTATGTGCATGTATGGAAAATTATCCACGCACCCTTGTCTGAGGTCTTGCATAAAAAGAGAAAATTTGAAGACCAAACTAAGAAAATCATTAGTGTTAAGAGGGTAAGGTTAGACTTTAAGGTGATGGATGAAGTGACTAAGCCCAAACTAGAAAAGCTAGTACTTAGCATAGATCCAGAACCACCACTACAAGTTCAAAAGAATGAACCACCCCACAGAAGGAAGAAAAGGAAAGGTGAAGGATATGTGAGATGGCTTGATAAATGGCCATAGAAACCGAAAATCAACACTTCCATCCGTCGAGCTATCGACGTTAAACAAAGCTCTGCGTGGGAGGAAACCCACAAGTTTTTAATTTAAATGTTTTCCTTTCATTGTTTGTGTTTGCAGAAAATAAAGAATTGTATCGCTTGTCACGTCTCAGCTACATTTAGGCGAACGATCTCTTGATGACAATCCCTTAAGATGAGTTGGTACCCACGCACATTCCTACGAATGTAGCTGCTGGTGGTGACACCGATGATGAGTATGATAGGAGAAGGTACTTCCTTCGGAAACAAACCATATAATGAGCGGCTTCAAGAAAGTGAAGTTTCAGCAAATTCAGATATCTCGTAGTACAAGACGCCGGAGTAGAAGTGGTCAGCAAAGACAAGGACAGCAAGGGAAGAATCAGAGTGAATTTGGCTATGGTAGCACGCATTGGCAGTCATACAGGTTCTATCTTTCCTTTACCACCTTTTATAAAAACATTGAGGACAATGTTTGGTTTAAGTGTGGGGGAGGAACTCTACCGCTTTCATTTTAACGCATTTTAGTTAGATTTATTGCTTTCTAGTATGATTTTAAAATTTTTTCTATTTTCGTTGCGTCTTTGCATGTGCTGTCAAGTCTTTATATGCGATTTTGTGTTTATCGATTTCCCACTCCCTTGAGCCACACCAAATATTTTGAAAATTTTTACGTTAAAAATATGGTTTCTTTTGAAAATCTTAGGTTACAGACGAAATTGAGGTTAGATTGTGAGACTTGGGAAAATTATGCAAGATCGGTATCGTCTTAACACCGTGAGCCTCTAAATTATGGAAATCGATTTGAGTACTTGTTATGCCGTAGCCTTAAGTTCTCACCCTTTAGTAGTCCCTAATTAGTTTATTTAGCAGTCAGCACCATCCTAAGCACGCACTAAGTAGGAAGCCGATGCAAATAAGTGTATGATCTCATGTTTAAATGGTAAATTGAAAAGAAAAAAAAATGAATGAAAAGAAATGCTCCTTCTAAGTTAGGTGATCCTCACCCGATCATTTAGCCCAATGGTGCAAACTTCTTTATTTTATTGATATTTAAGCCAATGTGCAAAAGAAAAAAAAAATGATAATAATAATGAGATCATAGTCACTAACAGGTTATCCTACCATGAGTGTGAAAGGATAACGAGCATAATGTGATTGCGCCTGAATGAAAGGGGATAAAAGAAGGATGAGTTAGTTAGGCTTAGGTATAATGACATGATTCGGATTGGTTTGTATAGGATGTAGGTTGATGACCGCAAAAGCGGAATTGTGTTGTTACGATATCCTTAGTGTGTAAGCTAGTACCTATGACACAAACTCAACCGAAGTAGAGTTGGTAGCCTAGGATGAGTATCCGTATGCACTATTTTTCTTACGAGTCATGGTTTGCTTCAGGACAAGCAAAGGTTTAAGTGTGGGGGTGTTTGATAACACGAAAATGTATCGTATTTTGGCCTTGATTTACATTCAATTATTATATCATTTTCGTCTAATATCCGATTTTCTCGAGATTATTTAAGTGTTTTTGCAGGTAATCCCATTTTCCAAGTCAAAGTATGCTAAGTGTGGAAAAGAAGCAAAACATGCAAGAAAAGAGCAGAAAAGAGAAGAAAAATTGCAGAAACCAAACTTTGCTGATGTGACGATCGTCACAGGTACGCCACGACCGTGGCAGCTTCAAAATGCACCACGAGCGTCACAGAAACATCACGATCATCATGGATCCATAACAGATTTATTTCGTTGAGCACAGACGTGGTCACGAAGCCTTAGATGTTCAGTTTTCACACGTTCAACATTTTCTCCTACATTCTCTCCACTACTTCTCCAACTTCCCACTACTCCCACTCTCTCCATGAGGCCACTGCTCCTAAATTCTCTCCAACGGAAGTTACAAGGGACTCTATAAAAGGGAAACAGTCGTCACAGAAATGGATCTCTCGCTCGACTCGGCCATTTTTCCTTGTTTAGTATTTAGGCAGAAATTTTACCATGTAAAAGTGGTAGTTTCTCACATTGAGGAACTACCACACCATTAGTCTTAAGATTTGTTTCATTTGTTTCAAATTCAGTTCCAGTTATTGTACGCCAATATTATTCTGCATTATTTCAGAAGTAATACCAGTTTTTCCTTTTTGCATTATTAACAGGTTTCATTTTATTGCTTTATTAGTATTTTCATTTATCGTTGTTAATTTAATTACCATGTTATCTTTAATTGCAACCGTTATGTTTAATTCGTTTTTACTTAATTCCATGATCGGCTAAATAGTTTAGAGTCCGGTGTATGAGGACCGTCGTTACCGACGAGACTCAGTAGAAAATAATAGGTGCGAACTTATGATTAAAAATTATGTTTTGGTTTTAATTTCCAAGTATAATTTAAATAACTTTGTCACGAGAGTGAGAGGTTATTTAACACGATTTTGTCACGAGAGTGAGAAATTAATTAAGGTTAGAGCCGGCACTGCGAGAGCGTGGGGATCGAACCGGATAGTGGAAATTAGGCACCATATCTAAATACAGCGGGAGCGCTTTAGATGTTGGTTAGGATATTATTGGCTTTCAAAACGTATTTCTTAGTTACCGGGCGAGCGGGAGCAAAATCTTGGGATTAGGAAGTATGGCTTTTGTTAATACCGCGAGAGCGTGAGGCAGAGTCTTTAAGTTGGTATATTCTACGGAACTAAGTTATAGTCGAAATTAGTACCCGAATTCTACAAAGTCCCTTAGGAGCGCGAAGTCCATATTCCGGTCTCTCTTTCTCTATTATATTTACTTAGTTTTATTTTCAGATCTAGTTTTAGTTTCCCTTAAATCAAAAATATCATTAGCCTTAGCTTTACAAAGTAACGATAGATTACGGTAGGTTGACATTGGTCTCTGTGGGTTCGACAATCTTTTATATTACTTCGATAAATCCGTGCGCTTGCGGAGCATCAATCTACTTGTGTAGAACCAGAGGAGGTTGTTGGAACGCAGTTCCAGGCACTTTCGGTGAGCGATGAGAATCAGTCAGAGAAAGGAACCTCTATTTCCTCATACAGAGATGCTCTCGAAGTGATCAAAAGTAACAATACCAAGGGATGGGGACATCTCATCATTCCTACTGATAACAAAACAAAGAAGGGTCTTGGTTTTTCTTCAAACTGTACCCAGACAGCTGCTAACGATGAAAGTTTTCATCCCATTCAGAACTTCTTCCACAGTGGAAGCTTCCTTCAACCAGTGACTCAAGACGTACATACCATCAATAAAGATGATTCCTTTGATACGGAGGAAGAATGGAAGTCCTATCTCAACGAGGACGGTTATACGTCTCAGGGCGAAACGCAGACTCCCTTTTGCTATCCCACACAGAGTCCGAAATTTATACCGAGGACAGATGTCAAAATGATATACGGAGATTGTGATCCTGAAGGATGCTGTGCTCCGCCAAATTCATTAGAGGAAGACACTCCGATGAAATACAACTTTGACCCTGACTACTATGGCCCGATGGATGGCCTGCCAATGTGGCAGCCTTACCCAGGAGACTTGGGGCAAGAAAGTCAGCCGAACAATGAAAATCAGCTGAGCATCATTGAACAGAATACCTGTGTCCCCGCCATGTCATGGGATCAATACTCAGGTCATTCCGAACTTATCCAGTATGATGATGAATTGGCAAAGCTTGCCGGACTAGAATTCATCAACTATGCTTTTCCTGAGGTCAACGTCATCGAGAGGGACGACTCCTCCAATTCCAAAGAAGTGTGGGACACCCTGGGACAGCCGAGTGGAAAATACGACTTCAAGGTCAAATACACCGCTCCAGAAAGCTCTTGTATCAGGCTCGAAGACATCAAGCCAACTGGATGGGGAGATACAGCTGAGAGTACAAATACTATGCAAAATACAACTGAGGAATCCTCCTACGACAACTCTGCCTGGGAGACAGATTCCAATGATCCTGCTCTGCCAGAAATCAGCATCATTTCTGAAGACAAATCAAGAAAGGTATCGGACTTTGTGATTCACCGAGGAGTTCGCCGCCAATGGGTCGTTGTCGATGTTCCGAAGATTGTTCATAAGTCTAAGTAATTGCCATCTTTACTTTAACCTTTCACCCTGGCCAGGTGAAACAAATGTTTTGATAGGGCTCACTCTCTGTAAATATCCCTCTTCACTTCGTCCAAAGCGACAGAGTTTTGTTTTATAGGGATGTAGTTTCAAGAATCGACTTGTTCATTAATAAAATAACGTCGTTCTGTAATTTCCGCATTAATTGCTGTTTTCTCTTTTCGTTTTTCAGAAAATGGTAATCCTAAAAAACAACTCAATAATAAAAACAAGCAGTAAAAGAAATACACTGCACACACTTTTGCATTTTCCCTCTATCTCTTCTAAACACAAATCATCACGTCATGCAGATTGCTTGTTTTAATCTCCTTTGAAACATACGATCTGATGCCTTCTCCCAACTTTGAGTTCCCGGTATTTGGGGCTGAAGAAGAAGATGACGACGAAATTCTAGAGGAGATCTCCCGACTACTCAGACAAGAGGAAAGGTCCATTGAGCCTCACAAAGAGTTGCTGGAAACAGTCAACTTGGGCTCAGAAGAAGAGAGAAAAGAAGTTAAGATTGGGGCACTGCTCAGTCCAACTGTCAAAGAAAGTTTGACAAAGCTTCTCAAAGAGTTTCCTGATGTATTTGCTTGGTCCTATCAGGATATGCCAGGGTTGGATACCAACATTGTGGAACACCATCTACCGTTAAGATCAGAATGTCCGCCGGTAAAACAAAGGTTGAGACGGACTCATCCAGACATGGCTGTCAAAATCCAAGAGGAGGTACAGAAATAGATTGACGCGGATTTCCTCGCTACGTCATAATATCCTCAATAGTTAGCCAACATCGTACCAGTTCCGAAAAAGGACGGAAAGGTCAGAATGTGTGTCGATTACAGAGATCTAAACAAGGCAAGTCCAAAGGACGACTTTCCCTTGCCACACATTGACATGCTGGTAGACAGTACAACAAAGTTCAAAATTTTCTCCTTCATGGATGGATTCTCGGGCTATAATCAGATAACAATGGCACCGAAAGATATGGAGAAAACTTCATTCATTACCCCATGGGGTACCTTCTGTTACAAGGTAATGCTGTTCGGTTTAAAGAACGTCGGGGCAACCTATCAAAGGGCCATGACTACTCTGTTTCATGACATGATACACAAAGAAATCGAAGTGTATGTCGATGACATGATTGCAAAATCTAAAACAGAAGAGGAGCATGTGACCCACCTATCAAAACTATTCAAGCGGTTGAGAAAGTACAAACTCTGCTTGAATCCCAATAAGTGCACATTCGGTGTCAGTTCAGGGAAACTCTTAGGGTTCATCGTTAGCCAGAAAGGAATTGAGGTTGATCCTGACAAGGTCAAGGCCATTCAAGAAATGCCTTCTCCAAAGACTAAAAAACAAGTCAAGGGATTCCTAGGATGTTTGAACTATATTTCCAGATTCATATTCCTCATGACCGTGACATGTGCGCCGATTTTCAAATTACTGAAAAAGAATCAAGACTGCGTTTGGACAAAGGACTGCCAAACATCCTTTGACAGTATTAAGGAATATCTGTTGAACCCACCGATTCTATCACCTCCAGTGGAAGGAAGACCACTGATCATTAACTTAACACTCTTGGAAGACTCCATTGGCTGTGTACTTGGCCAACAAGACGAAACCAAAAGGAAAGAGTCTGCCATCTACTATTTGAGCAAGAAATTCACCGACTGTGAGACTCGGTACACTATGCTCGAGAAAACTTACTGCGCTCTGGCTTGGGCAGCCAAACGTCTTCGCCAGTACATGATCCATCAAACCACTTGGTTAATCTCTGAAATGGATCCAAACAAGTATGTCTTTGAAAAGTCTGCTCTCACGGGAAGGATTGCCCGTTGACAAATGTTGTTATTAGAATATGACATAGAGTACCATGCTCAGAAAGCCGTTAAAGGGAGTATTTTAGCAGATCATTTGGCTCATCAACCGATTGACATCAGGAATCATTTGAATTTGACTTCCCAGACGAAGATGTCATGTATCTAAAAATGAAAGACTGCGATGAACCGCTACCTAGTGAAGGGCCAGAACCAGATTCCCAATGGGGACTAATCTTTGACGGAGCTGTCAATCATTACAGAAACGGAATTGGGGCAATTATCATAACACCTCAGGGTACCCATATTCCTTTCACCGCCAGACTTACATTCAAGTGCACAAACAACGAGGCCGAATACGAAGCTTGTATTATGGGTCTCGAAGAAGCGATCGACTTAAGGATTAAGAACTTGGATGTATATGGCGACTCAGCTTTGGTTATCAATTAGATCAAAGGAGATTGGAACACATACCAATCAGGACTGATTCCTTACAAAGACTATGCGAGAAGGTTGCTACCCTTCTTCAACAGAGTCGAGTTTCATCATGTCCCTCGTGAGGAGAATCACATGGCTGATGCATTAGCCACTCTCTCTTCCATGATTAGTGTAGGTCAATGGAATGACTTACCTAAGATTGACATAATGCGCCTTGAACGGCCCGCTTATATCTTCACGATTGAAGCAGTCATAGACGACAAACCTTGGTATCACGATATCAAATGCTTCCTTTAGAAACAAGAGTACCCACCTGGGGCACTAAGGAAAGACAGAAAAACTCTTAGAAGGCTGGCTGGCAGTTTCTTCCTGAGCGGTGATACACTCTATAAGAGGAAGTTTGACATGGTCTTGCTCCGATGCGTCGACAGACCAGAAGCAGACATGCTGATAAAGGAAATTCACAAAGGGTCCTTTGGCACTCATGCCAACGGACATACAATGGCGAGAAAAATTCTAAGAGCAGGGTACTATTGGTTGACAATGGAATCCGATTGCTACAAGTACATGAGGAGATGTCACAAGTGTCAGATATACTCAGACAAAATCCATGTACCGCCAACGCATCTCAAAGTTCTTTCTTCCCCATGGCCTTTTTCCATTTGGGGAATCGACATGATTGGCGTGATTGCGCCCAAAGCTTCAAACGGACATCGGTTCATCCTGGTAGCCATTGATTACTTCACCAAGTCGGTCGAAGCAGCGTCATACGCCAATGTAACCTGACAAGTGGTAGTCCGATTTATCAAAAACAATATCATCTGCCGTTATGGTGTTCCGAGCCAGATCATTACTGATAATGGATCTAACTTAAACAATAAGATGATGAAAGAGTTGTGCACAGAGTTCAAGATCGAACACCATAACTCATCTCCCTACTGACCCAAGATGAACGGAGCGGTAGAAGCGGCTAACAAGAACATCAAGAGGATTGTTCAAAAGATGGTTGTAACCTACAGAGATTGGCACGAGATGCTACCCTTTGCTCTTCACGGTTATCGCACATCTGTCCACACTTTAACAGGGGCAACCCCTTTCTCTCTAGTATATGGCATGGAAGCAGTACTCCCCATAGAAGTTGAGATCCCATCGATCCGGGTATTGATGGAAGCTAAGCTTACAAAAGCTGAATGGTGCCAAAGTCGGCATGATGAACTGAATCTGATCAAAGAAAAGAAAATCACGGCACTATGCCATGGTCAGTTGTATCAGGAAAGGATGAAGAAGGCGTTCGACAAAAAGGTCCGACCTCGCGTCTTCAGGAAAGTAGACCTCGTGCTCAAGAAGATACAATCATTTCTCACTGATTCCCGGGGCAAATGGACTCCAAATTATGACGGCCCCTATGTGGTCAAGAAAGCTTTCTCAGGCGGTGCCCTGAGACTTGCAACCATGGACGGAGAAGAATTTGCCTACCCCAAAAATGTTGACGTAGTCAAGAAATACTTCGCCTAAATAAATAAAATAATAATAATAAAAAAATCGTCTCGGTGGATTGAAAACCCGAAAGGGCGATCCAGGCAAAAATTAGAGACATAATAAAAAATCATCCCGGTGGATTGGAAACCTCAAAGTACAATCCAGGAAAAAATTAGGGATAATGGCAAGTAACTACGTTCGACAAAGGGGCAAGTCCCTCGGCATCAGTTACATCATCCGTTAGGAAAGCTCCGGTCAAGGTCATCTTCGACAGAAGCTCAAGATGCCCCGAAGTCAAATTTGGTAGAAGGATATTGGTCGTTATGTTTCGATGTAGCCCTTTTCCCTTAAAATTACCATTTTCTAACTTTGTAAATACTCTATGGAATCACGCGTTTGGCTGATTTCCATCCTATCAATAAAATTTGAACCCTTGTGCTTTTGTTTGTAATTCTTATTTGTTTTAGCTCTACAGAACGACGTTTTAATATGATTAACGATTCTTGAAATAAAACAAAAATGAATTTACTTGTTAAACTTTTTTCTGCTTTTAAAATAAAAATGGCAAATTCTTTTGACTGTTGAACATTGAAAGAATATCGATGGCTTCTCCCAAAGGCGGTTAAGCTTCAAAGTGCAGAATCAAAGTACTCATTCTAAACCAGTGCACCTGAATGAAGGATCAACTGTGTCAGAGACCATTGTTTCATTTGACACCCCCGACAAAGTTCTTATCTCCTAAGGCCGACCAACATAGCTCCCCACGAGGACTACTTCTCCTAAGCAAGGCAGAATTTCTATCATAACCCAGTGATACTTTTCATCCCCCACTGTGGCCGAGTATCCAGTCGTGTTCATCTATTGGTTTGTATGTCGTGTCAGTTTTGTCAGCATATACACACATACATCATGCATTACTACTTTGCGTTCATATTCATGTTGCATCACTATCACCCTAGTCGGTCTTATCCCCTAGTGATAAGAGTTCACTCAATCGAGTCGTCAGTTCTTTCCTTGTCAGGAAATGAATCATCTAAGCGATCTCTCCTCCAGTTTATTTCTGGAATGAAGGTGGTTCTTTGACCACTTTGATAACTTGAACCTCTGAAGAGCCAGAGAGCTTCCAAAAAACATCACTCTTCGCCATTGAAGATGATATCTTCGCTTTCCCAGATTAAGGAAAATCCCCAGAGAAAGCCTCTTAATCAGAGATTCAGCAGTACAGCAATTTTTCTCTGAAAAATTCACTGACGAAAAGGGCATCGGCACCTCAAAATTGGATCACATCATATGGCATTTCTCCGAGAAGATCCCGAGAAAAGTATGATGTGGTAACCCCAAGCGAAATCAGTCTCTCAAGAGACTCGTTTTCCCCAGATAGAGTCAACAAATGACATCTCCAACAGAGAAGTTTGTACCCCTCTACAATTCAGACAGATGGGTTCCCCAACAAGTCTGACATCGAAAGTTTTTCTATCAAATGGTATCTCCCCAGGAAAATTCGGCGAGAAGTTTGAGGAAAACCGCTACGAATAACGTTCCTTATCGATAAAATTTATTGACAAAAGAAACTGAGACCAGTTCCTTGGTAGGAAACCAGGATCGAGGGGAAGTTTATTTCAGAAACTTAGACCAGTTCCTTGGTAGGAAACCTGGATCGAGGGGAAGTTTATTTCAGAAACTTAGACCAGTTCCTTGGTAGGAAACCAGGATCGAGGGGAAGTTTATTTCAGAAACTTAGACTAGTTCCTTGGTAGGAAACCAGGATCGAGGGGAAGTTTATTTCAGAAACTTAGACCAGTTCCTTCTTAGGAAACCAGGATCGAAGGGAAGTTTATTTCAGAAACTTAGACCAGGTCCTTGGTAGGAAACCAGGATCAAGGGGAAGTTTATTTCAGAAACTTAGACCAGTTCCTTGGTAGGAATCCAGGATCGAGGGGAAGTTTATTTCAGAAACTGAGACCAATTCCTTGGTAGGAAACCAGGATCGAGGGGAAGTTTTACCTTTTCTAAGCATCATCACTTAGCAAAAGAAGATGAATGCGTAAGCTACCATTCATAACCACTGTCAAAATTTCGGGTATTCCGATATTTAATCCTATTGCACCCCGAATGCCTGAATAACTTCGTCATTCACACCTTCGGGTCCAAGAAGATTAAATAGGGGCATCTGTCATATCCCAAAATTTGACCACTAAGATTTCCCATCATTTTGCAAATCATCATCACAATATGGATGAACCATTAGTCTCCCCAAAGATGGGTGAGCATCCACTACAATCAGACTTAGGGTTTCAAGCCCTCTCAGAGCTCTTAGACAAAGGATCAATCAAGAAATGACATGATCTTCAACTTGTCTAGCCTCTCAAACATCCACAAAGGATCAAGAGGACTCCCACTTCAAGGATTAAGCACAAGGCTTCTCCCTTCTAGGTGGATCAAGCCTTAAGATCGCCAGTGTCACCAAATTAGGGTTTGGTCGACCAGGGCCTCCAGATGGAGATTTGCCTCTGGGCATGAGCCAATGCTTCAAAGCATAACCTATGATGCTCCAAGGGACATCATGAACCCAATCATCAAGTTAATTTGGCTTTAGGGGATGCATTCATAAAAGAAATCAGGAATTAGGGTTTCTTGACCTAATTCACCCCTAAGTTGACTTTTGGGACAAATCATGAGCCAAGACCTCAAGAGGGATTTGAGGGTCTCAAATACATCAAAGTGATCCATTTGCAACAATGGATTGATCCAAGAAGCTTGGGCAACAAGTTTCAAGTTCATCTGAACCACAGTTAGGGTTTCACGGGAAAAGTCAATTGTAGCTTTGACTTTTGACCAAGACATGCTCCCAAACCTTGGGACATGATTCAATACACCCTATAACACCTATGGAACATGTCCATCAAGTTTGATTTAGGTCAAGGACTTGATTTCATAGAGGATCGCACAGTTGGAAATTCATCTGACAAAAAGTCAACTATGCACAAAAGTCAAACTTTGACTTTTTGAGATTCTTCACAATTATGGTTTTTTAACCCTAAAATGATGTTAATGTGTGATTTGAATCATCATTCATCAAGAAAAATCAAGAAAAGTGGGATAACTTGTAAAAGGGGTAACCATAAAAAACTTAGAAATTTTTATAAGTTATGGAATAAAGTGGCTAGGGTACCAACTTTGGAGGACCATAACTCCTAAACCACAAGGCCATTTTCCCCCATCCAAAGCTGGATTTGTAGCTCTCATTACCCTCTACAAAAGCTTCAACTACACCTCATTCCAATTCATCATAGATTTTGAGTTATGGAATGATCAAAATCAAGAAAAGTGAAAATGTCACTTTTTTCCAACACTTAGTGAAATTTTCACTAAGTCAGAATCTGCCTTCACTTTTTTCCAAATGTAGGGGCATTTTTCACTTGGATCCAAAAAGTATCAAAACCAATTATGATCAAACAGTTGTTGTATCATATGAGGGCTTTCGAAAATGGCCAAGAACTCCATCAAATTCCACTTGAGCCATGAGATATGACAATGGCAATATGCCTTGCTGAAAACTGCCAAGGCTAAGCAGAATTTTGCACTTTTGCTCGATTTGGAAAAATCAGATAATTCCAAGCCTTGTCATCACTTTGGACACATCTGAGGATCAAATCTAAAGGGAACAAACACTGATCTAAGCCTCCAAAGTCTTTGGAACAAGAAGTAGCATGCCAAACCAAGAAATCCCTAAAAGAGGGACAAGACTCCAATTTTGGATTAGAGCCTTTAATAGATGCACCAAGGTGGCATGGACTGACACATTTGCAACTGAATTCAGTCAAGAATGATCCAACAACTAGGGAACCACAACTCTGTGCTCTAACCTCTAGTCAATGGCTAGAGGAGACTTGGATTCTCATTGACCAACATTGACCAAACCTCTGCTGCAGTTGCCATTCACTATGGATCCCAAAAAAAACTTGCTCTACTATAAATAGAGCTCATTTGTGCTCAGTTTGAGTACACCAAAGCCATCAAACAGATGCTTTCCTCAAAATCACCTTCTCACATCCAAATTTGCCTCCCAAAGCAAGTCACTATCGGGTTTTGAGTTTGAGAGCAATTCCAACCAAACCAATCACACACACACCTCATAAACATCATATAGAAGTGATCCAAACACTCACATAACATCTGGAACACCAAAATCACAAAAACACTAGCCAATTGCTCAAGTTTCAGATCATTTCAATCCATTCCAAGCATCCAGACACACTCCATGGCACCTAGGGAAGCTATCCAGATCATTGGAACCTAGCTGTAACACCTCTAACCCAAAACACGATCACCAGCTGCAAGAGGTGAGCATGAGCTCTTCTAACTCTATGATCCATGCAATTTTTGCTGCACAATAATTTGGCCATATGTTCATAATCATGCATAGAGTGTTTACCCTCAATCAATTGCTTTGTATGAATCGTGTATGGAATTTCTGAACCTTCATGCAGAATTTAGGGTTCTTGAGGTTTCTCTTTGATTTCTTATTTCATGCTTAAAATAAATGAAATTAAAGACCATAGACATGATCGTGAGGTTGAAACGAGTAGATTGATATGTAGATTGCATGATATAATCAAGTATTCAGTGAGATTGGATAGAAAACGCAAATCTGCAGAAACAGAGGAAGGGCGCGTGTTCTTGCCATGTTCTTGGCGCCCTTTTTCAAATATTTGAATATTTGAATTTTGTGGTTTTATTTAATTGATTCAAAAATTAATTCCTCTCTGAGTTTTAATGATTTTGAGTTGATTCTTTTTTTAATAATTCACAAAAATGTTAAAATATTTTATTTTACCAAAAAATCCCAAAATATTATTTATTTCATATAATTGATATTTTTGCCAAGAATTAATATTTTAATTGTTTTTGACATTTAAAATATTTTTTCCTTCTTGATTTTGCAAATTTTAATGATTTCTAATCATTTTGTAGGTCAAAACATGATTTTTGAAACATTAATCCAAGATCACAATTTGTTTTCCACATGTTAAACAATTTTGATCATTTTAATTGAATTTTTTTCAATTAAAATACATTTTGGAAACAAATTAGGGTTTTGATTAATTCAACCCTCATCAAACCTGTAAAAACATTTTTGGGCCTCTAATAGAGTGTAAGACCCAACCCCTTTTGTAAATACACCACCTTTTGGGCCTCAAATGTTGTATAAGTCCCGTTGTATTTCAAAAGTTCGGCGCGATCATCGCCCGTTTAAAACAAACCATCTGGGCCTCTCCTCGATCTATAAGACCCATTCAAAATCATTTTGGGCCTCTATTAGAGTGTAAGACCCAACCCCTATGAAAACCAAAACTTTTGGGCCTCAGTCATTGTATAAGACCCACTGCGTTTTCAAAAATCTCGACGCAATCGCCATTTCAAAACAAAAATCATCTGGGCCTCTCCTTGAGTTGCAAGCCCCATCTTTTCTTTTAAAATCATTTTTGGGCCTCTAATAGAGTGTAAGACCCAATCCCCTTTTAACCAAAACAATCTTTGGGCCTCAAATATTGTATAAGTCCCTCTGCGTTAAAAGAAAATCTCGGTGCGATCGCCAGTTCAAAAAAAAAATCATATGGGCCTACCCTCGTGTTATAAGCCCCATTTCTTTTTCTTTAAATCATTTTTGGGCCTCTTGAGAGAGTGTAAGACCCATACCCTCGTACAGAAAACCTTTCTCGGGCCTCAGTCACTTGGGCAGTCTCAATACCCTTCGGATTCCTCGTTTCCTTAAAGAACAGGAAATAATCCCAGTCCTCAGATCAAATCTATGAGTACAACATTACCCATGTAAGAACTGATTTTCTCTTTTAATCAACATACTGGACCTGTCACTCAACTGAAACAGTAACCCTAGCCTCCTCTTGGGCTTTGTACAATGATTCTCCCCAGCAGAGTTAACCTTTGCAGCCTTCATCTCAGGCTTTGTACGAGATACAAAACACTCTTTTGTTGAGTATAAAAGACTCTCTTGTTGAGTTAATCCTCTTTTAGCCTCCATCTCGGGCTTTGTACGAGATACAAAAATACTCTCTTGTTGAGTATAAAAGACTCTCTTATTGAGTCAAACATTTTTAGCCTCCATCTCGGGCTTCGTACGAGATACAAATCACTCTCTTGTTGAGCATAAAAGACTCTCTTGTTGAGTCAAACCTTTAGCCTCTATCTCGGGCTTCGTACGAGATATAAATCACTCTCTTGTTGAGTATAAAAGACTCTCTTGTTGAGTCAAACCTTTAGCCTCTATCTCGGGCTTCGTATGAGATATAAATCACTCTCTTGTTGAGTATAAAAGACTCTCTTGTTGAGTCAAACCTTTGCAGCCTCCAGCTCGGGCTTCGTACGAGATACAAAATTACTCTCTTGTTGAGTATAAAAGACTCTCTTGTTGAGTCAATAAACCTTTTAGCCTCCATCTCGGGCTTCGTACGAGATACAAACCACTCTCTTGTTGAGTATAAAAAGACTCTCTTGTTGAGTCGATCACCTTTAGCCTCCATCTCGGGCTTCGTACGAGATACAAATCACTCTCTTGGTGAGTATAAAAGACTCTCTTGTTGAGTCAAACCCTTTTAGCCTCCGTCTTGGGCTTCGTACAAGATACATACAAAAGCACTCTCTTGTTGAGTCAACCTTTTAGCCTCTATCTCGGGCTTCGTACGAGACACAAAAGCATCCTCTTGTTGGGTCAATAGCCTCCTCTTAGGCTTTGTATAAAGAAATCCCTGTTTGATTCAATCAACCTTTTAGCATCAAATCATGCTTTGGTCACAACATACAAACATCAACAACTCCTTTTCCCTCGTCTAATTGCTGTAAGCGGCAAGCCTCTAGATTATTTACATCCATGCCACTGTCCCTCTTTTAGCATGAGAAATTCCAAAGGAAAGATGACGTTGCTCTAAACTGAGTTAAAGTCTTCTCCTTTAGGTTAAAAATCCCCTATAAAGGAAATTATGGCATTGCTGGATTCGCATATCCCAGTTAAAGTAATTCTCCTTTATAATCAGTCACCTAACAATTGTGACAAACAGACCTTGTTAGAGATGACAAATTCTCTCTAAAGTCAACACCCTTTTAGCTTCACATCTTGGGCTTTGAACAAGATACAAACCACCTTTAGCTTCATGTCTTGCGCTTTGAACAAGACACCAAAACACCATTTCCTCCCATAGAATAGGAGGAACTACGATCGCTCTGATTTCCCTATCCCGGGAATACGTATGCATAAGATTGAAAAAGAATCTTAGCGAGCACACTAATAAAAAAACCCCAAAGTCCCCTACCTCCAGCCAATCTAGCACAGTATCCCAACAAATTCCCCATGAACAATCCCGGTATTTTGTTCTGAACAAAATAAGCAGAGAGAGACCCACGAACTAAAGCCGCATCTGTAAACCAACAGTTTTGACTGTTTAACCTCAGTTTGCAAGCAGGGTTAATTGGAGACATCTATTTCCCTTCCTTCATCAGCTTCAATAGGAAAAAAATGAATTGAACTGTAGTACCAAAGCGATAGTGATTCGAAACCACAAAAACCGCGCTACACAATCTTCCATGATTTTATAGAAACTTTTATGCAATTTTACATTGATGATATTGTTGTGAAGTATATTTCAGGGAAGAGTCATATTGACCATCTTTGACAATCATTCAAAAGGATGCGAAGACATGGTCTCAAAATGAACTCTCTCAAATGCGCTTTTTGTGTGCAGGCGGAAGACTTCTTAGGATTTATGGTCCACAAAAAGGGAATCGAAATAAACCAGAATAAGACCAAGGCCATCATGGAAGCGAAAGCGCCATTGACAAAAAAGGAACTGCAGTCGCTGTTGGGAAAGATCAATTTCTTGAGAAGATTTATCTCAAATCTCAGCGGAAAGACTCAAGCCTTTTCACCTCTACTCCGATTGAACAAGGAGGGATTCGAATGGGAGCAAGCTCAACAGGAAGCTTTCAACAAAATCAAAGAATATTTGAGTCATCCTCCAATCTTAGGACCGCCTTGTAGAAGTAAGAGCATGAGATTGTACATAGCTGCGTCGGACAAAACCTTAGGGAGCATGTTGGCTCAAGAGGATGAAAATGACGTCGAAAGAGCCATTTATCACCTTAGTAGGGTTCTGAACGATGTAGAAATTAGGTATAACATGGTTGAGAAATTATGTTTATGCTTGTATTTCTCTTGTACAAAATTAAATCACTATATAAAGCCAGTTGATGTTTATATTTCGTCTCATTTCGATATCGTTAAGCATATGTTATCCAAACCTATTTTGGATAGTCAAATTGGTAAGTGGGCATTGGCATTGGCTGAGTACTCCCTAACGTATAGACCTTTAAAGGTCGTTAAGGGACAAGTGGTAGCAGACTTTATTGTCGACCACTCTATAACCGAGAATGAGTCGAATTATCTTGAGCTTGAACCATGGAAATTATATTTCGACGGTTCAAGTCATAAAGATGGCACAGGCGTAGGTGTCTTGACTATTTCTCCTAACAAAATCCCAACAAAATTCAAATACAAAGTCGAAGATCTCTGCTCGAACAACGAGGCTGAATATGAAGCCTTAATAGCCGGACTTGAAATTTTGTTGGAATTGGGGGCAACTCGAGTCGAAATAATGGGAGATTCGGAGTTAGTCATCAAACAGATTACAAGGGAATACAAGTGTGTGAAAGAGAATCTCATCATGTACTTTATAATAGTCAATAGATTATTGAAAAAATTTGAGATGATGAGTGTTCGACATATACCTCGACTAGAGAACCATGTAGCCAATGACTTGGCTCAAATTGCTTCTGGGTACAAAATTTCGAAAGAAAAGTTGCAAGATGCAATCGAAGTCAGAGGTAGAGTTGTGTCAACCAGATTATCCCCATCAGATTTGGAAGCTACAAAGCTAGGGTACGCTGATAAGGAAAATTTTGAAATCTTAGTCGTGGATAGTTTGACAGACAAAGATTAGAGGAAGCCAATAGTAGAATATTTGCAAAATCCAACAGCATCCACAGAGTGAAAAATCAGGTATCGAGCTTTGAGTTACGTTCTTTTGGGTAATGAATTGTTTAAAAAGACTCCTGAAGGAATCTTGCTCAAATGCCTTAGTGAATCATAGGCATACTTGGCCCTTTCAACTGTCCATAGTGGGGCATGTGGGGTACATCAGGTTGGCCATAAAATGAAATGGATCTTGTTTCGACAGGGTATGTATTGGCCTACCATGTTGAAAGATTGCATCGAATTCGCCAAAGGATGTCAAGAGTGCCAAGTGCATGCAGGTATACAACATGTCCCTGCAAGCGAGCTACACTCCATAGTCAAACCATGACCCTTTAGAGGTTGGGCTTTGGATCTGGTTGGTGAGATTTGACCAGCATCATCTAAAGGTCAAAGGTACATTTTGGTAGGTATTGATTACTTTACAAAATGGATCGAAGTTATACCTTTACCAAAGGTTGACCAAGAGGATGTAATCGAATTCATTAAGAAACATATCATCTATAGGTTTGGAATCCCAGAAACTATTACAACGGATCAGGGATCTGTTTTCACTGGTCGAAAGATGCAGGAATTCGCTAAAGAGATGGGTTTGAAGCTGTTAACCTCTACACCCTATTATGCTCAGGCTAATGGTCAAGTGGAAGCAGCGAATAAGGTAGTGATTAGGTTGATCAAGAAACATGTGGGAAAGAAGCCGAGGAATTAGCACAAGACATTAGACCAGGTTCTCTGGGCATGTCGAACTTCTCCCAAAGACGCAACTAACACTACTCCTTTTCGTTTGAATTTTGGTCACGATGCAGTTTTACCTGTAGAAATCTACTTACAATCAACAAGGATCCAAAGGCATCATGAGATCCCTTCTGAATCCTATTGGAATATGATGTTAGATGAGTTAGTAGATTTGGATGAAGAAAGACTTAATGCCTTAGAGTTGTTAAAAAGGCAAAAGAAAAGGGTAGAAATATCTTACCATAAGAAGGTTAAAGTGAAGACTTTTTCTCCTGGAGAATTGGTTTTGAAAGTAATTCTGCCTATGGATCGAAAGGATAGGTCTTTGGGAAAATGGTCTCCTAAGTGGGAAGGTCCTTTTCAAATCATACAAGTTTTTTCAAACGGTGCCTATGAGATTGAAGAGATAGATGAAGATAAAAGAATCTTGAAAGTAAATGGTAAGTATTTGAAAAAATATAAACCTGTACTTCAACAATTGAAAATTGTTTATGAGTAATTACAGAAAAATTGGTCGAAGCCAACTTGGTATATAACTACCAGAATGGCTCAATTCATTACATCAAAAGCCTCGAAGGGCTGAGAAATGTTGTACTAAAAATAAAAATGACAAAATTGATAAATAAATTGCAAGTTAAAAAGGAAGACTGTCCTTCATCTTGAAGTACTTCGACCTGTGAAGCTCAAGACGTTTCTCACATGAGATTTTGTCAAGTTTAAGTGTTGCAACTTCAGCTTCCAACCGTCGAGCTTTGTCAAGGAACTCTAGTGCAAGTTTTAATTCTCTGACCACTTCAGATTCATCAGAGGCTAGCAGTTCAGTGTTACATTTCTCAGCCTTAGAGATCTTGGCTTGCAGCTCCTTGATTTATTTTCTCCAGTTGGCAATATTTTCTTTAATGTTTTCGACCTCTAAGTTGTGTTGCTCTTTCTTTTTTTCCAATTATCCCACTCTGGCTTCTGATTCAGAAGCAGTCGTCCATGCAGCAGCCTCACTTCCAGATTTGGTCTCAAGTGCATCATTGATCTGAGGCAGTTGTTTAAGATCGACGGCGACTTGGTCGATCATGGTACCAAGCTCCAGAATAATGGTTACAGCTTCAGGGGAGACGGTTTGAAGATCAACTTGTTTGAGAAGAGTCTTCAATTGAAGAGGGGCGGTGACATCCGACTCCAAAAGTTTGAAGAGGTTACCTTTGAAGACTTTTTCTTTTATCTTCAAAAGCGCCTTATTTGCAGGTCTGCTTGAAATTTGATCTCCGAAAGCTGTCGAAGCACTTAGGCTACTCTCAGAAGAGCTCCCTCGTTTGCCAAGGACAATCTTTAGGTAATCACAAGGATTGGTAACCTTCAGGTGATTAAATTCTTCAGAAAGAGCTACACCTGTTCCGGTTGAAGGTTTGGTACTCTCATCCGTGACATCAACTTTGGAAGCAGCAACGTTTTCTTTTTGGATCTGCTCTTTGATATATGTGTCATACCCCAAATTTTGACCACTAATATTCCCATCATTGTGCAAATTATCATCACAATATGGATGAACCATTTCACACTCATTAGTCTCCCCAAAGATGGGTGAACATTCATTACAATCAAGAGTTAGGGTTTCAAGCCCTCTCAGAGCACTTAGACAAGGGATCAATCAAGGAATGACATGATCTTCAACTTGTCTAATCTCTCAAACACCCACAAAGGATCAAGAGGACTCCCACATCAAGAATCAAGCATAAAGATGCAACATTCCAAGTGGATCAAGCCTCAAGTACATCTGATGCAAAGTCAACTGACGCAGAAAGTCAAAGTTTGACTTTTGGTCAACTACGAGCTTCACAAGCCATTACTCTAGAAAATATGATGGATGATTGCATTTGATTAAATTTAAATCAATAAATAATGTAAAATTGAAAAATTGATCAAATTAAAGGAGACTTAGAAATTTTTTCTAAGTTAAAATCATGCTCAAGCGCACAACTTTTCAAGGTTGTAACTATTGATCCAAGCATACATTGATTTTGCTTAAGGGCTACTTTTAAATAGGGCATTTGATACTTCAACATTATGGAAGGAATCAACTCAAAATATCATAAGGATTGAAAGATATAAGTGATCAAAGTTGGGAATTCTTAATGTCAGATGTTCCGACATTACAAAGGACATCATTAATATTTTTCCAGCAAGAAAGTCCCAACTTTAAGGACGTTTTTCTCCATGATCCAAGTTGATTAAAGCCATATCATGAACATGAAAGTTGAAGTACGTCATCTCACCTTTCCAGAAAGTCCTAGAAAGCCCATTTATCATTCTCGAGCAGAAAGTTATGATCTCTGCAAAAGGTATTGATAAAACAGAATTTTTAAGACAGCTTTTAGGACAAACTTGATCACACAAGTTCAAGGTCATTTTTGACAACTTTACAAGTCTTATCTTCACAAACCTTGAACATCAAAGTTGAAGTACATCATCTCAGCTTTCCAGAAAGTTGTAGAACGTCCATTTATCATACTCGAGCAGTAAGTTATGGACTTTACAGTAAGGCTTGCTGCAACTGTTTTTTTAGGACAGATTTTGTGCACTTTTTCTTGTGCCACACAATTTTCAAGCTTTGTCACCATGCAGGACCAGCATCAAAGATGCAAGTCACTTCAACTCAAAATATCACAGTGGATTAAAAGATATAAGTGATTAAAGTTTGGAATTATTAATGTTCAAAGTTGTCAAATGTTTCAACATTTCATAGGACATCATTAATATTTTTCCAGCAAGAATGTCCCAACTTCAAGGACGTTTTTCTCCATGATCCAAGTTGATTCAAGAAAAACCCTGAACATAAAAGTTAAAGTATGTCATCTCAGCTTTCCAGAAAGTCCTGGAACAGCCATTTATCATTCTTGAGCAAAAAGTTATGGATTCTACAACAAGGCTTGCTGCAGCTGATTTTTTAAGACAGGTTTCAGGACAGATTTGCACATTTCTTGTGCCACACGAATTTTTAAGCCTTGTCATCCTTTTGCACACCTGAGGAGGGGACAATCAAAGGACAAGCTCTGATTCCCAAGCCTCCCAAGTCCAAGATTCCACAAGTAGCATGCCAAACCTAAAAAGCTACAAAGATGCCAAATATCCAATTTTGTTTTCAAGCATTCAATACAATCAGCAAGATGGCATGAACTGAGCCAAATTCTAACTGAATTCAGTCAAGGCATATCCAAGAACTAGGGGACCAGCAACCTGTGCCCTAACCTCTAGTCAATGGCTAGAGGAGACTTGATATTCCAAAATGCAACAATTGGCCAAACCTCTGCAGCAGTTGCCATTCACTATTGCTGCCAAAACAAACTTGCTCTACTATAAATAGAGCTCATTTTTGCTCAGTTTGAGTACACCAAAGCCATCAAACAGATGCTTTCCTCAAAATCACTCTTTCACTCAAAAACACCTTCTCTTGGAAGTTACTATCGGGTTTTGAGTTAGAGAGCATTTCTGTCCAAACCAATCACACACACACACACCTCATAAACATCATATAGAGGTGATCTAAACACTAACACAACATCTGGAACATCAAATTCATCAAATCACCAGCCAATTGCTTAATTTCTTGATAGAATTGCAGTTGAGGTACCACAACCAGTTCCAGCTCATTTCAATCCACTCCAAGCATTCAAACACACTCCTGGAGGATCAAGGAAACTCATAGAATCTTCCTCTTGCTGTTGTAATTACATTGAAGAGGCATTAGACCTTGCTCTAATTGGTAAGTGTTCTTACACTTTGAAACTTCATATACATGCATCATTATTGATCAATTCTTGAAGCAAAAATGTAGTCCTTCATGTGTTTGTTGTGATCTTCCTACTGTTTGCACTTTAACATGTTTATATGTGGAGTTTATGTTGTTTTAAAATTAAGGTCCAGTTCTGGTTTTTTGCCTTGTGTGTTCTGTACATTAAGTTTCAGTATGTATAAGTGATACCATTGGATTCCTTGCGAAAAATCGGTCAAGATAGGTTCTTACGGATTTTAATTTCGTTAAAAATTGAGAGAGTTATGAATGTTTGAAGTTTGATAACAAAGATGTTGAAAACTAAAGTTTCAGTTCTGGTTTTTAAGAGATGTCGAAGATGATGTTGTGACATCTTTCCTTTTTCTCTTATCTTCAAAACTCAACCAATTCTTTCACATAGCAAAAATCATCATTTTCCAATTCTGTTTTACACACTTCTTATTCATACTCCAAAATATTTTATTCCACAAAAAAATCAAATTTATATTATTTATTTAATATAGTTGGTATTTTTGTGAATAAATCCCTTTTTAATTGTTTTTAAACATTTTAAAAGTGAATTCTCATCATGAAAATCAAAACCAAATGAATTTTAATTCATCTTGTGATTAAAACATCATTTTTCAAACCTCAACCAAAAATCACTAGTTGTTTATTCAAACTTATTTGGTATTTTATCATTTTTATTTGATTTTCTTTAAGAATTTACTTTTAAAAATGATGAAATTAGGGTTTTTTTGATTTTCACCCAAACAAATCTTTTTAAAATCTCTTTGGGCCTCTAAAAGAGTGTAAAACCCAACCCCCATTTGAAAACCAAAACATTTTTGGGCCTCAGTCATTGTATAAGACCCACTGCGTTTTCAAAATCTCGGCGCGATCGCCATTTCAAAACAAAAATCATCTGGGCCTACCCTCGTGTTATAAGTCCCATTTCCTTTCTTTAAAAATATTTGGGCCTCTAATAGAGTGTAAGACCCAACCCCCTTTGTACATAAACAATTTTGGGCCTCACATATTGTATAAGTCTCTCTGTACAGTTTTCAAAACAATGGTTCGATCATCGTTAAAACTTGGGCCTCTCCTTGAGCTGTAAGCCCCAACAATCTTTTCAAAGCACTTTCTCCTTTGATTTTGAATATAATATTGTTATCAAAGTTTTCTTTGTTGAACAACTAACAAAACAACATGGAAGCTCTACAACGGGTAAGTGTTTGTCCGCTTTCATTTATCACTTTCATATGTATATAACTATATTGTGGGGCTGCTTCACTGTAAGTCTTCTTTTACATCCTTTTATATACTTGCCAAATATCCACTGTGTAATACTAGTATAGTTATTTAGAGTTTTCCCCGGCAACTACGTCTAGCACTAGGTAAAGCCTTGTTGGTCACTCTTAAATACAGTCAAAACTAGATCCCCCATAGGATTACCAGATACAGTCATCCCTCCTCTTGCAGGTTAAACAATATGGAAACGTGAAAGGCAGCATTCTCGGTGAACCCTTTCTCAGACTGTCACTCTTAGAAATTGTTAAAGAAACTCTACTCCCCAGAGTTGATATATTCTCTGTGAATAGCATCTCTTGAGTTTCTTCCAAATTCTTGAACTTTCCTGGCTTGATCTATTCTCTGTGAATATCATGTCTTGAACTTCTCTTGGTTTAGGGACCTACAGGCTTCCTAAAAATATCCCCGCCTCCTCTTGGGCATTGTACAAGGACCCTTCGGCTTCTTAGAAGTTCTCATGCCTTCTCTTGGGCTTAATACAAGGACCCTGGCGACCTCTTAAAGGTATAAGACAAAACTTAGTCATCCTTTGCTAGTGCAGTCTTTCCAGCGTCAAAACTTCGGCCATTGTAGGGTTGATTCTCATCCCTTAATGCCCGTGCCTCCTCTTGGGCATTGTACAATAGATAAAACTCTAGACTTGGACAGTCTAAACCCCCTTGAGTCTCAAATACATTCTCAAGTTCCTTTCAAACATAGGAAAAAACACTGATCACTCTGAAACTCGGTCTCTCACATGAGACTTACCCACCCTTGAACCTGCCTATGGATCTAATCCTCAGCAGTAAGACAACCTCCTCTTGGGCTTTGTACAATGATTCTCCCCAACGGAGCTAACCTTTTCAGACTCTCTTGTTGAGTATAAAAGACTCTCTAGTTGAGTCAATCTCCTTTTAGCCTCCATCTCGGGCTTCGTACGAGACACTAAAACACTCTCTTGTTGAGTATAAAAGACTCTCTTGTCGAGTCGGTCTCCTTTTAGCCTCTATCTCGGGCTTCATACGAGACCGCAAAACACTCTCTTGTTGAGTATAAAAGACTCTCTTGTTGAGTCAATCACCTGTCAATGGACTCTCCTGTTGAGTCAACCTTTTTAGCCTTCGGTCTGGGCTTTATACAGGACAGATAAAAGTACTCTCTTGTTGAGTCAAACCTTTTAGCCTCCGTCTTGGGCTTCGTACAAGACACATAAAAGCACTCTCTTGTTGAGTCAGTCACTTGTTAGTACTCTCTTGTTGAGTCACCCTTTTTAGCCTCTATCTCGGGCTTCGAACGAGACAACAAATAAAAGACACCCTCTTGTTGGGTCAATCGCCTCCTCTTAGGCTTTGTATAAGGAAACCTCGTTTGAGTCAATTAACCTTTTAGCATCAAATCTGTGCCTTGCTCACAACATACAAACATCAACAACTCCTCTTTAGAGATGATGAATTCTCTCTCATCCTAAACCCCTTTAGCTTCACATCTTGGGCTTTGAACAAGATACAAATCACCTTTAGCTTCACATCTTGGGCTTTGAACAAGATACAACACCAAAACAACCTTTTTCCTCCCATATAATAGGAGGAACTACGATCGCTCTGATTTCCCTGTTTCATTAAACGGGAATACGTAGGCATAAGATTGCAAAATCTTAGCGAGCATACTAATCAAAAACCCAAAATCCAGTATCTCCATCAAATCAACCCAAAAGCATCAAATCTAAACACATTACCAAAAACCTCACAAATAGTCCAAACACTATGTTTTTTTAACAAAATAACCTAAGAGAGACCCACAATCTTAATAGCATCTGTAAACCAACAGTTGTAACACCCCCTTCTACACCCCCAGGCTATTAAAGCGATAATAATTAATCAGAGTATAATTAACAATTCACGGCATAGACGAGAGCGTCACATCAAAAGGAATTAAAATCACGCAATAACCCGCGCATAAAGATATGCAACAATCAGGTAGCAATTAATAGAGGAACTTAGTTCCTACTACCCACAAATCAGATGCAGAATAAAAGCGGAAAATCTGTAACTCAATCTCATATATACATAACATAAAAGTTTGTTATAAACAAAGTTAACCATGTACATCCAAAATATACATATACATATACGCCTAATCACTAACGGTCTCCCCGACTACCCGGTGCCACATATCAGAGCCGACCGACAAAAGAATGAAGACCTAAGCTTCACAAAAAGACCTCCAGCATCTAATCTGCAATGCCTCATAGAGCATTTAAAACAATAGAAGGGTGAGAAACACAATTATAATATAATTGCATATAATTATATAATAACACCAACATACACATATAGAATCTTCTCACCACAACTTACACCAGAATTCAAAATACAAAACAACACAATGCATATTTCATATATCCATCACCAACACATATCAATCATGCACAATACAATTATCACCAACACAAATATATATATATATATATATATATATCTCAACTCATCAATTCCAATCACAATTTCACACAAAATCAATCCATTCATGATTTATGCAAATGCACAGAGACCGACACAACGACTCTATGCAATGCAATGCGGTACCATCCATCCATCATCTCAACACTAGTTCACTCAGGAACTATATGAACCATCGCTTGTTACTTAGCATAACTCCCCGTTGGGCAAACAATGTTCCCCGTTGCTTTCGGTCCTCTTTGTATAAGGCTCACGACGTTTATGGATCGCATTCGGTCCTCTTTGTATAAGGCTCACGATCTGATCGCTTTCGGTCCTCTTTGTATAAGGCTCATGATCGTCTATAATCATCGCTTTCAGTCCTCTTTGCATAAGGCTCACGATGTTATAGCGGATTCCCTCTGGAATCGATTCGTCGCTCACACCCACTAGGGCACACGACATCACAAGAATGCATATCATGATGCTTGGCATACAATGACTCATGACATTCAAATGCACATATATATGCAACAATCTCAATCAACAATAATCATTCTTTGCAATTCAAGCCCAAAACAATGCATTTATTTGCCATACGGCCACAAACCATCATCACCCCATCAAAACACATGCATTCGCATCATACAACAGCACACAAGTCATACCATATCTATCAAAGGCATATTGCATGATAACACATCAAATACACACAATTAAAATGGTACAAGTTGACAAAACGACACCTTTCCAATTTCCTGACATAATTTAATCGACCAACAATCTCAAAACCAGTTTAATAAGAAAGAACATGTCAAAAGCTTTCCAACGCATCAAACCGCGCCTCAAATCGACTTACCGATCAAAAGTTATAAAGAAAACAAATTGGAAAAACGGTCATGTTCGCAATGCGAAGCTCCTAGCGAGTCCTTCGCTTCTTCAGTCGCAGTGCGAATGTCCCAGCGAACCAAGTCAGAAAGGAAAATAGCCTAAAAAAATTCCTAAAGTTCGCAGTGCGAACTCCCAGCGAATGCTCGCTTTCCCCTTCGCAGTGCGAGTCTCCCAGCGAACAGTGGCAGAAAGAAAACAACACAAAACAACACAAAGTTTGCAGTGCGAACCTCACGCGAACGTTCGCCCTCACCTTCGCAGTGCGAATAGCCAGCGAATGCTCGCTTTCCCCTTCGCTAGGGGATTCGCAGTGCGAACCTGCGAATTCAGCAAAACCCAGCAGCGCTGTTACATAACCCAAAACCATATTTTCCCCACCAAAACACTTCCAAACCAACACATAGCAATCAAAACATAACCCAATCATGGTAACTAGTATTCTACAACATTTACACCGATTTCCAACCGCGAAAACATCGATTTCTACTCGTTTATCTCATTTCGACCTATATTTGAAAACCAATAAAACTTCCACACAAACATACATAATCATACACAAACATAGTATAATCGAGTTTCGCACCCTTACCCGATTAAATCGCGTTTGAAAAGTAGGTTGAATCGGTACCTAAATCCACAAGTTTTCCTCTCTTCTCTTCTTTCTCTTCTCTTTCCTTCTTTCTCTTTTTCTTCTCTTCTTTTTCTTTCCTTACTATTTTTCTCTCTTTTTCTTTCTATTATATGAAAAATATAATATCTACCCAAACAAAAGACCAAGATACCCCTACACTCAAATATCTCGCAAACGTTCCCAAAACGCGCTAACACATAATCACGATGAAAAATAATATATTTTCAAATAAAAGTAAAAAATAAAATAATATAATAATAAAATAATCAAAACGACTCAATTAAATAAAACTAACTAAAACTGGGGCGTTACAACTCTCCCCACTTAGAAATTTTCGTCCTCGAAAATAATACCTGAGGCGAACAACTCTGGATACAACTCCCGCATCCGACTCTCCAACTCCCAAGTCAAATTGCCCTCAGCAGCGCCTCCCCACTCCACTTTCACAAGTGCAATATCCTTGCCCCTCAACCGTTTCAACTCGCGATCCAAAATTCTCACCGGTAATGCTTCAACCGTAAGGTTCTCCCTTACCTCTACCTCATCCATCGGGATCAAATGCGACGGATCCGGAACATACTTCTGAAGCTGTGAAACATGAAACACATCATGCAAATTCGACAGACTCGGCGGCAACGCCACCCTATAAGCCACAACACCCACTCTCGCGGATATCTGGTAAGGACCGATAAACCGAGAAGTAAGCTTCTTCGACTTCAATGCACGACCAACACCCGTCACCGGCGTAACTCTCAAAAATACATGATCGCCCTCTTGAAACTCAAGATCTTTCCTCCTTCGATCATGATAACTCTTTTGCCTGCTCTGAGAAGCCTTCATTTTCTCACGAATAAGTTTCACCTTGTCCGTAGTCTGTTGCACTAACTCCGGTCCAACCACCGCACTCTCACCAGATTCGTGCCAACACAACGGTGTTCGACATCTTCTTCCATACAACACTTCAAAAGGTGCCATTCCAATACTCGAATGGAAACTATTATTATACGTGAATTCCACCAACGCAAGATAACTATCCCAAGCACCACCTTGCTCAAGAACACATGCTCTCAACAAATCTTCCAACGACTGAATCGTTCTCTCGGTCTGTCCATCCGTTTGAGGATGATAAGCAGAACTCAACCTCAACTTAGATCCTAAAGCCTTTTACAAACTTTCCCAAAATCTGGAAGTAAACCTCGGATCTCGATCTGAAACAATGCTTAACGGAACCCCATGCAATTTCACAATCACACTAATATAAATCTCTGCCAACCTCTCCAAAGAAAAATTGATGTCAATCGGAATGAAATGCGCCGATTTATTCAGCCTATCCACAACCACCCAAATCGCATTATGTCCCCGCTGAGTGTTCGGCAACCCTGTCACAAAATCCATAGAAATTCTATCCCATTTCCACTCAGGAATATCCAACGGTTGCAACAATCCACTAGGCTTCAGATGTTCTACCTTTAACTTCTGACACGTCAAACATGAATACACAAACTGAGCCACATCTCTCTTTAACCTAGACCACCAAAAGATCTTCTTCAGATCCTGATACATCTTATTAGCTCCCGGATGTATGCTCAAATTACTCCGGTGTCCTTCCTCCAGAATCATCCTTTTCAACGCCGCATCATCAGGAATACAAACTCTACCTCGGAACCTCAAAACACCTTTATCATCCACTTTAAAGTCCTCATTTTCACTTTTATCCCCAACCGTCATCAAATCCACAAATTTCACATCCAATTTCTGTTTCTCACTAACTGTCAACAGAAAATCATTAGTAACCTTTAACATTCCAAGCCTCACGCTATCCGACGTCAATTCACATACCAAACTCAAATCCCTAAACGCTTCCAAAAGTTCCCACTCCTTAACCATCAAAGCAGACATATGCAACGATTTCCGACTCAACGCATCGGCTACCACATTAGCTTTACCAGGATGGTAATTCAAGCCAAAATCGTAGTCCTTCAAAAATTCCAACCATCTCCGTTGCCTCATATTCAACTCTTTCTGATCAAACAAATATTTCAAACTTTTATGATCACTAAAGACTTCAAATCTTACACCATAGAGATAATGCCTCCAGATCTTCAACACAAAAACCACAGCCGCTAACTCCAGATCATGAGTAGGATAATTTTTCTCATGCACCCTCAATTGTCTCGAAGCATAAGCTACAACCTTACCTTCTTGCATCAACACTCCACCTAGCCCAATCAAAGACGCATCACAATACACCACAAATGGTTCACTAGGATTCGACAAAATCAAAATCGGAGTTGTAGTCAATCTCCTCTTCAGCTCACTAAAACTTTCCTCACACCGAATATCCCAAATGAACGCTTGACCTTTACAAGTCAATTGGGTCAATGGAAGTGCTAACATAGAAAAATCTTCAATGAACCTTCGATAATATCCGGCTAAACCCAAAAAGCTTCTAATTTCAGTAACAGATCTCGGAGCCTCCCATTGTAGAACTGCATCTACTTTAGATGGATCCACAGCAATACCATTACCGGAAATCACATGCCCAAGAAAACTCACTTCCGACAACCAGAATTCACACTTGGACAACTTGGCAAAAAGTCTCTTCTCCTTCAAAATTTGCAACACAACACGCAAATGCTCCGCATGCTCCTCCCGGGACTTAGAATAAATCAAGATATCATCAATAAACACAACAACAAATCGATCCAAATGCTCATGGAAAATACGATTCATGTACTCCATAAACACACCTGGCACATTAGAAACCCCGAACGGCGTCACAGAATATTCCTAATGACCGTAACGTGTCCTAAAAGCCATCTTCTGAATATCTTCCTCTTTCACCCTTATCTGATGATACCCCGACCTCAAATCAATCTTACTAAACACACACGCACCTACCAACTGATCCATCAGATCATCAATTCTCGGAAGCGGATACTTATTCTTAATCGTCACCTTATTCAACTGGCGATAATCAATACACAATCGCATACTCCCATCTTTCTTTTTCACCAATAAAACTGGAGCACCCCAAGACGACACACTTGGCCTCACAAACCTCTTTTCCAACAATTTGTTCAATTTCTTCTTTAACTCAACCAACTCAGATGCCGATATTCGATATGGTGCCATCGATACAGGTCTAGTACCAGGAACTAGATCTATAAAAAACTCCACCTCTCTCTCTGGCGGCACATCTGAAATATCCTCTGGAAATACTTCCGAAAAATCACACACAATCAAAAACACATCAAGTGAAACTTGACTATCCATGGTAAACGATGCAAACAACCCAAACAACTGAGCTTCATCCGCCAAAAGTTTCTTCAACTCTTTGGTAGATAAGAAACTCGATTCCTCGTCTTCTTCAAGAGAAGCAAATCTTACCAGCTTATGATAACAATCAATATGAACCCGATTGAACTCCAACCAATTCATTCCCAGAACCACATCTAAACCCTCCAACGGCAAACACACCAAATCCATCTCAAAGTCTTTACCATAAATGGTCAAAGGACAACTTAAACAAACCAAAGAAGTAGTTACTGACCCCATTGCTGGAGTATCAATAACCATCTCACCACCCATCGAAGACAACACAAAATTCAAACGCTTCGCGCACTCAGACGAAATAAACGAATGATTCGCTCCAGTATCAATAATAGCAACTAAAGGTGTACTATTAATAAAATAAGTACCTCTAATCAGACGATCTGCACTAGTAGTCTGAGTTCCTGCCAATGCAAAAACTTTCCCACCAGCTGTAGCTTGCTTCGGTTTCGGACACTTTGTACTAATGTGACCAGCTTCACCACAGTTGAAACACTTCACCACATTCTTCCTTGTACAATCAGCTGCGACATGACCTACACCTCCACAATGGAACACTTCCCCAAATTCTTCCTACATTCGAACTGACGATTTCCCACTTCACCACATCTATAACATCTCAGAGAATTAGACATACCTCCCCCACTTGGCCTTCTCTCAAAATTACCCCTTTGCTTACCCTTATCAGCTGGTGACACATAAGGACCACTACGAAACGACTGTTTCCCTTTCCTCTCGTTCACACTCTTATAGTGAGTAGAACGAGCTTTACTATCCTCCTCAAAAATCCTACAACAATCCACCAAATCAGAAAACCTTCTAATCCTTTGATAATCGATTGCCTGCTTTATCTCAGGATGCAACCCGTTCTCAAACTTCACACACTTAGAAAACTCCGTAGTCGCTTCAGCATAATGTGGTTAAAACTGCACAAGCTCCACAAACTTAGCAGTATAATCAACAACAGACATATTACCTTATTTCATTTCCAAGAACTCTATCTCCTTCTTTCCTCTAACATCTTCGGGAAAATACTTCCTCAGAAACTCAACACTAAACAAGGCCCAAGTGACTTCTTCCTCCGCAGCTTCCAACACATGACGAGTACTAACCCATCAATCATCGGCCTCTTCTAGCAACATGTGAGTACCCAGTCTCACCTTCTGATCCTCAGCACAATCCATCACTCGGAAGATTCTTTTAATCTCCTTAAGCCAAATCTGAGCACCATCAGGATCATATCTTCCTTTGAAGATAGACGGTTTGTTCTTCCTGAACTCATCATTACCAGCATCATTAGGGGCACCCTGTACAGCCCGAGCATAGCTTGCATAGCAGCAGCCAAAGCAACATCATTCCTACCAGCCATATTCTGTTCATTTCCAATAACAGCAACTATGGTTAAACAAACAGCTCACCCAAACACCACCACCGACAAGGACTGACACAAACTGACACGGACTAGCTCTGATACCACTTAATGTAACACCCCCTTCTACACCCCCAGGCTATTAAAGCGATAACAATTAATTAGAGTATAATTAACAATTCACGGCATAGACGAGAGCATCACATCAAAAGGAATTAAAATCACGCAATAACCTGCTCATAAAGATATGCAACAATCAGGTAGCAATTAACAGAGGAACTTAGTTCCAACTACCCACAAATCAGATACAGAATAAAAGCGGAAAATCTGTAACTAAATCTCATATATACATATCATAAAAGTTTGTTATAAATAAAGTCAACCATGTACATCTAAATGATACATATACATATACGCCTAATCACTAACGGTCTCCCCGACTACCCGGTGCCACATATTAGAGCCGACCGACAAAAGAATGAAGACCTAAGCTTCACAAAAAGACCTCCAGCATCTAATCTGCAATGCCTCATAGAGCATTTAAAACAGCAGAAGGGTAAGAAACACAATCATAATATAATTGCATATAATAATATAATAACACCAACATACACATATAGAATATTCTCACCACAACTTACACCAAAATTCAAATACAAAACAACACACTGCATATTTCATATATCCATCACCAACGCATATCAATCATGAACAATACAATTATCACCAACACAAATATATATATATATATATATATCTCAACTCATCAAATCCAATCACAATTCCACACAAAATCAATCCATTCATGATTTATGCAAATGCACAGAGACCGACACAACGACTCTATGTAATGCAATGCAATACCATCCATCCATCATCTCAACACTAGTTCACTCAGGAACTATTGGAACCATCGCTTGTTACTTAGCGTAACTCCCCGTCGGGCAAACGATGTTCCCCGTCGCTTTCGGTCCTCTTTGTATAAGGCTCACGACGTTTATGGATCGCTTTCGGTCCTCTTTGTATAAGGCGCACGATCCGATCGCTTTCGGTCCTCTTTGTATAAGGCTCACGATCGTCTATAATCATCGATTTCAGTCCTCTTTGTATAAGGCTCACGATGTTATAGTGGATTCCCTCTGGAATCGAATCGTCGCTCACACCCACTAGGGCACACGACATCACAAGAATGCATATCATGATGCTTGGCATACAATGACTCATGACATTCAAATGCACACATATATGCAACAATCTCAATCAACAATAATCATGCTTTGCAATTCAAGCCCAAAACAATGCATTTATTTGCCATTCGGCCACAAACCCTCATCACCCCATCTAAACACATGCATTCGCATTATACAACAGCACACAAGTCATACCATATCTATCAAAGGCATATTGCATGATAACACATCAAATACACATAATTTAAATGGTACAAGTTGACAAAACGACACCTTTCCAATTTCTCGACATAATTTAATCGGCTAACAATCTCAAAACCAGTTTAATAAGAAAGAACATGTCAAAAGCTTTCCAACGCATCAAACCGCGCCTTAAACCGACTTACGGATCAAAAGTTATAAAGAAAACAAATTGGAAAAACTGTCATGTTCGCAATGCGAAGCTCCTAGCGAGTCCTTCACTTCTTCATTCGCAGTGCGACTGTCCCAGTGAACTAAGTCAAAAAGGAAAATAGCCTAAAAAAATTCCTAAAGTTCGCAGCTCAAACTCCCAGCGAATGCTCACTTTCCCCTTCGCAGTGCGAGTCTCCCAGCGAACAGTGGAAGAAAGAAAACAACACAAAACAACACAAAGTTCGCAGTACGAACCTCACGCGAACGTTCGCCCTCACCTTCGCAGTGCGAATAGCCAGTGAATGCTCGCTTTCCCCTTCGCTAGGGGATTCGCAGTGCGAACCTGCGAATTCCGCAAAACCCAGCAGCGCTGTTACATAACCCAAAACCATATTTTCCCCACCAAAACACTTCCAAACTAACACATAGCAATCAAAACATAACCCAATCATGGTAACTAGTATTCTACAACATTTACACCGATTTCCAACCGCGAAAACATCGCTTTCTACTCGTTTATCTCATTTCGACCTATATTTGAAAACCAATAAAACTTCCACACAAACATACATAATCATACACAAACATAGTATAATCGAGTTTCACACCCTTACCCGATTAAATCGCGTTTGAAAAGTCGGTTGAATCGATTCCTATATCCACAAGTTTTCCTCTCTTTTCTTCTTTCTCTTCTCTTTCCTTCTTTCTCTTTTTCTTCTCTTCTTTTTCTTTCCTTACTATTTTTCTCTCTTTTTCTTTCTATTATATGAAAAATATAATATCTACCCAAACAAAAGACCAAAATACCCCTACACTCAAATATCTCGCAAACGTTCCCAAAACGCGCTAACACATAATCACGATGAAAAATAATATATTTTCAAATAAAAGTAAAAAATAAATAATATAATAATAAAATAATCAAAACGACTCAATTAAATAAAACTAACTAAAACTGGGGCGTTACAACAGTCATCTGTTTAAACTCAGTATGCAAGCAGGGTTAATTGGAGACATCTATTTCCCTTCCTTAATCAGCTTCAATAGGATAAAAAATGAATCGAACTGTAGTACCCCAAAGCGATAGTGCTTCGCAACCACGCAAAAATTCGTGCTACAGAAAAATGGCGACTCCACTGGGGACAACGAGATCTTGTTCTCTTCCCATCTCTTAGGTAGAAACCTTAAAAAAGTGCCACAGAAAAAATGGCGCCCACCGTGGGGCCCGATTCTCTTTCTTACAATCTTAGGTAGAAAACCCTGAGTTCACAAAGTATCACAGAAATGGCGACTCTGCTGGGGAGTCATTGTCTGTATAGGATCATAAGACTAGAGGTCTAGGATGATTAAGACAAATATATATATATATACTGCTTTTCCTAATTAATATCTGTGTTTATTTTTCTGCTAATGGGAATGCGTGTGATGTCGCATGTGGAAAGATTGAGTATACACCTAAGATAGGTGATGGAAATACGGGTAATCTTACGGGGAGTGAATCCCAGTTAAGAGTCCTCGGTCGACCATCTAACTCAGTGGAGACTCCCTTTGCAGATACATTGCCTATACGACTTCGGTTGTTGAAAGTAGTGTGGTCGACTGGGTTATCTGAGAAGCTGAGGTTTTTAGTAGACTGAAACTATTTTGTAGTGCGGAAGCTATCGGAAATAGTTGTCGCGTGATACTACCCTCATTTGAGATCACTCTAAGATACATCAGCTCGCTGGCGATCCGCTTGCTGTTGTTATCCCAAGAAGGGTCAATGATTTTGCGGACAGGTACAAAAAATCACCAGTATAAACCTTTGGGGATGGGTAGAGCCTTGACTTCATGACACCGACCCTTTGACCCCATGTTTTTTCTATGTTTTTGTGTGCTGCATTCATACATTCATTTAAAAAACATTCCAAAAAGAAAATCTTCTCTTCTAGTCTCTCTTTTTCAAATTAAACTAAGACAATGATTGCAAATGTCAGATAAAGAGATTGCGTTATGGATTTCGGTAGAAGAAAAACTCACAAGTATACCTTCAAGGTTCCAAAGTTAGAGGATTTGAGAGTTTTGGCGAGGATGATCACCAACCCTGAGGCTTTCAGAGCCAAGTATGGAGGACTGCTGTCTCTATTAAGGGTCCATGTAATTAAGGGAATCCTGTCCATACTCATTCAGTTCTACGATCCGGTTTATCACTATTTCACATTCCCGGATTATCAGTTAGCACCAACACTGGAGGAGTATTCTCACCTGACTGATTTACATATCACTGATCAAGCTCCCTTTTCTGGACTGGAAGAAATTCCAAAAGATCAAACCATTGCAAGAGCAATTTATTTGGACGAGTCAGAAGTCAGGACTCACATGAACACTAAGGGTGGCATCCAATGTTTTCCAGCCCAATTCTTGATAAATAAAGCCCTGTACTTTGCTAGTATTGGGAACGTGGCCGCTTTCGAGAGCATCTTTGTTTTGCTCACCTACGGGTTATTTTTGTTTCCCAACATCGATAACTTTGTAGATATCAATGTCATTAAGATATGCCTGATTGGAAATCTCGTACCAACCTTACTCGCAGATGTGTATCATTCGGTACACTTAAGGAATTTATACAGCGGAGGAATGATCACGTGCTGTGTACCCTTGCTTTACAAATGGTTCATTTCCCATTTGCCCAAGTCTGCTGCATTTTGGGATCAAAAGAATACTTTACGTTGGTCGCAGAGAATCATGTCTCTTACCAACTCTGACATCGATTGGTACAATCGAATCTATGACGGGATCAGAATCATTGTCCGTTGTGGAAATTTCCGAAATGTACCACTTATAGGAACTAAGGGGGGAATCAACTATCATCCGGTGTTAGTTCGTCGTCAATTTGGATACCCAATGAGGCATGTCCCGCGGAGTGCTCATCTGGAAGGTCTTTTCTTCAAGGAAGGAGAAAATGACAGGGCACTAAAGACAGAAATAGTGTATGCTTGGAAACACGTTCATAGGAAAGGAAGAGAGTCTCTAGGAAAACCGGACTGTCTCTCAGTGGAGCCTTATCTCCATGGGTACAAACTAGAGCTCTCAAGCTGAGGATGCCTTACCCTCATCAGGAAGTTCTTCTGTTAAGGGACTCTGTCCTTTATTTCATGTTCGACATGGAAAGACTTCAAGTTACTCTCAGCAAAGTTCAACAGGAGAGGAGGTTTTGGAGGAACAAGTACCGTATTCTCAATGTGGAGTGTAAGAAAATACAGCAGCTATTGAAAGATAAAGATGCTCTGATTGGGATTTTAGAGCAACATGCTGTAGAGAATCAAGAAGACCAAAGGAATTTGCTCACTCCTTTCACTTGGCAAAGGAATGACAACCCGAAAATGGCTCAAGGCCCCGGTTAAAGAAAAGGAAAGCACCAGAACCAGCACCTGAGCTCTCCTCAGAGAGGACTCATGATCCATTAGTTTAGACATTTCCTTTTACAGTACTTTGTAATCTACTGTATTTCCATTTCCGTAATCTTTGAATTCAATAAAACGGGGTTTCTCCACTGTGTGATATTTGCAATCCAAATTATTGATGTTTCTTTTGATTAAACAAATAAAATAATTAATATAATCATTGCATATCATTCATCATTCTCGCATAAACGCATTCTTCTTCCCTACGAATCTCACGTTTGTGTCTCAATTCTAGAGTCAAACTGTCTCATTCGTACAATACTCGGGCCAATCGACAAAAGAAGATGGATGATCTCGAGGAAGAGAGCAGAGAGTTAAGAGAAGAGATCGACACTCTGAAAGAAGATCTGAGAAAGCTTCATAACAGCATGCAAGCTCTAGCAGAAGCTCAGATGCAACAACAACGAACTGTGGTCTCAGAGACCACATCAACGCCCATAGTGGAGAAGTCTGATCCTAGGTACAAAATGCCGAAAGATCGTCCCTGGGGCATGCCACTCAACTATATCTCGGAAGGATATATTCGGCCGATCATGGAAGATTCGGAAAATGCAGCAGGAACCGCTGGGCCTGAAGGTTACAAACTTTGGGAAAACGAAGATGCCAGGGGCATGACAACAACTCTTGAAGGTTACAAACTTTGGGAGGCACCAAGAGTCTCTGCCATGATGACTATACCACCACCCGTGGTACACACTGTCCCTGAAGGATAGATTCCACAGATACTGTCTGGTGGAAACGAAAGTATGTTCGACAGAATGAATGAGTTCCAGGAATAGTTCCTGGAAATGCAGAAAGAACTGCAAGCTATTCGCGGTCAGGATCTATTTGGAAAGGACGCCGCAGACCTTTGTGTGGTCCCCAATGTGAAAGTTCCGCTCAAGTTCCGGGTACCCGATTTTGAAAAGTACAAGGGTAACTCTTGACCTCAAAGTCATTTAGTGATGTACGCTCGGCGAATGTCAACTCAGACAGAGAACCAGGAGCTACTGATTCACTACTTTCAGGATAGTTTAACCGGTGCCACACTCAAATGGTACATGGGTTTAAACCGCACTAAGATCGCTACTTTCAAAGATCTTGGCGCTGCCTTTGTTCAGCAGTATAAGTATAACCTGGACATGGCACCAGACAGAGATCAACTCAGATCGATGTCACAAAAGGATAAGGAAACCTTTAAAGAGTACGCTCAGAGATGGCGTGAAATTGCTGCCCAGATTTGTCCACCTCTTGAGGAAAAAGAGATGACAAAGATCATCTTGAAAACCTTAAGCTCATTTTACTACGACAGAATGGTCGCCAGTGCACCAAGTGACTTCACCGAGATGGTGGGCATGGGAGTTCGTCTTGAGGAAGCCGTCCGAGAAGGACGTCTGGTTAAAGACGCTGGACCATCAAGTAATACAAAACGATACGCTAGTGCTCTCCCTAAGAAAAAAGAGTAGGATATTGGGAATATCTCTCTCGGAAAGCAAAGGCGACATTACCAACCAGTAGCAACTGTAACTCATGCTATTAACCCTGCGTCTGTTCCAACGTATCAACCTCAGGTTGCGCAGAGCCAACTGTAATACCCCAAAATTTTCCCTCTCTTTATTCATATCATTTAGCATGAGCTTTCATTTCATTGCATTGCATTCAAGCATAGAAAAATAAAACAATAAGCATTTAGCATTGCATCTTGCATAAGGGCATGAGATCAGTTGATTCTCAAAGAGGTGGATCATCCAAAGCTAAAGAACAAGAGCCAAGGGTCTCTCACAAGCCTCAAAGGTCTCTTACATCATATATCATCCCCATTTGATCTCACAAGTCATTGGAAGATGGTAACTCATCAAGAAGATTGGACAGTGCATCACCTCCTATAAAAAACAGTCAAAATTAGGGTTTTGAGTTCAAGAGGTCTCCTGAGGAAATTTTGATTCAAACTTGATTTCAATGTTTTCTACATGATATCAAGTGTCTAAGGATGGAAGATTGGCCATTGATTCATTTCAGAAGAGGTTCAATTGATCAGTTGCTTGATAATCAAGAAATTGGGGAAAAAGTCAACTGTGCAGTGAAAAAGTCAACTCCTGACTTTTTTGAGGTCAAAATCATGGAATTCAAGTTATATATGTTCATTGGACAATATTTGATCAAGAAATGATGGAGGAATCATAAAAAATCAAGAAATCACAAAACTGCCAAAAATAGAAACTTTAGGGTTTCCAAAAATGGCAAGTTTGGACCATTTTGCACCCTACTTTGAGGCTCTCTTTCTCCATGATAAAAGCTCCAAACCTCAGGTCCAAGTTGATCCAATTGAGATGACATTCCAAGCTTCAAATCCATATAAAGAACTCTTCCATTGGATCAAAATTGAGGAAGTTATGGTCAATCAAAGTTTGGTAAAATCAAGGCAAAAACCAAGTCATGGCAAGGCAAGCTTAGGCCCACCGGCCATAATTTTGACAAACACATGGTGTGCCAAATGTCCAACCATTTTTCTCCATCAAGGAAGCTTCAAATGGAAAACTTTCCAACATCAAAGTTGTTCCTTTCCATGCCCTCTACAATGTTCATGTTGGACATTTTTTAATTTGAGCAAGTTATGAGATGATTATGATGGTCCCAAGTTGATGGTGTTATGCTGAAAATCCATAGGTCCCATTGCCATGCCATGATTTGTCTTGCCACGCCCTTAGTGCAGTTTTGGTTGCATGAGTTCTAAGCCATTTTCCATCCTCTTCCAAACCTCATTTCAATCCAAAACCAACATCAAACTTGTTCCATGATATCTCCTCTTTCCAATGACACAAAAAGCTCATGATTTCATGTACCAAACATAGAGAAATCCATCACCAAACACCCATGGTTGCATTGAGGTCATGCTGGCCAAGTTGGAATTATTTTACAATGTTGTTGTTAATTCACATCAGCCAGCCACGCATCCTTACATCAGTCACTTCTTTTTCTTCTTTAAGCCAAACACATTCCTTTGCACATACACTACACACTAGCAGCATACATCAAAAGAGAAAAAAGCAAAACTTGCTTAGCAAGCTTCTGCAGCCGTGACTTCATCATCACCATCCATTTCCATCACCACCATAAACTTCATAAACCTCATCCACACTACATCACTCTGTAGCGAGCGATTTTGGACGCGGTTGCGAAGCACTATCGCTCTTTGGTGTCTACAGCTCGATTCATTTTTTATCCTATTAAAGCTGATGAAGGAAGGGAAATAGATGTCTCAAATTAACCCTGCTTGCAAACTGAGTTTAAACAGCGGTCTGTTAGGTTACATATGCTACAAAGATTCGGGGTCTCTATTAGGTTTATTTTTTTAAAAGTGGTGGGAGGTTTAGATGTTAGGACGGATGCTTCTTGATAGATATGTGAGAGTATGGGATTTTGGGTTTTTGTTTAGTGTGCTCACTAAGATTTTTTCTTTCAATCTTATGCCTACGTATTCCCGTTTACCGAAACAGGGAAATCAGAGCGTTCGTAGTTCCTCCTATTCTATGGGAGGAAATGGTTGTTTTGGTGTCTTGTTCAAAGCCCAAGACGTGAAGCGAAAGGTGGTTTGTATCTTGTTCAAAGCCCAAGATGTGAAGCTAAAGGTGATTTGACTTTAGAGAGAATTTGTCATCTCTAAAGGGGGTCTTTATGTCACAACTGTTGGGTGACTAGTTATAAAGGAGGATTACTATAACCGGGATGTGTGAATCTGGCAATGCCATAATTTCCTTTATATGGGTTTTTTAACCTAAAGGATAAGACTTTAACTCAGTGTAGAGCAATGCTATCTTTCCTTAGTAATTTCTCATGCTAAAAGAGGGACAGTGGCATGGATGTAGATGATCCAGAGGCTTGCCGCTTAAAGCGATTAGATGAAGGGAGTTGTTGATGTTTGTGTACTGTGAACGAGGCACAACTTTGATGCTAAAAGGTCGATTGGATCAACCAGTGGTTTTCTTATACAAAGCCTAAGAGGAGGCTATTATGTGTCTCGTACAAAGCCCGAGAGAGAGGCTAAAAGGTTTTGACTCAACGAGGGAATCTTTTGGTATCTCGTATAAAGCCCGAGATGGAGGCTATTTGACTCAACAAGAGAGTTTTTGTATCTCGTACGAAGCCCGAGATGGAGGCTGAAGGTTTGTTTGGCTCAATAAGAACCTTTTTGTATCTCGTATAAAGCCTGAGATAGAGGCGGAAGGGGTGATTGACTCAACGAGGGAGTCTCTTATGTGTCTCGTACAAAGCTCGAGAGAGAGGCTAAACGTTGTTTGACTCCGCTGGGGAGAATCATTATACAAAGCCCAAGAGGAAGCTATGGCGCTGTTTCAGTTGAGTGACAGGTCCAGTATACTGATTTTGAAAGAGAAAATCAGTTCTTATATGAGCAACACTGTACTCATGGATTTTTATTCGAGGATTAGGGATATTTCCTGTTCTTTAAGGAAGTGGGAAATCCAAAGGGTATTGAGACTGTCCGAGTCTACGGGTTTTCTTCCTATTTAATGAAGGGGTCACTTGAGAATGTCTTTGAGACTCAAGGATATTAGACTGTCCGTGTCTAGAGTTTTATCTTTTGTACTATGCTTTGAGAAACAGTAGTAGACTCTTTGAAAGGACTGTTCTATGCAGATGACTAAGTTCTGTTCCTATACCTCTAGGAGGTCGTCGGGACAATTTGTACGAAGCCCAAGAGGAGGCTGGAAGCTTTTAAGGAGCCGACGGGTCCTTGTACGAAGCCCAAGAGGAGGCTATCATTCCCGGAGGAAGAGATCATTATACGAAGCCTAAGAGGAGGCTGTGAATACTTCTAAGAAGCCGAAGGGTCCTTGTACAATGCCCAAGAGGAGGCGGGGATGCTTTTAAGAAACTCAAGAGATGCCATTCATAGAGAAAAGATCATCTCTGGGGAATAGAGTTTCTTGACAAGTGTTTTTAAGAAGCCTGTGGGTCCCCAAACCCTGATAAGTTCAAGACAGGCTATTCACAGAGAATAGATCAAGCCAGGAAAGTCTGAGAATTTGGAAGAAACTCAAGAGATGCCATTCACGGAGAAAAGATCATCTCTGGGGAATAGAGTTTCATTGACAACTTCTACGAGTGACAGTCTATGAAAGGATTCACAGAGAATGCTGCCTTTCATATCTCCATATTGTTTAACCCCAAGAGGATGGAAGACTGTGTCTGGTAATCCTATGGGGATCTAGTTTTGACTATTTAAGAGTGATCAACGAGCTTAATGCTAGACGTAGTTGCCGGGGAAACTCTAAATATCTATACTATTATTACACAGTTGATATGAGTTTATGAAAGAAGACTTACAGCGAAACAGCCCCACAATACAGTTAAATGTATATGAAAGCGGTAAATGAAAGCATATAAACACTTACTCGGTTGTAGAGTTTCCATGTTGTTTGGTTAGTTGTTCAACAAAGAAAGATTGAAAACAACAGTATATTCAAAATCAAAGGAGAAAGTGCTTTGAAAAAGAAAGATTTGGGGCTTACAGCTCAAGGAGAGGCCCAGGGTTTTATCAGTGAGCGCACTGTTTGAATTTGTACAGAGGGACTTATACAAGTGACTGTGGCCCAAAAATTGTTTTCTGTACAAAGGGATTTGGGTCTTACACTCTCTCAAGAGGCCCAAAAAGTTTTAAAGATAAAGAGTGGGGCTTATAACACGAGGGTAGGCCCAAATGATTTTTCGTTTAAAATGGCGATCGCCCCGAGATTTTCTTTTAACGCAAAGGGGCTTATACAATATCTGAGGCCCAAAAATGGTTTTGGTTAAAAGGGGGTTGGGTCTTACACTCTAATAGAGGCCCAAAAGTTGTGAATGGGTCTTATAGCCCAAGGAGAGGCCCAGATGGTTTATCTTTAAACCGGCGACGATCGTGCCGAATTTAAAAATGTACAGAGGGACTTATACAATAAGTGAGGCCCAAAATGTTTCTGTACAAGTGGGTTGGGTCTTACACTCTAATAGAGGCCCAAAAGTTTTGAATGGGTCTTATAGCTCAAGGAGAGGCCCAAGGTTATTTTTTTTCAACGGATGATGATCGCGTCGAACTTTTTGAAATACAACGGGACTTATACAATAAGTGAGGCCCAAAATGGGTATGTATTTACAAAGGATTGGGTCTTACACTCTATTAGAGGCCCAAAGAGTTTTAAAATGTTTTATGAGGGTTGAATTAATCCAAAACCCTAATTTGTTTTCAAAAATGTGTTTTAATTGAATAAAAATTCAATTAAAATGATCAAAATTGTTTAACATATGAAAAACAAATTGTGATCTTGGATTAATGCTTCAAAAATTAAGTATTGACCTACAAAATAATTAGAAGGCATTAAAAGTTGCAAAATCAAGGTGGAAAAAATATTTTAAATGTAAAAAACAATTAAAACATTAATTCTTTGCAAAAATATCAATATTACAAAATAAATAATATTTTTGGGATTTTTTGGGAAAATAAAATATTTTAACATTTTTGTGAATTATTAAAAAAAGAATCAACTCAAAATCATTAAAACTCAGAGAGAAATTAATTTTTGAATCAATTAAATAAAATCACAAAATTCAAATATTTGAATTTTCAAAAAAAGGCGCCAAGAACAGCTGAAGAACACGCGCGTGTTCTGGGTTTGGCTGATTTGTATTTTCTCTCTAATCTCACTGAATACTTGATTATATCACGCAATCTACACACCAATCAACTCGTTTCAACCTCACGATCATGTCCATGACAATTAATTTCATTTAAATTAAGCATAAAACTAGAAATCACGAAAAATCCTCAAGAACCCTAATTTTTGCATGAAGGCTAGGATTTTTGATACACGATTCAAACAATGCAATTAATTGAGGGGAAACATTCTATGCATGATTATGAACATATGGCCAAATTATTGTGCAGCAAAAATTGCATGGATTATAGAGTTAGAAGAGCTCATGCTTACCACTTGCAGCAGGTGATCGTGATTTGTGTTGGAGGTGTTACAGCTAGGTTCCAATGATCTGGATAGCTTCCCTAGGTGCCATGGAGTGTGTATGAATGCTTGGAATGGATTGAAATGATCTGGAACTTGAGATGGTACCCCAACTGCAAATCTGTCAAGAACTTGAGCAATTGGCTGGTGATTTTGTGAAATCTGTGTTCCAAATGTTATGTGAGTGTTTGGATCAATTATATATGATGTATATGAGGTGTGTGTGTGATTGGTTTGATTGGAAAAGCTCTCAAACTCAAAACCCGATGGTGACTTGCCTTAGAAGGCAAAATTGGAGTGAAAGAAGAGATTTTGAGGAAAGCATCTGTTTGATGGCTTTGGTGTACTCAAACTGATCACAATTGAGCTCTATTTATAGTAGAGCAAGTTTGTTTTGCAAGGAATAGTGAATGGCAACTGCTGAGCAGGTTTGGCCAATGTTGGCAAATGAAAATCCAAGTCTCCTCTAGCCATTGACTAGAGGTTAGGGCACAGGCTGCTGGTTCCCTTGGTCTTGGATAAGTCTTGACTGAATTCAGTTGAGAATGGCTTAGTCCATGCCACCTTGATGCTTCCATTGAATGCTCCAATCCAAAATTGGAGTCTTGTCCCTATTTTGGCAATTCTAGGTTCAACATGCTATTTCTTGTTCCAAAGACTTTGGAGGCTTGGATCAGTGATTGTCCCCTTTAGATTCAATCCTCAAAGGTGTCCAAGTGGATAGGAGCATTTGAATTTGGCTGATTTTGGCAAATTGACCAAAAGTGTAAAAATCTGCCTTGCCTTGGCAGATTTCAGCAAGGCAACTTGCCAATGTCATATCTCATGACTCAAATTGAATTTGGTAATGTTCTTGGCCATTTTGGAAAGCCCTTACATGATACAACAACTGTTTGAACATGTTTGGTTTTGATCTCTTTTGAATCCAAGTGAAAAATCCCCCTACATTTGGCTAAAAGTAAGGTAAAATCTGACTTAGTGAAATTTTCACTAAGTGTTGGAACAAAGTGAGTTTTCTTGATTTTGATCACTCCATAACTCAAAATCCATGAGGAATTTGGACATAGGTCAGTATGAAGCATTTGTAGAGGGCAATGAGATCTACAAATCAAGCTTTGAATGGGGAACAATGGCCTTGTGGTTTAGGAGTTGTGGTCCTCCAAAGTTGGCACATTAGTGTCACTTTTTCCATAACTTAGAAATTTTTCTAAGTTTTTATGGTTACCCCTTTTACAAGTTATCCCACTTTCTTTGATTTTTCTTGATGAATGATGATTCAAATCATACATTAACATCATTTTAGGGTTAAAAATCCATTTAGGTGAAAAATCTCAAAAAGTCAAAGTTGACTTTTGTGCACAGTTGACTTTTTATCAGATGAATTCCAAATTGTGCAATTCTTCATGAAATCATGTCCTTGACCTAAATCAAACTTGATAGACATGTTCCATGGGTGTCATAGGGTATATTGAATCATGTCTTAGGGCTTGGGAGCATGTCCTGGTCAAAAGTCAAAGTTACAGTTGACTTTCCTCGCGAAACCCTAATTGTGGTGCAGTTGAAATTGAGACTTGTTGCTCAAGCTTCTTGGATTAATCCATTGTTCCAAATGGATCAATATAGTTCATTAGAGACCCTCAAACCCTCTCTTGAGGTCTTGGTTCATGATTTGCCCTAAAAGTCAACTTAGGGGTGAATTAGGTCAAGAAACCCTAATTCCTAGTTTTTTATGAATGCATCCCCTGAGGCAAAATTGACTTGATGATTGGGTCCATGAGATCCCATGAAGTATATTAGGTTATGTTTTGGATCATTGGCTTGTGTCCAGATGAAAAATTTCCATCTCGAGGCCCTGGTCGACCAAAACCCTAATTTGGTGACACTGTCGATCTTGAGACTTGATCCACCTAGAAGGGAGCAGCCTTGTGCTTGATCCTTGAAGTGGGAGTCCTTTTGATTCATTGTGGATGTTTGAGAGGTTAGACAAGTTGAAGATCATGTCATTCCTTGATTGATCCTTTGCCTAAAAGCTCTGAGAGGGCTTGAAACCCTAAGTCTGATTATAGTGGATGCTCACCCATCTTCGGGGAGACTGATGAAGTATGATGGTACATCCATATTGTGATGATGAGTTTCACAATGATGGGAAATCTTAGTGGTCAAAATTTGCTCCACTCCCTAACTCGCCCTAACTAACTTGACTCAGTTAGTTAGAGGCAAATTCATTCTAACTTTGATTTTCCACTCTCACTCGAGAAAACTCACTCAAATTCTCTCTGCTCTCTCTCTGATTTCACACGACCTCAACCATCTTCATCCACATTTCATCTTCATCATCATTATTGTTTCATTTCTGATCAAGAACACTCAAGAACAACTTCATCTCTTCAAGCTCAACATCACTGCAGTCATCAATTCTCTTCTTATACTCAAGAATTAATAACATTTATTTTGCTTAAAAGTTGAAGTTCAACAAGTTCAAGAGCTCAAGTTCTCTGGTTTTCTTACAACTCAAGTTCCTTCACAAGTTTCAGGTTCTAATTCACTCAACGTTTTTGCTTCGTACTCATGTGATTCGAGCTTGTTTCATCTTGATTTGAAGCTTACTAGAAGCTGTGTGAGTCCTGGCTAGTTGATAGGCTCATTAGAAGCATAGGTGAAAAATTAGGGCAAACTATTGGTGTTCGAATCTCTTTATGCGTGCATGCTATATGGTTTTCATTGGTAGATTTGGATTGTACATGAGCTAAGCTTTCTTTTGATGTATGCCATGTGAATTTCTGGAATATTTGAGGTTGCAGGTCGCCGGAGAGTGGCCGGAGAAGATGATCGGAGGTCCTTCTCCGGCCGGTGAGATGTTCTAGGGTTTAATCCTCAGTTTTAATCTTGGTCGTTGATCTTGTGCATCGTGTGGTCCTAATAGTGTCAACGCATTAAAATCCATCATCCCTCTCACGTGCATCATGTTGAATATGAGTGACTTCAATGTGTGTGTGTGCATGCTATCTATTGTGGACCCTAACTTTGAATGGCTTGATGTGTGTACTTGTTTGATTGAGATTAATCTAATGGTCTAAAAGTTGCCAGCACATTAATTAAGGTGCTGAATACCACGCGTGTTCTTTTTACTTCTGAACTGATTGCATGTGCATGCGTGTATGGAAGTTATCATGTGCGTGCATTTTCATTCGTCTGATCATAATAATTGCTAGTTTGATTGTTGACTTTTTCATCTCATAGCCATGATTGCATCACACGTTGACTGAAATGTACATGCTATCACACATAATCATACGTAATTGGATTGGGTCACAGATTGATTTTCACACCCCTTGCCTGAGCCCATTTCACTTTATAACATGTTTTTTACTTGCGCTGCACCCCCACCCCATTTCCTTTATTATTTTTATTTCTTTTCCATATCTGTTTGGTTTTCTATTTTTAAAAATAGTAAATAAATTCTAAAAATCCTAAATAAATTCATGTGACATGTTCATACATTTAAATAATTTTATTTAATTTTTAATTTTGATTTCACGAATTTTTGAGCATAGTTGCATAATTCATTTTCAATTTATTTTTTGGTTGATGTTCTTCATTGACACTCCAACTTGCACATATTTGTTCTCCCATCTCACATAATATTTTTCATCCATTCTTTTTGAATTTGTTAAATAACACATTGAGGCATCTAAATCAATTTTCATTTGAATTTTAAAATCATTTTATCATGTGTTTTGATGTTCTTATTTGAGCTTTCTCTTGAGATGTTTCAAGGTGGATTTGTGAACTTTGTTGAGCATGTTTCTTGTTGAGTTTTGCACCATACTTTTGAGATGTTATTCTCTTCTGACTAAGGGGGGTTGTGGCTAATTTTCACAATTTTATCTTGTGTTTTGATCATTGTTGATGCCTTGCATGTGAAGTTACTTTTGTGCTCATTGTTCTATCTCATTCTTATATGTTTTGATGAGGCATTTATGCCACCATTTGATGTTTGTTTGTGAATAAATTATAGGTCATTTGCATGATATTATAGGTCATCTTAGTTTAATTATAGGTCACTTTGACTTATGTTTTCACTTGATATGAATTTGTGTGTTATAATTTGAACTTTGACATGCTTTCATCTCCCACTTTTCCTTATGCTCTATGTGTTGCATGTATGCATTTGGTATGCCATCTTACATGTTTCATTTGCACTTCACCAATGATATGCTACTGCCCATGTGCATTCATCAATCATTTTAAATGATATGCATCTTTGATATGTAACTTTGTGTGTCTTAGTGAACTTGTTTCTCATTTCTTTTCTCTTTCTTATCTCTTCCTCTTACATCATTTCATCTATGAACTACATGATGATTCATAAGTATTGTAAGACCATTCCTAAATGACCTTGGTTCTGACTTTAACCTTTCATGAAGCATTAATGCATGATCACTTTGCATATCCACTCATTCTTCATCTACTTCTTTCATAATGCATTTCTTTGTGGTTTAAAGCATTGTTTGTGTACATTTGATTTGTGTTTGATCTCATAGCATTAGAGAACATTCTTATGATGTGCATTCTGACCTTAAGCTTTCCTTAACCTTTAAGATGCTTTTACTTTGGTTCTTGACTTGTTTAAGCATTACTTGTTCATCTTAACTTGTTTCTCCACTTGTAAATAATTATACTAGCTATTTCAGGGGCTAATGGTAAGTCACTTGAGAGTGGATATGCATCCACATTCTAATTTCTTCCTTCATCTTTTAATCATTCAATTTGTGTTGTTTAAGCATTTAATGATGCTTTGCTTTCATAATTTTCTTTCTTCCCTCTTAGAAATAACTTAACTTCCATCTTGGAAGTAAGTTACTTTCTATCTTCTTTTCCTTTCTTTTAGGATTCGATTTCTTAAACCACATTAACCTTAGGATCTCCATGTATGATAACTCTAAGGTTGAGTCTTAGTCTCCCTCATTAGATTTTACCTTTCTCGACCATTTGAGTCTCTTCTTCTCGTCTCAAAACAAAAGTAAAAAACACTTAATAAATGTTAAACGTGTATTGTGCATGAGCCTTAAATGTGGGAAGTGAATAATGGGGGGGGGGGGGGGTTCCCTTCATTCTTCTAGGGTACCTAGTGTACGTCCTGTTGGGGACGATACGCGACGTATTCGTTCCTATGTTGTAGACTTGGGTGCAATGCAAGTTACAAACAACTTCAAAAACACTTCTTTCTAAAAACCTTCAAACAAACAATAACGTCTATCCTTCGGGAATTCATTTCTCATCTCTTCACTCCTTCCTTAAGGACTTGTCAAGTCCGTTCTACCGCAAACAGGTAACGCATAAGTCTCCCTACAGCGAGCTGCAACACCTAACTGCTGGAACGCGCACTCTGACGTTTCCACTAAAAAACACAAACAAAGCGACCCTCGTTGAGGGGAACTACGTCGCTCTGTTTCTCATGTTCCCGATGAGATACGTAGGTAGTGGGAAAGGGCCCATTCGAGCACTTCTTTTATTTTCCCTACATTTGTTTCTTGTTCTTTTTCCGTTCCTTTTCCAGCATCTTTTCTATCACCCTTTGATCGAGGCAACAGGCGTGGATTCCATTGGGTACGATGGACGCGTGGGGGTGCTAATACCTTCCTCGCGCGTAACCGACTCCCGAACCCAGTTCTCTTGGTCGCAAGACCATGCTTTTCCTTCCCTCAGGTTTATGCAGTGTTTCCTTTCCCTCCCTTGGGATAAATACACATTGTTGGCGACTTTGTTTCGGTGCCACTTTCGCGTTCGTACTTGGATGAAAATCCCGGGAGCGACAGCTGGCGACTCTGCTGGGGACCTCAGTCCAGAATCTCTGGTTTCCTTAACGATTCAATCCTAGCGCTTGTCTGTTTTTCTTTCATTGGGTGTTTACCGTGGTGCTGTGTTTTGCTGTATTTACTATTGTACTGTATTGCTATTTACTGTATTACCGCTTTACTGTACTTTACTGTATTTATTGCATTTACTACATTTACATATCATTATTGTGCTGGATTGTGCTGTTGTTTTCTAATTGGCGGGAAGGGTATTCTGAGAGATAAGCCCACTACCCAGGCTTGAGCATACACACAGGTATTAGTGTGGGTGGACGTGTCGCTCCCGTGGTGTTTTGCCACGTGTGGGTGTTCACGAGACCTACAATTAGACGAGGTTCTATCCGGAGCTATCTGCTACTGTATGCTCTATACAGGCCAGTAGATATTCTCTGGAGAAACTGTCGACTCTGATGACCATCCCCGAGAACTCAGTTGCGGAACTCCTCCCGAGTTGTGACAGTGGCAGACCACACTTTTTGGCAAACCTATTGCACATTCTCGATTCGAGGACCTAATGCTGGGAACTTGCTATAGGATATCCTTTTTGAGGGGAATTAGTTGAGGCATCCTCGATTGATGATGATGCCAAACCAGAAATGGTGAACGTATCATCATTTCTCGACTTGAGAGCCTGTGATATTGAGGATCCTCACCTTTCTAGTACCCACATGTGAAAGGGACGGGTTGTTTGCAGGTTTACAGGTAACTTTGACTTTCAACATACCTGGTATACTGGATTTCTTATCAGTATGGTTTATCTGTGTGGTTATTCTATTATTCTGGAATTTTGGAGAACTTGAGCCTTAAATTTATGCAGCTATTACAGTCCAGCACAGACACGTGGCACTTTGATTCCATGCCCTGCATTGCATCTTTTTCTCTAACATTCATATTTTTTCATTTTCCAGGTAGTATCTGATTTTGATTCCAGTCAACGGGCGGTGATAGGGATGGACAACAAAAGAGGCAAGAAGAACACCATTGTGTACAAGTTCCCGAAACTCCTCCTGGGTCAGATTTGTAAATTGCAAGAGATGACCAGTCCGGAAGTGTTAGGAATGTTCGGAGAGAAGCACGGTTGGATCCTATCCTTTGCTCGTAACCTCAGTGAATATGAAGCTGATGGCTTACGCACCCTGATGCAGTTTTATGATCCTGTCTTGAGGTGTTTTGTACTGACGGATTACGTTTTGGTTCTTACTCTGGAGGAGTATTCTAACCTCCTGGGAATTTCCATCAAAGAAGACGCTCCTTTCTGTGGGTCGAAGGCAGATCTTAATTTCCAATCTATGACTGGTGCTCTTTATTTGAGCAAGTCAACTTTGGAAGCTGATATTTCTGGCAAGGGAAAGGTTCGTGGCTATCACCTATCATACTTGGCAAACAAGGCTCAAGAGGCAGCAAAGGAAGAGAAGTGGAATGCCTTCAATGCAGTGTTGGCTCTCTGTGTATATGGTGTTGTCTTGTTCCCGAATGAGCCTGATTTTGTTGACACGGATGCTATCAGAATATTTGTATCTCAGAATCCGGTGCCAACCTTACTAGGAGACCTTCATTATGCCTTGTACAACAGGAACGAGAAGAGACGAGGTGGGACAGTTCATTGTTGTGCACCTCTTTTCTATAAGTGGTTTGCCAATCGTCTACCCCAGTCAGGTGCTTTCAAGGATACTAAGAATTCTATGAAATGGAGTCAACGTCTGATGGGCCTAGATGCTAAAGATATTGTTTGGGTGAATCATGGAGTGCTGGGTAAAGACATTTTGCACAGTTGTGGCGAATACCCTAATGTGCCATTAATAGGGAGAAAAGGAGGTATTAACTATAACCCTTCCTTGTTTATCCGGCAGTTTGGGTATGCCCTAAGAAGTCCTCCAGTTGCCCTAAGAAGTCCCCCAGTTGAAAAGGAGTTGGAAGAGTCTATGTATTTTCACATGGCTGATGATGGATTAGATGTGGCGCAGAAAACTTCCAGAGCATGGCTCAGTAAACAGAAGAGAGGAAAGACCGTGTGGGGTTTTCCTAACAATCAAACTTTCCCTCCATATGAGCAATGGATAAAGAAGAGGGTCGAAGAGTACTATTTGTCTTTTGATCGGGCGCCTCCCTTGTATCCCAAAGTGATAGAGGAAAGAATCACCGTACCAATTGAAGAATTCGATAAGCAGCGAAAAGTGGTGCAAGATTTGAGAGAGGAAAATGCTGGTATGAGTAGTAGGCTTCAGGGCGCTTTACATGACAACTTGGAGTTGAAATGGAAGGTTCAAGATTTGACAGAGCGCTTGGAAAAAAGGGATAAAGATCTTGATGACAGAGCTCAACACTGTAGAAAGATCAGTATGACCGCTGAATCATCCGGCAAAGCCTACAGGGAAACCAAAAAGCTCTTGGCCAAAACTGACGACAAGCTTGCCATGTATAAGGAGATGTGGAAAGAGCTTAAGATTGAGAATGGAGAGTTAAAAGAAGAGCTTCAAAGAATGAAGGAAGACAAGAATCACTTCTCTGGTAAGTGGAAGGAATCCCAGAAAGAAATTGAAGAGCTCAAGCTGCAAGCGGGAATCAAGAAGTCAAGGCACGAAGGCAACAATGTTGAAGAGCAGATTGCTAGGCTGAATCAGGATGTCGAGAAGAGAAACAGACTGATCAAGGGGTTGCTAGAGAAACCTACTCATCCAGACACTGTGAACCTTCTTGAAGAGATTGAAGCCAGCTTGTTTGGAATTGATTTGTAGTGATTCTGTTGTTTGTATATTGCTATGATTACCATCAGGATTGTTGATGGAATCGCTTTTGATTGTATTAAACCTATCTGTATGTTTCCTTATGATATGATATTACAATATTTGGTTCAGCTGTATCTGTCTCCACAACTCTCAGTTTTTCAAAATGTGTCTTCATTTGTTTGATTCTGCAATATTTCTGGATTCGGATTTATTTTCCGATGTTGTGTCCGATCCCTTGCCTGATTTCCAAGCTGGAATCAAAGCAGATATGCCGGGAAATGTTTAAATATGATTGTTTGCATTTTTGCATTTGCATCCTCATAATCATTAGCATTTTTGCATAGCAGGTACTTGCCTCGGTCTTTCTAACCTTTATTCAGTTTCAGGCATTATAGCTGAGAATCAAATTCACCGATACTCAACTCGAAGAAATCAAGCAAGGATAATGGATCAAATGCAAAATGATTTGGCTGAAATGAGGGCACGCATGGACCAGTTCATGACTCTCATGACTGGTATGGCACAGACTTAAGAGAGATTGAGACTTCTGGTCGAGCGTCCAGAGAACACGCCTGAAGGTAATCAAGTTGATAATTTACAGACAAGGGGCACTCCTCTTCCTGTTGGCAACCCTCCTCCTGTTGGTAATCTGGGTAATGGAAATGTCAGAAATGCTGGTGGTGTTCAGGAAGATGTTCAGGAAGACCAATTTACCCTGCTGGATGCTGATATGGGTGATCCTGGTGACAGAAGGTATGATGAGCTGGCTGAGAAGATCCGGGCTATAGAGTGCAAGAATTCTATGGGTATTGATGTTACTAGTTTGGGTCTGGTACCAGGGGTCAGAATTCCTCCAAAATTTAAGCCGCCCACTTTTGACAAATATCATGGCAATATGTGTCCCTGGACACATATTCAGGCTTATTTTGGGAGGATTTCAGCCCACACTGACGATGAGAAGTTATGGATGCATTACTTTCAAGGCAGTTTGGCTGGAGCTTCTTTGACCTGGTATATGAAATTAAACAGAGCTGCTGTGAGAAGTTGGAAGGATCTGGCAGAGGCGTTTCTGAAGCAATACCAGTATAATATTGACATGGCTCCCAACCGCAATCAATTGCAAGGGTTGTCACAGAATGCTAAGGAAAGTTTCAAAGAATACGCTCAAAGGTGGAGAAAAATGGCTGCTCAGGTTCAACCTCCTTTACTGGATAGAGAAATGGCAGATATGTTTATGGGCACCCTACAAGGGGCATTTCTTGAAAGATTGGTTGCGTGTCCATCGACCGGATTTTTTGATATTGTGATTGCTGGAGAAAGGATCGAGAGTCTGTTGAAACTTGGGAAGATCCAAGATGTAAGTGGGGCTGGCTCTTCTGGAACAAAGAAGCCCTTTGCTAATGGTCAGAAAAGAAGAGAAGGTGATATGAACGCTGTGTATAGAGGACGGGGAAGAGGACGTTCTCAGGCTTATCACCAAGTAGGTGCAATGACTATCCCAGCACCATCTGTTCAGCAACAACAACCACAACAATAGGCTCTGCAGTAACCTCCTTTCCAATAGAGGTCTAGGCAGAGGGACCGTAAGATTTACCCTCTCCCTATGACCTATTCAGCGTTGTTACCTCAGTTGCTCCAATTGAAGTTGGTTGAGCTTCGTACTATGAGACCTCCTGCCGCTGGCAACTTGCCACCTAATTTTGATGTCTACGCTCGCTGTGATTTCCATTCGGGTGCTCAGGGGCATACCACTGAGAAGTGTTGGGCATTTCAGAATAAAGTGCAAGACTTGATCGATGCTAAAGCAATCAATTTCTCGCTACCTCCTAATGTTATCCAGAACCCCATGCCTAATCATGGTGTGGCAGATGTGCACGCTATTGAGGATGGAAAGAGACTGAACTTGGTGGCAGACATCAGTCAGGTGAAAACTTCATTGCTAGTGGTGAAGGATCATTTGTTGAAGAGACAGGTGTTCCCGGGTTGTGATCAAGATTGTTCTGAATGTATGGGCCAAGAGAATGGCTGTGATAAATTGAGAGTCGGTTTGCAGAGTCTGATTAATGAGGGCCGTCTACAGTTTGACCGGGTTGTGAAAGATATTGATGAGGTGTCAACTGTGATAATTTATTATACTCCAGCTGAAATTCAGGTGCCTGCAAGTACAGCTCCTGTGGCAAGTGTTGTGCAAGAAAGATCCAGTCCTGTTACCATCACGGTGCCAGGACTAGTTCCGTTTACATCTACGAAAGCAATCCCATGGCACTATGGGGCAGACGTGTATTATGAAGGGAAAAAGCAGGAAGTCGGGACATCAGCCAATTCAAATATTGATAACGTGGGTGGTGTAGGTGGCTTTACCAGGAGTGGAAGGTTGTTCGCTCCCCAAACTTTGCGTAGTGATAAAGAAGTTGAGGCTGCGGAAAAAGCTAAAGGAAAACAGGTGGCTGAGAGTGTGCCTGTGCCTGAAACAGAGACCAAGATTACCTTTGACAACGAGGTAGAAGAGTTTATGAGGATAATAAAGAAAAGTGATTATAAAATTGTCGATCAATTGAACCAGACGCCCTCGAAGATCTCAATTTTGTCATTGTTGATGTGTTCTGATGCACACCGAGAAGCTTTGCTGAAAGTGTTGAAGAGAGCCTATGTTCCACAGGAAATTACCGTCAATCAGCTCGAGGGTGTGATTTCTAATGTCAATGTCAGCCACGGATTGGGTATCACAAGCAGAGATTTGACTTCTGAAGGAAGAAACCACAACAAAGCTTTGCACATTACAATGGAGTGTAGGGGTGCAGTGTTATCTCACGTGTTGGTAGACACTGGTTCCTCGCTCAATGTCTTGCCTAAGAAGGCGCTAATGAAGCTAGAGGTTGATGGTTTGATTTTAAGGCCAAGTGAATTGGTTGTCAGAGCATTCGATGGGACTAAAAGATCTGTATTTGGTGAAGTGGAATTACCTGTGCAAATTAGACCGCAAGTGTTCAAATCTACATTCCACGTGATGGATATACAACCTGCTTATAGCTGCTTATTAGGTCGCCCATGGATTCATGCGGCGGGGGCTGTTACATCCACCCTACACCAGAAGCTGAAATATGAGTTCGAGGGACAGGCAGTGATAGTGTGTGGTGAAGAGGACATTTTTGTCAGTCACTTGTCCATGTTCAAGTATGTTGAGATGGATGGGGAAATCCACGAAATGCTCTGCCAGTCGTTTGAAGCGGTGAATATTGATAAAGTACCTGAATCTGCCCCTACACCAGATAGAGCCGGCACGTCCATTTTGTCCTATAAGCAAGCTGTTGAGGTTGTTAGAGCAGGTAATGCCCAAGGCTGGGGCAAGCTGATAGAGACACCAATGAAGGAGGACAAGTTTGGTATTTGCTATCAACCCTCTATGACTTCAGTTGCAGAGAACAGTGGACCCATCACTTTCAATAGTGGAGGAATCATATATACAGATCAGTCTTGTGCAGCTACAGAGGATGGCATTGACGGCGACTGTGACTTGGACAACTGGGTGCACCCACGTGCTCCGGGACAACAGTTGCAGAATTGGTCCGTTGAAGAAGTCATTCAAGTTACTCTCCAAACAGAGTAATTTTTTTTTTGTTTTTCTAATCATAATGCATGTTAAAATCTTGCGCTCTGCCCAAGGCGTATAGATTCATTTGTAGGGCCACCTGTTTTCATTTGCAATTTTAATCATCAATAAAGGACGTTTTGCACTCAAATTTCGTTCTCTGTCTTTCATTTTTATTTTTGCACAAAAATAATAAAATGGCAATGTTTTGTTTCTTTTTGTTTTAAAATAAATTGTAAAATAAAGCATGAACCCGTTCGTGCAGACTTGATCCTCTGGATTCCATTGATAACGGTTCTGCTATGGCTAGGTATGACTTTGACAAACCGATTTATCAAGCCGAGGAAGGGGATGAGAAGGGCTGTGAACTCCCTGAGGAACTGGCCAGATTGTTAAAACAAGAGGAAATGACCATCCAACCTCATCAAGAGACCATAGAGATCATCAATATTGGTACCGAGGATGCTAAGAAAGAGATCAAGATTGGCGCCAGCCTGCAAGCAGGTGTGAAGAAAGCTTTGACTGAGATGTTGTGTGAATATGTTGATATCTTCGTCTGGTCGTATCAAGACATGCCAGGGTTGGATACTGATATTGTTGTGCACAGGCTGCCATTGAGAGAAGAATGCTCGTCAGTCAAGCAGAAACTTCGTCGGACTCATCCCGATATGGCCATAAAGATCAAAATAGAAGTTCAGAAGCAGTGGGATGCAGGGTTTCTTGCTGTGACCAATTATCCTCCCTGGGTTGCCAACATCGTGCCGGTACCGAAGAAAGACGGAAAGGTGAGAATGTGTGTGGATTATCGAGACCTTAACAAAGCTAGTCCGAAAGATGATTTTCCACTACCCCACATCGATGTGTTGGTTGATAATACAGCTCAGTTTTCAGTGTTCTCGTTTATGGACGGTTTCTCCGGGTACAACCAGATTAAGATGGCGCTTGAGGATATGGAGAAGACCACATTCATTACTCCATGGGGTACATACTGTTATAAAGTGATGCATGTTAAAATCTTGCGCTCTGCCCAAGGCGTATAGATTCATTTGTAGGGCCACCTGTTTTCATTTGCAATTTTAATCATCAATAAAGGACGTTTTGCACTCAAATTTCATTCTCTGTCTTTCATTTTTATTTTTGCACAAAAATAATAAAATGGTAATGTTTTGTTTCTTTTTGTTTTAAAATAAATTGTAAAATAAAGCATGAACCCGTTCGTGTAGACTTGATCCTCCAGATTCCATTGATAACGGTTCTGTTATGGCTAGGTATGACTTTGACAAACCAATTTATCAAGCCGAGGAAGGGGATGAGAAGGGCTGTGAACTCCCTGAGGAACTGGCCAGATTGTTAAAACAAGAGGAAAGGACCATCCAACCTCATCAAGAGACCATAGAGATCATCAATATTGGTACCGAGGATGCTAAGAAAGAGATCAAGATTGGCGCCAGCCTGCAAGCAGATGTGAAGAAAGCTTTGACTGAGATGTTGTGTGAATATGTTGATATCTTCGCCTGGTCGTATCAAGACATGCCAGGGTTGGATACTGATATTGTTGTGCACAAGCTGCCATTAAGAGAAGAATGCCCGCCAATCAAGTAGAAACTTCGTCGGACTCATCCCGATATGGCCATAAAGATCAAAGAAGAAGTTCAGAAGCAGTGGGATGCAGGGTTTCTTGCTGTGACCAATTATCCTCCCTGGGTTGCCAACATCGTGCCGGGTACCGAAGAAAGACGAAAAGGTGAGAATGTGTATGGATTATCGAGACCTTAACAAAGCTAGTCCGAAAGATGATTTTCCACTACCCCACATCGATGTGCTGGTTGATAATACAACTCAGTTTTCAGTGTTCTCGTTTATGGACGGTTTCTCCGGGTACAACCATATTAAGATGGCGCCTGAGGATATGGAGAAGACCACATTCATTACTCCATGGGGTACATACTGTTATAAAGTGATGCATGTTAAAATCTTGCGCTCTGCCCAAGGCGTATAGATTCATTTGTAGGGCCACCTGTTTTCATTTGCAATTTTAATCATCAATAAAGGACGTTTTGCACTCAAATTTCGTTCTCTGTCTTTCATTTTTATTTTTGCACAAAAATAATAAAATGGTAATGTTTTGTTTCTTTTTGTTTTAAAATAAATTGTAAAATAAAGCATGAACCCGTTCGTGCAGACTTGATCCTCCAGATTCCATTGATAACGGTTCTGTTATGGCTAGGTATGACTTTGACAAACCGATTTATCAAGCCGAGGAAGGGGATGAGAAGGGCTGTGAACTCCCTGAGGAACTGGCCAGATTGTTAAAACAAGAGGAAAGGACCATCCAACCTCATCAAGAGACCATAGAGATCATCAATATTGGTACCGAGGATGCTAAGAAAGAGATCAAGATTGGCGCCAGCCTGCAAGCAGATGTGAAGAAAGCTTTAACTGAGATGTTGTGTGAATATGTTGATATCTTCGCCTGGTCGTATCAAGACATGCCAGGGTTGGATACTGATATTGTTGTGCACAGGCTGCCATTGATAGAAGAATGCCCGCCAGTCAAGCAGAAACTTCGTCGGACTCATCCCGATATGGCCATAAAGATCAAAGAAGAAGTTCAGAAGCAGTGGGATGCAGAGTTTCTTGCTGTGACCAATTATCCTCCCTGGGTTGCCAACATTGTGCCGGTACTGAAGAAAGACGGAAAGGCGAGAATGTGTGTGGATTATCGAGACCTTAACAAAGCTAGTCCAAAAGATGATTTTCCACTACCCCACATCGATGTGCTGGTTGATAATACAACTCAGTTTTCAGTGTTCTCGTTTATGGACGGTTTCTCCGGGTACAACCAGATTAAGATGGCGCCTGAGGATATGGAGAAGTCACATTCATTACTCCATGGGGTACATACTGTTATAAAGTGATACCTTTTGGGTTGAAAAACATAGGGGCAACGTACCAACGGGCAATGGTAACATTATTCCACGACTTGATTCACAAAGAGATAGAATGTTATGTGGATGACATGATTGCCAAATCGCGAACGGAGGAAGAACATCTGAATAACTTGGAAAAGTTGTTTGAAAGGTTAAGAAAGTTCCGTTTAAGGTTGAATCCGAACAAGTGCACTTTCGGGGTGCGTTCTGGAAAGCTGCTGGGTTTCATTGTGAGTGAAAAAGGGATTGAGGTTGATCCTGCCAAAGTGAAAGCAATACAAGATATGCCTGAACCGAGAACAAAAAAAGAAGTTCGTGGTTTCTTAGGTAGATTTAACTACATTGCAAGGTTCATATCTCACCTAATAGCCACATGCGAACCAATATTCAAACTACTAAGAAAAGATCAAACTGTCAGGTGGAATGACGATTGCCAATTGGCGTTCGATAAGATAAAAGAATACTTGCAGGAACCTCCAATTCTCACGCCTCCAGTTTTGGGAAGACCTTTGTGTAATACCCCAAATTTTGACCACTTATATTTCCCATCATTGTGAAAATCATCATCACAATATGGATGTACCTTTATGCTTCATCAGTCTCCCCAAAGATGGGTGAGCATCCAATACAATCAAAATTAGGGTTTCAAGCCCTCTCTGAGCTTTAGACAAAGGATCAATCAAGAAATGACATGATCTTCAACTTGTCTAATCTCTCAAACATCCACAAAGGATCAAAAGGACTCCCACTTCAAGGATTAAGCACAAGATTGCTCCCTTCTAGGTGGATCAAGTCTCAAGATCGACAGTGTCACCAAATTAGGGTTTTGGTCAACCAGGGCCTCTAGATGGAAATTTTCATCTGGACATAAGGCAATGATCCAAAACATGACCTAATATACTTCATGGAACCTCATGAACCCATGCATCAAGTCAATTTTGCCTCAGGGGATGCATTCATCAAAAATCAGGAATTAGGGTTTCTTGACCTAATTCACTCCTAAGTTGACTTTTGGGACAAACCATGAGCCAAGACCTCAAGAGATGATTTGAGGGTCTCTAATACACCATATTGATCCATTTGGAACAATGGATTGATCCAAGAAGTTTGAGCAACAAGTCTCAATTTCATCTGCACCACAATTAGGGTTTTAAGGGAAAAGTCAACTGTAACTTTGACTTTTGACCAAGACATGCTCCCAAACCCTAATACATGATTGAATATACCCTATGACACCCATGGAACATGTCCATCAAGTTTGATTTAGGTCAAGGACATGATTTCTTGAAGAATTGCACAGTTTGGAATTCATCTGATAAAAAGGCAACTGTGCACAAAAGTCAACTTTGACTTTTTGAGATTTTTCACCAAAATGGATTTTTAACCCTAAAATGATGTTAATGTATGATTTGAATCATCATTCATCAAGAAAAATCAAGAAAAGTGAGATAACTTGTAAAAGGGGTAACCATAAAACTTAGAAATTTTTCTAAGTTAAAAATAAAGTGGCAAAGGTACCAACTTTGGAGGACCATAACTCCTAAACCACAAGGCCATTTTTTCTCATCCAAAGATGGATTTGTAGCCCTCATTATCACCTACAAAAACTTCAACTACAAGTCATTCCAATTCATTAAGGATTTTGAGTTATGGAGTGATCAAAGTGGCTGAAAAGTGAAAAAGTCACTTTTTCCAACACTTAGTGAAATTTTCACTAAGTCAGATTTGCCTTCACTTTTTGCCAAATGTAGGGGGATTTTTCACTTGGAATCAAAAGAGATCAAAACCAAACTTGTTCAAACAGTTGTTGTATCATGTTAGGGCTTTCCAAAAGGGCCAAGAATATTGCCAAATTCAACCTACATCATGAGATACAACATTGGCAAGTTGCCTTGCTGAAATCTGTCAAGGCAAGGCAGAATTTGCATTTTGGCTCGATTTGCCAAAATCAGCCAATTGCAATTGCTCCAATCCACTTGGACACCTCAGAGGATTGAATCCAAAGGGGACAATCACTGAGCCAAGCCTCCAAGGTCCAAGGAACAAGGAATAGCATGTTGAACCTAGAGTTGCCAAAGTAGGGACAAGACTTCAAATTTGGAATGAGGCATTCAATGGAACCATCAAGGTGGCATGGACTGAGCCATTCTCATCTAAAATCAGTCAAGACTTATCCAAGACCAAGGGGACCAAAGCTCTGTGCCCTAACCTCTAGTCAATGGCTAGAGGAGACTTTCATTTCCATTGGCCAACATTGAGGAAACCTACTTACCAGCTGCCATGTACTATTCCTTGCAAAACAAACTTGCTCTATTATAAATAGAGCTCAATTGTGGTCAGTCTGAGTACACCAAAGCCATCTAACAGATGCTTTCCTCAAAATCTCTTTCTCATGGCAAAAATGCCTTTCTTAGCAAGGTAGCTATCGGGTTTTGAGTTTGAGAGCAATTCTGCACAAACCAATCACTCACACACCTCACATACATCACATATGAGCTGATCAAACACTCACATAACTTCTGAAACATCAAAATCTCAAAATCACTTGCCATCCACACAAGTTTGAAGTGAAGTTGCAGCTGAGATGCCATAAACTGATCCAGTCCATTTCAATTCAATCCAAGTGTTCAAACACACTCCATATGGTGTAGGGAAGCTGTCCAGATCATCACCACTCATCTGTAACACCTCCAAATCAAAATCACATCTGAACTTGCTGTCACGACTTGGAGGTAAGCCTAAACTTGGGCATCTCTCAATCTATGCATATTTCCTCGCACAATAATTTGGCCATATGTTCATAATCATGCATGAAATGTTTTCCCTCAATTAATTGCATTGTTTGAATCGTGTATCAAAAATCCTAGCCTTCATGCAGAAATTAGGGTTCTTGAGGTCTCTTCGTGATTTCTTGTTGTATGTTTAATTTAAATGAAATTAAAGTACATAGACATGATCGTGAGGTTGAGGCGAGCATAATGATATGTGGATTGCATGTTATAATTACGTATTCATTGAGATTGGATGGAAAATGCAAATCTGGGCAAACTGAAAAACGCGCGTGTTCTTGGTGTTGTTCTTGGCGCCATTTTCATATATTTGAATATTTGAATTTTGTGATTTTGTTTAATTGATTCAAAAATTAATTTCTCTCTGAGTTTTAATGATTTTGAGTTGATTCTTTTTTTAATAATTCACAAAAATGTTAAAATATTTTATTTTATCAAAAAATCCCAAAAATATTATTTATTTCCTATAATTGATATTTTTGTAAAGAATTAATATTTTAATTGTTTTTGACATATTAAATATTTTTTCTACATTGATTTTGCAACTTTTAATGCTTTCTAATTATTTTGTAGGTCAATACTTAATTTTTGAAGCATTAATCCAAGATCACAATTTGTTTTCCTATGTTAAACAATTTTGATCATTTTAATTGAATTTTTATTCAATTAAAACACATTTTGAAAACAAATTAGGGTTTTTGGATTAATTCAACCCTCATAAATCATTTTCAAAACACTTTGGGCCTCTATTAGAGTGTAAGACCCAATCCTTTTTTTTGACCAAATCATCTTTGGGCCTCACTTATTGTATAAGTCCCGATACCGTAAAAAAAAACAAACGGCGCGATCATCGCCTTTTCAAAAATCATCTGGGCCTCTCCTTGAGCTATAAGACCCATTCAAAACTTTTGGGCCTCTATTAGAGTGTAAGACTCAATCCCCCTTTTAACCAAAACATTTTGGGCCTCACTTATTGTATAAATCCCTCTGCGTTAAAAGAAAACCTCGGCGCGATCACCATTTTTAAACGAAAAATCATTTGGGCCTACCCTCGTGTTATAAGCCCCACTCTTTTTCTTTAAACCTTTTTGGGCCTCTTGAGAGAGTGTAAGACCCATCCCTTTGTACAGAAAACCTTTTTGGGCCCCAGTCACTTGTATAAGTCCCTCTGTACAAATTTAAACAGTGCGCTCACTGATAAAACCCTGGGCCTCTCCTTGAGTTGTAAACCCCAAATCTTTCTTTTTCAAAGCACTTTCTCCTTTGATTTTGAATATACTGTTGTTTTCAATCTTTCTTTGTTGAACAACTAACCAAACAGCATGGAAGCACTACAACCGAGTAAGTGGTTATCGCTTTCATTTATTGCTTTCATATTATAAACTGTATTGTGGGGCTGCTCACTGTAAGTCTCCTTTCATAAACTCATATCTACTGTGTAATAATAGTATAGATATTTCGAGTTTCCCCGACAACTACGTCTAGAACTAGGTGACGCCGTTTCACTTATTCGTAGAAATAGACGCCTAGATCCCCAATAGGAGCACCAGATACAGTCTTCTCTTCGGCTGTCCTCCTTAGGAATCGTCAAGAAGCTCTACTCCCCAAGATGAATGTATTCTCCGTGAATGGCATCTTTGAGTTTCTTCCCAATTCTCGAACTTTCCTGACTTGATCTATTCCTTGTGGATAGCTTGCCTTGAATGTCTCGGGGTTTGGGTACCCACTACGGTCATAATCTTAGACCTTAACTAAGGAACCCTCTTTAAAAGCTAAAAGTCGCTGGATAGTAAACCTCGCACGTTTACCAGTGGTTTTCATCTTTAAAAGAGTTATCTCTCCTAATGGAAAGGAGATGATAGACCCACGGGCTTCTTAAAAGCATCGGCCTCCTCTTGGGCATTATTCAAGGACCCTACGGCTTCTTAGAAGTATTCACAGCCTCCTCTTAGGCTTCGTATAATGATCTCTTCCTCCGGGAATGATAGCCTCCTCTTGGGCTTCATACAAGGACCCGTCGGCTTCTTAAAAGATTCCAGCCTCCTCTTGGGCTTCATACAAATTGTCCCGACGACCTCCTAGAGGTATAGGAACAGAACCTAGTCATCCTCATAGAACAATCCTTTCGTAGAGTCTACTACTGTTTCTCGAAGCATAGTACAAAAGATAAAACTCTAGACTTGGACAGTCTAACTTCCTTGAGTCTCAAAGACATTCTCAAGCACCCTTCGTTAAATAGGAAGGAAACCCGCAGACTCGGATAGTCTCAATACCCTTTGGATTTCCTGTTTCCTCAAAGAGAAGGAAACATCCCGGATCCTTGGATCAAATCCTTGAGTACAGTGTTACTCATATAAGAACTGATTTTCTCTTTTAAATCAGTATATTGGATTTGTCACTCAACTGAAACAGTTACAATAGCCTCCATCTCGGGCTTCGTACGAGATACCAAAATTCTCCCCAGTGGAGTCAAAACAACCTTTTAGCCTCTCTCTCAGGCTTTGTATGAGACACAAAAGATTCCCTCGTTGAGTCAATCACCCATTTTTTTGCCTCCATCTCGGGCCTCGTACGAGATATAAATCCCTTAAGCAAGAGTCGAACTCTTTGCTAGCCTCCTCTTAGGCGTTGTATAACGATATGCCCCACTAGGTCAAAAACCTTTAGCCTCTCTCTCGGGCTTTGTACGAGACACAAAATAGCCTCCTCTTAGGCTTTGTATAATGATTTTCCTAGCGAAAATTAGCCTCCTCTTAGGCTTTGTATAAGAAAACCACTGGTTGATCCAATCAACCTTTTAGCATCAAAGCTTTGCCTCGTTCACAGTACACAAACATCAACAACTCCTTTCCCTTCATCTAATCGCTATAAGCGGCAAGCCTTTGGATCATCTACATCCATGCCACTGTCCCTCTTTTAGCATGAGAAATTCCTAAGGAAAGATGGCATTGCTCTACACTGAGTTAAAGTCTTCTCCTTCAGGTTAAAACCCTTTCTTCGGAAATTATGGCATTGCTCGGATCCGCGTATCCCAGTTAAAGTAATTCTCCTTCTCCCCTCTTTAGAGATGACAAATTCTCTCTAAAAACCGAGGTCTTTCAGCTTCACGTCTTGGGCTTTGAACAAGACACAAATAGACCTTTCAGCTTCACATCTTGGGCTTTAAACAAGATACAAATTACCTTTCGCTTCACGTCTTGGGCTTTAAACAAGACACCAAAAACCAATTTCCTCCCATAGAATAGGAGGAACTACAAACGCTCTGATTTCCCTGTTACAGTAAACGGGAATACATAGGCATAAGATCGAAAGAAAAGATCTTAGCGAGCGCAATCAACAAAAAACCCAAATCTCATATCTCCATCAATTAAAAGCAGTAATTCAAAAGCATCAGTCCTAACATCCTAATCCTTATTCCCCGCCAGAAACCCTTTGCCTGGAAAAAAGAAAGAAAGAACCGTATTGGCGAAATACGAATAACCAGTACAAAAGCCCCCCCACATTGATAGCATCCGTAACCTAACAGACCGCTGTTTAAACTCAGTATGCAAGCAGGGTTAATTGGAGACATCTATTTCCCTTCCTTATTCAGCTCACAATAGGATAAAAAATGAATCGACATGTAGTTTTAAGCTCAACCGCAGAGAGCGACCAACGCTTAAGAACCGCGTCCAAAATCGCTCGCTACAGAAAAGTGGCGCCCACCGTAGGGCCAGTTTTTATTTCTGTCTGTTTTCCTTGTAAAATGGCGACTCTGCTGGGGAGTTTCCTTTTCTGCCTTAGGGCATCATCCCTGTTTTCCACGGAAAATGGGAACTCTACCGAAGAGAAAGATTGACCTATGTTGGTCCATCTCTTAGGCAGGGAACCACAGATTGGGGCTTTCGCCGGGGAACCCATTTCTGTCAGGAACTTAAGAATTGTAGCTTTATAAGTCTAGGATGATTAGGACAAATATATATATACTGCTTTTCCTAATTGCTATACGTGTTTATTTTTCTGCTACTGGGAATGCGTGTGATGCCGCATGTGGTGAGATTGAGTATACACTTAAGAAAAGCCAACCTTTTTCGTAGTGCGGAAGCTATCGGAAATAGCTGTTACGCGATACTACCCTCATTTGAGGCTGGTGATCTATTCTCGGTGAATGACACTTACTCTAAGATTGCACACAACTCGCTGGCGATCCGCTTGTTGTTTTGCTTTCCTGGGAGGAGCTGATGATAATGAGTACAGGTACAAAAATCACCCTAGTATAAACCTTTGGGGATGGGTAGAGCCTTGACTTCATGACAACGACCCTTTGACCCCATGTTTTTTTCTATGTTTTTGTGTGCTGCATTCATGCATCCATTTAATAAAACATTAAAACATTCAAAAAACTTTCTCTTCTAGTCTCTCTGTTTTTCAAATTAAACTAAGACTGTGATTGCAAATATCAGAGAAAAAGATTGCATTAATGGATTTCAGTAGAAGGAGAACTCACCAGTATACCTTCAAGGTTCCAAAACTAGGGGATTTGAGAAAGTTAGCAAGGATGATCGTTAACCCAGAGGCTTTCAGAGCCAAGCACGGTGGTTTGCTACCACTGTTAAGAGTCCATGTGATTAAGGGGATCATGGACGCGCTCATTCAGTTCTACGATCCGGTTTATCATTGTTTCACATTCCCGGATTACCAGCTAGCACCAACGCTGGAGGAGTATTCTCATCTGACTAATTTACATATCACAGATGGAGCTCCATTTTCTGGACTGGAAGAAATTCCAAAGAATCAGACTATTGCAAGAGCAATTCATTTGGACGAGTCTGAGGTCAGGACTCACATGATTACTATGGGTGGCATCTAAGGTTTTCCAGCCCAGTTCCTGACAAAGAAAGCTCTGTACTTTGCTAGTATAGGGAACGGGACTGCTTTTGAAAGCATCTTTGTCTTGCTCACCTACGGGTTATTTTTGTTTCCCAACATCAATAACTTCGTCGATATCAACGCTATTAAGGTTTTTCTCATTGGAAACCCTGTGCAGACTTTGCTCGCAGATGCGTATCATTCTGTACACTTGGGAAATTTGTACAGTGGAGGGGAGATCACATGCTGTGTGCCTTTGCTCTACAAATGGTTTATCTCTCACTTGCCCAAGTCTGCCGCTTTTTGGGATTGCAAGAGTGTCTTACGTTGGTCGCAGAAGATCATGTCTCTCACCAATTCAGATATAGATTGGTGTAATAGGATTTATGAGGGAATCAGAATCATTGACCGTTGTGGAAACTTCCCCAGCGTACCCCTCATAGGAACTAAAGGAGGAATCAACTATCATCCGATATTAGTTCTTCGTCAATTTGGATACCCGATGAGACACATCCCACTGGGTGTTCATCTGGAAGGTTTTTTCTTCAAAGAAGGAGAAAACGACAGAGCACTAAAGATGGAAATAGTGCATGCTTGGAAACAGGTTCATAAGAAAGGACGAGAGTCTCTGGGAAAACCGGACTGTATCTCGGTGGAGCCTTATCTCCATTGGGTACAAACTAGAGCTCTCAAGCTAAAGATGCCTTATCCTCGTTACGGAATTCTTCCACCGAGGGAAACTGTCATGTACTTCATGACGGAAACTGAAAGGCTTCAGGTTACTCTCAACAAAGTTCAAAAGGAAAGAAGGTCTTGGAAGAACAAGTACCGCACCCTCGACGTAGAGTGTATCCAAATACAACAACTACTGAAAGAGAAAGATGCTCTGATTGAAATTTTGGAGCAGCACGCTGTAGAGAATCAAGATGACCAAAGGAATTTGCTCACTCCTTTCACTTGGCAAAGGAATGACAACCCAACAACGGCCCAAGCGCCCCGGTCAAAGAAAAGGAAAATACCAGAGTCAGCACCCGGTTTCTCCTCAGAGAGGACTCGGGACCCATTAGTTTAGGTTTCTGTTTCTGCACTTTGTAATCTACTGTATTTCCATTTCTGTAATCCTTTGGAATTTCAATAAAAAGGGGTTTCCCCACTGTTTAATATTTGCAATCTAATTGTCGAAGTTTATTTTAATTAAACCTAAAAACAATTAATATAATCATTGCATTCATCATTCTCACATCGCGTATTCTTCTTACCTACGAATCTCACGTTTGTGTCTCAATTCTAGAGTCAAACTGTCTCATTCGTATAATACTCGGGCCAATCGTCAGAAAAAGATGGATGATCTTGAGGAAGAAAACAGAGAGTTAAAAGAAGAGATCGACACTCTGAGAGAGGATATGAGAAAGCTTCGTAACGACATGCAAGCCATGGCAGAAGCTCAGCTACAAAGAACTGTGATCTCAGAGATCACCTCAACGCCCATCATAGAAAAGTATGATCCTAGGTATCAGATACCGAAAGATCGTCCTTGGGGCATGCCTGTTAACTATATCCCGGAAGGATATGTTTCGCCGATCACTGAAGATCAGGGAATCGCAACAGAAGCCGCTGGGCCTGAAGGTTACAAACTTCAGGAAAGCGAAGATGCTAGGGGCATACTCAAGACTCCTGAAGGTTACAAACTTCGGGAAGCGCCAAGACTTACTGCCGTAGTCACGGTACCACCCCCTGTGGTGCACACTGTCCCGGAAGGACAGATTCCACCAACACCTTCTGGTAAGAAGGAAACTATGTTTGACAGAATGGAGGAATTCCAGGAGCAGTTCTTGGAAATGCAGAAAGAGCTGCAAGCCATTCGCGGTCAGGATCTATTTGGAAAGGACGCCGCAGACCTCTGCTTGGTCCCAAATGTGAAAGTCCCGCACAAGTTCCAAGTGCCCGACTTTGAAAAATACAAGGGTAACTCTTGCCCTCAGAGCCATCTGGTGATGTACGCTCGGCGGATGTCAGCTCAGACGGAGAATCAGGACCTACTGGTTCATTACTTCCAGGATAGTTTAACCGGTGCCGCACTCAAATGGTACATGGGTTTAAACCGTGCCACGATCAGTACTTTCAGAGATCTTGGCACTGCCTTCGTCCAACAATACAAGTACAATTTGGACATGGCACCCGACAGAGATCAACTCAGATCAATGTCGCAAAAGGACAAGGAAACCTTTAAGGAGTATGCTCAAAGGTGGCGTGAAATTGCCGCTCAAATTTGTCCACCTCTTGAGGAAAAAGAGATGACAAAGATCTTCTTAAAGACCTTAAGCTCATTTTACTATGACCGAATGGTTGCCAGTGCGCCCAGTGATTTCACCGAAATGGTCGGCATGGGTGTACGTCTTGAGGAAGCCGTCCGAGAAGGACGTTTGGTAAAAGACACTGGATCAACGAGCGGTACTAAAAAATACGGTAGTGCTCTCCCTAAGAAAAAAGAGCAAGATATTGGGAATATCTCTCTCGGAAAGCAAAGGCGACGTTATCAGCCAGTGGCAGCTGTTACTCCTGCTATCGGCCCCGCGCCTGTTCCTATGTATCAACCTCAGGTTGCGCAGAGCCAACCTGACCAACAAAGGACACAATAGCCTCTTCAGCAGGCTCGTCCTCCATATAACAGTAACCGTACAACACGGCCACCAGGATTTGATCCTATACCTGTAACGTACGCAGAGCTGTTTCCGTTACTGCTGGCTAAGAGGCACATTCAGACTAAGTCTCCCCTTTCAGTTCCGGAAAATCTGCCTTTTTGGTTTAAAGCGGATCAAACATGTCCTTATCATCAAGGAGGTTCAGGGCATAACATTGAGACTTGCCTCAGTTTTAAATCTGACGTGCAAAAGCTTGTTAGGAGCGGGCTCTTATCTTTTAAAGATACGAATCCTAATGTTCTTACGAACCCGCTGCCTCAACACGAGAAAGCTGCAGTCAATCTGATTGAGAAAGAGACTAACAATGTCTATTAAATTCACGATGTACTCTTATTGGAGACCAATATGGTCAAGATGCATTGTAGACAGAGTGGATATGGCCATGTGCCACCTCATAACTATCACCAGTGTGATATCTGCTCTAAAGATAACCAGGGATGTTCTGTAGTGCAAGCAGCTCTGCAGGAACAGATGGATCTCGGATGGATCCAAGAGCACCGAGTTCATGGAGTTAACATGGTCTCTATGAATTCTAACGTCATTCAAAGCCACGACATCCGTGTGATGAATGTCAACTTGGTGGCGATGCACTCAAGGCAAAGCCAGTATCATAATCTGCCGCGGCACGATTACAGTTCCTGTCTGATTTGCTCGGTAAACAAACAGGGATGCTCTTTCATACAAGAGGCCCTCCAGCGTCAGATGGATCTTGGATGGATCCAAGACTACCATGATAGGAACTCCTATCAAATCAATATGGTTCAGATCTTTGACATCCGCGTGATGAATACCAATCTGGTAGAGTTACATGCTGAGCAGGTCTGACTCAAATTCTTAATATCACACGATTATCAAAACTGTAAAGCAGGTTGCGAAAACGATCGAGGTTGTACCCTTGTCCAGGAGGCACTTCAGCACTTGTTAAATCACTGGTGGATGCCAATCTATATGGACGAAGATACTCAGCAGATTAGTATCAATAACAGGAATCCTACTCGTCGTCAAAGTCAGGATGTCCGATCAATGGAAGGTAACCTAGTGAGGTTACATTGTATTCAAAGTGGGCGTGGCCAGGTGCCACCACACAACTATGACAGTTGTAGCGTCTGTGCAAAAAGTAACCAAGGGTGTTACCTTGTGAGAGCAGCTCTTCAGGGTCAGTTCGATCATGGAGAAATTCGTCCATATCCGGGTTCAGGACCCATCATTTGGTCGCCGAACTACCTTGCCGATCAAGTTGAGGATGTTGTCACGATCTCTGGTCATCACCAGACCAGGGATGTTTTTGCCATCATCCCTCTACTTGACGAATCTAAAGTTCCCAACCAGGAACGGATCGAGGTTACTTATGACGGTCAGAAAAATCAGAAGGTTCCCATAGTCATCTATCTACCGAGGCCACTACCGTATGAATCAGCTAAGGCAATCCCTTACAAATACGGTGCAACAATAATCGAGAATGGAAAGGAAATTCCATTACCCTCCGTCGTGAATATTGCAGACATCAGTCGTGTAACACGGAGCGGTCGAGTCTTCAACCGAGGGGTTGGAGAATCCAACAAAGAAAAGGAACTTCAGGCGGAAATTCCTGATCCACCAGTCAGTCAATCTGGTAATCCCGACTTTTCAAAAGACAAGGATGAGACGCTAAAGCTCATCCAAAGGAGTGAATATAACATTGTTGATCAACTGTTACAGACTCCTTCAAAGATCTCAGTATTATCACTGTTACTCAGTTCAGACGCACACAGAGAGGCTCTACAGAAAGTCTTGGAGCAAGCCTTTTGGAACAAGATGTAACAATCAGACAGTTTGATAGTATTGTCTCTAACATCACTCCCTGCAATAATTTGGGATTTAGTGATGAGGAATTACCTGAAGAGGGTCGCCGTCATAACATGGCGCTCAACATTACGGTTAACTGCCAGGGCGATGCTTTAGCCAACGTACTGGTAGACACAGGGTCAGCCCTGAATGTTATGCCGAAGTCCACTTTGACGCAATTATCATTTAAGGGCCCTCCGATGAGAATCAGCGAGGTCGTCGTCAAAGCATTCGACGGATCCAGAAAAACAGTTATCGGCGAAGTTGATCTTCCCATAACTATTGGTCCTCACACTTTCCAAATCACTTTCCAGGTCATGGACATCCGGGCAACATACAGTTGTTTATTAGGAAGACCTTGGATACATCAGGCTGGAGTGGTTACTTCAACCCTCCACCAAAAGCTAAAGTTCGTCAAGAACGATCAACTTGTCACGGTTTGTGGGGAACAAGCCTTGCTCATGAGTAACTTATCATCATCTACTTGTGTGGAACCCGAGGAGGTTATTGGAACTCAGTTCCAAGCACTATCGGTGAGCAAGAACGATAAATCCGAAGAAGGAACTTCAATTTCTTCATACAAAGATGCTATCAAAGCGGTCGAGAGTACCGATACGACAGGATGGGGACGACTTGTCATTCCTATTGACAATAAAACAAAGAAGGGTCTTGGTTTTTCTGCAACCTGTACCCAGACGGCCGCCAACGATGAAAGTCTTCATCCCCTTCAAAACTTCTTCCACAGTGGAGGTTTTCTCCACCCAGTGTCTCAGACAGTTCATGCTATCAATGAGGAAGATCCCTCTGACACAGATGAAGAATGGAAGTCCTACCTTAACAAGGACGGCTATATGTCTCAGGAAGAGGTACCTATGCCTTTGTGCTTTCCTACAGAAAGTCCGAGATTTATACCAAGATCAGATGTCGAAATGATCTACGGAGATTGTGATCCGGAAGGATGCCGTGCTCCGCCAAATTCATTAGAGGAAGACACTCCGATGAAAGACAACTTTGACTACAATTACTATGGCCCGATGGATGGCCTGCCAATGTGGCAGCCTTACCCAGGAAACTTGGGACAAGAAAGTCAGCCGAGTAATGAAACTCAGCTGAGCGTCATTGAACAGAATACCTGTGTCCCCGCCATGTCATGGGATCAACACTCAGGTCATTCGGAGACTACTCAACATGAAGATGAATTCGCAACGTTCGCAGGACTTGAATTCATCAACTATGCTTTTCCTGAGGTCAACGTCATCGAAAGGGATGATTTCTCCAGTTCCAAAGAAGTTTGGGACACTTTGGGACAACCAAGTGGAAAATACGACTTTATCGTCAAGTACACTGCTCCCGAAAGCTCTCGTATCAGGCTCGAAGATATCCAGTCAACTGGATGGGGAGATACAGCTGAGAGCACAAATGCTATGCAAAATGCAATAGAGGAATTTTCCTACGACAGTTCTGCCTGGGAGACAGATTCCAATGATCCTGCTCCACCAGAAATCAGCGTCATTTCTGAAGACAAATCAAGGAAGGTGCCAGACTTTGTGATTCACCGAGGAGTTCGCCGCCAGTGGGTTGCTGTCGAGGTTCCGAAGGTCGTTCGTCAGTCAAAGTAATTGCCATCTTTAAACCTTTCACCCTGCCCAGGTGAAACAGATGTTTTGATAGGGCTCGCTTTCTATAAATTTCCCTCTTCGCTTTGCCCAAAGCGACAGAGTTTTGTTTTATAGGGCTGTAGTTTCAAGATTCGACTTGTTCATTAATAAAATAACGTCGTTCTGTAATTTCCGCATTAATTGCTGTTTTCTCTTTTTGTTTTTTCAGAAAATGGTAATCCTAAAAAATAATTCAAAAATAAAAACAAGCAGTAAAATAAATACACTGCACACACTTGCATTTTCTCTATCTCTTCTAAACGCGAATCATCACGTCATGCAGATTGCTTGTTTTATACCCCGTTGAAACATACGATTCAATGCCTTCTCCCAACTTTGAGTTCCCGGTATTCGAGGCTGAAGAAGAAAATGACAACGAAATTCCAGAAGAGATCTCCCGACTACTCAGACAAGAGGAAAGGTCCATTGAACCTCACAAAGAACCGTTGGAAACGGTAAACCTGGGTTCAGAGCAAGAGAGAAAAGAAATCAGGATCGGAGCACTGCTCAGTCCAACTGCCAGAGAGGGTTTGATAAAGCTTCTCAAAGAATTCCCCGATGTATTCGCTTGGTCCTATCAAGATATGCCAGGGTTGGATACCAGCATCGTGGAACATCACTTACCGCTAAGATCGGAATGTCCGCCAATAAAGCAAAGGTTGAGACGCACTCACCCGGACATGGCCATCAAAATCAAAGAGGAGGTACAGAAACAGATCGACGCGGGTTTCCTTGCCACATCTGAATATCCTCGATGGTTAGCCAACATCGTACCCGTTCCCAAAAAGGATGGAAAGGTCAGAATGTGTGTTGAATACAGAGATCTGAACAAGGCAAGTCCAAAGGACGACTTTCCTTTACCACACATTGACATGCTGGTAGACAGTACAGCAAAGTTCAAAGTATTCTCCTTCATGGATGGATTCTCGGGCTATAACCAGATCAAAATGGCGCCGAAAGACATGGAGAAAACTTCGTTCATAACCCCATGGGGTACCTTTTTTTACAAGGTAATGCCGTTCGGTTTGAAGAATGTCGGGGCAACCTATCAAAGGGCCATGACTACTCTGTTCCATGACATGATACATAAGGAAATCGAGGTATATGTCAATGATTTGATTGCAAAATCAAGAACAGAGGAGGAGCACGTTGAACATCTGTCAAAATTGTTCGAACGTCTAAGAAAATTCAAGCTCCGCTTGAATCCCAACAAGTGCACCTTCGGTGTCCGTTCGGGGAAACTACTAGGGTTCATCGTCAGCCAGAAAGGAATTGAAGTTGATCCTGACAAGGTCAAGGCCATTCAAGAAATGCCTTCTCCGAAAACTGAAAAACAAGTCAGAGGATTCCTGGGACGTTTGAACTACATCTCCAGATTCATATTCCTTATGACCGCCACTTGTGCGCCGATTTTCAAGTTACTCAAAAAGAACCAGGATTGCGTTTGGTCAGAAGATTGCCAAACCACCTTCGACAGTATTAAGGAATATCTGTTGAATCCTCCGATTCTATCACCTCCAGTGGAAGGAAGACCACTAATCATTTACCTCACAGTCCTAGAGGACTCAATGGGATGTGTACTTGGCCAACAAGACGAAACTAAAAGGAAAGAGTCTGCCATTTACTATCTAAGCAAGAAATTCACCGACTGCGAGACTCGGTACACGATGCTTGAGAAAACTTGTTGCGCTTTGGCTTGGGCAGCCAAATGTCTTCGCCAGTACATGATTCATCATACTACTTGGTTGGTCTCCGAAATGGATCCAATCAAGTACGTTTTCGAAAAACCTGCTCTCACGGGAAGGATTGCCCGTTGGCAGATGTTATTATCAGAATATGACATAGAGTACCACGCTCAGAAAGCCGTTAAGGGAAGTATTTTAGCCGATCATTTAGCTCATCAACCGATTGACAATCAAGAATTAATCGGGTTTGACTTCCCAGACGAAGATGTCATGTATCTAAAGATGAAAGATTGCGATGAACCGCTACCCAATGAAGGGCCAGAACCAGGTTCCCAGTGGGGACTTATCTTTGACGGAGCAGTCAATCATTATGGAAACAGAATTGGGGCAATCATTGTTACCCCTCAGGGTTCCCACATTCCTTTCACTGCCAGACTTACGTTCAAATGTACGAACAATGAGGCCGAATACGAAGCATGTATTATGGGTCTCGAAGAAGCGATTGATTTAAGGATCAAAAACTTGGACGTATACGGCGATTCAGCCCTGGTTATTAACCAGATAAAAGGAGATTGGAACACATACCAATCAGGATTGATTCCTTACAAAGACTATGCAAGAAGGTTGTTACCCTTCTTCAACAGAGTCGACTTTCATCACATCCCTCGTGATGAGAATCACATGGCTGATGCATTAGCCACTCTCTCTTCCATGATTAGTGTAGGTCGATGGAATGACATACCTAAGATCAACATCATGCGCCTTGAACGGCCCGCTTACATCTTCGCGATTGAAGCAGTCATAGACGACAGACCTTGGTATTACGATATCAAATGCTTCCTTCAGAAACAAGAGTACCCATCTGGGGCACTCAGAAAAGACAGGAAAACCCTCAGAAGATTGGCTGGAAACTTCTTCCTGAGCGGTGACACTCTTTATAAGAGATATTTTGACATGGTCTTGCTCCGATGTGTCGACAGACCAGAAGCAGACATGCTCATGAAAGAAATTCATGAAGGATCCTTTGGCACTCATGCCAACGGACACACAATGGCCAGAAAAATTCTGAGAGCAGGGTACTATTGGTTGACCATGGAATCCGACTGCTACAAGTACATGAGGAGGTGTCACAAGTGTCAGATATACTCCGACAAAATTCATGTACCGCCATCACATCTCAAAGTTCTTTCTTCCCCGTGGCCATTTTCCATATGGGGAATCGACATGATTGGTATGATTGAGCCCAAGGCTTCAAACGGACATCGGTTCATCCTTGTAGCCATTGACATTTCATCAAGTGGGTCGAAGCAGCGTCATTCGCCAATGTAACCTGACAAGTGGTGGTCCGATTTATCAAAAACAATATCATCTGCCGTTATGGTGTTCCAAGCGAGATCATTACTGATAATGGATCTAACTTGAACAATAAGATGATGAAAGAGTTATGCGCTAAGTTCAAGATTGAACACCATAACTCATCTCCCTACCGACCCAAGATGAACGGAGTGGTAGAAGCGGCTAACAAGAACATCAAGACGATCGTTCAAAAGATGGTTGTAACCTATAAAGACTGGCACGAGATGTTACCTTTTGCTCTTCATGGTTATCGCACATCTGTCCGCACTTCAACAGGGGCAACCCCTTTCTCTCTAGTATATGGCATGGAGGCAGTGCTTCCCATAGAAGTAGAGATCCCGTCAATCAGGGTATTGATGAAAGCTAAGCTCACCGAAGCTGAATGGTGTCAAAGTCGACACGACGAACTGAACCTGATCGAAGAAAAGAGAATCACGGCACTATGCCACGGTCAGTTATATCAACAGAGAATGAAAAGGGCGTTCGACAAAAAGGTCCAACCTCGTATTTTCAGAAAAGGAGACCTCGTACTCAAGAAGATACAATCATTTCTCACTGATTCCCAAGGCAAATGGACCCCGAATTATGATGGCCCCTATGTGGTCACGAAAGTTTTCTCAGGCGGCGCCTTGAGACTTGCAACCATGGACGGAGAGGAATTTGCCTACCCCACGAATGTTGATGTAGTCAAGAAATACTTCGCCTAAACTAAAAAAAAAAAAACGTCTCGGTGGATTGAAAACCCGAAAGGGCGGTCCAGGCAAAAGTTAGAGACATGAAAAAAAAGAATCATCCCGATGGATTGGAAATCTCATAGTACAATCCAGGCAAAAGTTAGGGATAATGGCAAGTAACTATGTTCAACAGAGGCAAGTCCCTCAGCAGTAGTTACATCATCTATCGGAGGAAATCTCCAGTCAAAGGTCATCTTCGACGGAAGCTCAGGATGTCCCGAACTCAAAGTTGGTAGAAGGATAGTGGTCGTTATGTTTCAACGTAGCCCTTTTCCCTGTAAATTACCATTTTCTAACTTTGTAAATACTCTTTGGAATCACGCGTTTGGCTGATCTCCATCTTATCAATAAAATTTGAGCCCTTGTGCTTTTGTTTGTAATTCTTAACTTGTTTTAGCTTTACAGAACGATGTTGTTTAAACTTAATCAGCGATTCTTGAAATAAAACAAAAATGAATTTACTTGTTAAAACTTTTTCTGCTTTTAAATTAAAGATGGCATTTCTTTTGACTGTTGAACATCAGAAGAACATTGATTGCTTCTCCCGAAGTAAGCGAATTTCAAAGTGCAGAATCAAAGTACTTATTCTAAGCCAGTACTCCTGAATGAAGGGATCAACTGTGTCAGAGACCTTGTTTCGTCTGACACGCCTCGGTCGAGTTCTCATCTCCTAAGCCCGATCAACATAGCTCCCAACGGGACTATCTCTCCTAAGCGAGGTGGAATTTCTATTTTGAATCAACGGTACTTCTTCGCCCCGCGATGGCCGAGTATCCAATTGTGTTCATCCATTAGTCTGTATGTCGCGTCTGTTTTGTCAGCATATACATACATACTTCATGCATTTTTGATTTGCATTTACATTTCATATTGCATCACTAACACTTGAGTCGGTCTTGTCCCCCTAGTGATAAACAGTTTTCTCAATCGAGTTTGTCAGTTCTTTCCTCGTCAGGAAGTGTTGCGTCTGCACAATCTCGCCACCAGTGTATCTTTAAATCAGAGTCGGCACTTGGCCACTTTGATAACTTGAACCTCTGAAAGATCAGAGAACCTTCAATAAACATCACTCTTCGCCATTGAAGATGATATCCTTGCTTTCCCGGATTAAGGAAAATCCACAGAGAAAGCCTCGTGATCAGAGATTCGGCAGCATGCCAGTTTTGCTCCGAAAAGTCATTGATGAAAAGGTCATTGGCACCTCAAAACTGGATCCCATCATATGGCATTTCTCCGGGAAGATCCCGAGAAAAGTATGATGTAACCCCAAACAAAAACAGTCTCTCAAGAGACTCGCTTTCCCCAGTAGAATCGACAAATGGCGTCTCCAAAACAGAGAAGTTTGTACAACTCTACAACTCAGACGAATGGGTTCCCCAGCAAGTCTGACATCAAAACCTTTTCCACTCAAATGGCATCTCCCCAGGAAAATTCGGCGAGAAGTTTGAGGAAAGCCGCTATGAATAGTGTCCCTTGTCAGTAAAGTTTATTGACAAAAGAAACTAAGACCAGTTCCTGGTAAGAAACCAGGATCGAGGGGAAGTTTAAATCAGAAACTAAGACCAGTTCTTGGTAGGAAACCAGGATCGAGGGGAAGTTCAAATCAGAAACTAAGACCAGTTCCTTGGTAGGAAACCGAGAACGAGGGGAGGTTTATTTTAAAAGAAAACTGAGACCAGTTCCTTGGCTGAAGACCAGGATCGAGGGGAAGTTTACCTTTTCTAAGCATCATTGCTTAGTTAAAGAAGATGAATGTGTAAGCTACCATTCATAACCACCATCAAAATTTCGGATATTCCGATATTTAATCCTCTTGCACCCCGAATGCTCGAATCCCTTCGTCATTCATACCTTCGGGTCCAAGAAGATTAAATAGGGGCATCTGTAATACCCTAAATTTTGACCACTTAGATTTCCCATCATTGTGAAAATCATCATCACAATATGGATGTACCTTTATGCTTCATCAGTCTCCCCAAAGATGGGTGAGCATCCAATACAATCAAAATTAGGGTTTCAAGCCCTCTCTGAGCTTTAGACAAAGGATCAATCAAGAAATGACATGATCTTCAACTTGTCTAATCTCTCAAACATCCACAAAGGATCAAAAGGACTCCTACTTCAAGGATTAAGCACAAGATTGCTCCCTTCTAGGTGGATCAAGTCTCAAGATCGACAGTGTCACCAAATTAGGGTTTTGGTCAACCAGGGCCTCTAGATGGAAATTTTCATCTGGACATAAGGCAATGATCCAAAACATGACCTAATATACTTCATGGAACCTCATGAACCCATGCATCAAGTCAATTTTGCCTCAGGGGATGCATTCATCAAAAATCAGGAATTAGGGTTTCTTGACCTAATTCACCCCTAAGTTGACTTTTGGGACAAACCATGAGCCAAGACCTCAAGAGATGATTTGAGGGTCTCTAATACACCATATTGATCCATTTGGAACAATGGATTGATCCAAGAAGTTTGAGCAACAAGTCTCAATTTCATCTGCACCACAATTAGGGTTTTAAGGGAAAAGTCAACTGTAACTTTGACTTTTGACCAAGACATGCTCCCAAACCCTAATACATGATTGAATATACCCTATGACACCCATGGAACATGTCCATCAAGTTTGATTTAGGTCAAGGACATGATTTCCTGAAGAATTGCACAGTTTGGAATTCATCTGATAAAAAGTCAACTGTGCACAAAAGTCAACTTTGACTTTTTGAAATTTTTCACCAAAATGGATTTTTAACCCTAAAATGATGTTAATGTATGATTTGAATCATCATTCATCAAGAAAAATCAAGAAAAGTGAGATAACTTGTAAAAGGGGTAACCATAAAACTTAGAAATTTTTCTAAGTTAAAAATAAAGTGGCAAAGGTACCAACTTTGGAGGACCATAACTCCTAAACCACAAGGCCATTTTTTCTCATCCAAAGATGGATTTGTAGCCCTAATTATCACCTACAAAAACTTCAACTACAAGTCATTCCAATTCATTAAGTATTTTGAGTTATGGAGTGATCAAAGTGGCTGAAAAGTGAAAAAGTCACTTTTTCCAACACTTAGTGAAATTTTCACTAAGTCAGATTTGCCTTCATTTTTTGCCAAATGTAGGGGGATTTTTCACTTGGAATCAAAAGAGATCAAAACCAAACTTGTTCAAACAGTTGTTGTATCATGTTAGGGCTTTCCAAAATGGCCAAGAACATTGCCAAATTCAACCTACATCATGAGATACAACATTGGCAAGTTGCCTTGCTGAAATCTGTCAAGGCAAGGCAAAATTTGCATTTTGGCTCGATTTGCCAAAATCAGCCAAATGCAATTGCTCCAATCCACTTGGACACCTCAGAGGATTGAATCCAAAGGGGACAATCACTGAGCCAATCCTCCAAGGTCCAAGGAACAAGGAATAGCATGTTGAACCTAGAGTTGCCAAAGTAGGGACAAGACTTCAAATTTGGAATGAGGCATTCAATGGAACCATCAAGGTGGCATGGACTGAGCCATTCTCATCTAAAATCAGTCAAGACTTATCCAAGACCAAGGGGACCAAAGCTCTGTGCCCTAACCTCTAGTCAATGGCTAGAGGAGACTTTCATTTCCATTGGCCAACATTGAGGAAACCTACTTACCAGCTGCCATGTACTATTCCTTGTAAAACAAACTTGCTCTACTATAAATAGAGCTCAATTGTGGTCAGTTTGAGTACACCAAAGCCATCTAACAGATGCTTTCCTTAAAATCTCTTTCTCTTGGCAAAAATGCCTTTCTTAGCAAGGTAGCTATCGGGTTTTGAGTTTGAGAGCAATTATGCACAAACCAATCACTCACACACCTCACATACATCACATATGAGCTGATCAAACACTCACATAACTTCTGAAACATCAAAATCTCAAAATCACTTGCCATCCACACAAGTTTGAAGTGAAGTTGCAGCTGAGATGCCATAAACTGATCCAGTCCATTTCAATTCAATCCAAGTGTTCAAACACACTCCATATGGTGTAGGGAAGCTGTCCAGATCATCACCACTCATCTGTAACACCTCCAACTCAAAATCACATATGAACTTGCTGTCACGACTTGGAGGTAAGCCTAAACTTGGGCATCTCTCAATCTATGCATATTTCCTCGCACAATAATTTGGCCATATGTTTATAATCATGCATGGAATGTTTTCCCTCAATTAATTGCATTGTTTGAATCGTGTATCAAAAATCCTAGCCTTCATGCAAAAATTAGGGTTCTTGAGGTCTCTTCGTGATTTCTTGTTGTATGTTTAATTTAAATGAAATTAAAGTACATAGACATGATCGTGAGGTTGAGGCGAGCATAATGATATGTGGATTGCATGTTATAATTACGTATTCATTGAGATTGGATGGAAAATGCAAATCTGGGCAAACTGAAAAACGCGCGTGTTCTTGGTGTTGTTTTTGGCGCCATTTTCATATATTTAAATATTTGAATTTTGTGATTTTGTTTAATTGATTCAAAAATTAATTTCTCTCTGAGTTTTAATGATTTTGAGTTGATTCTTTTTTTAATAATTCACAAAAATGTTAAAATATTTTATTTTATCAAAAAATCCCAAAAATATTATTTATTTCCTATAATTGATATTTTTGTAAAGAATTAATATTTTAATTGTTTTTGACATATTAAATATTTTTTCTACATTGATTTTGCAACTTTTAATGCTTTCTAATTATTTTGTAGGTCAATACTTAATTTTTGAAGCATTAATCCAAGATCACAATTTGTTTTCCTATGTTAAACAATTTTGATCATTTTAATTGAATTTTTATTCAATTAAAACACATTTTGAAAACAAATTAGGGTTTTTGGATTAATTCAACCCTCATAAATCATTTTCAAAACACTTTGGGCCTCTATTAGAGTGTAAGACCCAATCCTTTTTTTTGACCAAATCATCTTTGGGCCTCACTTATTGTATAAGTCCCGATACCGTCAAAAAAAACAAACGGCGCGATCATCGCCTTTTCAAAAATCATCTAGGCCTCTCCTTGAGCTATAAGACCCATTCAAAACTTTTGGGCCTCTATTAGAGTGTAAGACCCAATCCCCCTTTTAACCAAAACATTTTGGGCCTCACTTATTGTATAAGTCCCTCTGCGTTAAAAGAAAACCTCGGCGCGATCGCCATTTTTAAACGAAAAATCATTTGGGCCTACCCTCGTGTTATAAGCCCCACTCTTTTTCTTTAAACCTTTTTGGGCCTCTTGAGAGAGTGTAAGACCCATCCCTTTGTACAGAAAACCTTTTTGGGCCCCAGTCACTTGTATAAGTCCCTCTGTACAAATTCAAACAGTGCGCTCACTGATAAAACCCTGGGCCTCTCCTTGAGCGGTAAGCCCCAAATCTTTCTTTTTCAAAGCACTTTCTCCTTTGATTTTGAATATACTGTTGTTTTCAATCTTTCTTTGTTGAACAACTAACCAAACAGCATGGAAGCACTACAACCGAGTAAGTGGTTATCGCTTTCATTTATTGCTTTCATATTATAAACTGTATTGTGGGGCTGCTCACTGTAAGTCTCCTTTCATAAACTCATATCTACTGTGTAATAATAGTATAGATATTTCGAGTTTCCCCGGCAACTACGTCTAGAACTAGGTGACGCCGTTTCACTTATTCGTAGAAATAGACGCCTAGATCCCCAATAGGAGCACCAGATATAGTCTTCTCTTCGGCTGTCCTCCTTAGGAATCGTCAAGAAGCTCTACTCCCCAAGATGAATGTATTCTCCGTGAATGGCATCTTTGAGTTTCTTCCCAATTCTCGAACTTTCCTGACTTGATCTATTCCTTGTGGATAGCTTGCCTTGAATGTCTCGGGGTTTGGGTACCCACTACGGTCATAATCTTGGACCTTAACTAAGGAACCCTCTTTAAAAGCTAAAAGTCGCTGGATAGTAAACCTCGCACGTTTACCAGTGGTTTTCATCTTTAAAAGAGTTATCTCTCCTAATGGAAAGGAGATGATAGACCCACGGGCTTCTTAAAAGCATCGGCCTCCTCTTGGGCATTATTCAAGGACCCTACGGCTTCTTAGAAGTATTCACAGCCTCCTCTTAGGCTTCGTATAATGATCTCTTCCTCCGGGAATGATAGCCTCCTCTTGGGCTTCGTACAAGGACCCGTCAGCTTCTTAAAAGATTCCAGCCTCCTCTTGGGCTTCGTACAAATTGTCCCGACGACCTCCTAGAGGTATAGGAACAGAACCTAGTCATCCTCATAGAACAGTCCTTTCGTAGAGTCTACTACTGTTTCTCGAAGCATAGTACAAAAGATAAAACTCTAGACTTGGACAGTCTAACTTCCTTGAGTCTCAAAGACATTCTCAAGCACCCTTCGTTAAATAGGAAGGAAACCCGCAGACTCGGATAGTCTCAATACCCTTTGGATTTCCTGTTTCCTCAAAGAGAAGGAAACATCCCGGATCCTTGGATCAAATCCTTGAGTACAGTGTTACTCATATAAGAACTGATTTTCTCTTTTAAATCAGTATATTGGATCTTTCACTCAACTGAAACAGTTACAATAGCCTCCATCTCGGGCTTCGTACGAGATACCAAAATTCTCCCCAGTGGAGTCAAAACAACCTTTTAGCCTCTCTCTCAGGCTTTGTATGAGACACAAAAGATTCCCTCGTTGAGTCAATCACCCATTTTTTTGCCTCCATCTCGGTCCTCGTACGAGATATAAATCCCTTAAGCAAGAGTCGAACTCTTTGTTAGCCTCCTCTAAGGCTTTGTATAACGATATGCCCCACTAGGTCAAAAACCTTTAGCCTCTCTCTCGGGCTTTGTACGAGACACAAAATAGCCTCCTCTTAGGCTTTGTATAATGATTTTCCTAGCGGAAATTAGCCTCCTCTTAGGCTTTGTATAAGAAAACCACTGGTTGATCCAATCAATCTTTTAGCATCAAAGCTGTGCCTCGTTCACAGTACACAAACATCAACAACTCCTTTCCCTTCATCTAATCGCTGTAAGCGGCAAGCCTCTGGATCATCTACATCCATGCCACTGTCCCTCTTTTAGCATGAGAAATTCCTAAGGAAATATGGCATTGCTCTACACTGAGTTAAAGTCTTCTCCTTCAGGTTAAAACCCTTTCTTCGGAAATTATGTCATTGCTCGGATCCGCGTATCCCAGTTAAAGTAATTCTCCTTCTCCCCTCTTTAGAGATGACAAATTCTCTCTAAAAACCGAGGTCTTTCAGCTTCACGTCTTGGGCTTTGAACAAGACACAAATAGACCTTTCAGCTTCACATCTTGGGCTTTGAACAAGATACAAATTACCTTTCGCTTCACGTCTTGGGCTTTGAACAAGACACCAAAAACCAATTTCCTCCCATAGAATAGGAGGAACTACGAATGCTCTGATTTCCCTGTTTCGGTAAACGGGAATACGTAGGCATAAGATCGAAAGAAAAGATCTTAGCGAGCGCAATCAACAAAAAACCCAAATCCCATATCTCCATCAATTAAAAGCAGTAATTCAAAAGCATCAGTCCTAACATCCTAATCCTTATTCCCCGCCAGAAACCCTTTGCCTGGAAAAAAGAAAGAAAGAACCGTATTGGCGAAATACGAATAACCAGTACAAAAGCCCCCCCACATTGATAGCATCCGTAACCTAACAGACCGCTGTTTAAACTCAGTATGCAAGCAGGGTTAATTGGAGACATCTATTTCCCTTCCTTATTCAGCTCACAATAGGATAAAAAATGAATCGACCTGTAGTTTTAAGCTCAACCGCAGAGAGCGACCAGCGCTTAAGAACCGCGTCCAAAATCGCTCGCTACACTTTGATAATGTATTTGACAGTGCTTGAAGGTTCTATGGGTTGTGTTCTCGGTCAACACGACGAGACAGGTAGGAAGGAGCATGCTATCTACTACCTGAGCAAAAAGTTCAATGATTGTGAGTCCCGGTACTCAATGGTTGAGAAGACATGTTGTGCACTTGCATGGGCTGCTAAGCGATTGAGGCAGTATATGATCAGGCACACAACTTTGTTGATTTCAAAAATGGATCCTATCAAATACATTTTCGAGAAACCAGCGCTAACAGGCAGAGTTGCACGGTGGCAAATGGTTTTGACAGAATATGATATTCAGTATACTTCTCAAAAGGCCATCAAAGGAAGTATTTTGTCAGACTATCTTGCGCAACAGCCGATTGATGATTACCAACCCATGAAGTTTGATTTCCCTGATGAGGACATCATGTTTCTCAAAGCTAAAGATTGCGAGGAACCACTCCCGGAGGAGGGGCCAGACCCTGAATCCAAATGGAGTTTGATGTTTGATGGGGCTGTCAACATGAATGGGTGCGGGGTTGGAGCAGTTCTTATCACGCCGGAAGGTGTTCATATGCCTTTCACTGCTCGAATAACTTTCGGATGCACCAACAATGAAGCAGAATATGAAGCTTGTATAATGGGGATTGAGGAGGCGATTAATTTACAAATTAAGACCCTTGATATCTTCGGTGATTCAGCTTTCGTAATCAATCAAGTGAAAGGGAGTTGGTACACGCACCAAGCAAATATGGTTCCGTATAGAGATTATACGAGGAGATTGTTGACATTTTTCTCAACAGTGAAGTTGTACCATATTCCTCGAGATGAGAATAAGTTTGCTGATGCCTTGGCCACATTGTCTTCCATAATCAAAGTGCAAAGGTGGAATCATGTACCTAAGATTGAAGTGTCTCGTCTTGATAGACATGCATTTGTGTTTGCTATTGATGCAACGTCTGATGACAAGCCATGGTTTCATGATATCAAGTGTTTCTTGAAAATTCAAGAGTACCCGCATGGGGCATCTACTAAAGATAAGAAAACGTTGAGAAGGTTGTCTGGTAGCTTCTTCTTGAATCAAGATGACGTTTTGTACAAACGGAATTTTGACATGGTTCTGCTTAGATGCGTGGATAGACACGAAGCAGACTTGTTAATGCAGGAAGTACATGAAGGCTCTTTCGATACCCATGCCGGAGGACACGCAATGGCTAAGAAACTATTGAGGTCGAGGTATTATTGGTTGACGATGGAGGCAGATTGTTGCAAGTACGCCCGCAAATGTTACAAATGCCAGATTTATGCAGACAAAGTGCATGTGCCTCCAAATCCGTTGAGCTTCATGTCCTCTCCTTGGCCCTTTTCCATGTGGGGCATTGACATGATCGGAAAGATTGAGCCTACTGCTTCAAACGGCCATCGTTTCATCTTGGTCGCCATTAATTATTTCATTAAATGGGTTGAAGCAGCATCTTATGCCAACGTCACTAAGCAGGTGGTAGCTCGTTTCCTAAAACGGGATATCATTTGTCGCTATAGAGTGCCCGAGAGAATCATTACTGATAATGGTTCTAATCTGAATAACAAAATGATGGTTGAGCTGTGCCGGGACTTCAAAATTGAGCATCACAATTCTTCTCTGTATCGCCCGAAGATGAATGGCGCTGTGGAGGCGGCCAACAAGAATATTAAGAAGATTGTGCAGAAAATGGTTGTCACATATAAAGATTGGCATGAGATGTTACCATTTGCTTTGCATGGGTACCGAACGTCAATACGCACGTCCACTAGGGCAACACCATTCTCACTTGTATACGGTATGGAGGCAGTACTACCGGTTGAAGTTGAGATTCCATCCCTCAGAGTCATGATGGATGTCAAGTTAGACGAGGCTGAATGGGTTCGTGCCAGATTTAATCAGTTGAGCCTTATTGAAGAGAAACAACTGGCAGCTGTGTGTCATGGGCAGTTATACCAGCGGAGGATGAAGCAGGCATTTGACCAAAAGGTGCGTCCTCGGGTTTACAAAGTGGGAGATGTAGTACTCAAAAGGATCCTTCCTCCTAGTACAGATCACAGGGGCAAATGGACTCCCAACTATGAAGGTCCATTCGTGGTTTAGAAGGTCTTCTCGGGCGGAGCCTTATTACTTACAACCATGGACGGCGAAGACTTTTCATCCCCTGTCAACTCAAACGTAGTCAAAAAATACTTCGCATAAATAGACCCGCTGGACGAAAAAAAAGAAAAGTCCAGGCAAAAAAAGGGCATCCCGGCGAACCACAAAAACAGAATAAAAAGGTTCGGGCAAAAATTAGGGATATAACATAAAAAAAATGGTACACCCGGTGAGTTGAAAATCCGCAAGGACAACTCAGGCAAAAAAGGGTATCCCGATGGATTGAAAACCCGAAAGGGCGGTCTATGCAAAAGAGGGATTTTTAGCGAATGACTACGGTCTGAGTTATCTGTGCTCCATCACCGTTTTCAGCAACTGGCTTTCCAAAGGGTAGGAATCGGTCTAATCACTCCTCAGAAGGCAAGGTCGGGGAGTTTTGAAGACATATTGGCCATAGCAGAATTGAAACTCAGTGGAATGCCGTTTTCACATTGCCATTAGGATAGTTTCTTTTCTCAATTTACAACAATCTCCTCTTTCCAGGGTTTGCTTCCCAATTGTAATTGCATATTCTGGGCTTTTCAATAAATAAATTGAATTTCAGTCAAGAGCTTCTTATTTTGTTTTACTGCTTTGTTTGCAAAAACGTCCGAATTTTTTATAAAACATTGCATTTGAAAACACTGTGGCCTTACAAATAACATGCGCAGAAAAACGTTTAAAATCACTTTGAATGTTGAGTAATCCTGGATGGTGGATTCAAACCACGCAATATCCTGGGGTATGTGTGCATATTCTTTTGTTGCAGGTAGCAGGTGCAAGTCTGTTAGTTCCTGGATTGGCTGGGATTTTGGTAAAACAAAGTATGTTCAATGTTGATGTCAAGGTGCTGATGTTGCAACATTGAAGTCTTAACACTGGGCTGTGTTAAGTAATTAACAGCTGAAGTTGGATGTCTGATGTCACATAGGTGATGTTGTGACATCAGGTCTGCAGAATTAACAACAGCAGGCTGTGATGTTGTTAGGGTTGCGTATTAGCTGGAATTGTGGAGAGCAAGCTGTCTCATTGGATGCGAATATCTTGGGATAGATATTTGCTGCTGCATAGGAGATCTGTTGCAGATTTGTAAGAGATTTAAAAGGTTGAAGATTTAAAAAGATTTTAGGAGAAAATATGTTTTAAATATTCAGTTTTAAATAACAAATCTGGGAGATATTGTAGCAAGTCCAAGACCAATTCAAGGAGCTATATAAAGCGCACAAGACCAAAGGAAAAAGTGATAGAAAACATTCAGAAGATCAGGAGCTGGGAGGCTTAGTGTCTAGAGTTTGTTTAGAGTGCTTGTATTCACACTATTCTAGGGTTTGAATAGGTGTTGAGTTTCTGTCCTCTCTAGAAGCTGTGAAGCAATAGAGAGTGTTTGCTTGATCGAAGCTAGGAATCAAGATCAAGGGTACTCAAAGTGGTTTCTTTGAGTGTTTGTAAGGGATTGAGTGGTGTTTCTCATACCTAAGTGGTTTCTTAGGTAGGAAGTCATTAGTAGAGTATAAGTTTAGGAGATTGTCAACGGGTTGTTGAGTCTGTAAATTATATCTACAAGTAGTGAATTCCATCCCTGGCTTGGTAGCCCCCAGAGTAGGTTGGTTGTAACCGAACTGGGTCAACAATTCTTGGTGTTATTTTACTGTTATTGCTGTCCATTGTGCAAAGTGTGTTGTTGTGACATTGCACCTTAACATCACACGTCTGATACCAGAATTTCAATTGGTATCAGAGCAGGCATCCTGTCTGTCTCTGGGTGAGATCTAGGGAAGTTACTTTCTGGTGTAAAGATGGACAAAGAAGTTGGAGGATTCGTCAACAGACCCCCTATTTTGGATGGATCCAATTATGATTATTGGAAGCCAAGGATGACCACCTTCTTAAAATCCTTGGACAGCAGGGCTTGGAAGGCTGTTATTAAAGAATGGAAAGCACCTGTCATGTGTGAGAAAGATGATGCCGGCAAAGATAAAGAAGGCACCTCTAAGCCTAAGCCTGAAGAAGAGTGGACCAAGGAGGAAGACGAGCTTGCCCTTGGAAATTCCAAAGCTCTAAATGCCATCTTCAATGGAGTGGATAAGAATATCTTCAGGTTAATCAATACCTGTGAAGTTGCTAAGGAAGCGTGGGATATCTTGCAGGCTAATCATGAAGGAACATCTAGAGTCAAGATGTCAAGACTTCAGATTTTAACATCAAAATTTGAAAGCCTGAAGATGAAGGATGATGAGACTATTCATGACTTCCACATGAATGTTCTGGAGCTGGCTAATGCATCCAATGCTCTTGGTGAGAAGATGTCATATGAAAAGCTTGTTAGGAAGATCCTTAGGTCCCTACCTAAGAAGTATAAGATGAAGGTAACTGCCATTGAAGAATCACAAGACATCAGCAAGATGAGAGTTGATGAGCTCATTGGATCTCTTCAAACTTTTGAGCTTGGGTTGAATGAGGAAGAACCAGAAAAGAAGCCAAAAAGTATAGCCTTGGTGTCAAATGATGCAGAAGAAAAAGGAAAGAGTTCTGAATCTCAGGAGGATCTATCTCAGGCCATAGTTATGTTGGGAAGACAGTTCACCAAAGTGTTCAAGAGAATAAACAATAACTCCAGGCCTAATGTCAAGAACATGACCTCTGACACTAGCAAGAAGGATGAAGAGAAAACTACCCAAGATAAAGGAGTTCAGTGCTTTGAGTGTGAAGGGTATGGACATGTCAAGAAAGAATGTCCCACCTTCTTGAAAAAGCAGAAGAAGGGCATGACGATTTCCTGGTCTGACTCAGATAGTGAAAGTGAAGGTGAGTCAGCAAAGCATGTTAGAGCCCTAACAGGAGCTGTTGTTTCTGACGATGATTCTAGTGATGGAGAAGTAACTTATGAGGAGTTAGCATCTACCTATCAAGAGCTGTGTTTAAAAAGTACTGAGATTTGTCAAGAAAACAAGTGCCACAAGCAACAGATTGCTCAGCTAGAGAATGAAAAGACTGATCTGGAAAATGAAGTGGTGCTAGTTAGAGCCCACCTTGATCAAATGACCAAGTCTGTTAGGATGCTGAGCTGTGGTACAGACACACTTGACAAGATCCTTCAGTCAGAAAAAGCTGCTGGAGACAAAGCTGGGATAGGTTATGTGGCTAAGGATAAGGGAACTTCAGAAGAAAGCACTTCAGGTTCAAAGAAGGAAGTGTCACAACTTTCATCTCAACATCAGCCAAAGAAGCAGGATCCTACCCCTAAGAAGGCTGATGTTTCACAACCTAAGAAGATTGAGAAGAAGACTGGTCCCTATCAGAAGAGAAATCAGCCACAAGGAGCTAGTCAGTATATGCCCCCACAATACCACGAGAGCATGCAAGCTGCTCAGTTCAAACATCACATGTCTCATCAGGTGTCTCAACATCAGGTCAACTGGTATAGTTATGGATATGGATACACCAATGTTGTTCCTCATGGAAGAAGAAAACCACACCATCATGGGAGACAATCCAGGAAACAACATTCTCAGCCTTCTTATGGGAGAAGATACCAGCATAATAGATGGCAGGGCAGTTATGGTAGGAGGAGACCACATTATGGATGGCAGCCTAAGCAATCTCATATGGCAGAAGATTTAGAGATGAAAGGGTGAGATGCTATTATTGTGGAAAGTTTGGACATATGCAGTACTCTTGCTACAAGCTGCATGGATACCCTCAACCTCAAAATAGATGGAGAGAGTACAGGCCCAAAGTTGTTAAACAATGGGTACCTAAGGAGAAGGTGAAGTGCTTATTGGCTCACATGGCTGATAGAGAGTTTAAAGAAGGAACATGGTATTTTGACAGTGGATGTTCCAAACACATATCTGGATGTAGATCCATGTTTGCTAAAGTCAGTCATTGTCCCTCTCATGAGGTTATATTTGGCAATGGAGAAATAGGTATTGTTGCAGGAGTTGGGAAAATGAAAGGTGATGGTAGACCTGAACTTGACAATGTTCTGTTTGTCAGTGGTTTAAATGCAAATTTGATCAGCATAAGCCAGTTGTGTGATGAAGGTTACAAGGTAAACTACACTAAGCATGAGTGTGTGGTTTCTGATGAGCATAATCAGATTGTTATGAAGGGTGCCAGAACCAAGGATAACTGCTATCAGTGGATTTCTCTTGAAGGAAATTCAACTAATGATGTTCAAGTTGATGTTATAACATCAGACTATGACGTCTGGATGCTGAAAGGCCACTAAGAGTTAATGAGTTCTGATGTGAATCCTTTTAAATTTAAAAGGAAAGTCTTTATGGAGGGAAAACATTAGTGATTGGACTTTAAGAGGTACCCAAAATCAGGCGCCTTACCATATTAATTCTACATCAAGATTTATCAAAGGGTTCTCATCTCAACGATCCGTCTCCCTCAACATAATAGAAAAACCCTCTCTAAACCTAGTATGTTACAAAGGAACGATGTCTTTCCCTTCCAAGAACTCTGAGCAGGTACGAACTAGGGTTTCTTCCGAAAAAGAACTGGTTAACGAAGAACACATTTCTATTGCTCTTCCCGAGTCAGGTAACCCTAAACCCTCAACCACGGTAAATAACACTGAAGCTAGGTCATCATCCTCTCAAGCTGTTGAGGAGAAGTTTGATGTAGACATGCATTTGGAACAGCTTGCCACCAAAATCCTTGAAAAGGGGATACGTGTGAAAGGGATTTCTGTCCCTTTAAGGAAAATGCCTGCTGAACAAGTCGACTCTCAAGGTGAGGACAAAAATCTTCAAAGACAGGCCCTGAGTCAAGAAGCTGAAGGTGAAGATCCTGATGACACTGATGTCAGCTTTGATGTCAGAACATCGTCCCCTAGGAATGAAAGTCACAAGGGTAAAGGGAAGGAACAGGTTGAGGTTATAGAGATTGAGGACTCATCTGATGATGATAGAATTGGAAGAAGGAAGGATAAGAAAAGGACTTCAGTTACAGACTCTCCCAAATCGTGGACCAAAGTTGCCAGGTCAGGCAAGAAGAGGAGAATCAGGGAAGAGTCAGATTCTGAGAGTGATGCTCAAGACATCAACCCAGCTACTAATCAAGCACCTGATCATATCTGATCTCACTGTGCATCCATGTGGAATTGTGTGAGCCAAAGAAGGATAACACTGGAAAAAGAGGTAGTAGCAGAAGACTTAGAGTCTACTGAAATTGTAGACCTAATTAAGGCTGCTGGTCTCATAAGGACTATGTCAGGGTTGACTAATTGCTATGATAGACTGGTCAGAGAATTCATAGTTAATATCCCTGAATCTATAAATGACAGCAAGAGCCTAACCTTCAGAAGAGTTACCATCAGGGGTAAGTGTGTCTGGTTCTCTCCTAAAGTGATCAATGCCTACTTAGGAGTTGTCAAATATGCTATTCTGCACAGAATAGGAGTTGTCAACTGGGTTCCTACTAGTCACAAGACCACAATTTCTGCTGGATTGGGGAAGATAATTTATGCAGTTGGGACAAAGCAAAGAATTGACTATAGCTCCTACATCTATGACCATACTATTAAGCATGCTGCTACAAATGCTGTGAAGATGCCCATTGCTTTTCCCTCTCTCATTTGTGGGATTATCTTGTCTCCACATCCTGGAATTCTACAGCATTCAGATGTTGCTTGCAAAAGGAAGCCTGCCTTGTCAGTCCATTCCAAGTTGTTTGAAGTGAAACATGTTCCTGACAGTGTCAAGACATCTGCTTCAACATCACAACAGTCACCAACCAAGACTGGGTTGGTTACAGAACTAGAGGAGGCTTGCAAGGAGTTAGATGAAGTCATAAGAGTTAGTACTGAAAGGAAACAAAAATTTGAAAGACTTGTCATGACACTGAGATTGGCAGCAAAGGAAGGTGAAGCAGCCAACACAAGGAAGGATGTTGATGATAGACCTGGTGATGAAGAAGATAATGATGATCTCAGCTCAGATAATTCAAGCTTTTAATGTTTGCCTTCTTATTTAGTAGTGTTAGCTTTATTTTCTATCTTTGTTTCAGCACTGAATGTGCTTGGTTATGTAATTTGAATATTGTGCTGTTTTTTGCACCTGTTTGTGTTTTTAGTTTCCTTCTATGATTTGTTTTGCCTGGTTGCTAACTGTGAGGCTAACAATGAGAGCTAGGGTGTACTGACTATAGTTAATAGGGCTTCTAACTAAAGTTTTCCTAATTGTGGCTAAAAAGGGGGAGAAAATAGCCAAGAGAGTAAAGAGTAGCCAAGATAGTCTAGAGTATCAAAGATTGTTACTGCCATATGCTGCTAATGTGATATTAAGGGGGAGATAATTTGAAGAGTGCAGACATCAAGGGGAAAAAAAGTGCTGCACATTGTGAGCTACTGAACAGCTGTGATGCTGGTTCATATTCTTGAGGGGGAGCACCAATTGGCTGTTGTCAATAATAAAGATGGTGCTGCAGCAGATCAAGTGATGAAGACTAAGAGTATTGTCAAACTGCTACTGATGGAGTTTCAAATTTTTGAAGTTTTTCCGCTGCTGAAGTCTCTGAAGATGCAGAGTGCAGAGATTGTTTTAGCCAAAATTAGCCAAAGGGGGAGATTGTTAGTTCCTGGATTGGCTGGAATTTTGGTAAAACAAAGTATGTTCAATGTTGATGTCAAGGTGCTAATGTTGCAACATTGAAGTCTTAACACTGGGCTGTGTTAAGTAATTAACAGCTGAAGTTGGATGTCTGATGTCACATAGGTGATGTTGTGACATCAGGTCTGCAGAATTAACAACAACAGGCTGTGATGTTGTTAGGGTTGCGTATTAGCTGGAATTGTGGAGAGCAAGCTGTCTCATTGGATGCGAATATCTTGGGATATATATTTGCTGCTGCATAGGAGATCTGTTGCAGATTTGTAGGAGATTTAAAAGGTTGAAGATTTAAAAAGATTTTAGGAGAAAATCTGTTTTAAATATTCAGTTTTAAATAACAAATCTGGGAGATATTGTAGCAAGTCCAAGACCAATTCAAGGAGCTATATAAAGCGCACAAGACCAAAGGAAAAAGTGACAGAAAACATTCAGAAGATCAAGAGCTGGAGGCTTAGTGTCTAGAGCTTGTTTAGAGTGCTTGTATTCACACTATTCTAGGGTTTGAATAGGTGTTGAGTTTCTGTCCTCTCTAGAAGCTGTGAAGCAATAGAGAGTGTTTGCTTGATCGAAGCTAGGAAGCAAGATCAAGGGTACTCAAAGTGGTTTCTTTGAGTGTTTGTAAGGGATTGAGTGGTGTTCTCATACCTAAGTGGTTTCTTAGGTAGGAAGTCATTAGTAGAGTATAAGTTTAGGAGATTGTCAACGGGTTGTTGAGTCTGTAAATTATATCTACAAGTAGTGAATTCCATCCCTGGCTTGGTAGCCCCCAGAGTAGGTTGGTTGTAACCGAACTGGGTCAACAATTCTTGGTGTTAGTTTACTATTATTGTTGTCCATTGTGCAGAGTGTGTTGTTGTGACATTGCACCTTAACATCACACGTCTGATACCAGAATTTCAAAGTCCTCTAAGCAGGGATCATGTCTTCTAGTCGAGTAATCACTTATCCCCATGCAGAAGACTGGGGTAGGCAGGTTCAGGAGAAAGTCCACATGTCACCTTTTTGTCACAACGTTTACTCATTGAGTCCATCTTCGGCTGACGATCGTTCGTGACGATTCGATATCGACAAGTTAATTTCAACTGGGTAGTGTTGTATTTTATTAAGTCGATTCTCCTATTCATAACTTCCAACAGCTACAAGCTTTTCTGTGTCGATAACGGTTATGAATTCCCCAGTAAAGTTGCTTTGCCGACCTCGCAGTTAATGTTCAAGACTCAGTGAGTGTCCAGGAGTTGAAGATGCCAAATCTTCTGTAAAATCCTCTTGAGACGTTTTCTTCAGATACACCGCGTGATCTGGGGCAAAAGCAAGTTGTTGAACATCCCAAACAGGGGGGCATCATGACATTCCCCAGCGAGATGTGTTCCAAATCTATTATCTCCAGTAGAGTGACCTCTCAAGTCTCGGCATTTGCTCAAGAGTTTGAAGATGTGTGGTTTTCTGTAAAATCCTCTTAAGAGACATTCCCCAGTGAAAGATGCTTTGAAGCGGTTCTCCCCAGCAGAGTTTGTCGTCAACTCATTATCCCCAATGGAGTCGTCAAGCAGAAGGTTTGCCTAGCATGGGACATTGTGGCTCATATTCTAAGCTCAACAGTTTTGTTCCTCAACAGATTACAATGAATTGCCTGTGTGTTCTCCCAGCAGATCTAAGGACTCTTTCCCAGTAAGTCACGACAGAGGGACTTCTAACCAGGATTTGCGTATCCCCGACAGAGTAACTCCGATTCCCAGCAAGATCGTGTCTCTGATAGTTGTATCCCCACAGAGTTCAGCATTGAATCTTGTCAGTAATACTCCCCAGCTGAGTTGTTTTTCTCCCCGCAGAGGTTTATCAGATCAACAGAATCTCTTCCTCAGCAGAGTGTTAGCATATTCTCCTCGGGTTTGATAGATCCCCAGGCAGAGTTTTAATGACTTTTTTTCCTCAGCAGAACGTCATTCAAAAAAAATTCTCATCCCCAGCGGAGTTACTATGATCAGAATTCGTCCCCAGTCAGATGAAGTAGTTCCTGGAAAAGTCATCATTCTCCATATCTCAAAGTCCAATTCATTTTTGGCAAGCGTGACAATTCGAAGCAAACAGATTGTTCATTCGTTCTCCAACAGAGATACCATCCTTGCAGGAGTCTCTAATGTCAAATCATTGATCATTGTTCCTCAGCAGAGTCAGCAGAGATGTCTGACGTGCATGCAGAGCGTTATCCAGTATTGGAATCAGCAAAGTCCAACCGTAGATTGGAAAAAGTCCATCCAAGGGTGGCAAAGCAGCAAGTCCAACCGTAGATTGGCAAAAGTCCATCCAAGGGTGGCCAAGCAGCAAAGTCCAACCGTAGATTGGCAAAAGTCCATCCAAGGGTGGCAATTCAGTTGTAAGTCCAACCGTAGATTGGCAAAAGTCCATCCAAGGGTCGCAACTCAGTTGTAAGTCCAACCGTAGATTGGCAAAAGTCCATCAAAGGGTGGCAATTCAGTTGTAAGTCCAACCGTAGATTGGCAAAAGTCCACCCACAGTGTGGCAAGTCAGTAGTCGTCTGACTCCATTCAAAAAGACAGTTGTAAGTCCAACCGTAGATTGGCGAAAGTCCACCCGCAGTGTGGCAAGTCAGTAGTCGTCTGACTCCATTCAAAAAGACAGTTTCAAGTCCAACCGTGGATTGGAAAAAGTCCACCTGCAGTGTGGCAAGCCAGTAGTCGTGTGGCGTCGTTCCAAAAGACATTGTTAAAGTTCACCCGCAGTGTGGCAAGCCAGTAGTCGTCTGGCGTTGTTCCAAAAGACATTGTTAAAGTCCACCCGCAGTGTGGCAAGCCAGTAGTCGTCTGGCGTTGTTCCAAAAGACATTGTTAAAGTCCACCCGCAGTGTGGCAAACCAGTAGTCGTCTGGCGTCGTACAAAAGACATCGTTAAAGTCCACCCGCAGTGTGGCAAGCCAGTAGTCGTCTGGCGTCGTACAAAAGATATTGTTAAAGTCCACCTGCAGCGTGGCAAGCCAGTAGTCGTCTGGCGTCGTTCAAAAGACATCTCTCCAGTGCTATTCTTCCTATCAGAGTTTTATCAGAGCAAAGTTCATTTGGTTGGGTTTATATCCCTTTTCTGCTTCTCCACAGAGTGCAAATTTTCTGGTTATTCTTCAGTATTCAATCCCTCCATACCTTGAAAGTCTGACAGCAATCGCTATCATCCGTTCAGGTCTACAGTGATTGAATAAGGGCAGCTGTAATACCCCAAAATTTTCCCTCTCTTTATTCGTATCATTTACCATGAGCTTTCATTTCATTGCATTGCATTCAAGCATCAAAAAATAAAACATTAAGCATTTAGCATTGCATCTTGCATAAGGGCATGAGATCAGTTGATTCTCAAAGAGGTGGATCATCCAAAGCTAAAGAACAAGAGCCAAGGGTCTCTCACAAGCCTCAAAGGTCTCTTACATCATATATCATCCCCATTTGATCTCACAAGTCATTGGAAGATGGTAACTCATCAAGAAGATTGGACAGTACATCACCTCCTATCAAAAACAGTCAAAATTAGGGTTTTGAGTTCAAGAGGTCTCCTGAGGAAATTTTGATTCAAACTTGATTTCAATGTTTTCTACATGATATCAAGTGTCTAAGGATGGAAGATTGGCCATTGATTCATTTCAGAAGAGGTTCAATTGATCAGTTGCTTGATAATCAAGAAATTGGGGAAAAAGTCAACTGTGCAGTGAAAAAGTCAACTCCTGACTTTTTTGAGGTCAAAATCATGGAATTCAAGTTATATATGTTCATTGGACAAGATTTGATCAAGAAATGATGGAGGAATCATAAAAAATCAAGAAATCACAAAACTGCCAAAAATAGAAACTTTAGGGTTTCCAAAAATGGCAAGTTTGGACCATTTTGCACCCTACTTTGAGGCTCTCTTTCTCCATGATAAAAGCTCCAAACCTCAGGCCCAAGTTGAGCCAATTGAAGATGACATTCCAAGCTTCAAATCCATATAAAGAACTCTTCCATTGGATCAAAATTGAGGGAGTTATGGTCAATCAAAGTGTGGTAAAATCAAGGCAAAAACCAAGTCATGGCAAGGCAAGCTTAGGCCCACCGGCCATAATTTTGACAAACACATGGTGTGCCAAATGTCCAGCCATTTTTCTCCATCAAGGAAGCTTCAAATGTAAAACTTTCCAACATCAAAGTTGTTCCTTACCATGCCCTCTACAATGTTCATGTTGGGCATTTTTTAATTTGAGCAAGTTATGAGATGATTATGATGGTCCCAAGTTGATGGTGTTATGCTGAAAATCCATAGGTCCCATTGCCATGCCATGATTTGTCTTGCCACGCCCTTAGTGCAGTTTTGGTTGCATGAGTTCTAAGCCATTTTCCATCCTCTTCCAAACCTCATTTCAATCCAAAACCAACATCAAACTTGTTCCATGATATCTCCTCTTTCCAATGACACAAAAAGCTCATGATTTCATGTACCAAACATAGAGAAATCCATCACCAAACACCCATGGTTGCATTGAGGTCATGCTGGCCAAGTTGGAATTATTTTACAATGTTGTTGTTAATTCACATCAGCCAGCCACGCATCCTTACATCAGTCACTTCTTTTTCTTCTTTAAGCCAAACACATTCCTTTGCACATACACTACACACTAGCAGCATACATCAAAAGAGAAAAAAGCAAAACTTGCTTAGCAAGCTTCTGCAGCCGTGACTTCATCATCACCATCCATTTCCATCACCACCATAAACTTCATAAACCTCATCCACACTACATCACTCCACTCCCAAACTTGCCCTAACTAACTTGACTCAGTTAGTTTGAGGCAACTCAGTTAACCTCACATTAACTCACTAAACTCACTCAGTTAATCACACCATGGTTCACATTTAACCCAGCCTATAATTTGAAATTTCACTCTCAAATTCATTCTAACTTTGATTTTCCACTCTCACTTGAGAAAACTCACTCAGATTCTCTCTGCTCTCTCTCTGATTTCACACGACCTCAACCATCTTCATCCACATTTCATCTTCATCATCATTATTGTTTCATTTCTGATCAAGAACACTCAAGAACAACTTCATCTCTTCAAGCTCAACATCAATGCAGTCATCAATTCTCTTCTTATACTCAAGAATTAATAGCATTTATTTTGCTTAAAAGTTGAAGTTTAACAAGTTCAAGAGCTCAAGTTCTCTGGTTTTCTTACAACTCAAGTTCCTTCACAAGTTTTAGGTTCTAATTCACTCAACCTTTTTGCTTCGTACTCATGTGATTCGAGCTTGTTTCATCTTGATTTGAAGCTTACAAGAAGCTGTGAGTCCTGGCTAGTTGATAGGCTCATTAGGAGCATAGGTGAAAAATTAGGGCAAACTGTTGGTGTTCGAATCTCTTTATGCGTGCATGATATGTGGTTTTCATTGGTAGATTTGGATTGTACATGAACTAAGCTTTCTTTTGATGTATGCCATGTGAATTTCTGGAATATTTGAGGTTGCAGGTGGCCGGAGAGTGGCCGGAGAAGATGACCGGAGGTCCTTCTCCGGCCGGTGAGATGTTCTAGGGTTTAATCCTCAGTTTTAATCTTGGCCGTTGATCTTGTGCATCGTGTGGTCCTAATAGTGCCAACGCATTAAAATCCATAATCCCTCTCACGTGCATCATGTTGAATATGAGTGACTTCAATGTGTGTGTGTGTGTGTGCATGCTATCTATGGTGGACCCAAACTTTGAATGGCTTGATGTGTGTACTTCTTTGATTGAGATTAATCTAATGGTCTAAAAGTTGCCAGCACATTAATGAAGGTGCTGCATACCACGCGTGTTCTTTTAACTTCTGAACTGATTGCATGTTCATGCGTGTATGGAAGTTATCATGTGCGTGCATTTTCATTCGTCTGATCATAATAATTGCTAGTTTGATTGTTGACTTTTTTATCTCATGGCCATGATTGCATCACACGTTGACTGAAATGTACACGCTATCACACATAATCATACGTAATTGGATTGGGTCACAGATTGATTTTCACACCCCCTTGCCTGAGCCCATTTCACTTTATAACATGTTTTTTACTTGCGTTGCACCCCCACATCATTTCCTTCATTATTTTTATTTCTTTTCCATATCTGTTTGGTTTTCTATTTTTAAAAATAGTAAATAAATTCTAAAAATCCTAAATAAATTCATGTGACATGTTGATATATTTAAATAATTTTCTTTAATTTTTAATTCTGATTTCACGAATTTTTAAGCATAGTTACATAATTCTTTTTCAATTTCTTTTTTGGTTGATGTTCTTCATTGACACTCCAACTTTCACATTTTTGTTCTCCCATCTCACATAATATTTTTCATCCATTCTTTTTGAATTTGTTAAATAACACATTGAGACATCTAAATCAATTTTTATTTGAATTTTAAAATCATTTTATCATGTGTTTTGATGTTCTTATTTGAGCTTTCTCTTGAGATGTTTCAAGGTGGATTTGTGAACTTTGTTGAGCATGTTTCTTGTTGAGTTTTGCACCATACTTTTGCGATGTGATTCTCTTCTAACTAAGGAGGGTTGTGCCTCATTTTCACAATTTTATCTTGTGTTTTGATAATTGTTGATGCCTTGCATGTGAAGTTACTTTTGCGCTCATTGTTCTATCTCATTCTTATATGTTTTGATGAGGCATTTATGCCACCATTTGATGTTTGTTTGTGCATCAATTATAGGTCATTTGCATGATATTATAGGTCATCTTAGTTTCATTATAGGTCACTTTGACTTATGTTTTCACTTGATATGAATTTGTGTGTTATAATTTGAACTTTGACATGCTTTCATCTCCCACTTTTCCTTATGCTCTATGTGTTGCATGTATGCATTTGGTATGCCATCTTACATGTTTCATTTGCACTTCACCAATGATATGCTACTGCCCATGTGCATTCATCAATCATTTTAAATGATATGCATCTTTGATATGTAACTTTGTGTGTCTTAGTGAACTTGTTTCTCATTTCTTTTCTCTTTCTCATCTCTTCCTCTTACATCATTTCATCTATGAACTACATGATGATTCATAAGTATTGTAAGACCATTCCTAAATGACATTGGTTCTGACTTTAACCTTTTATGAAGCATTAATGCATGATCACTTTGCATATCCACTCATTCTTCATCTACTTCTTTCATAATGCATTTCTTTGTGGTTTAAAGCATTGTTTGTGTACATTTGATTTGTGTTTGATCTCATAGCATTAGAGAACATTCTTATGATGTGCATTCTGACCTTAAGCTTTCCTTAACCTTTAAGATGCGTTTACTTTGGTTCTTGACTTGTTTAAGCATTACTTGTTCATCTTAACTTGTTTCTCCACTTGTAAATAATTGTACTAACTATTTCAGGGGCTAATGGTAAGTCACTTGAGTGTGGATATGCATCCACATTCTAATTTATTCCTTCATCTTTTAATCATTCAATTTGTGTTGTTTAAGCATTTAATGATGCTTTGCTTTCATAATCTTCTTTCTTCCCTCTTAGAAATAACTTAACTTCCATCTTGGAAGTAAGTTACTTTCTATCTTCTTTTCCTTTCTTTTAGGATTCGATTTCTTAAACCACATTAACCTTAGGATCTCTATGTATGATAACTCTAAGGTTGAGTCTTAGTCTCCCTCATTAGATTTTACCTTTCTCGACCATTTGAGTCTCTTCTTCTCGTCTCAAAACAAAAGTAAAAAACACTTAATAAATGTTAAACTTGTATTGCGCATGAGCCTTAAATGTGGGAAGTGGATAATGGGGGGGGGGGGGGGGGGGGGGGGGGTTTCCCTTCATTCTTCTAGGGTACCTAGTGTACGTCCTGTTGGGGACGATACGCAACGTATTCGTTCCTATGTTGTAGACTTGGGTGCAATGCAAGTTACAAACAACTTCAAAAACACTTCTTTCTAGAAAACTTCAAACAAACAATAACGTCTTTCCTTCGGGAATTCATTTCTCATCTCTTCACTCCTTCCTTAAGGACTCTTCACTCCTTCCTTAAGGACTCGTCAAGTCTCCCTACAGCGAGCTGCAACACCTAACTGCTGGAACGCGCACTCTGACGTTTCCACTAAAAAACACAAACAAAGACCCCTCGTTGAGGGGAACTACGTCGCTCTGATTCTCATGTTCCCGATGAGATACGTAGGTAGTGGGGTAGGGCCCATTCGAGCACTTATTTTATTTTCCCTACATTTGTTTCTTGTTCTTTTTCCGTTCCTTTTCCAGCATCTTTTCTATCACCCTTTGATTGAGACAACAGGCGTGGATCCCATCGGGTACGATGGACGCGTGGGGGTGTTAATACCTTCCTCGCGCGTAACCGACTCCCGAACCCAGTTCTCTTGGTCGCAAGACCATGCTTTTCCTTCCCTCAGGTTTATGCAGTGTTTCCTTTTCCTCCCTTGGGATAAATACACATTGCTGGCGACTCTGTTTCGGTGCCACTTTCGCGTTTGTACTTGGATGAAAATCCCAGGAGAGACACCAACCGATTCAACAACAATATCAGCAAAGGACACAACAGCCTCTTCAGCAGGCTCGTCCTCAGTACAATAACAACCGTACAACGCGACCACCAGGGTTTGACCCTATACTAATGTTGTACGCAGAACTGTTTCCACTCTTACTGGTCTAGGGGCATGTCCAAACTAGGGCTCCTCTTACAGTACCGGAAAATCCACCTTTTTGGTTCAAAGCGGATCAAACTTGCCCTTACCATCAAGGAGGACCAGGGAATAACATATAAAACTGTCTTAGTTTCAAATTCGATGTGCAAAAGCTTGTTAGGAGCGGGGTCTTATCCTTCAAGGATACGAATCCGAATGTTCTCATAAACCCGCTGCCTCAACACGAGAAAGCTGCGGTAAATTTGATAGAGGGAGAGTCATACAACATCTATCAAATTCATGATGTACTCTTATTGAGAACCAATCTGGTCAAGATGCATCGTAGACAGAGCGGGTACGGTCAAGTACCACCTCACAATTATCACCAGTGTGATATCTGCTCTAAGAACAATCAAGGATGTTTTGTGGTGCAATCAGCTCTACAGGAACAATTGGATCTCGGATGGATCCAAGAGCACCGAATTCGTGGGGTCAACATGACTTATACAAATTCCAACATCATTCAGAGGCACAACATCCGTACGATGAATGTCAACCTGGTGGCAATGCACTCAAGGCAAAGCCAGTATCATAATCTGCCGCTGCACGATTACAATTCCTGTCTGATTTGCTCGGTAAACAATCAGGGATGCTCTTTTGTACAAGAGGCCCTCCAGCGTCAGATGGATCTTGGGTGGATCCAGGATTACCGTGATAAAAATCTTTATCAGATCAACATGATTCAGATCTTCGATATTCGCTTGATGAATACCAGCTTGGTAGAATTACACGCTAAGCAATTCCAGCTCGGTTTTATGACTTCGCATAATTATCAGAACTGCAAGGGATGTCGTGAGAGTGACCATGGATGTGCTCTCGTTCAAAGAACTTTGCAACACTTATTGAACCACTGGTGGCTTCTGATCTATATGGACGAAGACACGCAACAAGTCAATATGATCGACGGGAACCCTACTAGGCATCAAAGTCAGGATGCTCGATCAATGGAAACAGACCTAGTGAGGTTACACTGCATTCAAAGCGGACATGGCCTAGTGCCACCACATAACTATGAACGCTGTAGAGTTTGCTCAGAAAATAACCAAGGATGTTACCTCGTGCGAGCAGCCCTTCAAGGTCAGTTGGACCGCAAAGAGATTCACCCATATCCAGTTTCAGGGTCCATTAACTGGACGCCAGACTACTTCGCTGATCAAATCAAATATGTGGTTGTAATCTCTGATCCTGAGAGGACCAAGGATGTTTGTGCCATCATCCCTCTACTGGACGAATCAAAGGTTCTTAGCGAAGAACTGATTGAAGTTACCTACGACAGTCAGAAAAATTAAAAGGCTCCTGTAGTTATCTATCTATCGGGACCATTACCGTATGAATCAGCTAAGGCGATCCCTTACAAATACGGTGCAACAATAATTGAGAATGGAAAGGAAATTCCATTACCCTCCGTCGTGAATATTGCAGACATCAGTCGAGTAACACGAAGCGGTCGAATCTTCAACCGAGGAGTTGGAGAACCTAACAAAGAAAATGAACTTCATACAGAAGCTCCCAATCCACCGGTCGGTCAGTCCAGTGATCCCGACCTTTCAAAAAACAATGATGAGATGCTGAAGCTCATCCAAAGGAGTGAATACAACATTATTGATCAGCTGTTACAAACTCCTTCAAAGATCTCTGTGCTATCAATTTTACTCAGTTCCGAAGCCCACAGAGAGGCTCTACAGAAAGTCTTAGAGCAGGCCTTTGTGGAACAGGATGTGTCAATACGACAGTTTGATAGTATCGTCTCTAACATCACTTCCTGCAATAACTTGGGGTTTAGTGATGAGGAATTGCCATAGGAGGGCAAAAGTCACAACATGGCGCTCAATATTATAGTTAACTGTCAAGACGATGCCTTAGCCAACGTACTGGTAGACACAGGATCAGCTCTCAATGTTATGCCAAATTCCACTCTAATGCGACTATCATTCAAAGGATCCCCGATGAGGGGCACTGAGGTCATCGTCAAAGCCTTTGACGGATCTCGGAAAGCAGTTATCGGCAAAGTCGACCTTCCTATAACTATCGGTCCTCACACTTTCCTAATCACTTTCCAGGTCATGGACGTCCGAGCAACATACAACTGTTTATTAGGAAGACCTTGGATACACCAGGTTTGGGCAGTCACTTCGATGCTGCACTAGAAACTGAAGTTCTTCATGAACGTTCAACTCATCACGGTCTGTGGAGAACAAGCCTTGATCGTGAGTAACCTGTCATTATCTACTTGTATAGAACCCAAGGAGGTTGTTGGGACTCAGTTCCAAGCACTTTCGGTGAGCAATGACAAATCAGAAAGAGGAACTTTGATTTCCTCATACAGAGATGCTCTCGAAGTGATCAAAAGTAACAATACAAAGGGATGGGGACAACTTGTAATTCCTACTGATAATAAAACAAAGAAGGGTCTTGGTTTTTCTGCAACCTGCACCCAGACAGCTGCTAACAATGAAAGTCTTCATCCCATTCAGAACTTCTTCCATAGTGGAGGTTTCCTTCACCCAGTGCCTCAAGCAGTCCATACCATCAACGAGGGAGATCCCTCCGATACAGATGAAGAGTGGAAGTCCTATCTTAATGAGGACGGTTATATCTCTCAGGAAGAGGTGCCTATGCCATTTTGCTATCCCGCACAGAGTCCGAGATTTATACCCAAGACAGATGTCAAAATGATATACGGAGATTGTGATCCGGAAGGATGTCGTGCTCCACCCAACTCATTAGAGGAGGACACTCTAATGAAAGACATCTTGACCACGACTATTATGGCCCGATGGATGGCCTGCGTATCTGGCAGCCATACCCAGGAGACTTGGGGCAAGAAAATCAGCTGAATAATGAAAATCAGCTGAGTATCATTGAAAAGAATACATGTGTCCCTAACGTGTCATGGGAACAACACTCAGGTCATTTAGAAAATATCCAGCATGACGATGAATTCGCAAAGTTTGCAGGACTTGAATTCATTAACTATGCTTTTCCCGAGGTCAACATCATCGAGAAGGATGACTCCTCCAGGTCCATAGAAGTGTGGGACACCTTAGGACAACCAAGTTAAAGGTTCGACTACTTGGTCAAGTACACTGCTCCTGAGAGCTCTCATATCAAGCTCGAAGACATCCAGCCAACTGGATGGGGAGATTTACCTGAGAGCACAAATACTATGCAAAATACAACAAAGGAATCCTTCTACGACAACTATGCTTGGGAGACAGATTCCTACGATCCTGCTCCACCAGAAATCAGCGTTATTTCTGAAGACAAATCAAGGAAGGTACCAGACTTTGTGATTCACCGAGGAGTTCACCGCCAATGGGTTGCTGTCGATGTTCCGAAGATTGTTCATAAGTCTAAGTAATTGTCATCTTTATCTTAACCTTTCACCCTGCCCAGGTGAAACGGCTATTTTGATAGGGCTCACTTTCTGTAAATTTCCCTCTTCGCTTCGTCCAAAGCGACAGAGTTTTGTTTTATAGGGCTGTAGTTTCAAGAATCGACTCGTTCATAAATAAAATAACGTCGTTCTGTAATTTCCGCATTTATTGTTGTTTTCTCTTTTCGCTTTTTCAGAAAATGGTAATCCTAAAAAATAATTCAAATAATAAAAGCAAGCAATTTTCAGAAAAACACTGCACACACTCTTGCATTCTCTCTATCTCTTCTAAAAAACAATCATCACATCATGCAGATTGCTTGTTTTAAACCCCGCTGAAACATACGATCCAATGCCTTCTCCCAGCTTTGAATTATCGGTATTTGGGGCTGAAGAAGAAGTTGACGACGAAATTCCAGAAGAGATCTCCTGATTATTCATATAGGAGGAAAGGTCCATTGAACCTCACAAAGAGCCTTTGGAAACGGTCAACTTGGGCTCAGAGGAGGAAAGAAAAGAAATCAGGATTGGGGCACTGCTCAGTCCAACTGCCAAAGAGAGTTTGACAAAGCTTCTCAAAGAATTTCCCGATGTGTTCGCTTGGTCCTATCAGGACATGCCAGGGTTGGATACCAGCATCGTGGAGCATCATTTACCGTTGAGATTGGAATGTCCGCCAGTAAAGCAGAGGTTGAGACGGCCATCAAAATCAAGGAGGAAGTACAGAAACAGATTGACGCGGGTTTCCTCGCCACGTCAGAATATCCTCAATGGTTAGCCAACATCGTACCAGTCCCAAAAAAGGACGGAAAGGCCAGAATGTGTGTAGATTACAGAGATCTAAATAAGGCTAGTCCAAAGGACGACTTTCCCTTACCACACATTGACATGCTGGTAGACAGTACAACAAAGTTCAAAGTTTTCTCCTTCATGGATGGATTCTCGGGCTATAATCAAATCAAAATGGCGCCGAAAGACATGGAGAAAACTTCCTTCATTACCCCATGGGGTACCTTTTGTTACAAGGTAATGCCGTTCGGTTTGAAGAACGCCGAGGCAACCTATCAAAGGGCCATGACTACTCTATTTCATGACATGATACACAAGGAAATCGAGGTATATGTCGATGATATGATTGCAAAATCTAAGACAGAAGAGGAGCATGTGACTCTGTCAAAACTATTCGAGCGGTTGAGAAAGTAAAAACTCCGCTTAAATCCCAATAAGTGCATATCTGGTGTCCGTTCAGGGAAACTCTTAGGGTTCATCGTCAGCCAGAAAGGAATTGAGGTTGATCCTGACAAGGTCAAGGCCATTCAAGAAATTCCTTCTCCGAAAACTGAAAAACAAGTCAGTGGATTCCTGGGACGTTTGAATTAAATTTCCAGATTTATATTCCTCATGACCGTGACATGCGCGCCAATCTTCAAAATACTCAAAAAGATACAATCATTTCTCACTGATTCCCTGGGCAAATGGACTCCAAATTATGACGGCCCTTATGTGGTCAAGAAAGCTTTCTCAGGCGGCGCCTTGAGACTTGCAACCATGGACGGAGAGAAATTTTCCTACCCCACAAATGTTGATGTAGTCAAGAAATACTTCGCCTAAACTAAAAAAAAACGTCTCGGTGGATAGAAAACCCGAAAAGGCAGTCCAGGCAAAAATTAGAGACATAATCAAAAATCATCCCGGTGGATTGGAAATCTCAATGTACAATCCATGCCAAAGTTAGGGATACTGGCAAGTAACTACGTCCAACAGGGGCAAATCCCCCAGTAGCAGTTATGTCGTCCATCAGAAAACTCCAGTCAAGGTCATCTTCGACAGAAGTTTAGGATGTCCGAAATTCAAAGTTGGTAGAAGGATAGTGGTCGTTATGTTTCAATGTAGCCCTTTTCCCTTAAATTACCATTTTCTAAACTTTGTAAATACTCTATGGAATCACGCGTTTGGCTGATTTCCATCCTATCAATAAAATTTGAGCCCTTGTGCTTTTGTTTGTAATTCCTATTTGTTTTAGCTTTACAGAATGATGTTTTAACATGATTAACGATTCTTGAAATAAAACAAAAATGAATTTACTTGTCAAATTTTTCTGCTTTTAAAATGAAGATGGCAATTCTTTCGACTGTTTAACATCGAAAGAACATCGATCGCTACTCCAAAGGTGATTAAGCTTCAAAGTGCAGAATCAAAGTACTCCTTCTAAACCAGCACGCCTGAACGAAGGATCAATTGTGTCAGAGACCATGTTTCATCTGACACCCCCCGGCAGAGTTCTTACCTCCTAAGCCCGACCAACGTTTTTCCCCACATGAACTATCTCTCCTAAGCAAGGCATAATTGCTATCTTGAACCAACGATACCTCTTCGTCCCCTGCAGTGGCCGAGTATCCAGTCGTGTTCATCTACTAGTCTGTATGTCGCGTCAGTTTTGTCAGCATAAACATACATACATCATGCATTATTAATTTACATTCATATTTATAAACATACATACATCATACATCATTGCATCACTATCACTCTAGTCGGTCTTGTCCCCATAGTGATAAAAGTACTCTTCTTAATCAAATTGTCAGTTCTTTCCTCGTCAGGAAATGTTGCGTCTCAACAATCTCTCTCCTCCAGTTTATTTCTGGAATGAAGTTGGTCATCGGCCACTTTGATTACTTGAACCTCTGAAAGACCAGAAAACGTTCGACAAATGTCACTCTTCGCCATTGAAGATGATATCTTCGCTTTCTCGGATTAAGGAAAATCCCCAGAGAAAGCCTCACAACTAAAGACTTTCAGCAACACATTGATTTTACTCTCCAGAGAGTCAATGTTAATGAAGTCATCAGCACCTCAAAATTGGGATACATTGTATGGCATTTCTCCGAGAAGATCTCGTAGAAAAGTATGATGTGAAATCCCCAAGCCAGAAGCAGTCTCTCAAGAGACTCGTTTTCCCCAATAGAGTCGACAAATGGCGTCTCAAACGGAGAAGTTTGTACACCTCTAAACCTCAGACTGATGAGTTCCCCAGCAAGTCTGACATCAAAATTTTTTCTATCAAGTGGCATCTCCCCAGGAAAATTCAGTGAGAAGTTTGAGGAAAACCGCTTCGAATAGCATCCGTTGTAACGCCCCATTTTGTCTGATTTATTTAATCGAGTTGATTTAATTATTTTCGTTTTTATATTATTCTATTCTTGACTTTTATTTGACAATATATTATTTTTCATCGTTATTATGTTTTATCGCATTTTGAGAGCGTTTGAGAGATATTTGAGCTGAGGGGTAAAATGGTCATTTGATTAGTTAGATATTTATACAAATAGAGAATTGAGAGAAAAAGAGAGAAAAGAAGAGAAAGAGAAAAGAAGAGAAAGAGAAAGGAAGGAAAAGAGAGGAGAAGAGAAAAATCGAAGAAAACTCTGTTTCAATCACGACTAATCGGGTAAGGGTGAGAAGTTTTGATTATATCTTGCTTGTATATGAATATGTATGCGTAGGTTTGAATGTTCTCTTTCCTTTCCTAGTTTTTCCAATTCTAGGTCGAAATGAGATAAACGAATAGAAATTGATGTTTTCACGGTCGGAAATCGGTATAAATCGCGTTGTATGATCACACTGTGTTTATGAACAATTGCTGATACTTGTTTTGCTGTTGGAATTGATTTGGGATGGGAAATGGGATTTTTGGGGTTGGATTTGCGAAGGGTTTATTTTTCTGAATTTCGCAGTGCACGCTCAGCGCGGTCTTGAAAATTTGCAACCTCACCAGGCAGTGAGGAGCGCGCTCAGCGCGGGGAGGAGCCCGCTTAGCGCGACCTGGAACATCAAAATTAAAACTATTTTCTAAAATCCGTAATTCGGATCGAGACGTTCTTTGTACCGTTGGAAAGTTATTGAGCTGTTATTTCTTATAAAAATGGTTTTTGGGATTAGTGGCCAATTTAATTATGTCAGGAATTCGGAAACATGTCGTTTTGTCGACTTTTATCGTCGTAATTGTGTGCGATTGATGTGTTATCATGCAATATGTTTTTGGGCATATAGCGTATGGCTTGTGTACTGTCATATGATGTGAATGCGTGTGATGAAATGTTGTGATGGTGGTTTGTGGCCTTAGGGCAAGTAAATGCATTGTGTTGTGTTTGATTGTATATGCTAAAATGCTAATTGTTGTGGTTTGTGGGTTATGATGGAATGCATTATTTTGGGTTTGATTGCAATGCATGATTATTGATGTTGAGATGGTTCACATGGTGGTATATATGTATGCATTGGATTGTCATGAGTCATTATATGCCAAGCATCATGATATGCATCTTGTGATGTCGTGTGCCCTTGTGGTGTGTGAGCGACGAAATGATTCCAGAGGGAATCTGCTATAACGCTCGTGAACCTTATACAAAGAGGACCTAAAGCGACGTTATAGACGATTGTGAGCCTTATACAAAGAGGACCTAAAGCGATCGGATCGTGAGCCTTATACAAAGAGGACCTAAAGCGATCCATAAACGTCGTGAGCCTTATACAAAGAGGACCTAAAGCGACGGGGAACATCGTTTGCCCGGCGGGGAGTTACACTAAGTAACAAGCGATGATTCCAATAATTCCTGAGTGAATTAATGATGATGAGAATGATGGATGGATTGGTATCGCATTGCATTGCATAGAGTCGTTGTGTCGGTCTCTGTGCATTTGCATAAACCATGAATGGATTGATTATGTGTGGGAAATTGTGAATGGATTGATTATGTGTGGGAAATTGTGAATTGAATGATTATGTGTTGAGATTTATGATTATATTGGTGAATTGATATGCATTTGAGATAAATGCATTGGTTATGGATAATATGTTTTATGTATAGACATATGCTATGTGATGTGGTGGTGTGTTTCCATATGTCATAACTTTGGTGTGCATTATGTGTGAATATGTTATTATGTTGGTATAATTGATATATGCTATATGTATTAGTATGTGATGCTTGTGGTGAGAATAATTATGCATGTGAATTTTTATGTGTTTGCATATTAGTATGCAATCTTGATTTAGTTGTTATTTCTCACCCTTCTACTGTGGTTTGTTACTCTATGAGGCAATTTCAGATTAGTGTCTTGGAGGCTTTTGTGAAGATTAGTTCTCCATCCTTTTGTCGGTCTGTCTGCTCTGACACGTAACACGGGAGTCGGGGAACGCTTTTGTTATATATGTATACCTTTGTTGGATCTATTTCGTATTACCTTTGTATGAATATTTTGATGTTATAAAATAATTTATTTTCTAAAACAAGTCAGTTATGAATCTTTCCGCTTTATTCCATAATTGAACTTTCCTTTTGTTGAAAAAAAAGTTTCCCTTTTATGTTTATTCCATTTTGTGTTATGTATCAAATTTATGAGCAGGGATTGTGTTTTCTTTCTTTAAATGTGGCATCCTTGTTTCTGTCTGAGGATAAAAAATTTATTCACTCTAATTTATTTATGTATTATTTATCCGCGATGGGAATTGGGGTGTTACATTAGTGGTATCAGAGCAGGTCGGTCCGTCCGGCCAAGTTGTTGATTCAGTTTGTGTGACAGTTGAATACTGTCGATGTTGTTTGTTCCTTAGTACATGATATGTGTGTAAAAAACTATCAGTGCTTTCTGGTTTTCTAGTCCTTTGTCTTCAGGATTTAGAATGAGATAAGTGGGGGAAAAGCTGGTACTTCTCCAAGTTGCTTCAGGTGTGGAGCATTGGCTCAGTGTGTCGTTGGTTGCAAGATTGTAAGTGTTGTTTGGACAGTGTTGTTCCCGATTCCAGAAGGAATGTGGAGGTAAGGTTTATGTCAACTAAGGATGTGTGCCTTAGGTAGTTTGTGCACAAGATGCGAGAAATGCTATTATATTTTGGTAAAGACGGTTTATGCCCCATCATGATTGTCGGCTGTCTATTGACAAATTGAGGAACGGATCACCCTTAATCTCTTGTTGATAGTAGAGGAAATTATGTTGGATGGAATAGACGTGTCTTTCCGGCTTTGATAGTGTGTGCAATGAATTGTTTGGAATTAAGAAAATGATTATGGATTGTTTTGTCGAGTCGATGAAGATTTTTATATCTGAAGGTGAAGCGGATTCGAGTTTTTGTATGTTGGTCAAGTTGGAATGTCTCTGAGGGAGAATGATTGGGTATTATTAATAGCTGCTTCTCAGAGAGTAGATAGTGAACTTAAATTGGACGAAGGCGAATAGTTGAGGTTTATATCTGCTAAGTAAGTAGAAAAACTCTTAGGAGATGAAACTAGGATGTTTGTTATGTTTGTGATGATAGTTTTCTAGAAATTGGCGGAAGGGCCACAGTGATGGGCTGCCAGTTGTGCGTGATTTTTAGATGTATTTACGGATGGAATATTGGATGTTAGCATCAGAAGTACCCGGACTGATAGAGCAGTTGGAAGATTTACTGGAAAGGAGAATTGTGAGGCCAAGTGTGTCGTCTTGGAGAGCTCCAGTATTGTTAGTAACAAAAAGGAAGGATGATTGAACGAAATAACAAGCATGATGTGTATAATGGTATTGAGACTATGGAAAGCAAAACGTAGAGTTCTGGTGAGGTTTGGAGTCTTTGGAGTTTTAGAGCATTAATGGAAATCTTGAGAAAACCATTATGTGTGGATGTAATATTGATATTGAGAGTTCTTTTTGGTTGGTTGTTGATACATGTTGGAATTTGTGGAATTGGACGGTCAAGAGAAGAATTGTGTATGGATTACGGACAGTTGAATAAGGTAACGATTGAGAATAAGTGTCCACTTTCAAGAATAGATGACTGGAATGGTTTGGTTGAGTTTGATTGAAATTACAATTGTTTGGAACGTTTGATAGGAGTGGTGTTCATTAGGGATGTTCTGATCTATTATAAAATCAGAAGGAGAGTATATAGGGTGTTTGAAAATCGAGTTGCAAGTGTTGAAAAGAAAGGAATTTTTATGCTAAATTATTCAAGTGAGAATTTCGGTTGAAAAAGGTTAGTTTCTTGGATATGTGATTTCTGATGATAGTATTGTTATGGATCCATCGGAAGTAGATGCAGTTCTACAATGAGAGGCTCCGAAGTTGGTTAAGGAGACTAGAATCTTTTTGGACTTTAGTTGGTTATTACCGGAGGTTATGGAAGGATTTTCCAAGTTAGCGTTTTCGTTACTTCGATTGACTTGCAAAAGGTAAGTCGTTTGTTTGGGATGTTCGTTTTAAGGAAAGTTTCAGAGAGCTGAAGTAGAAGATGTCTACGGCTCCAGTTTTGATTCTGTGTGATCCTAATAAACCATTTGTGAGGTATTGTGATGTGTCTTTGATGAGTTTAGTCAGTATGTTAATGCAAGAGGGTAAAGTCGTAGCTTATGTCGTACGACAATTGAGGATTCATAAGAGGATCTATACTATTCAGGATTTGGAATTGGTTGCGGTTGTATTGTGTTAGAAAAATTAGAGGTATTATCTTTATGGTTCTAAGTTCAAAGTGTTTAGTAATCACAAGAATATTGAGTACCTGTTTGGTCGGAAGGAATATAGTATGAGACAGCGAGGATGGTTGGAATTTGTGATGAGTTATGACTTTAGCTGGAATTATCCTATTGGTAAAGTTAATGTTGTGCGTGATGAGTTAAGTCAAAAGTTTTTATACATGTCTGTTTTGATGGTCAGGGAGTTAGAATTATTTGAGCAGTTCAGAGACTTGTGTATGGTGTGTGAGATAACACAGTAGAGTGTGAGGTTGGGTATATTGGAAGTGAACTATGATTTTTCTGGTGGATATTAGAGAGAGTCAGAAGTTGGATATGAAATGGATAGATTTGATAGTTTTGGGTAATCAGAGTGCGCATCGGAAGTGTGATGTGGCACAGTTTGTATTTGCGTGTGTGACTTGATAGAGTTCAAAGGTTGAACAGTGGAAAACGGTAGGAATGATGAGATCCTGGGATGTTCTATAATGGAAGTGATAGGTGGAAGGTTTCAATATTAATTATGTACTAATATGTAAATGGATGTATTAGTTACATGTTTGGTGGGTAAATCACAACGTTCTTGTATTGATGTTATGTTTGGTATTCTGGTTTTGTTGATGTTGTTGAGACGATGTTGGGTCGTAGAACTTTATGTTCTTGTTTGTGTTGTTGCCTCATTTCTATCGTGTTGGTTCGAGTGCAAGTAGCTAATTCCTGTGTGGGGAATTAGGGGAGTGTTACCTAGGGTGAGGGTAACAATCTTGTTGTGTTTCGGTTCAAGAGTGAACCTGTGTGTGTTCGTAACTTGGGTATTCCTTGAGTCGTGGGTTGGTTGTCAAGTGCATTGTATGGGCATTGCATCTTGTCATTGTCGTTATTACCGTTGTCGTGTCGTTGTAGTAGTTGCTGTTAGCAAGGTGGTTTGTCAGTTGTGTTATTCGTGGTGTGCCTTTTTTTGGCATGATAGTTTGTTAGTCGGATACGAGAGTCGTATCCGGAGTTGGTTGCACCAAGTATATTTTCGAGGACGAAAATGTCTAAGTGGGGGAGAATTGTAACGCCCTGTTTTGTCCGATTTATTTAATCGAGTCGATTTAATTATTTTCGTTTTTATATTATTCTATTCTTGACTTTTATTTGACAATATATTATTTTTCATCGTTATTATGTTTTATCGCATTTTGAGAGCGTTAGGGAGATATTTGAGCTGAGGGGTAAAATGGTCATTTGATTAGTTAGATATTTATATAAATAGAGAATTGAGAGAAAAAGAGAGAAAAGAAGAGAAAGAGAAAAGAAGAAAAAGAGAGGAGAAGAGGAAAATCGAAGAAAACTCCGTTTCAATCACGGCTAATCGGGTAAGGGTGAGAACTTTCGATTATATCTTGCTTGTATATGAATATGTATGTGTGGGTTTGAATGTTCTCTTGCCTTTCCTAGTTTTTCCAATTCTAGGTCGAAATGAGATAAACGAATAGAAATCGATGTTTTCACGGTCGAAAATCAGTATAAATCGCGTTGTATGATCACACTGTGTTTATGAACAATTGCTGATACTTCTTTTGCTGTTGGAATTGATTTGGGATGAGAAATGGGATTTTTGGGGTTGGATTTGTGAAGGGTTTATTTTTCTGAATTTCGCAGTGCATGCTCAGCGCGGGTCTGTGCGCTCAGCGTGGTATTGAAAATATGCAACCTCACCAGGCAGTGAGGAGCGCGCTCAGCGCGGGGAGGAGCCCGCTTAGCGCGACCTGGAACATCAAAATTAAAACTATGTTCTAAAATCCATAACTTTTGATCCGTAATTCGGATCGGGATGTTCTTTGTACCGTTGGAAAGTTATTGAGTTGTTCTTTCTTATAAAATTGGTTTTTGGGATTAGTGGCTGATTTAATTATGTCGAGAATTCGGAAACGTGTCGTTTTGTTGACTTTTATCGTCGTAATTGTGTGCGATTGATGTGTTATCATGCAATATGTTTTTGGGCATATAACGTATGGCTTGTGTGCTGTCATATGATGTGAATACGTGTGATGAAATGTTGTGATGGTGGTTTGTGGCCTTAGGGAAAGTAAATGCATTGTGTTGTGTTTGATTGTATATGCTAAAATGCTAATTGTTGTGGTTTGTGGGTTATGATGGAATGCATTGTTTTGGGTTTGATTGCAATGCATGATTATTGATGTTGAGATGATTCACATGGTGGTATATATGTATGCATTGGATTGTCATGAGACATTGTATGCCAAGCATCATGATATGCATCTTGTGATGTCGTGTGCCCTTGTGGGGTATGAGCGACGAAACGATTCCAGAGGGAATCTGCTATAACGGTTGTGAGCCTTATACAAAGAGGACCTAAAGCGACGTTATAGACGATCGTGAGCCTTATACAAAGAGGACCTAAAGCGATCGGATCGTGAACCTTATACAAAGAGGACCTAAAGCGATCCATAAACGTCGTGAGCCTTATACGAATAGGACCTAAAGCGACGGGGAACATCGTTTGACCGACGGGGAGTTACACTAAGTAACAAGCGATAATTCCAATAATTCTTGAGTGAATTAATGATGATGAGAATGATGGATGGATTGGTACCGCATTGCATTGCATAGAGTCGTTGTGTCGGTCTCTGTGCATTTGCATAAATCACGAATGGATTGATTATGTGTGGGAAATTGTGAATGGATTGATTATGTGTGGGAAATTGTGAATTGAATGATTATGTGTTGAGATTTATGATTGGATTGGTGAATTGATATGCATTTGAGATAAATGCATTGGTTATAGATAATATGTTTTATGTATAGACATATGCTATGTGATGTGGTGGTGTGTTTCCATATGTCATAACTTTGGTGTGCATTATGTGTGAATATGTTATTATGTTGGTATAATTGATATATACTATATGTATTAGTATGTGATGCTTGTGGTGAGAATAATTATGCATGTGAATTTTTATGTGTTTGCATATTAGTATGCAATCTTGATTTAGTTGTTATTTCTCACCCTTCTGCTGTGGTTTGTTGCTCTATGAGGCAATTGCAGATTAGTGTCTTGGAGGCTTTTGTGAAGATTATTTCTCAATCCTTTTGTCGGTCTGTCTGCTCTGACAAGTAACACGGGAGTCGGGGAATGCTTTTTTTATATATGTATACCTTTGTTGGATCTATTTCATATTAGCATTGTATGATTATTTTGATGTTATAAAATAATTTATTTTGTAAAACAAGTCAGTTATGGATCTTTCCGCTTTATTCCATAATTGAACTTTCCTTTTGTTGAAAAAAAAGTTTCCCTTTTATGTTTATTCCATTTTGTGTTATGTATCAAATTTATGAGCAGGGATTGTGTTTTCTTTAAATGTGGCATCCTTGTTTCTGTCTAAGGATAAAAATTTTATTCACTCTGATTTATTTATGTATTATTTATCCGCGATGGGAATTGGGTTACATCCCTTGTCAAGAAAGTTTATTGACAAAAGAAACTGAGACCAGTTCCTTGGCTGAAAGCCAGGATCGAGGGGAAGTTTATATCAGAAACTAAGACCAGTTCCTTGGTTGAAGACCAGGATCGAGGGGAAGCTCATTTCAGCAACTAAGACCAGTTCCTTGGTAGGAAACCAGGATCGAGGGGAAGTTTATTTCAGCAACTAAGACCAGGTCCTTGGTAGGAAACCAGGATCGAGGGGAAGTTTATTTTCAAATGAAAACTGAGACCAGTTCCTCGGTAAGAAACCAGGATCGAGGGGAAGTTTTACCTTTTCTAAGCATCATCGCTTAGCAAAAGAAGATGGATAAGCAAGCTGCCATTCATAACCACCATCAAAATTTTGGGTATTCCGATATTTAATCCTCTTGCACCCCGAATGCCCGAATACCTTCGCCATTCACACCTTCAGGTCCAAGAAGATTAAATAGGGGCATCTGTCATACCCCAAATTTTGACCACTAAGATTCCCATCATTGTGCAAATTATCATCACAATATGGATGAACCATTTCACACTCATTAGTCTCCCCAAAGATGGGTGAACATTCATTACAATCAAGAGTTAGGGTTTCAAGCCCTCTCAGAGCACTTAGACAAGGGATCAATCAAGGAATGACATGATCTTCAACTTGTCTAATATCTCAAACACCCACAAAGGATCAAGAGGACTCCCACATCAAGATTCAAGCATAAAGATGCAACATTCCAAGTGGATTAAGCCTCAAGTTCATCTGATGCAAAGTCAACTGACGCAGAAAGTCAAAGTTTGACTTTTGGTCAACTACGAGCTTCACAAGCCATTACTCAAGAAAATATGATGGATGATTGCATTTGATTAAATTTAAATAAAGAAATCATGCAAATTTGCAAATTTGCAAATTGATCAAATTGAAGGAGACTTAGAAATTTTTTCTAAGTTAAAATCATGCTCAAGTGCACAACTTTTCAAGGTTGTAACTATTGATCCAAGCATCCATTGATTTTGCTTAAGGGCCAATTTTAAAGAGGGTATTTGATACTTCAACATTGTGGAAGGAATCAACTCAAAATATCATAAGGATTGAAAGATATAAGTGATCAAAGTTGGGAATTCTTCATGTCAGATGTTCCGACATTTCATAGGACATCATTAATATTTTTCCAGCAAGAAAGTCCCAACTTTAAGGACGTTTTTCTCCATGATACAAGTTAATTCAAGCCATGTCATGAACATGAAAGTTGAAGTACATCATCTAACCTTTCCAGAAAGTCCTAGAAAGTCCATTTATCATTCTCGAACAGAAAGTTATGATCTCTGCAAAAGGCATTGATAAAACAGAATTTTTAAGACAGCTTTAAGGACAGACTTGATCACACAAGTTCAAGGTCATTTTTGATAACTTTACAAGTCTTATCTTCACAAACCTTGAACATCAAAGTTGAAGTACGTCATCTCACTTTCCATAAAGTTGTAGAACGTCCATTTATCATACTCGAGTAGGAAGTTATGGACTTTACAGTAAGGCTTGTTGCAGCTGTTTTTTTAGGACAGATTTTGTGCACTTTTTCTTGTGCCACACAATTTTCAAGCTTTGTCACCATGCAGGACCAGCATCAAAGATGCAATTCACTTCAACTCAAAATATCATAGTGGATTAAAAGATATAAGTGATTAAAGTTTGTAATTATTAATGTTCAAAGTTGTCAAATGTTTCAACATTTCATAGGACATCATTAATATTTTTCCAGCAAGAATGTCCCAACTTCAAGGACGTTTTTATCCATGATCCAAGTTGATTCAAGAAAAACCCTAAACATCAAAGTTGAAGTATGTCATCTCAGCTTTCCAGAAAGTCCTGGAACAGCCATTTATCATTCTTGAGCAAGAAGTTATGGATTTTACAACAAGACTTGCTGTAGCTGATTTTTTAAGACAGATTTCAGGACAAATTTGCACATTTCTTATGCCACACAAATTTTTAAGCCTTGTCAACCTTTTGCACACCCGAGGAGGGGACAATCAATGGACAAGCTCTGATTCCCAAGCCTCCCAAGTCCAAGATTCCACAAGTAGCATGCCAAACCTAAAAAGCTACAAAGATGCCAAATATCCAATTTTGTTTTCAAGCATTCAATACATTCAGCAAGGTGGCATGAACTGAGCCAAATTCTAACTGAATTCAGTCAAGGCATATCCAAGAACTAGGGGACTAGCAGCCTGTGCCCCAACCTCTAGTCAATGGCTAGAGGAGACTTGAGATTCCAAAATACAACCATTGGCCAAACCTCTGCAGCAGTTGCTATTCACTATTTCTGCCAAAACAAACTTGATCTACTATAAATAGAGCTCATTTGTGCTCAATTTGAGTACACCAAAGCCATCAAACAGATGCTTTCCTCAAAATCACTCTTTCACTCCAAAAAACACCTTCTCTTGCAAGTTACTATCGGGTTTTGAGTTAGAGAGCATTTATGTCCAAACCAATCACACACACACCTCATAAACATCATATAGAGGTGATCTAAACACTAGCACAACATCTGGAACATCAAATTCATCAAATCACCAGCCAATTGCTCAATTGCTTGATAGAATTACAGTTGAGGTACCATGACCAGTTCCAGCTCATTTTAATCCACTCCAAGCATTCAAACACACTCCTGGAGGATCAAGGAAGCTCATAGAATCTTCCTCTTACTGCTGTAATTACATTGAAGAGGCATTGGACCTTGCTCAAATTGGTAAGTGTTCTTACACTTTGAAACTCCATATACATGCATCATTATTGATCAATTCTTGAAGCAAAAATGTAGTCCTTCACGTGTTTGTTGTGATCTTCCTACTGTTTGCACTTTAACATGTTTATATGTGGAGTTTATGTTGTTTTAAAATTAAGGTCCAGTTCTGGTTTTTTGCCTTGTGTGTTCTGTACATTAAGTTTCAGTATGTATAAGTGATACCATTGGATTCCTTGCGAAAAATTGGTCAAGATAGGTTCTTACGGATTTTAATTTCGTTAAAAATTGAGAGAGTTATGAATGTTTGAAGTTTGATAACAAAGATGTTGAAAACTAAAGTTTTAGTTCTGGTTTTTAAGAGATGTCGAAGATGATGTTGTGACATCTTTCCTTTTTCTCTTATCTTCAAAACTCAACCAATTCTTTCACATAGCAAAAATCATCATTTTCCAATTCTGTTTTACACACTTCTTATTCATACTCCAAAATATTTTATTCCACAAAAAAAATCAAATTTATATTATTTATTTAATATAGTTGGTATTTTTGTGAATAAATCCCTTTTTAGTTGTTTTTAAACATTTTAAAAGTGAATTCTCATCATGAAAATCAAAACCAAATGAATTTTAATTCATCTTGTGATTAAAACATCATCTTTCAAACCTCAACCAAAAATCACAAGTTGTTTATTCAAACTTATTTGGTATTTTATCATTTTTATTTGATTTTCTTTAAGAATTTACTTTTAAAAATGATGAAATTAGGGTTTCTTTGATTTTCACCCAAACAAATCTTTTTTAAAACTCTTTGGGCCTTTAATAGAGTGTAAGACCCAACCCCCCTTTGAAAACCAAAACATTTTTGGGCCTCAGTCATTGTATAAGACCCACTGCGTTTTCAAAATCTCGGCGCGATCGCCATTTCAAAACGAAAACCATCTGGGCCTACCCTCGTGTTATAAGTCCCATTTCCTTTCTTTAAAAATCTTTGGGCCTCTAATAGAGTGTAAGACCCAACCCCTTTTGTACATAAACAATCTTGGGACTCACATATTGTATAAGTCCCTCTGTACAGTTTTCAAAACAACGGTGCGATCATCGTTAAAACTTGGGACTCTCCTTGAGCTGTAAGCCCCAACAATCTTTTCAAAGCACTTTCTCCTTTGATTTTGAATATAATATTGTTATCAAAGTTTTCTTTGTTGAACAACTAACAAAACAGCATAGAAGCTCTACAACGGGTAAGTGTTTATCCGCTTTCATTTATCGCTTTCATATGTATATAACTGTATTGTGGGGCTACTTCACTGTAAGTCTTCTTTCACATCCTTTTATATACTTGCCACATATCCACTGTATAATACTAGTATAGTTATTTAGACTTTTCCCCGACAACTACGTCTAGCACTAGGTAAAGCCTTGTTGGTCACTCTTAAATACAATCAAAACTAGATCCCACATAGGATTACCAGATACAGTCTTCCCTCGTCTTGGGGTTAAACAATATGGAAACGTGAAAGGAAGCATTCTCGGTGAACCCTTTCTCAGACTGTCACTCTTAGAAATTGTCAAAGAAACTATACTCCCCAGAGTTGATCTATTCTCCGTGAATAGCATCTCTTGAGTTTCTTCCAAATTCTTGAACTTTCCTGGCTTGATCTATTCTCTGTGAATAGCATGTCTTGAACTTCTCTTGGTTTGGGGACCCACAGGCTTCCTAAAAGCATCCCCGCCTCCTCTTAGGCGTTGTACAAGGACCCTTCGGCTTATTAGAAGTTCTCATGCCTTCTCTTGGGCTTAATACAAGGACCCTGACGACCTCTTAAAGGTATAAGACAGAACTTAGTCATCCTTTGCTAGAGCAGTCTTTCCAGCATCAAAACTCCAGCCGTTGTAGGGTTGATACTCATCCCTTAATACCCGTGCCTCCTCTTGGGCATTGTACAATAGATAAAACTCTAGACTTGGACATTTTAAACCCCCTTGAGTCTCAAAGACATTCTCAAGTTCCTTTCAAACATAGGAAAAAACACTGATCATTCTGAAACCCAGTCTCTCTCATGAGAGTTACCCACCCTTAGACCTGCCTATGGATCTAATCCTCAGTAGTAAGACAACCTCCTCTTGGGCTTTGTACAATGATTCTCCCCAACGGAGCTAACCTTTTCAGACTCTCTTGTTGAGTATAAAAGACTCTCTTGTTGAGTCAATCTCCTTTTAGCCTCCATCTCGGGCTTCGTACGAGACACTAAAACACTCTCTTGTTGAGTATAAAAGACTCTCTTGTTGAGTCGATCTCCTTTTAGCCTCTATCTCGGGCTTTATACGAGACAGCAAAACACTCTCTTGTTGAGTATAAAAGACTCTCTTGTTGAGTCAATCACCTATCAATGGACTCTCTTGTTGAGTCAACCTTTTTAGCCTCTGCCCTGGGCTTTATACAGGACAGATAAAAGTACTCTCTTGTTGAGTCAAACCTTTTAGCCTCCGTCTTGGGCTTCGTACAAGACACGTAAAAGCACTCTCTTGTTGAGTCAGTCACTTGTTAGTACTCTCTTGTTGAGTCACCCTTTTTAGCCTCTATCTCGGGCTTCATACGAGACAACAAATAAAAGACACCCTCTTGTTAGGTCAATCTCCTCCTCTTAGGCTTTGTATAAGGAAACCTCGGTTGAGTCAATTAACCTTTTAGCATCAAATCTGTGCCTTGCTCACAGCATACAAACATCAACAACTCCTCTTTAAAGATGACGAATTCTCTCTCATCCTAAACCCCTTTAGCTTCACATATTGGGCTTTGAACAAGATACGAATCACCTTTAGCTTCACATCTTGGGATTTGAACAAGATACAACACCAAAACAACCTTTTTCCTCCCATAGAATAGGAGGAACTACGATCGCTCTGATTTCCCTGTTTCGTTAAATGGGAATACGTAGGCATAAGATTGCAAAATCTTAGAGAGCATACTAATCAAAAACCCAAAATCCAGTATCTCCATCAAATCAACCCAAAAGCATCAAATCTAAACACATTACCAAAAACCTCAAAAATAGTCCAAGCACTGTGTTTTTTAACAAAATAACCTAAGAGAGACCCGCAATCTTAATAGCATCTGTAAACCAACAGTCATCTGTTTAAACTCAGTATGCAAGCAGGGTTAATTGGAGACATCTATTTCCCTTCCTTAATCAGCTTCAATAGGATAAAAAATGAATCGAATTGTAGTACCCCAAAGCGATAGTGCTTCGCAACCACGTAAAAATTCGCACTACAAGATGCATTTTCTGCTTTATCTTCATCATCATCTTTATCATCATCATCATCATCATCATCATCATTATCATCTCCTCCATCGTCATCATCATCATTTCCACCAGCTTCGGGATGGAATATTGACTGGTCATCTTCTTCTTCGTCCATTTCAGCATCTTGGACAGCAGCATCCGGATCAGTATCAATTGGGTCTTTTTTGCCTGAGGGTTCGACCACTGGGGAGTCATTTTCAGAAGATTTCTCAACCAGGGTATTGCCTTCGTCTATAGCTGTTGTTTCTGTATTTATCTCTTCAGGAATGCTTTGGTTATGATCCTCCTCATGCTCAGAGCCACTTGTCTAAGATTGTTGAGTGGTGCTCTGTGCAGACGAAGTCGGAACTTCTTTTGCAACAGGTTTGTTGATTTCATCCATCGAACATTTCTCTGAAACTTTGTCAAGGAGAGTAGTTGGAGAAGGAGATTTGGCCATTGGTTGGGTCGAGGTACCTGCACCATCCTGAAATGACAAAGTAAATAAGATTAGGTTGAAACAAGAGAAGGCTAGTAAAGTTCACAGTCTAAGGAAAATTACAATTACCATAAGTTCTTCGACTCCAGGGCTGGAGTTATCACTTTCAAGTTGAACCGGAGTTACCTTCGACGTGCCCTGAGGGGAAGACTCCAAGTCACTTCGAGTAGTAGATGCTTGAGAGACCTTTGCTACCTTTACCTTAGGCTGACTTAAAGTCTCAGTGATCCTAAGTTGTTTCTTCCTTTTCTTAGTTTGTTGATCATCAGGTGGAGAGTGATCATCGTCATCTGATTCGAGCACAACTTGGGCAGTAGCCCTTTTAGACTTCTTCTTTTGAGGAGTTGGAGGTGGTCGTCAAGAACTCTAAGAAAAAGTCAAAGTATTAGAAGGCATAATTATACACAGCACAGGAAAGTTTAGTGAGCAAAAGTTACCCTTGTGGCTGGTTCATTCTCTTCTTCGACTGGTCTTTTTGCTACAGTTTTCTTCGGTTTGATAGCTGAAAATAAACAAAATAGTTGCAAGTCAGTAAGAAAAGTCGAGTAAAGGAAATCTAAAATTCAAAAATCTTCATTCCACACCTTCATAAATTTCAGATTCGATGCGAACATCGTCGATACCCATATGAAGTGGTTCTTTGAAACTATCTAGGGTGCACTTAGTCGCAACAACCCACTGAGCCTTTGGTTTCGACTGCTGGTGAATGATCTTTATAGAATCCCTACAGACAAACCAGTCTAGAAATGAAGGGGCAAGGGCCACTCCAAAATTAGCAGATGGCAGTCGAGGAAACTTAAGAGGAAACAATTCAAAACCCATTTTGCAGCGTCGCTCAGGCGGCACGTACGAAGGGAGTTTCAAACTCTCCATTTTCTTTAAAAAAAATTCCTTCAGAGTAACAGCAGCCTCGCGGACGGTTCGACTAAGATCATCTGGTCGATAAATAGTTTCAAAGAACTTTTGGAATGACTGGATTTCCTTGATGTGCGTAGAATTACCTTTCTTGGTTTTCTCCTGCACAGAGAGAATAACTTCATCAATCAGCTGAGTGAAGGAAGAAACATCAAAGAACTTCTCAGTATAATACTTCGACCACCACGTGTTGAATTTTGGAGTGCAGAAACAACTGGGCTCAAAGTTGACTGGAGAAAGGGACGCTTTGTATGCATGGTGAGCCATCTGTGTTGAGGCCATCTCCTCAGTATAGCTGGTGTGATGGAGGAGGAGATGTCCTTTCTTCTCATATAAGCATCTTGGGAGGGTTTGAACCAAACCAAACTGACGAGCAGCCAGATGGGGTTAGTAAGCAATCAAAGAAACTTGACCTCTTCCCAGATTAAGTCGAAGGGTCAAAAGTCTTGGTATCATAAAATCCTCCTAGATCAACCTTGATTCCTCTTCTTGGGCTTTGTCTGACGTATGGAAAGGCCTAGTGAACCACTCAGGGCCATACTTCCTTTCAGCGAAAGGGGCCATATTTGAAGTGAACTCGTGGCATTTGGCAAACATCTTTATAAAGCTAATAAATGTTGGCCTGAGTAATTGGCCCTCTTCGTTGGTAGTTAGTTGCACTAAGAGGGTCCCTTCGACTCGCCGGTCCTTGATTTCTTTGGCACTTTCTTCGACAGTTCCTTTGTTTGAAAGGCTGGCTTCGAACGAGGCATTTAGCCATAGTTGAAGCAACCAGAAAGGCCCCGACAGTAAAAGTCATCCCCCCACCGCCAGGTTTTAAGCTGAGTGACACCTTCACTCAAAGACTCATAGAGATGTCCCAAAATCATTTCGCTCAAGCAGACGTCTCGACCGTTATGAAGTTGGGTGGCAAGTGTGAGGAATTTTTTGGCTACTTGCAGGGATCTCGAGCAGAACACACAGTGTGACAGCCAAACAGTAAGAAAAGCTATGTGCTCTTGGTCAGTGACATCAGTGGTTTTATGGTCATAGTAGTGCTTGATGAAGTTTGTGTAGGTGGGTTTAGCATATGCAAAGCCTATTTGGTCCTCAGAGTCTAGTTCTGGGTCATAAGGCTTCCCAATTGGTTTTAGCCCTGTGATAGCGGCTACATAGAATAGTGTTGGGGTCATCATCCTACAAGGGAGATGAAAAGTATAGTGGGTCTTATCCCAAAAATAAAGAGATGAAACTAGCATGGTGGAACAGTACGCAGGCCCTGTTTTCGACAGCATAATAAGGTCGTAAATCCCTAAATCTTTCTAGGTTTGGGCTTTAACCTTCTCTACCTTAGTTAGCCAGTTCAGGTAAAGATCAGAATCTTTGAAGGATGGAGTTGCCCTAAATATCCTAGATCCGTCATTCATATAACATAAATCTATACTATTGAGAGCTACAGCGTCAGGAGAATTGGCTTCTACGTTAGATTTATTAGCTTGCCCTATGGGTTTGATCTTATGGTAGGAAGGGAAATACTCGCTAAGTTTCTCATAATCTGTATCTAGAGCAAACAAAGGGCCAGATAAAGCGTATGGCTTACCAGAGACAAGAACAGGGATTAATACCTGGGATTCGTAGATACGTCTCTTCTCTTTCTTAAGTGGTTCTGGGATGCATTGCAGATTCTTCACTATCTTTGGTCCAGCAAGCGTAGTAAAAGGAGGAAGTTGAGATTGAGTCTTTGGCTCTTTTGGCTTTTGGGTTTTCCTGGAGTCTTTGATGTTGGAGGTTGAAGATGCCATTGTTGAAGAACAAGAAATTTGGGTTTGTTTTCTAAGAGTTGAGAAGCTGGAAAGAAGGCAAAGAGTTTTGAAGCGTAAAAAAGAAAAAATGGTTTAGAGAGAAATTATTTAAAGGGTATGGAATATCAACAGACCTCAAATCAGCATTAAAGAGCTAGTGCTGTAGTGGGACACGTGTCTCGCTATGAGCGATAGATGGGACGGTGGCAGTTACTGCCTATACCCTATTATCTCTTAGGTTTTAGGAGGTATGATGATGGCTAGTGGATTTGGTGCGCTTTGAGGAGATTTTTCAGAGATTGTCATGATGACCATGATGTCACGGAGTAGTTAAGAAGAAACTGAACAGTTTGTAGAACATGGAAGTTCTAGTTATATCAACACCCACGTAAGGTGGAAATAAGGCGTCGAATGCCATTGTCAAAAAATGCCCTTTCTTCAGTAACGTCGAAAAAGACATTTTTGGGGGGCAATTTGTTAGCTCCTAATTTCGACGCTTGATGTTGGGTTAAGTGTTTTTCCTAAGAGATAGAATTTCTGAAGTTCTATGAGGCTTCGACAGAAATATTGCTATCAGAAAATCTAGTTGAAAGCTATTCTTCTGCAGAGAAGAGAGGGTTTAAAAGGCTTAGAAATAATTCTAAGAGTTTGGAAGGATTCTTCGACAGAAGGCTAAGGAGCACCGTTCGACGCGAAGATTTAAATTTAAAAATAGGATGGAACAATTATTTCTATCCGATTCTGAAGGAGGACATGTGGCGTTCATCCAAGAAGTGAAGACATGCACGACGCCATGTGTTTCGCCCTGGCTAGTAGCCCGTTAGTGGGTAGTTATTTTTAACCATTATAAATAGCAAGTCTTAGCGGTAGATTTGGGGTGTGTGTTCAATTGTATACAAAAAATCAGTGTGCTTAAAGTACCAGTGTAGAGAAAAGAGCGTGTGAGAATGTATGTTGAAGTAACACCACTTTTACAATTCAATGCAATTTTAATAACTTTATTTTATTAAAGTATCTTTTCATTTCATGCAAGTTAACTTCTACATTTACCAGCCTTTTCGATTTTAAGTTTTTTTTAAAGCCTTTTTACCTTTCAGTTGCCTTATATTTCTTGAAGTAGACTATCCTTTTTACTCATTTACGCTGTCGAAGTATTCTTAATCTTTATCCAGAAACTTACACAAGAAAACAATTAGCACATGTCCTAGGATTTAGTATGGTCGATCCTGTAAGTTACTCGATTTTATACAAAATTGATAGACCAGAGGTTGTTTGCTATTTTTCCCACTAAACTAGAAGATGGAGCCTTGATGTTGTAATGTTGCTTTGTTGCAAGTGTTGAAAGATAATAAGTTATTTGCGAAACTTTCAAAATGTGAGTTCTGGCTGCATGAGGTGAGTTTTCTGGGACAGGTTATTTCTGGTGATGGCATAGCAGTGGATCCATCAAAAGTAAGTGCGGTACTACAGTGGGAACCTCCAAAGTTAGGGATGGAGATTAGGAGTTTCTTGGGTTTGGCAGGTTATTATTGCAGGTTTATTGAAGGATTTTCTAATTTGTCCCTTCCTCTGGCTCAGTTGACTAGAAAAGGGCAGGCCTTTGTGTGGGATATCTTGTGTGAAGAGAGTGTCCGGGAATTGAAGAAGGGGTTGACTGCAGCGCCAATATTGATTCTACCAAGCCAGATGAACCTTTTGTGGTATATTGTGATGCGTCTAAATGGGAGTAGGCGGAGTACTGATGCAAGATGGTAAGGTCGTGGCTTATGCCTCACGACAATTGAGGGTACATGAAAGAAATTATCCTACTCATGATCTTGAGTTAGCTGCAGTGGTTTTGTGTTGAAAATCTGGACGCATTATTTGTACGGGTCGAGGTTTGAAGTGTTCAGTGATCATAAAAGCTTGAAATATTTGTTTGACCAAAAAGAGCTGAATATGAGACAGAGAAGATGGTTGGAGTTCTTAAAGGACTATGATTTTAGCTTGAGTTACCATCCCAATAAAGCTAACATCGTAGCGGATTCTTTGAGTCGGAAGACAATTCATATGTCGACATTGATGATTAAAGAGTTGGATTTAATTGAACAGTTTAGAGACTTAAGCATGGTTAATGAACTGACCCATGAGAGTGTGATGTTGGGTATGCTGAAAGTTAATAATGAGTTCCTTAGTGAGATTAGAGAGAGTCAGAAACTTGATTTGAAGCTGGTGGATTTGATGACCACAGGAGGGTCGGATGCAGAAGGTGACTTTAAGGTAGATAATTTTGGTGTGTTGAGATTTCGAGGCAGAATTTGTGTGCCGGATAATTTTGAATTGAGAAAGATGATCTTGGCGGAGAGCCACAGAAGTAGCTTGAGTATTCATCCAGGAGCTACGAAAATGTATTAGGACCTTAAGAAATTATTTTGGTGGTCGGGTATGAAGAAAGACATAGCTCGGTTTGTGTATGCTTGTTTGACTTGTCAGAAGTCAAAAGTTGAACATCATAAACCTTCAGGTTTGATGCAACCACTGGAAATACCAGAGTGGAAGTGGGATAGTATCGCAATGGATTTTGTGACTGGGTTTTCGAATACGGCGAAAGGCTTTGATGCTGTTTGGGTAATTATGGATAGACTGGCAAAATTGACACATTTTATACCAATTAACATTAGTTTTATGTTGGCAAAGTTAGCGGAGATCTATATCAGGATAATAGTGAAGTTGCACGGGGTTCCGTCGAGCATTGTGTCTGACAGAGACACGGGGTTTACTTTTGGATTTTGGAAGAGCTTGCAGGAAGCTTTGGGTTCTAGTTTGAAGTTGAGTTCTGCATATCATCCGCTGATAGATGGACAGTCTGAGAGGACTATTCAATCGATGGAAGACTTGTTGAGAGCTTGTATACTCGAGCAAGGAGGTGATTGGGATACTCATTTACCGCTGATTGAATTTACTTACAATAACAGTTACCATTCTAGTATCAGAATGGTGCCTTTTGAAGCATTGTATGGTAAGAGGTGTAGGACGCCTCTATGTTGGTATGAGTCAGGCGAGAGTATTGTACTCGGGCCCAAGATTGTGCAACAGACTACTGAGATAATTCAGATGATTAGAGAGAAAATGAAGGCATCCTAGAGTAAGCCAAAAGATTATTATGATAATAGGAGGAAAGACTTGGAATTCAACAAAGGCGACCATGTTTTTCTAAGGGTCAATTTTGTGACCGGTGTTGGTCGTGCGCTGAAATCGAAGAAGTTGGATCCTAAGCTCATTGAACCGTATCGGATTTTGCAGAGTTGGGACTGTTGCGTATAGAGTGGCGCTGCCACCCGAACTTTCGAATTTGCATGACGTGTTTCATGTGTCGCAACTTCGGAAGTATATTGCTGACCCATCCCATGTGCTTCAGAGGGATGAAGTACAGATTCAGGATAATCTTACCATGGAGGCAATGTCGATAAGGATTGAGGATCGCAAGATGAAGCAGCTAATGGGCAAAGATATTCCTTTAGTGAGAGTAGCTTGGGGAAGAGCTCTCGGAGATGCGATATTCGTATCCAGAATTGTTCTCGTCAGGTACATTTTTTAGGACGAAAATATTTTAAGTGGAGGATAATTGTAACACCCCATTTAATTATTTAGTCGTGTGTAATTATTTTGTATGTTGTTCGTGATTTTATTTCCTTGGTTAAGGGTAAGTGTGTTAAGGTGGGTGTGAGAGAGCTTAGTAGAATGACTTAGTCGGAAATTAAAGGCTAGGATAATGTGGTAATAAATATATAAATAAGAGACATTATATTAATGCAATATTAGTGGTATTAATATTAATATTATTATTATGATTATTAATATTAATATTATTTTAATTATTCACATTATTATTATTGGAATTATTATCGGAATTATTATTATTATTATTAAGATAATTATTAAAACATAATTAGAGGGATTAATGGAGAGATTAGCAAAAATCAGGCCAGTTACGTGAAAAGAGAGAAGAAGAGAAAGAACAAGGGAGAACTAGGGCAAGAAGGGAGATTCCATCATTGTTGAAGGACCAAGCTCAGATTTCAAGTAAAGGGGAGAATGGGGTTCAATATAGGTGATCTAAACATGAGAGGGTAGTGAGGGGTCCTTTCCCTCTTAGGATTCTGTATATTTTTCGTATTCTTTATCTGTTACGTGATTGTGTGATTGCTGCTGTAAATCCGTGTTTGAGTAATGTCTGGTGTGAATGCATGTATGTGTGAATCTGTATTGTATATTGAAATCGAACAGTAAAATTCGTGCATATTGATTATGTGTTGCTGAGTTCTGATATGGAACAGATCTAGAATTTGGGGTTAATGGAGTTAACGAAAAATAGGCTCTAAAAACATAAAATGTTGATAAAAATGATGAAGCTATTAAGTAGAGTTAGAACTTTGGAATTAAACTGAAATAAAGATGAGTTTGGATCCGAGTTAGGGGATGGAATGGGTTTCAATGGGTGATAACTCGTGTAGATGGAAAACTGGAATTTTTGGCATGATCACTGGCCATACGCGTATGGGGGACTCTCCTAGAGGTCGTACGCGTAGCATGCCTTGTTCGCAGAGCCAGCACGACCCTCTGTCGTTACGCGTATGATACACGTATGCTGAGGTGGCCATACGCGTATGGCAAGTCAGCACGCGTATGTGGGGCTTTTGGAGGGGACGCGTATGGGGAGTTTTGGATGGGTTTTGTGAGGGAAAACCTCTCTGGCCATACACGTAAGGCCTAGGGCAATACACGTATGGATGGCCTGGGCAGTTGACCCTACGCGTATGATACGCAGGCCTGAGGTGTAGGGAGAAGTCCATACGCATATGGGGCAGGGCCATACGCGTATGGGCAGAGCTGTGGTGTAAATTCCCCGTATTTGCGATTTCGATCCCGATTTCGCGTGTAATGCGATTCCCCTTGATCCGTAAGACTAGGATCGTATAATTGAACATAGGAGAAACTAGTAATAACATTAAGTATGATAAAATGTGGTTTTTTATGAGAGTGTCTAGTTGAGACGTGTTGGAAGTGTGAGCCAAGATTGTCGTGTGTGGATGGTCTTGTGCTGTGGTGGTAATTTCGGAGAGAATTACGGTGAGCATGTGGCTCGTGCGTGATCATTGAGGATCGTGGAATTATGCTTGATTAATATTGAGTTATGCATAATTGTGGTCATGCATTCATATCATGTTATGTGGAGATGAGCTAGGTTGGAATCCATGATGGCTGCCTACTCTCGTCCAGACTCCATGTGGGAGTCGTGTGGAGATAAGTTGTAGTTCAGAGGAACGTATGCGACTTATCCGGATTCCGACAGGAATCAGGTTCTAGGGTGAACTGTATGTGATTGTGATGGTACCGCATGCATTGTATCAGGTCAGTTGAGTCGCATTGCCTATATATGATTGAATGTGAGTTGTTTATGTCGAATGATGACGTGACACTTGTATGTGCGTGGTAATTATATGATTGATGTTTTGTGTATGAACTACTCCTCAGCATGTTTTTTCACCGTGTATTTATTGAATGTAGTTCTCACCCATTTTCTCTTTGTTGCGTATGTGCTCCTTGCAGAGTACAGATGACCAGGTACCTGAGTGGGTGCTTGGAGCATTGTGTTACTATTTAATCGAGTCTTAGGAGTCGCTCTGATACGTAACACGGGAAGGATGGGGATTTCGTCATGTTTTTTATGTTATTTGTTCTTGGTAGATTGTTACGTATCTGTTTTAATCAGTTGTTGTTGAACCACGTGTTATGTGGAGAATTGATGTATTTTGGAGCTTATTGCTAAACCGTTTGATTTATTTCCGCTGTTTAGTCAAATTACTTATTTTTATGAAATGAATAAAATGTGAAGCGAATTGATACTTCACTTTGATGTTGTTTTAGTAATGTGACATCCTACGTGTATGAACTCTGATTTTATTCCGCAATGTTTTCATATTTTCTATTTTTATACGAATGGGTAGAGTAGGGTGTTACACACTCTTAAAGATTAAGGAAAAAATCTATGGATTTGATTTGTTTCGAATCCTGGAAGGCGATCCTACTGCTTAATTTTCCCTGAAAGGCCTCCTTAAACAAGTTAACATTTTGACTGCTTCTCCTGAAGTTGCAAATGTCATCATGGAGCTAAACTCGATGATCGAACAAACCATCGTTGATTTAAACAAAATAAAACAAGCTTCGGGTGAGATTGAAAATGTGGCTAAAACTATAGCAGATGTATGGGATGCTGCTACCGAATCCACCGCCAAAGTTGCAGAACTGGAGAGGAGTCAAGAGCAAAACAGAGCAAAGGTCGAAAGCTATGGCCAGGACATCGTATCTTAGGAAGCACAAATAAAGGAATTGCAAACCAAGATCTATAAGGCCAAGGAGCATCAAGCTGAACTTCTAAAGTTTGATGACTTTGAACTAACCAAAGCGATAGAAGTTGGGCTAGAGCACGTCGACAGGGCTCAGAAGTTGGAGGCAGGGATTGAAACCCTCAGATCGAACAAATCTGTCTGTGAAAAGCGTCTGGCACTTTAGAAGTCGAAGTATCTCAGCATGAAAGCTTCTCTTCCATTTTAGTCCCCATTTCTTTACTTTGGCTTTGCAAGATTTTATTCTTTCATGCAATGACTTTGAGCCCTTCGCGCTCTTTAATGTAATGACTTGAGCCATTTAGGCAACATATGTTTCGTTTTACCATCTTGGCTTCGAACATTTTGCATGCAATTATTCCTTTGCTATTTTTACTTCTTGGAGTTCAGATTTGTATTTTTTCAAATATTTCTCATTCACCCTCAGAATCCTTTTATCTTCGTTTAACTCTTCAATTTTGTATGCACCATTTGAGAAAACTTGTAGAATCTGGAAGGGACCCTCCCACTTAGGGGACCATTTTCCCAAAGTTCTATCATTTCGATCCATGGGAAGGATCACTTTCCAAACCAAGTCTTTAGTCGAAAATGTTTTAACTTTAACCCTTTTGTTGTACAGTTTCTCTATTCTCTTTTTCTTCTTTTTCAATAATTCTAAGGCACTAAGTCTTTCTTCATCTAAAACAACCAATTCATCCAACATCATGTTCCAATATGATTCATATGGAATCTCATGGTGTCTTTGGATTCTCGTTGATTGTAAGTAGATTTCAACTGACAGAACCGCGTCATGACCGTACGTCAGTCTAAAAGGAGTAGTATTAGTAGCTTCCTTAGGGGAGCTTTGACATGCCCAAAGAATCTAGTCTAATGTCTTATGCAAATTCTTTGGCTTTTCCCCACATGTTTCTTAATCAAACCAATCACAACCTTATTTGCTACTTCGACCTGACCATTGGCTTGTGCATAATAAGGTGTAGATGTCACTAATTTGAAACCCAATTCCTTAGCAAATTATTGCACTTTTCGACCAGTAAACACAGATCCTTGATTCATTGTAATAGTCTATTGGATTCCAAACCTATAGATAATATGTTTTTGGGCGAATTCGATTACAGCATCTTGATCCACGTTCACCAGTGGTATAGCTTCGATCCATTTTGTAAACTAATCGATGCCAACCAAAATGTATCTTTAACTTTTGGATGATGTTGGTCGAATTTCTCCAATCAAATCCAAATCCCAGCCTCTAAAGGGCCAAGGTTTCACTATAGAATGCAGTTCTCTTGCAGGAACATGTTGTATACCTGCGTGTACTTGGCACTCTTGACATCCTTTGGCGAACTCAATACAATCTTTCAACATGGTGGGTCAATACATCCCTTGTCGAAATAATTGACATTTCATTTTATGGACTACTTGATGTGCCCCGCATGCCCCACTATGGACACTCGAAAGGGCTAAATATGCCTCAAATTCACTAAGACATTTGAGCAAGATTCCCTCATGAGTCTTTTTAAATAATTCATTCCCCAAAAGAACGTAACTTAAAGCTCGATACCTAGTTTTTTGCTCAGCAGATGTTGTTGGATTTTGTAAGTACTCTACTATTGGATTTATCCAATCTTCATCCATCAGGATGTCTATATTCAGTATCTCAAAATTCTCTTCTTCAGCGTATCCCAACTTCGTGGTTTCCAGATCTGATGGGGATAGTCTGGCTGACACAACCCTTCCTCTAACTTTGATTGCATCTTGCAATTTTTCTTTTGAAATTTTATACCCAGAGGCAATTTGTGCCAAGTCATTGGCCTCTTGATTCTCTAGTCGAGGGATGCGTCAAATACTAACCATCTCGAATCTTTTCAAGAGTCGATTGGCTATCACGAAGTACATGATAAGATTTTCCTTAACACACTTGTACTCCTTTGTAATTTATTTTATGACTAACTATGAGTCACCCATTATTTCGACTCGAGTTGCCCCTAATTCCAATAATATCTCAAGTTCGGCTATTAGAGCCTCATATTCAGCCTCATTGTTCGAACAAAGGCCTTCGACTTTATACTTGAATTTTCTTGGAATTTTGTTAGGAGAAATAATTAGGACTCCTATACCCATTCCATCTTTATGACTAGACCCGTCGAAGTACAACTTCCAAGGCTCGAGTTCAAGGTAGTTTAATGAATTCTCAGTTATAGAGTGGTCGAATATAAAGTCGGCTACCATTTGCCCCTTAACAACCTTTAAAGGCATATAGGTTAAGGAATATCCAGTTAAACAATTCGACTATGCAAGATCGGTTTATACAACATTGTTTTATAATATCAAAATGAGATGAAACAAAAACATCCATTGGTTTTATATAATGCTTTAACTTTGTACATGAGAAATACAGACATAAGCATAATTTTTCGACAATGTTATACCTAGTTTCTACATCGTTCAAGACCCTACTAAGGTAGTAAATGGCTCTTTCGACGCCATTTTCATCCTCTTGAGCCAACATGCTCCCTAAAGTCTTGTTCGACGCAGATATATACAACCTCATACTTCTATTCCTACAAGGTGGTATCAGAATTGGAGGGTGGAGCAGGTATTCCTTAATCTTGTCGAAGGCTTCTTGCTGAGTTTGCCACCATTCAAAATATTCCCTCTTGAGTCGAAGCAGAGGTGAGAATGCTTGATTATTGCCACTAAGGTTCGAGATAAACCTCCTTAAGAAATTAATCTTGCCAAGCAGTGACTGCAACTCCTTCTTGGTCGATGGTGTTTTCGCCTCCATTAGGGCTTTGGCCTTGTTCTGGTTTATTTCGATTCCCTTTTTGTCGACCACGTAGCCTAAGAAATCTCTCGCCTGTACACCAAAAGCTCATTTGAGAGGGTTCATTTTTAGACCGTGTCTCCTCATCCTTTCAAAGGACTGTCGAAGATGGTCTATGTGACTATTTCCTGAAATAAAATTAACAATAATATCATCAATATAGATTTGCATAAAATTCTCAATAAAATCATGGAAGATCGAATTCATTTCTCTTTGCTATGTTGCCTCTGCATTTTTTAAACCAAAAGGCATTACAACCCATTCATAGGTGCCTAAGGCTCCAGGGCATCTAAACGTCGTTTTTGGGACATCTTCTTCAACAATGAAAATTTGTTTGTACCCAAAATACCCATCGAGCATGATAAGGTACTCAAGTCCTGCGGCAGAATCGACTAACATTTGCGCCACAGGCATCGAATATTCATTTTTTGAGGTTGCAGAATTTAATTCTCTAAAATCTATGCACACCCTTAACTTGCCATTTTTCTTAATAACTGGAACAATATTGGCAAGCCATTGGACATACTTGGTCGTGCGGATAAATTTACATCTAAGAAGTCTTTCGACCTCCTATTTGATCTTCGAGAGAACTTCAGGTGCGAAGCGCCTTGGATTCTTCTTGACAGGATTCTTCCCAGGCTTTATTGGCAGCTTCAGTTCGAATAGATCTCTGCTCAAACCAGGCATTTTTTCGTAATCCCATGCAAATCAGTCTTTGAACTCCTTCAACAATTGGATTACTTCGACCTTGAGCTGTGGGCTGACGTTGACGCTGATGCATGTTGGCCTCTTCACTACCCCCTCTCCCAGGTCGATCTCTTCAAGTGGATCTTGTGCTAGTATTTTAATATTGCTTGCTAGCGGATCCTTCTCGAAGCCCAAAGGCTCATCATCATAGATGGCGTCGAGCCTCTGGCCTTGCACCTTATCCTGAACCTTATCAGGTGGTTCTGGATCGAAGTCCTTACCAGGACTCCTTGATGTGCTTCAATTTTCTTGGCTTTGACAATCATAAATTTTACTTCAGCCTCTAAGGCCGCTTTTAGTTTGTTTTCGGCTATATAAGCTGAAATCCTTTCGAGCGCCAGTGACTCAGTCATCATCACCGAATTTGCTTCCCCAGCCACTTGGCTGGATATGGGTTGTTCCAAAGACATAGTCTTCTTCGCCTACGACTTCTTTATCCCACTGGAACCCATGAGTTAGGTGTAGATAGAGAGAATAGAAAGTGTTATCTGTGGGCGTCATGTCGAATCCCGCAGGATTACATGGACCAATGTGGGCCAAATTTCGGTCGAAGCTCCTTTTGTCGACCTGATTCACCTCGGCCATAAAATAACTCTGGTCTGCCTCAATGTTTTCGACGATCCCATCATTGCGCCAAATAGTGATCCTTTGGTGCATTGAGGAGGGAACGACACCAATGTCGTGAATCCACTCCCTACCAAGCTGTAGATTGTAATTAGCCTTCGAGGCTATCACCATGAACATCGTTGGCCTAGTTATAGTGCCAACAGTCAAGTCTACCTGTATAACTCCCATTGTGGTTCCTATCTTTCCCTCATAATTTGACAAAACCATATTATAAGGTTTTGTATTTGTGTCGTCTTTTCTGATCTTCTTCAGCATATAATGCAGCATTAAGTTGACTGCCACCCCCCGTCGACCAGGATCTTACTTATTTCGACATTTCCCACTTTCCCCTGATAAACAGAGGTTTTAGATGGCTCTTCATCGACTCGCCAGGCCTTTCAAAGAAGGCATTATGCTCCTCGATGCAACCGTTACTCATGATGTAGTAATAGACAGGCTTGTGTCAAGCCGTCTCCATTTCCATCGCATCTTCTGGTTCTTCTACCTCCATCACTTGGTCGTACTCTCTAGGAAGTACTGACACCACATTACACATGATGTCTAGTGAGGCTTCTGACCCGGAATCGAAATCGTCCATCATTATGTCGACTTCGTGATCAGACTTTTTTGAAGATGCCTCCTTCTGAGGAGAGAACATTTTTCTCTCGACAGGTTTCTTTTCCTCTTTCTTCGCTGGTATGTTGCTACTGCACTTAGGCTTTGCCTTCTCCATGGCTTCCCTTTCGGCCTTTCTCCTCCTCTGCTGTCTCCTCCACTAGGATCTCGTCATCGGATTTTTTCCTTTATAGTTCTTTTAAGGGTATGCTAGCCGCTTAGATGCCTGGAATTCTTTTTGATATGTCAAGGAAGAGCCTCTTTGAACTTTGAAGTTTTGCCATTTTTTCTGGCCTTGCTCTCAATTTTTGACTAGCCTGATCCATTTGTCTCTGGGAGCCTCTGCTGTAGGTTTGAAAGTAGCGGGTTTGTTACCACTAAACCTTTGTCTTGCCTGCTCCTATCTCCTAGGGTCACTCTTGTTGTCGAAAGTCTGGCAGCCATGAATGTCTTTCCAATTTCTTCTATTCTTTGCCATAAGAACCCCTTCGAGATTCTGAACCTCCTTTTTGTCGAAGATTGCACTGCATCGAGGGCACAACATGACTTCTGATTTCTTCCTCTGACATCTGTGAAGAAAATTAATCAGGTTTTCGTCCTGCTTTGGGAAAGCCACCTTATTATATTCTTCCTGTCGAAGGTCCTCGTCAACCTCCATCGAAGTTTCCTGAGAGATTTCGACCATGTTCAAACCCATACCCTTTTCAGCAATGTCCAGCTCTTCCATTTTCACCTTAAGGCCCTCGGTAGCCTTAGTCAGATTATCAATTTGTACGAAACCCTCAGTGGTTTCTTTTTTTGTTATCATTGAGTTGAAATCTTCAGTGATTCCTTCATTACAGCCTTCAGTGACTCCTTTGTTAGAGCCCTCAGTGACTCCATGAGCGAAACTATCAGCAGTTTCTTTTTCGAAACCTTCAGCGGTTTCTTTAGTAAAGCCTTCAGTGACTTCATAGATGAATTTTTCAATTATCTCTCTGTCGAGATCCTCTATAACCTTGACCATGACCGCTTCGTTGGCGAAGTCTTCAGTAACTTCGACCATGTTGATTATAGATGGCTCCGTGTATTGGGCATCGGCCACCTGAAGAGGGTCATAATCAATCTTCATTTGGGCCTTCGATTTCTCTCCGAATCTGAGCCTTCCGTCCTTAATTGCGTTCTGAACGAGATCCCTGAAAAGAAACATTGAGATATTTTATGACCCAAGAAATTATGATACTTTAAAAAAACCTCTCTTTTTTCTTTGTTATAAAGGAGGCATTTTAGCACCAGGAGGCACTATCATTTGGCCATCCTTAACTAACAAATCAAAGATTTCGTCACATATTGTGACGTAGAAAGTGTAAGTCTTCTTAGGAAATATATCATTATTTTCTGGTTCGACTGGGTTTTTTCCATTCGAAGGAGCTAAGACCTTACAAGAGTAAGGTGGCCCTTGCTTTAGTTTAGAAAGGTCAATTTCATTCTCGTCGAAGTTTAAGGGCTCGTTATATGTTCCATCGTCATCTTCATTAAATTTGACGTAGACTACCCTTCTATTATTTTTATTTGCCCTAGCCTTTTCCTCCTTTAGGCATTCTAACTGTCGAACCCTATCAACCAACTGGGCCATATCCCTCAAGTATTGGGTGTCTAACTTCTTCCTAATGGAGTAGTCAAGGCCCCTAGCGACCATTTCGATCAACTCATGCTCTGGCACCTATGTGAAGCATCTGGCTTTGACTAGGTGAAATCTATTCAGATAATTATTTATTGGCTCAGTAAACTTTCGTTTAATACTACCTAATTCTTTTAGGCTAATCTTGGTTTGTCCCATGTAAAATTGTTCATGGAACAATCTCTCCAATTGAGTCCAGTTATGGGTCGAATTTGCTGGCAAGATTGTGAACCACATGAAGGCGTTTTTGGTGAGAGAGCTTGGAAAATATTTAATCCTAAGGTTTTCGTTGTTCAAAATCTCTCCTACCTCTATTAAGTACCTAGCGACATATTCGACAGTATACTCATTGGTATTCCCCCGAAAACTTAGTGAATTTAGGGACTTTCCATCTAGCGGGTAAATCTAATTGGAAAATGTATTCTGATAATGGTGATGTGTAATTTGGTCTTCGAAGGCCAAAATTTACCCCATTTCGCGCCATAATTCTTTCGACCATAGCTGCTAGATTGTTATCCGCTGCCATATCATCACGTCGAGTTTGTTGTATGACATTGTCACCGTTCTGGTTTCTATTCACCATTACTACCCCTGGTTCCTCCTCTATTGGAGTTTGTCGTTAATTCCTAGGGGGTTCGACTCTAGGTTGTTCGACTACCTCTCCCTGGTTCGCTCGGGGTGTGTTCCTTTGGTTTTGTTGGACTTGATTAATAGTAATATCCTCTCCAAAGGCTAACCCTTGATTTTCCAGCATATACTCCCTCTGTGGGTGTCGAGGAGGCTGTGGTACACCAAAAAAGTCTACAATGCGCGTCATTTGCGCGACCATTTGTTGGTTGGTTTGGATAGTATTTTGGATTTGAGGATTAAAGATCGTCCCCATTGTTTGGGAAAGCATCTGGACCATTTCGTGATTACTCGTCCATTTGCTGCCTAATAACCGTTGCAGAACTGTTGGTTAAGCTTGGCATTTGGGTGGAAAAACCTGTCCCTAAGGGTTGGCCATTTTGACCCATATTATTAATTCCAGACCCTGACCCCTATAATGGCAAAGTTACACTCATTACGGGTTCTGAGAATGTTGAAACAACGTTAAGTAAGTTCACCATCATGAATGTTGGCATTCGAAAAGGAGGTTCTCGGCTGCTTAAAGGCATAGAGAAGCCTGGAGGCATAAAGGGCATGTTCGATGCGTTCCCTATTGGTGGGGGAGGGGGGGTTACTGGAGGACCCCGTGGCCCAATGTAAGTTAAAGGCTCACTGTGGGCAATCGACCGCGTAGGCATCAAACTTGTCATGGATGGTATCGGTTCAAAAATAGGTGCTGAAACCGTTATTCCCCCTGTCGAAGACGTTGGGGGTGGTTCTCCATTGTTATTTGATGTATTTTGAGGATTTGAATTATTTGGCTGATTTTGGTTTGCTATTCTCCTCGTGTATCTTTTCCTTGGTCTATCTTCGTTAGTGGTGGCTACTTTACCACTTCTCAATAACATACAACGAAGTTTTGAAAGAGAGAAACAACAAAATGAAGAACTTAGTAAAATTTTCAAAAGAAAATTTGTTTAAAAAAAAATATCACTAGCACAATCCCACTAGGCGTGCCAATTTGTTTACCGTGAAAATTAGTAAACAACCGCTGGTCTCCAAATATTGGTTAACTTACAGGATTAACCAGTGAATCCTAGGACATGTTCTAATGCTTTTTAAATTAAAGTCTGCGAAACAATGAACACTTCGACAATATTCATGATTTGAAAATAGTTTACTTCGAAAATACAAAAGAAAGTACGTTGCAGGAAAGTAATCAAAAGTGCAGTAAAATGCGTCAAAAGTAACTTGTGCAAATAAAAAAGATAAATTTTTGGGCAAAAGCATAAACTGAATTTGATTAAAATGTAAGAAAATGATGTTTCATCAAACGTATATTTCTCAATAACTCTTTTCTCTACACACAGGGTACTTTGAGTAATTTGAGTGACTTGTACAAATTAGGGGTATTCATGGTTCATGAACTGCATTGAACCGAACCACATTTATGGTTTGGTTCAGTTTGCAATAACCACTTCAATAAAAATTCAGTTAACTACTAAAATGATTTCAATTCAATTTAAAAGTAGTTTAGAACTAGTTTATATTTATAAACTAGTTTCTAATCGGATTACAATTTTAAACCAATTATATATTTTGAACTCTTTCAAAACTAAATATGTTAACTTCACAAAATTTAAAATTTTCATATTTACGAAAAAAAACTCGACTTTTTCATATTTCCGAAAAACTCGACTTTTTCATATTTCTAAAAAAACTCGACATTTTCATATTTTTGAAAAAAAAAACTCATTTTTTTCATATTTTCGAAAAAACTCATCTTCATCAACCAAAGTTGTTTAAAGCTTAAATTGCATTAGTATATCGATTTGAAGGAAAGGGTAAACTGTTAATCAAATATCATCCATATGATGACATATCAGTTCTAAACTTTGTCTTCAAAAGATTTCAATTTTAAAAGCACCAAAGTTACATGAATAAATGTTCATTTTTTTAACCTCTAACATATGTTTGGATGTACACATGAAAAAACAAAAATGTTACGTGAAAAAGTAAATATCTAGATAAATTACAGTAGCATATAGTAAAACATTGAAAAGTAGCAATAATTTAATTTAGATTGATCCAATCTAAAAAATGTTTCATATTTTCGAAAAAAAAATTTTGAAAAGTAACATATAGTAAAACTTTTTCATATTTCCGAAAAAACTCAATTTTTTCATATTTTTGAAAAAATTTAACTTTTTCATATTTCTGGAAAAAAAACTCGACTTTTTCATATTTCAGAATTGTTTTACTCTCGATTACTTTTTTATTCTTTTTATTAAAAACTAATTAATTTATATAATTAAACCAGTTTATAAAAGAAAATTGGTTCTAAACCGGTTTTAAACTGAATTTGAATTGTTTTAATTAAATGGTTCAGTTCATTAACCATTTAAGTGGTTCAGTTTTTTTATAGTGCAATGTAGTTCAATTCAAGTATACAATTCAGGTAACCATATTTTTGAACACCCCTAGTACAACTTGACCACACACGAAATTGTAACACTAAGACCTTTTATTTATACTAAATCGAAATAACTGCTTTTAACAACCTTTCTCCTAAATCAAGACAAGTGGCGCTCGGCATGTCTTCATTTCTCCAACATGCTCCATGTGTCTTCTCTTGAAACTAGATAAGAACAAAGTTCCCTTCTTTATTCAAATTCAAACTTCAAATCGAAAACACCATCAGTAGTGTCTTCGTCGAATTACATCTTCAAACTTAAAAAATCTTCCTAAATTCAACCAACCCTCCCTTCTTGCACAAGGGTAACTTCGACTGGACCTTCATAACTACATTGTCCTGTCGAAGTCCATCATAACTTCACAAAAATTCTCTTTCCTTTATTTATTCCACTAATCCAAACCAGGCGTCGAAATTACGAGCTAACATAGAGATGGTGCATAATGATGACATGCAAGATAAAAGAAATCATGAAAAGGGTTAAAATGAATAAAAGAAAAGAATAAGCTGAGCAGACTTATGGGAGTCAAGGAAAAGATTATGGGCCAAATGACCTTCACAAAGATTGGAATTAAGTGGATAAGAGAAAAAAATCCTAAAACTAATGGATACATGAGAGAGAGAGAGAGAGAGAGAGAGAGAGAGGGGAGAGAGAGAGAGAGAGAGATTATAAAAATGTATATTGAATAACCTCCAAAAATCAAAATTTATTGGAAAATTTGGGGGAGACAATGACAAAACCTACGGGGAACTTAGTGATGGGAGTAGGGAGACCTTTATGGGTAATGGGAATTTGTACCATTTCTGAATAAAAATAAAATCAAAAGGCTTAGAAATGAGAATAATATGCCACATAAAAATAATCAAGTATGAAATAGGCTTAATATGTAACACCCTTTTCTACCCCCAAGTTATGTTGCAGCAGAAACAACTCAAATATCAGAGTAAAGCATAAAAATTCCCTCGAAGGGTGAACATTTCTCATTAAATCAAAATAACACAATTACCCTGTAAACAGAAAGGGGTTTTCCTCAAAGTTTCACAAAAAGCCTTCACATGGCAGCGGAACTCAAAATTCTCAATAAAAAGGTTTTTCCACGAACGTCGTAATAATCAAAAATAAAACCACATCATTGCATGGCAATAAAGTACAGAAACAACATAGTTCGACTCAAAGGACCCCAACCCGATGTTACACTATCAGAGCAAGACCCTCTAAATCGACCAAAGCAAATAAACTTCAAGTCCTCAAAAGCATCCAAAGCTAAGCCTGATCACCTGCACGTTACCCACGTGGAGGCAACATTCAAACAGGCAGGGTGAGTAATCACAATTCAATATAAATCATATAAAGAAAAGACATTAATAGGGCAACAATTGTTTTATCAATTACTTCAATGACTCACCCAAAACATCATATAAAACATCACATCACTAATATCACTCATATGCACTCATGCGACGCCACCAAGAATGAAATGCAACGTCATAAAAATGCATGTGGTACCGAATCGTCATAATAATGGACACTAGGCCATCAACCATCCACAAGGGAGCACGTCACAAACACCTCAATCCACACAATGGAATTGAAGCCACCACTGGACCGAAGTCCTAACATCATCAATAGACCGAAGTCTAAATGCTATGAATGCATGATGCACAACGTCATTATCATCATCATCATCAACAAAAGTCATTACGTGCATCAACATTCATCAAAATCTCATGTTAATCCATGTCATCATTTAATCATCCAAACATCATGAATCGTCATCCCATAATCATCAATATACTCATGGTACTTCACATCGTCATTCTATCCTCAAACATCACATATAAACATCTAATAATCATCAATAATATCATATCATCACCTAATCATCAAAACACCATTTTCATCACTAAATAATTCATCATATAACACGTCAACACATAGCAGAAATTCACAGCAACATCACCGCATTAATATAATATAAGCAGATATTTTCTATGAATTTTAAATCAATAAAAACAATATTTTTCAGTCCCAGGTCGCGCTAAGCGCGCCCCACCCTTTCTAAGCGCGCTACTCACTGCCTCGAAGAGGAGAAATTTCTTCAGACCGCGCTAAGCGGGCTCTGCGATTTCTGCAGAAAAACCCCGTGATAACAGCACTCCTCCATCTGTGATCCTGCACTCCTAAACTCATTTTTAACTCAGATTTTTCACAGATTATGTTATTATAACCTATAGCTATCACATATACATCAATAACGACAACCATCACATAGAAAATCATCAAAATCCATCATCCCTAACCTCCAATTTCTAGGTTTTCCCCCAAAACCCCAATTACCCACTAACACCTAATCTTTATATCAAAATATTGCAAAGTGATACTCCCCATACCTTAGAATATTGTCTCCTTCGACCTCTCTTAAAGTTTCGTCGGAATTCTTCCATGCCCTAGCCTACTTCTCACTTGTTCTTCAGAGCACCTTTGCTTTTTCCTCAAAATAATACGAATAATGAGTTCCTTTCATTATTCTCTCTTAAAATACCCCTAAATGTGCTCTTCCCATTATACCCTCACTAATTCTCCTCAAATGTCCACTTTACCCTTCATTCTTCTAATATTATTTATAATAAATAATAATGCAAATATATTCATATTATATACTATTATTTAATTAAAATAACCAAAACTTCACAAAATCAACGACATCGACACGAAACACCAAAATTCACAGGAATCCACGAATATAATATTTAAATAAATTAAATAAATATTGTACGAAATTTGGGGCGTTACAACTCTCCCCCACTTAAAGAATTTTCGCCCTCGAAAATTACCTTAAGGAAACAGAGTCGGATACGACTCCCTCATCTGATCTTCACGTTCCCAAGTCCAACTTTCGCCAGCTGGTCCACCCCACAACCCCTTCACCAAAGTTATGTCTTTACCCCGCAATCGCTTCATTTCTCGACCATCAACCCGCACAGGTAATGCTTCCACAGTCAGATTATCCCTCACTTGTACATCATCCATCTGAATCATATGCGACGGATCCGGAATGTACTTCCTCAATTGAGACACATGGAACACATCATGCAAATTTGCAAGTGACGGTGGTAAAGCAAATCGATAGGCTACCTCTCCTATCCACTGTGATGTCTGATATGGACCAACAAATCGTGGAGTGAGCTTCCTAGACTTCAAAGCTCGACCCACACCAGTCACTGGCGTCACTCTCAAAAACACGTGATCTCCCTCTTGGAATTCAAGTGCTTTCCTCCTCTTATCATGGTAACTCTTCTGACGACTCTGCGAAGCTCTCATCCTCTCTTGGATCTTCTTAATCTTCTCAGTCGTCTCTTGCACAATTTCAGGTCCGAGTACAACACTCTCTCCCGACTCATACCAACACAACGGAGTCCTACACCTTCTCCCATATAAAGCTTCGTAGGGTGCCATTCCAATACTAGCATGAAAACTATTATTGTACGTGAACTCAATCAACGGCAAATGGCTATCCCACGATCCTCCATGATCCAACACACAAGCCCTCAGTAAATCTTCTAAAGATTGGATAGTCCTTTCTGTCTGACCGTCCGTCTGCGGATGATAGGCAGAACTCATCCTCAACTTAGTACCCAAAGCATCTTGCAAACTTTTACAGAACCTCGATGTAAACCTCGGGTCTCTATCCGACACAATACTCGAAGGTACCCCATGTAACTTCACAATCTCCTCAATATACATCTCGGCTAGCTTCTGCATGGAATGATTAATCTTCATCGGCAAGAAATGAGCTGACTTAGTTAATCTATCCACGATCACCCAAATTGAATCATTTCCCTTAGCAGTCTTCGGCAATCCCACCACAAAATTCATGGAAATACTATCCCATTTCCATTATGGAATCCTCAACGACTGCATCATACCTAAAGGCTTCTGATGCTCCACTTTCGACTTCTGACAAGTCAAACACGCGTAAACAAACTATGCAACATCTTTCTTCATACCTGGCCACCAAAACAACTTTTTCAAATCTTGGTACATCTTCGCAGCACCGGGATGAATGCTCAACCTACTTCGGTGTCCTTCTTCAAGAATGCTCTTCTTAATGTCTGGAACATCTGGAATACACACTCTATCTCGAAACCTCGTCACACCATTCTCATCAATCCGGAAGTCACTTTCGTTACCTCGGTTAATCAAAGTCAATTGGTCAACCAACTTTAAGCCAGATTGTTGTCCCACTCTAACTTCTTCCAGAATACTACTAGTTGTCATACCCCAAATTTTGACCACTAAGATTTCCCATCATTGTGCAAATCATCATCACAATATGGATGAACCATCTTACCTCATCAGTCTCCCCAAAGATGGGTGAGCATCCACTACAATCAAAATTAGGGTTTCAAGCCCTCTCAGAGCTTTTAGACAAAGGATCAATCAAGAAATGACATTATCTTCAACTTGTCTAGCCTCTCAAACATCCACAAGGGGTTATGAGGACTCCCACTTCAAGGATTAAGCACAAGGCTGCTCCCTTCCAGGTGGATCAAGCCTCAAGATCGCCAGTGTAACCAAATTAGGGTTTGGTCGACCAGGGCCTCCAGATGAAAATTTTCCTCTAGGCATGAGCCAATGCTTCAAAGCATATCCTAAAATACTCCATGGAACCTCATGGACCCAAGCATCAAGTCAATTTGACCTCAGGGGATGCATACATCAAAAATCAGGAATTAGGGTTTCTTGACCTAATTCACCCCTAAGTTGACTTTTGGGATAAATCATGAGCCAAGACCTCAAGAGAATATTTGAGGGTCTCTAATGCACCACATTGATCCATTTACAACAATGGATTGATCCAAGAAGCTTGAGCAACAAGTCTCAATTTCATCAGAGCCACAATTAGGGTTTCACAAGAAAAGTCAATGTAGCTTTGACTTTTGACCAGGACATGCTCCCAAGCCCTAGGACATTGATCAATATACCCTATAACACCCATGGAACATGTCCATCAAGTTTGATTTAGGTGAAGGACATGATTTCCTAAAGGATTGCACAGTTTGGAATTCATCTGATAAAAAGTCAACTGTGCACAAAAGTCAACTTTGACTTTTTGAGATTTTTCATAAAAATGGTTTTTTAACCCTAAAATGATGTTAATGTATGATTGGAATCATCATTCATCAAGAAAAATCAAGAAAAATGGGATAACTTGTAAAAGGGGTAACCATAAAAACTTAGAAAATTTTCTAAGTTATGAAATAAAGTGGCAAAGGTACCAACTTTGGAGGATCATAACTCCTAAACCACAAAGCCATTTGTCCCCATCCAAAGCTTGATTTGTAGATCTCATTATCCTCTACAAAAGTTTAAAACTGACCTCCCTCCAAATTCCTCATGGATTTTGAGTTATGGAATGATCAAAATCACTAAAACATGAGAATACAACTTTTCCAACACTTAGAAAAATTCTGGGCAAGGCAGATTTTGTTGAAACACCAAACTTGTGAGATATTTTCACATAGTTGCAAGCTGAATCAAGTCCAAAGATAAACATCAATGTTGTTGCATATGTTTCTAAGAATCCAAAAAGCTTACCAGCATGAATTGATTCAACTTGAGCCAAGAGAAATCCATGCCCAAAATCATGTTGCTGCAAGCTGTTTTGGAAAAAATCAGTTTGCATGTTTGCTTGCCACACACGATTTCTGAACCAAAACTGAGGATCATTGTGCCACGTGTACTCAAACCAATCACAATGCAACTAATCCAACTGATAAAGCTGAGTCAAAAAGCCAAGGGATCTTCCAACTTGAGATTAATGCATTTTGGCACATTATGCCTTGAATTCAAAGGCATTTATGTGAAATAGGGCACTTTCAACAAAGCCACTCTACTCAGTCAAGTTCTCTGATTAAACAACAATAAAAACATCTGAAGAATGTGAATTTGGTCAAGGCATAGCCCTGCTCTTGGGAAGGGCTAGGTTGCCTTGCATGAGAAGAAATGCCACCAAGCCAAAGCCTTTGAATGTGATCTGATCCAGCATCCATTCACTATTCCTATAAGAAAAGAATTGATCACCTATAAATAGAGGTTACAATGGATCATTCAACTCACACCAAAGCCAGTTATAGCACTGCTTTCTCTCACTCTCTCTTAAGAACCAAATTTCTTTTTTTTTGAGCAACCACTATCGGGTTTTGATTTGCAGCCACAATCAATCCATTCCAATTGCTCAAACACATCACATATGATGTATTTGAGGTGTCCAAACACTTAAACACCAACTGTAACACCCCTAGCTCAAAATCATCCTACAACCAAGCCATTATGCTTCAATTATGCAGTTGGAGTGCTCCAGCTTGATCCAAAGACTTTCAAAGTATTCCAAAGCTTGCAACACACTCAACAACATCCATTGAAGCTGTAGGGATCATCAAATCACATCTGGAACACCATCTGTGCAAAGTTCCATTTCAGCTTGCATTAAGGTAAGCCTTAAACTCCAACTTCATGATCCATGCATATTTCCTCGCATGATATTTTTGCCAATTGATTGCCATCATATGCTGAGATTTCCCCTCAAAAAATTTGATCATAGCACTTATAATCATGTTTGCTCGATTGCTTTTGCAAAATTAGGGTTCATATGGCCACAATGATATAATTTGCTTTACACTGAAAATAAATAAAATTGGGTATTGTCATCTTCTTCCTTGTGAAAAAATGCATGAGTTTGGTGTTTGAATCATGTCAAATGGTTGAGAAACAAAGGAGATGGAGGGCTTCACGCATTTGAGCTTGAGGTTGAAGATGGCCATGGTGCCATGCTTGAAAAACCAACCAAGTTTGCCTTATATTTTTCCCTTGGCATATGTTTAATGAATTGGCATTGCGCCCTAGTGGTTGATCAGCTGGTTTGTGTGTGTTAGCAAGCGAGAGGTCTGGGGTTCGAATCCCCCTCGCCCTAGATCTCTTTTTATCACTTTTTCCTATTTTCTTAATTTTCATATTATTTTTGTTAATAAATTGAAAAATTAATTTCTCACTCAATTTTAATTATTTTTTTATTGGTTCTTTTTGCAAAAAAATCAAAAAAATGTTGAAATATTTTATTCCATAAAAAAATTAAATTTATATTATTTATTTAATATAATTAGTATTTTTATGAATAAATTCCTTTTAATTGTTTTTTAAACATTTTAAAAATGAATATTTACTTTGAAAATCAAAATCAAATGAGTTTTAATATCTCTTGTGATTAATCCCTCATTTTTCAAACCTTAAACAAAAATCATAAGTGGTTTATTCAAATTCATTCGGTATTTTTCATTGATTTTCTTTAAATATTTACTTTTAAAAGAAAACAAATTAGGGTTTCTTTGATTTTCACCCTCACAAATCATTTTTCAAACAACTTTGGGCCTCTAATAGAGTGTAAGACCCAATCCTTTGTAAATACAAAACATTTTTGGGCCTCACTTATTGTATAAGTCCCGTTGTATTTCAAAAAGTTTGACGCGATCATCGTCCGTTGAAAAACAAACTCTGGGCCTCTCCTCGAGCTATAAGACCCTTTCAAAATAAATCTCTTGGGCCTCTATTAGAATGTAAGACCCAACCCTTTTTGAAAACCAAACAGTTTTGGGCCTCACTTATTGTATAAGACCCACGGTGTTTTCAAAAATCTCGGCGCGATCGCCATTTCAAACAAAAACAAACCTTGGGCCTCTCCTTGAGCTATAAGCCCCACCACTTGTACAAAAATAAATCTTTGGGCATCTAATAGAGTGTAAGACCCAATCCCCTTTTAACCAAAACAATTTTTGGGCCTCAGACCTTGTATAAGTCCCCCTACGTTAAAAGAAAACCTCGGCGCGATCGCCAATTCAAAAACCAATCATCTGGGCCTACCCTCGTGTTATAAGCCCCATTCCTTTTTTAAAAGAAAATTTCTTGGGCCTCTTGAGAGAGTGTAAGACCCATCCCTTTGTACAGAAAAACCTTTCTTGGGCCTCAGTCACTTGTATAAGTCCCTGTACAAATTCAAAACCACAGTGCAATCACTGTTAAAACTTGGGCCTCTCCTTGAGCTGTAAGCCCCAACATTTCTTTCAAAACACTTTCTCCTTTGATTTTGAAATATACTGTTGTTTTCAATTTCTCTTTGTTGAACAACTAATAATACAACATGGAAGCTCTACAACCGAGTAAGTGTTTATACGCTTTCATTTACCGCTTTCATATGTATATAAATGTACTGTGGGGCTGTTTCACTGTAAGTCTTCTTTCATAAACTCATATCGACTGTGTAATAATAGTATAGATATTTAGAGTTTCCCCAGAAACTATGTCTAGCACTAAGCCCTGTTGATCACTCTTAAATAGACTAAACTAGATCCCCCATAGGATTACCAGACACAGTCTTCCCTCCTCTTGAGGTTAAACAATATGGAGACGTGAGAGGCAGCATTCTCGGTGAACCCTTTCACAGACTGTCACCCTTAGACATTGTCAAAGAAACTCTAACTCCCCAAAGATGATCTTTTCTCCGTGAATGGCATCTCTTGAGTTTCTTCCAAATTCTCGGACTTTCCTGGCTTGATCTATTCTCTGTGAATGGCATGTCTTGAACTTCTCGGGGTTTGGGGACCCACATGCTTCCTAAAAAGCATCCTCGCCTCCTCTTGGGCATTGTACAAGGACCCTACGGCTTCTTAGAAGTATTCACAGCCTCCTCTTAGGCTTCGTATAAGGATTCTTCCTTCGGGAAGAGTGCCTCCTCTTGGGCTTCGTATAAATTGTCCCTCGGCTTCTTAAAAGTTTCCAGCCTCCTCTTGGGCTTCGTACAAATTGTCCCGACGACCTCCTAAAGGTATAGGAACAGAAAGTAGTCATCTTAATAGAACAGTCTTTCAATGAGTCTAGATCCTACTACTGTCTCTCTAAGCATAGTACAAAAGATAAAACTCTAGACTTGAACAGTCTAAGACCCTTGAGTCTCAAAGACATTCTCAAGCCCCTTTCAAAGATAGGGAAAACACCCGCAGACTCGGACAGTCTCAATACCCTTTTGATTTCCCATTTCCTTAAAGGACAGGAAATAACCCTGATCCTCCGATCAGTGCCAAAAGCACAACCTTACCTTTAATCTTCATAAGAACTGATTTTCTCTTTTAACCAACATACTGGACATGTCACTCAACTGAAACAAGTTACCATAGCCTCCTCTTGGGCTTTGTACAAATGATTCTCCCCAGCGGAGCTAACCTTTCAGCCTCCATCTCGGGCTTTGTACGAGATACAAAACACTCTCTTGTTGAGTATAAAAGACTCTTTTGTTGAGTCAAACCTTTCAGCCTCCATCTCGGGCTTTGTACGAGATACAAAACACTCTCTTGTTGAGTATAAAAGACTCTCTTGTTGAGTCAAACCTTTTAGCCTCCATCTCGGGCTTTGTACGAGATACAAAACACTCTCTTGGTGAGTATAAAAGACTCTCTTGTTGAGTCCAACCTTTAGCCTCCGTCTTGGGCTTCGTACAAGACACATATAAAAGATTCTTCTGTTGAGTCAACCCTTTTAGCCTCTATCTCGGGCTTCGTACGAGACACATAAAAACACCTTCTTGTTGGGCCACTAGCCTCCTCTTAGGCTTTATATAAGGAAATCCCGGTTGAGTCAATGAACCTTTTAGCATCAAGGTTGTGCCTCGTTCACAGTATACAAACATCAATAACTCCTTTTCCCCCATCTAATTGCTGTAAGCGGCAAGCCTCTGGATTATTTACATCCACGCCACTGTCCCTCTTTTAGCATGAGAAATTCCTAAGGAAAGATAGCATTGCTCTACACTGAGTTAAAGTCTTCTCCTCTAGGTTGAAAAGCCCCTATAAAGGAAATTATGGCATTGTCGGATTCACATATCCCGGTTAAAGTAATTCTCCTTTATAAAACAGTTGTGACAAACATACCCCTCTTTAGAGATGACAAATTCTCTCTAAAGTTAACACCCTTTTAGCTTCATATCTTGGGCTTTAAACAAGATACAAACCACCTTTTAGCTTCACGTCTTGGGCTTCGAGCAAGACAGCAAAACACTATTTCCTCCCATAGAATAGGGGGAACTACGATCGTTCTGATTTCCCTGTTTCGGTAAATGGGAATACGTAGGCATAAGATTGTAAGAAAAATCTTAGCGAGCACACTAATCCAAAACCCAAATGCCGTACCTCCATACATCAATCAAAAATCATCAGTCTTAAACCCCCACCAATCACCCGGGCACTTCTTTTTTCACAAAATAACCTAAGAGAGACCCACAATCTTTATAGCATTTGTAAACCAACAGTCAGCTGTTCAAACTCAGTTTACAAGCAGGGTTAATTGGAGACATCTATTTCCCTTCCTTCATTAGGTTCAATAGGATAAAAAATGAATCGAGCTGTAGTATCCCAAAAGCGATAGTGCTTCGCAACCACGCAAAAATTCGCGCTACAGAAAAATGGCGACTTCATTGGGGAATCGTCGAGGTCTTGTTCTTTTCCCATCTCTTAGGTAGAAGCCTGGAAAAAAAAGTGGCGCTCACCGTGGATCCCTTCTTTCTTTCTTTGTAATTTCACTGGGATAGGACTTTTTGTTGACTCCACTAGGATCTTAGGTCAAAAACCTTTAAAATTAGGAAGGAACTACAGGATGGCGATTCCGCCGGGGAGCCATTTTCTGTTAGGATCATAGGATTCATAGCTCTTAAAAAGTCTAGGACTTTAGGACAAATATATATATACTGCTTTTCCTAATTGATATCTGTGCTTATTTTTCTGCTAATGGGAATGTGTGTGATGCCGCATGTGGAAAGATTGAGTATACACCTAGGAAAAACCTCTTTTAGTGGTGCGGAAACTATTGGAAATGGTTGTCACGCGATACCACCCTCTTCTGAGGGTCCTTCGAAAAACATCACCTAGCACGGTTCCCGACCCGCTGGTGTTTTCTCGACAAGGACTGATGATTTTGAGAGACAGGTACAAAAATCACTAGTATAAACCTTTGGAATGGGTAGAGCCTTGACTCCATGACAACGACCCTTTGACCCCATGTTTTTTCTATGTTTTTGTGTGCTGCATTCATGCATTCATCTAAAAAACACTAAAGCAAAGAAAAACTTCTCTTCTAGTCTCTCTTTTTCAAATTAAACTAAGACAATGATTGCAAATGTCAAAAAAAGAGATTGCGCTTATGGATTTCGGTAGAAGGAAAACTCATAAGTACACCTTCAGGGTTCTAAAGCTAGAGGATTTGAGAGGACTAGCAAGGATGATCACTAACCCTGAAGCTTTCAGAGCCAAATACGGAGGTCTGCTACCTCTGTTAAGAATCCATGTGATTGAAGGAATCATGGAGGCACTCATTCAGTTTTACGATCCAGTCCATCACTGTTTCACATTCTCGGATTACCAGCTGGCACCAACGCTGGAGGAGTACTCTCACCTGACCAATTTACACATTACAGATCGAGCTCCATTTTCTGGACTGGAAGAAATTCCAAAGCATCAGACCATTGCAAGAGCAATTTATTTGGATGAGGCGGAAGTCAAGACTCACATGACCACTAAGGGAGGGCTCCCGGGTTTACCAGCCCAGTTCCTGACAAAGAAAGCTCTGTACTTTGCTAGTATAGGGAACATGACTGCTTTTGAAAGCATCTTTGTCTTACTCGCCTACGGGTTATTTTTGTTTCCCAACATTTATAACTTCGTCGATATCAATGCCATTAAGGTTTTTCTCATTGGAAACCATGTGCCAACTTTTCTCGTGGACGCGTATCATTCTGTACACTTAGGGAATTTGTACAGCGGAGGAATGATCACATGTTGTGTACCCCTGCTGTATAAATGGTTTATCTCCCATTTGCCCAATTCTGCTGCTTTTTGGGATCATAGGAATGCTTTACGTTGGTCGCAGAAAATCATGTCCCTCACCAACTCTGATATAGATTGGTGCAATAGGATTTATGACGGGATCAGGATCATTGACCGTTGTGGAAATTTCCCCAACGTACCCCTTATGGGAACTAAGGCAGGAATCAATTACCATCCAGTTTTGCTTCGTCGTCAATTTGGATACCCAATGAGGCATATCCCGCGTAATGCTCATCTGGAAGGTCTTTTCTTCAAAGAAGGAGAAAGTGATAGGGCACTAAAGACAGAAATAGTGCACTCTTGGAAACATGTTCATAAGAAAGGACGGGAGTCTCTAGGAAAACCGGACTGTGTTTCGGTGGAGCCTTATCTCCACTGGGTACAAACTAGAGCTCTCAATCTAAAGATGCCTTATCCTTATCACGGAATTCTTCCACCGAGGGAATCTGTCATGTACTTCATGACTGAAACGGAAAAACTTCAGGTTACTCTCAACAAAGTTCAACAGCAGAGGAGGTCTTGGAAGAACAAGTATCGCATTCTCAATGTGGAGTGTATCAAAATACAGCAACTACTGAAAGATAAGGATGCTCTAATTGAGATTTTGGAGCAACATGTTGTGGATAATTTGGATGACCAAAGGAATTTGCTCATTCCTTTCACTTGGCAAAAGAATGACAACCCGACAACGGCTCTAGAGCCCCAGTCAAAGAAAAGGAAAGTACCAGAATCAGCACCCGGGTTCTCCTCAGAGAGGACTCAGGACCCCTTAGCTTAGGTTTCTATTTCCGCACCTTGTAATCTACTGTATTTCTATTTTCGCAATCCTTTGAATTCAATAAAACGGGTTTTCCCCACTGTTTGTTATTTGCAATCTAATTGTCGAAGTTTACTTTGATTAAACAAAAAAAAACAAAAACAATTAATATAATCATTGCATTCATCATTCTCACGTAACACATTCTTCTTACCTGCGAATCTCACGTTTGTGTCTCGGTTCTAGTGTCAAACTCTCTCATTCGTATAATACTCGGGCCAAACGTCAGAAAAAGATGGATGATCTCGAGGAAGAGAATAGAGAGTTGAGAGAAGAGATCGACGCTCTGAGAGAGGATATGAGAAAGCTTCGTAACGACATGCAAGCCAGGGCAGAAGCTCAGCTACAAAGGACTGTGATCTCGGAGATCACATCAACGCCCATAGTGGAAAAGTCTGATCCTAGGTACAAAATGCCGAAAGATCATCCCTGGGGCATGCCACTCAATTATATCCTGGAAAGATATATCCCGTTGATCAATGAGGATCAGGGGACTGCAGCAGGAACCGCTAGGCCTGAAGGTTACAAACTTCAGGAAAGCGAAGATGCCAGGGGCATGACAGTAACTCCTGAAGGTTACAAACTTCGGGAGACACCGAGAGTCTCGGCCATAATGACTGTACCACCACCCGTGGTACACACTGTCCCGGAAGGACAGATTCCCCAGATACCTTCTGGTGGAAACGACAACATGTTCGAAAGAATGAATGAATTCCAGGAACAGTTCCTGGGAATGCAGAAAGAACTGCAGGCCCTTCGCGGTCAGGATCTATTTGGAAAGGACACCGCAGACCTTTGCTTGGTCCCCAATGTGAAAGTTCCGCACAAGTTCCAAGTGCCCGACTTTGAAAAGTACAAGGGTAACTCTTGCCCTCAGATCCATTTGGTGATGTACGCTCGGCGAATGTCAGCTCAGACAGAAAATCAGGACCTACTTATTCACTACTTTCAGGATAGTTTAACCGGTGCCACCTTAAAATGGTACATGGGGTTAAACCGCGCTATGATCGGCACTTTCAGAGATCTTGGCACTTCCTTCGTCCAACAATATAAATACAATCTGGACATGGCACCAGACAGAGATCAGCTCCAATCAATGTCACAAAAAGACAAGGAAACCTTTAAGGAATACGCTCAGAGATGGCGTGAAATTGCCGCTCAAATTTGTCCATCTCTTGAGGAAAAAGAGATGACAAAGATTTTCTTAAAGACCTTGAGCTCATTTTACTACGATAGGATGGTTGCCAGCGCGCCCAGTGACTTCACCGAGATGGTGGGCATGGGAGTTCGTCTTGAGGAAGCGGTCCGGGAGGGGCGTTTAGCTAAAGACGTTGGATCATCAAGTAGTACAAAACGATACGGTAGTGCTCTCCCTAAGAAAAAAGAGTAGGATATTGGGAATATCTCTCTCAGAAAGCAAAGGCGACGTTATCAACCAGTAGCAGCTGTAACTCCTGCTATCAACCCTGCGCCTGTTTCTACATATCAACCTCAGGTTGCGCAGAGCCAACCTAATCAACAAAGGACACAACAGCCTCTTCAGCTGGCTCGTCCTCCATACAATAACAACCGTACAACGCGGCCACCAGGATTTGATCCCATACCAGTATCGTACGCGGAACTATTTCCGTTACTACTAGCCAAGGGGCATGTCCAGACTAAGTCCCCTCTTACAGTACCGGAAAATCCACCCTTTTGGTTTAAGGTGGATCAGACTTGTCCTTACCATCAAGGAGGGTCGGGGCATAACATAGAGAACTTTCTCAATTTCAAATCTAGCGTGCAAAAGCTTGTTAGTAGCGGCGTCTTATCTTTCAAGGATACGAACCCCAATGTTCTCACGAACCCGCTGCCTCAACACGAGAAGGATACGGTCAATTTGATAGAGGGAGAGACTAGGAACGTCTATCAAATTCATGATGTACTCTTGTTAAGAGCCAATTTGGTCAAGATGCATTGTAGACAGAGTGGATATGGCCATGTGCCACCTCATAATTATCACCAGTGTGATATCTGCTCTAAAAACAATCAGGGATGTTCTGTGGTGCAATCAGCTCTACAGGAACAGATGGATCTCGGATGGATCCAGGAGCACCGAGTTCGTGGAGTTAACATGGTTTACACGAATTCTAACGTCATTCAGAACCACGACGTCCATGCAATGAATGTCAATTTGGTGGCGATACACTCCAGGCAAAGCTAGTATCATAATCTGCTGCGGCACGATTATAATTCCTCTCTGACTTGCTCGGTGAACAAACAGGGATGCTCTTTTGTGCAAGAGGCCCTCCAGCGTCAAATGGATCTTGGGTGGATCCAGGACTACCGTGATAGGAATCCTTATCAGATCAACATGATCCAAATCTTCGATATTTGTTTGATGAATACCATCTTGGTGGACCTACATGCTAAACAGGTCCGACTCGGGTTCTTGGTATCACATGCTTATCAGAGCTGTCAAGTGGGTTGTGAAAATGATCAAGGTTGTGCCCTTGTCCAGGAAACATTTCAGCACTTGTTGAATCACTGGTGGCTTCCAATCTATATGGATGAAGACACGCAGCAAATTAGTATTACTAACGGGAACCCTACTCGGCATCAAAGTCGGGATGTCCGATCTGTGGAAACTGACTTAGTGAGGTTACATTATATTCAAAGCGGGCGTGGCCAGGTGCCACCACACAACTATGAACGTTGTAGAGTCTGTTCTTAAAGTAACCAAGGATGTTACCTTGTGCGAGCAGCTCTTCAGGGTCAAGTGGATCGTAGAGAGATTCGCCCATATCCGGGTTCCGGACCAATCAATTGGGTGCCAGACTACCTCGCTGATCAAATTAAGGATGTTGTCATAATCTTTGATCATCAGAAGGCTATGGATGTTTGTACCATCATTCCTCTACTTGACGAATCGAGAGTTCCCAACCAGGAACGGATCGAAATTGCTTACGATGGTCAGAAAAATCAGAAAACGCCCACAGTCATCTATCTACCTGGACCGTTACCGTATGAATCAACTAAGGCTATCCCTTACAAATACGGTGCAACAACAGTCGAGAATGAAAAGGAAATTCCATTACCCTCCGTCGTGAATATTGCAGACATCAGTCGAGTAACACGGAGTGGCCGAATCATCAATCGAGGAGTTGGAGAATTTAACAAAGAAAAGGAACTTCAAACGGAAGCTCCTGATCCACCAGTCGGTCAATCCAGTAATCCCAAAATTTTGAAAAACGATGATGAGATGTTGAAGCTCATCCAAAGGAGTGAATACAACATTGTTGATCAGCTGTTACAAACTCCTTCAAAGATCTCGGTATTATCACTGTTACTTAGTTCAGAAGCGCACAGGGAGGCTCTACAGAAAGTCTTAGAGCAGGCCTTTATGGAACAGGATGTAACAATCAGACAGTTCGATAGCATTGTCTCTAACATCACTTCCTGCAATAACTTGGGATTTAGTGATGAAGAATTACCTGAAGAGGGTCGCCATCATAACATGGCACTCAATATCACGGTCAGCTGCCAGGGCGATGCTTTAGCCAGTGTACTGGTAGACATAGGGTCAGCCCTGAATATTATGCCGAAGTCCACTTTGATGCAATTATCCTTCAAAGGACCCCCGATGAGAACCAGTGAGGTCGTCGTCAAAGCATTTGACGGATCCAGAAAAACGGGTATTGGCGAAGTCGACCTTCCCATAACTATTGGTCCTTACACTTTCCAAGTTGCTTTCCAGGTCATGGACATCCAGGCAACGTACAGTTGTTTATTAGGAAGACCTTAGATACATCAGGCTGGGGCGGTCACATTGACCCTCCACCAAAAGTTAAAATTCATCTAGAACAACCAGCTCGTCACGGTCTGTGGAGAACAAGCCTTGCTCGTGAGTAACTTATCATCATTTACTTGTGTAGAACTTGAGGAGGTTATTGGAACTCAGTTCCAAGCACTGTCGGTGAGCAAGGACAATCAATCTGAAGAGGGAACCTCGATTTCCTCGTACAAAGATGCTATCAAAGTAGTTGAGAGTACCAATACAACAGGATGGGGACAGATAGTCATTCCTACTGACAATAAGAAAAAGAAGGATCTTGGGCTTTCTGCAACCTGTACCCAGACAGCTACTACCAGCAATGAAAGTCTTCATCACATTCAAGACTTCTTCCACAGTGGAGGTTTCCTTCACCCAGTGCCTCAAGAAGTGCATACCATCAATAAAGATGATTCCTCTGATATGGAGGAAGAATGGGAGTCCTATCTTAACAAGGACGGTTATATGTCTCAGGACGAAACGCAGACTCCCTTTTGCTTTCCCACACAGGGTCCGAGATTTATACCGAGGTCAGATGTCGAAATGATATACAGAGATTGTGATCCGGAAGGATGCCGTGCTCCACCAAACTCATTAGAGGAGGACACTTTGATGAAGGACAACTTTGACCACAACTATTATGGCCTGATGGATGACCTGCCAATGTGGCAGCCTTACCCGGGAAACTCGGGGCAAGAAAATCAGCCGAACAATGAAAATCAGCTGAGCATCATTGAAAAGAATACCTGCGTCCCCACCATGTCATGGGACCAACATTCAGGTCATTCAGAACCTACCCAGCATGACGATGAATTCGCAATGTTTGCAGGACTAGAATTCATAAACTATGCTTTTCCCGAGGTCAACGTCATCGAGAGAGATGACCCCTCCAGTTCCAAAGAAGTATGGGACACCCTGGGACAACCAAGTGGAAAATACGACTATATGGTCAAGTACACTGCTCCCGAAAGCTCTCGTATCAGGCTCGAAGACATCCAGCCAACTGGATGGGGAGATTTACCTGAGAGCACAAATACTATGCAAAATGCAACAGAGGAATCCTTCTACGACAACTCTGCCTGGGAGACAGATTCCAACGATCCTGCTCTGCCAGAAATCAGCGTTATTTCTGAAGACAAAAGAAACAAGGTACCAGACTTTGTGATTCACCGAGGAGTTCGCCGCCAATGGGTTGTTGTCGATGTTCCGAAGATTGTTCATAAGTCAAAGTAATTGCCGTCTTTAACCTTTCACCCTGCCCAGGTGAAACTGATGTTTTGATAGGGCTTACTTTCTGTAAATTTCCCTCTTTGCTTTTCCCAAAGCGACAGAGTTTTGTTTTATAGGGCTGTAGTTTCAAGAATTAACTTGTTCATTAATAAAATAACGTCGTTCTGTAATTTCCGGATTAATTGTTGTTTTCTCTTTTGCTTTTCTCAGAAAATGGTAATCCTAAAAAACAATTCAAATAATAAAAATAAGCAGGTTTCCAAAAAAAACACTGCACACACTCTTGCATTCTCTCTATCTCTTCTAAAATAAATCATCACGTCATGAAGATTGCTTATTTTAGACCTCGTTGAAACATACGATCCAATGCCCCCTCCCAACTTTGAGTTCCCAGTATTTGGGGCCGAAGAAGAAGATGACAACGAAATTCCAGAAGAGATCTCCCGACTACTCAGACAAGAGGAAAGGTCCATCGAACCTCACAAAGAGCCATTGGAAACGGTAAACTTGGGTTCAGAGAAAGAGAGAAAAGAAATCAGGATTGGGGCACTGCTCAGTCCAGCTGCCAAAGAGAGTTTGACAAAGCTTCTCAAAGAATTCCCCGATGTATTCGCTTGGTCCTAGCAGGATATGCCAGGGTTGGATACCAGCATCATGGAACATCATCTACCGTTAAGGTCAGAATGACCGCCAGTAAAGCAAAGGTTGAGACGGACTCACCCGGACATGGCCATCAAAATCAAAGAGGAAGTACAGAAACAGATTGACGCGGGTTTCCTCGCCACATCAGAATATCCTCAATGGTTAGCCAACATCGTACCTGTTCCCAAAAAGGATGGAAAGGTCAGAATGTGTGTCGACTACAGGGATCTAAACAAGGCTAGTCCAAAGGACGACTTTCCTTTACCACACAGTGACATGCTGGTTGACAGTACAGCAATGTTCAAAGTCTTCTCCTTCATGGATGGATTCTCGGGATATAACCAGATCAAAATGGCGCCGAAAGACATGGAGAAAACTTCGTTCATTACCCCGTGGGGTACCTTCTGTTACAAGGTAATGTCGTTCGGTTTGAAGAACGTCGTGGCAACCTATCAAAGGGCCATGACTACTCTGTTTCATGACATGATACACAAAGAAATCGAGGTATATGTCGATGATATGATTCCAAAATCTAAGACAGAAGAGGAGCATGTGACCCACCTGTCAAAACTATTTGAGCATTTGAGACAGTACAAACTCTACTTAAATCCCAACAAATGCACATTCGGTGTCCGTTCAGGGAAACTCTTAGGGTTCATCGTCAGCCAGAAAGGAATTGAGGTTGATCCTGACAAGGTCAAGGCCATTCAAGAAATGCCTTCTCCGAAAACTGAAAAAACAAGTCAGAGGATTCCTGGGACGTTTGAACTACATATCCAGATTCATATTCCTCATGACGCGACATGTGCGCCGATTTTCAAATTACTAAAAAAGAACCAGGATAGCGTTTGGACAGAAGATTGCCAAACCGCCTTTGACAGTATTAAGGAATACCTGTTGAATCCGCCGATTCTATTACCTCCAGTGGAAGGAAGATCGTTGATCATCTATTTAACAGTCTTGGAAGACTCCATGGGTTGTGTACTTGGCCAACAAGACGAAACAAAAAGGAAAGAGTCTGCCATTTACTATCTGAGCAAGAAATTCACCGACTGTGAGACTCGGTACACTATGCTTGAGAAAACTTGTTGTGCACTAGCGTGGGCATCCAAACTTCTTCGCCAATATATGATTCGTCACACTACTTGGTTGGTTTCCGAGATGGATCCGGTCAAGTATGTCTTCGAAAAGCCTACTCTCACGGGAAGGATTGCCCATTGGTAGATGTTGCTATCAGAATATGACATAGAGTACCATGCTCAAAAAGCCATTAAGGGGAGTATTTTAGCCGATCATTTGGCTCATCAACCGATTGACGATCAGGAATCAATCAGGTTTGACTTCCCAGACGAAGATGTCATGTGTTTGAAAATGAAAGATTGCGATGAACCGCTACCCAGTGAAGGGCCAGAACCTGGTTCCCAATGGGGACTTATCTTTGACAGAGCAGTCAATCATTACGGAAACGGAATTGGGGCAATCATTATTACCCCTCAGGGTACCCATATTCCTTTCACCGCCAAACTTACATTCAAGTGCACAAACAACGAGGCCGAATACGAAGCTTGTATCATGGGTCTCGAAGAAGCGATCGATTTAAGGATCAAGAACTTAGATGTATATGGCGACTCAGCCCTGGTTATCAATCAGATTAAAGGAGATTGGAACACATACCAATTAGGATTGATTCCTTACAAAGATTACGCGAGAAGGTTGCTACCCTTCTTCAACAGAATTGAGTTTCATCACATCCCTCGTGAAGAGAATCACATGGCTGATGCATTAGCCACTCTCTCTTCCATGATTAGTGTAGGTCAATGGAATGACATACCTAAGATTGACATAATGCGCCTTGAATGGCTCGCTTACATCTTTGCGATTGAAGCAGTCATAGACGACAAACCTTAGTATCACGATATCAAATGCTTCCTTCAGAAACAAGAGTACCCACCTAGGGCATCCAGGAAAGACATGAAAACCCTCAGAAGGCTGGCTGGCAGTTTCTTCCTAAGCGGTGATACTCTCTATAAGAGAAATTTTGACATGGTCTTGCTCCGATGCATAGACAGACCAGAAGCAGAGATGCTGGTGAAAGAAATTCACGAAGGGTCCTTTGGCACTCATGCCAACGGACATACAATGACGAGAAAAATTCTAAGAGCAGGGTACTATTGGTTGACCATGGAATCCGACTACAACAAGTACAGGAGGAGGTGTCACAAGTGTCAGATATACTCCGACAAAATTCATGTACCGCCAACGCATTTCAAAGTTCTCTCTTCCCCTTGGCCTTTTTCCATATGGGGGATCGACATAATTAGCTTGATTGAACCTAAGGCTTCAATCGGACATCGGTTCATCCTGGTAGCCATTGATTACTTCACCAAGTGGGTTGAAGCAGCGTCGTACGCTAATGTAACCCGATAAGTGGTGGTCCGCTTTATCAAAAATAATCTCATCTGTCGTTATGGTGTTCCGAGCCAGATCATTACTGATAATGGATCTAACTTGAAAAATAAGATGATGAAGAAGTTATGCGCTGAGTTCAAGATCAAACACCATAACTCATCTCCCTACCGACCCAAGATGAACGGAGCGGTAGAAGCGGCTAACAAGAACATCAAGAAGATTGTTTAGAAGATGGTTGTAACCTACAAAGACTGGCGCGAGATACTACCCTTTGCTCTTCACGGTTATCGCACATCTGTCCGCACTTCAACAGGGGTAACCCCTTTCTCTCTAGTATATGGCATGGAAGCAGTGCTTCCTATAGAAGTAGAGATCCCATCAATCCGGGTATTGATGGAAGCTAAGCTTACTGAAGCTGAATGGTGTCAAAGTCAACACGACGAACTGAATCTGATCGAAGAAAAATGAATAACGGCACTATGCCACGGTTAGTTGTATCAACAAAGAATGAAGAAGGCGTTCGACAAAAAGGTTCGACCTCGTGTCTTCAGGAAAGGAGACCTTGTGCTAAAAAATATACAATCATTTCTCACTGATTCCCGGGGAAAATGGGCTCCGAATTATGATGGCCCTTATGTGGTCAAGAAAGCTTTCTCGGGCGGTGCCTTGAGACTTGCAACCATGAACGGAGAGGAATTTGCCTACACCATGAATGTCGATGTAGTCAAGAAATACTTCGCCTAAAAAAAACGTCTCGGTGGATTGAAAACCCGAAAGGGCGGTCCAGGTAAAAATTAGAGACATGATCAAAAATCATCCCGGTGGATTGGAAATCTCAAAGTACAATCAAGGAAAAAATTAAGGATAATGGCAAGTAACTACATCTGATTAGTTCAACTCCTCAGCAATAATGCCATCCATCGAAAGGAAACTCCAGTCAAGGTCATCTTCGACAGAAGCTCAGGATGTCCTGAATTCAAAGTTGGTAGAAGGATAGTGGTCGTTATGTTTCAACATAGCCCTTTTCCCTGTAAATTACCATTTTCTAACTTTGTAAATACTCTATGGAATCACGCGTTTGGCTGATTTCCATCCTATCAATAAAATTTGAGCCCTTGTGCTTTTGTTTGTAATTCCTATTTATTTTAGCTTTACAGAACGAAGTTTTAACATGATTAACGATTCTTGAAATAAAACAAAAATGAATTTACTTGATAAAATTTTTCTTCTTTTAAAATAAAGATGGCAATTTCTTTTGACTGTTGAACATCGAAAGAACATCGATTGCTTCTCCAGAAGTAATCGAACTTCAAAGTGCAGAATCAAAGTACTCCTTCTAAACCAGTACGCCTGAATGAAGGATCAGCTATGTCAGATGCGAATACTCCATCTGACATCCCCGGCGGAGTTCTTACCTCTTAAGCCCGACCAACAGTTTTCCCCGCGGGGACTATTTCTCCTAAGCAAGGCAGAATTGCTATCTTGAACCAGCGGTACTTCTTCGTCGCCAGCTGAGACCGAGTATCCAGTCGCGTTCATCTGGTAATTTGTATGTCGCGTCAGTTTTGTCAGCATATACATACATACATCATGCATTATTGATTTGCATTCGCATTCATATTGCACCACTATCACTCCAGTCGGTCCTGTCCCCTAGTGATAAAAGTTCTCTCAATCGAGTTGTCAAGTTCTTTCCTCATCAGGAAATGTTGCGTCTGCACTACCTCTCTCCTCCAGTTTATTTCTGGGATGAAGTCGGCCCTTGACCACTTTGATAACTTGAACCTCTGAAAAACTAGAGAACCCTCAGCCAGCATCACTCTTCGCCATTGAAGATGATATTTTCGCTTTCCCAGATTAAGGAAAATCCCTAGAGGAAGCCTCTTAAGCAGAGATCTGGTACTACAGCAGTTTTTCTCTGAAAAAAACCGCTGATGAAAAAGTCATCGGCACCTCAAAATTGGATCATGTCATATGGCATTTCTCCGGGAAGATCCCGAGAAAAGTATGATGTAATACCCAAGCGGAAACAGTCTCTCAAGAGACTCGTTTCCCCAGTAGAATCAACAAATGGCGTCTCCAAACAAAGAAGTTTGTACACCTCTACAATTCAGACAGATGGGTTCCCCAGCAAGTCTGACATCAAAAATTTTTCCATCAAATGGCATCTCTCCAGGAAAATTCGGCGAGAAGTTTGAGGAAAACCGCTACGAATAGCGTCCCTTGTCGATAAAGTTTATTGACAAAAGAAACTGAGACCAGTTCTTTGGTAGGAAACCAAGAGCGAGGGGAAGTTTATTTCAGAAATTGAGACCAGTTCCTTGGTAGGAAACCAAGAGCGAGGGGAAGTTTATATTAGAAACTGAGACCAGTTCCTTGGTAGGAAACCAAGAGCGAGGGGAAGTTTATTTCAGAAACTAAGACCAGTTCCTTGGTAGGAAACCAAGAGTGAGGGGAAGTTTATTTCAGAAACTGAGACCAGTTCCTTGGTACGAAACCAAGATCGAGGGGAAGTTTTTACCTTTTCTGAGCATCATTGATTAGCAAAAGAAGAAGGATGCGTAAACTACCATTCTTAGTCACCATCAAAATTTTGGGTATTCCGATATTTAATCCTCTTGCACCCTGAATGCCCGAATACCTTCGTCATTCACACCTTCGGGTCCAAGAAGATTAAATAGGGACATCTGTCATACCCCAAATTTTGACCACTAAGATTTCCCATCATTATGCAAATCATCATCACAATATGGATGAACCATCTTACCTCATCAGTCTCCCCAAAGATGGGTGAGCATCCACTACAATCAAAATTAGGGTTTTAAGCCCTCTCAGAGCTTTTAGACAAAGGATCAATCAAGAAATGACATGATCTTCAACTTGTCTGGCCTCTCAAACATCCACAAGGGATCAAGAGGACTCCCACTTCAAAAGGATTAAGCACAAGGTTGCTCCCTTCCAGGTGGATCAAGCCTCAAGATCGCTAGTGTAACCAAATTAGGGTTTGGTCGACCAGGGCCTCCAGATGAAAATTTTCCTCTAGGCATGAGTCAATGCTTCAAATCATATCCTAAAATACTCCATGGAACCTCGTGGACCCAAGCATCAAGTCAATTTGACCTCAGGGGATGCATACATCAAAAATCAGGAATTAGGGTTTCTTGACCTAATTCACCCCGAAGTTGACTTTTGGGACAAATCATGAGCCAAGACCTCAAGACAAGATTTGAGGGTCTCTAATGCACCACATTGATCCATTTACAACAATGGATTGATCCAAGAAGCTTGAGCAACAAGTCTCAATTTCATCAGAGCCACAATTAGAGTTTCGCGAGAAAAGTCAACTGTAGCTTTGACTTTTGACCAGGACATGCTCCAAAGCCCTAGGACATTGATCAATATACCCTATAACACCCATGGAACATGTCCATCAAGTTTGGTTTAGGTCAAGGACATGATTTCCTAAAGGATTGCACGGTTTGGAATTCATCTGATAAAAAGTCAACTGTGCACAAAAGTCAACTTTGACTTTTTGAGATTTTTCATAAAAATGGTTTTTTAACCCTAAAATGATGTTAATGTATGATTGGAATCATCATGCATCAAGAAAAATCAAGAAAAGTGGGATAACTTGTAAAAGGGGTAACCATAAAAACTTAGAAAATTTTCTAAGTTATGAAATAAAGTGGCAAAGGTACCAACTTTGGTGGATCATAACTCCTAAACCACAAAGCAATTTTTCCCCATCCAAAGCTTGATTTGTAGATCTCATTAACCTCTACAAAAGCTTAAAACTGACCTCCCTCCAAATTCCTCATGGATTTTGAGTTATGGAATTATCAAAATCACTAAAAACATAAAAATACAACTTTTTCAACACTTAGAAAAATTCTGGGCAAGGCAGATTTTGTTGAAACACCAAACTTGTGAGATCTTTTCACATAGTTGCAAGCTGAATCAAGTCCAAAGATAAACATTAATGTTGTTGTATATGTTTCTAAGAATCCAAAAAGCTTACCAGCATGAATTGATTCAACTTGAGCCAAGAGAAATCCATGCCCAAAGTCATGCTGCTGCAAGCTGTTTTGGAAAAAATCAGTTTGCATGTTTGCTTGCCACACACAATTTCTGAACCAAAACTGAGGATCATTGTGCCACATGTACTCAAACCAATCACAATGCAACTGATCCAACTAATAAAGTTGAGTCAAAAAGCCAAGGGATCTTCCAACTTGAGATTAATGCATTTTGGCACATTATGCCTTGAAGGCATTTATGTGAAATAGGGCACTTTCAACAAAGTCACTCTACTCAATCAAGTTCTCTGATTAAACAACAATAAAAACATATGAAGAATGTGAATTTGGTCAAGGCATAGCCCTGCTCTTGGGAAGGGCTAGGTTGCCTTGCATGAGAAGAAATGCCACCAAGCCAAAGCCTTTGAATGTGATCTGATCCAGCAGTCATTCACTATTCCTCCAAGACAAGAATTGATCACCTATAAATAGAGGTTCCAATGGATCATTCAACTCACATCAAATCCAGTTATAGCACTGCTTTCTCTCACTCTCTCTTAAGAACCAAATTTCTTTGTTTTTGAGCAACCACTATCGGGTTTTGAGTTGCAGCCACAATCAATCCATTCCAATTGCTCAAACACATCACATAAGATGTATTTGAGGTGTCCAAACACTTAAACACCAACTGTAACACCCCTAGCTCAAAATCATCCTTCAACCAAGCCATTATGCTTCAATTATGCAGTTGGAGTGCTCCAGCTTGATCCAAAGACTTTCAAAGTATTCCAAAGCTTGCAACACACTCCACAACATCCATTAAAGTTGTAGGGATCATCAAATCACATCTGGAACACCATCTGTGCAAAGTTCCATTTCAGCTTGCATCAAGGTAAGCCTCAAACTCCAACTTCATGATCCATGCATATTTCCTCGCATGATATTTTTGCCAATTGATTGCCATCATATGCTGAGTATTTCCCCTCAAAAAATTTGATCATAGCACTTATAATCATGTCTTCTCGATTGCTTTTGCAAAATTATGGTTCATACGGCCACAATGATATAATTTGCTATACACTGAAAATAAATAAAATTGGGTATTGCCATCTTCTTCCTTGTGAAAAAACGCATGAGTTTGGTGTTTGAATCGTGTCAAATGGTTGAGAAACGAAGGAGATGGAGGGCTTCACGCATCTGAGCTTGAGGTTGAAGATGGCCATGGCACCATGCTTGAAAAACCAACCAAGTTTGCCTTATATTTTTCCCTTGCCATATGTTTAATGAATTGGCATTGCGCCCCAGTGGTTGATCAGCTGGTTTGTGTGTGTTAGCAAGCGAGAGGTCTGGGGTTCGAATCCCCCTCGCCCTAGATCTCTTTTTATCACTTTTTCCTATTTTCTTATTTTTCATATTATTTTTGTTAATAAATTGAAAAATTAATTTCTCACTCAATTTTAATTATTTTTTATTGGTTATTTTTGCAAAAATTCACAAAAATGTTGAAATATTTTATTCCACAAAAAAATTAAATTTATATTATTTATTTAATATAATTAGTATTTTTGTGAATAAATTCTTTTTAATTGTTTTTTAATCATTTTAAAAATGAATATTTACTTTGAAAATCAAAATCAAATGAGTTTTAATATCTCTTGTGATTAATCCCTCATTTTTCAAACCTTAAACAAAAATCACAAGTGGTTTATTCAAATTCATTTGGTATTTTTCATTGATTTTCTTTAAATATTTACTTTTAAAAGAAAACAAATTAGGTTTCTTTGATTTTCACCCTCACAAATCATGTTCAAACAACTTTGGGCCTCTAATAGAGTGTAAGACCCAATCCTTTGTAAATACAAAACATTTTTGGGCCTCACTTATTGTATAAGTCCCGTTGTATGTCAAAAAGTTCGACGCGATCATCGTCCGTTGAAAAACAAACCCTGGGCCTCTCCTCGAGCTATAAGACCCATTCAAAATAAATCTCTTGGGCCTCTATTAGAGTGTAAGACCCAACCCTTTTTGAAAACCAAACATTTTTGGGCCTCACTTATTGTATAAGACCCACGGCGTTTTCAAAAATCTCGGCGCGATCGCCATTTCAAACAAAAACAAACCTTGGGCCTCTCCTTGAGCTGTAAGCCCCGCCACTTGTACAAAAATAAATCTTTAGGAATCTAATAGAGTGTAAGACCCAATCCCCTTTTAACCAAAACAATTTTTGGGCCTCAGACCTTGTATAAGTCCCCCTGCGTTAAAAGAAAACCTCGGCGCGATCGCCAATTCAAAAACCAATCATCTAGGCCTACCCTAGTGTTATAAGCCCCATTCCTTTTTTAAAAAAAAAATTCTTGGGCCTCTTGAGAGAATGTAAGACCCATCCCTTTGTACAGAAAAACCTTTCTTGGACCTCAGTCACTTGTATAAGTCCTTGTACAAATTCAAAACCACAGTGCAATCACTGTTAAAACTTGGGCCTCTCCTTGAGCTGTAAGCCCCAACATTTCTTTCAAAACACTTTCTCCTTTGATTTTGAAATATACTGTTGTTTTCAATTTCTCTTTGTTGAACAACTAACAATACAGCATGGAAGCTCTACAACCGAGTAAGTGTTTATACATTTTCATTTACCGCTTTCATATGTATATAACTGTATTGTGGGGTTGTTTCACTGTAAGTATTATTTCATAAACTCATATCGACTGTGTAATAATAGTATAGATATTTAGAGTTTCCCCAGCAACTATGTCTAGCACTAAGCCTTGTTGATCACTCTTAAATAGACTAAACTAGATCCCCCATAGGATTACCAGACACAGTCTTCCCTCCTCTTGGGGTTAAACAATATGGAGACGTGAGAGGCAGCATTCTCGGTGAACCCTTTCACAGACTGTCACCCTTAGACATTGTCAAAGAAACTCTAACTCCCTGGAGATGATCTTTTCTCCGTGAATGGCATCTTTTGAGTTTCTTCCAAATTCTCGGACTTTCCTGGCTTGATCTATTCTCTGTGAATGGCATGTCTTGAACTTCTCGGGGTTTGGGGACCCACAGGCTTCCTAAAAAGCATCCCCACCTCCTCTTGGGCATTGTACAAGGACCCTACAGCTTCTTAGAAGTATTCACAGCCTCCTCTTAGGCTTCGTATAAGGTTTCTTCCTTCGGGAAGAGATCCTCCTCTGGGGCTTCGTACAAATTGTCCCTCGGCTTCTTAAAAGTTTCCAGCCTCCTCTTGGGCTTCGTACAAATTGTCCCGACGACCTCCTAGAGGTATAGGAACAGAAAGTAGCCATCTTAATATAATAGTCTTTCAACGAGTCTAGATCCTACTACTGTCTCTCTAAGCATAGTACAAAATATAAAACTCTAGACTTGAACAGTCTAAGACCCTTGAGTCTCAAAGACATTCTCCAGCCCCTTTCAAATATAGGGAAAACACCCGCAGACTCGGACAGTCTCAATACCCTTTGGATTTCCCATTTCCTTAAAGGACGGGAAATAACCCTGATCCTCCGATCAGTGCCAAAAGCACAACCTTACCTTTAATCTTCATAAGAACTGATTTTCTCTTTTAACCAACATACTGGACCTGTCACTCAACTGAAACAAGTTACCATAGCCTCCTCTTAGACTTTGTACAAATGATTATCCCCAGCAGAGCTAACCTTTCAGTCTCCATCTCGGGCTTTGTACGAGATACAAAACACTCTCTTGTTGAGTATAAAATACTCTCTTGTTGAGTCAAACCTTTCAGCCTCCATCTCGGGCTTTGTACGAGATACAAAACACTCTCTTGTTGAGTATAAAAGACTCTCTTGTTGAGTCAAACCTTTCAGCCTCCATCTCGGGCTTTGTACGAGATACAAAACACTCTCTTGGTGAGTATAAAGGACTCTCTTGTTGAGTCCAACCTTTAGCCTCCGTCTTGGGCTTCGTACAAGACACATATAAAATATTCTCCTGTTGAGTCAACCCTTTTAGCCTCTATCTCGGGCTTCGTACGAGACACATAAAAACACCCTCTTGTTGGGCCACTAGCCTCCTCTTAGGCTTTGTATAAGGAAATTCCGGTTGAGTCAATCAACCTTTTAGCATCAAGGATGTGCCTCCTTCACAGTATACAAACATCAACAACTCCTTTTCCCCCATCTAATTGCTATAAGCGGCAAGCCTCTGGATTATTTACATCCACGCCACTGTCCCTCTTTTAGAATGAGAAATTCCTAAGGAAAGATAGCATTTCTCTACACTGAGTTAAAGTCTTCTCCTCTAGGTTGAAAAGCCCCTATAAAGGAAATTATGGCATTGCTGGATTCACATATCCCGGTTAAAGTAATTCTCCTTTATAAAACATTTGTGACAAACATACCCCTCTTTAGAGATGACAAATTCTCTCTAAAGTCAACACCCTTTTAGCTTCATATCTTGGGCTTTAAACAAGATACAAACCACCTTTTAGCTTCACGTCTTGGGCTTCGAACAATACACCAAAACACCATTTCCTCCCATAGAATAGGAGGAACTACGATCGCTCCCATTTCCTCCCATAGAATAGGAGGAACTACGATCGCTTCATGTAGGCATAAGATTGCAAGAAAAATCTTAGCAAGCACACTAATCCAAAACCCAAATCCCGTACCTCCATACATCAATCAAAAAGCATCAGTCTTAAACCCCCACCAATCACCCAGGCACTTCTTTTTTCACAAAATAACCTAAGAGAGACCCACAATCTTTATAGCATCTGTAAACTAATAGTCAGCTGTTCAAACTCAGTTTGCAAGCAGGCTTAATTGGAGACATCTATTTCCCTTCCTTCATCATCTTCAATAGGATAAAAAATGAATCGGGTTGTAGTACCCCAAAAGCGATAGTGCTTTGCAACCACGCAAAAATTCGTGCTACACTAGTCAACCTCAACATTCCCAATTTCACACTGTCAGAGGTCTCTTCACATACCAAACTCAAATCTCTGAATTTCTCAATTAATTCCAACTCTTTCACCATAAGCATCGACATATACAATGACTTTCTGCTCAATGCATCGGCCACTACATTCGCTTTGCCCGGATGATAACTTAAATTAAAATCGAAATCTTTCAACAGCTCTAACCACCTTCTCTGCCTCATATTCAGTTCCCTCGGATCAAATAAATACTTCAGACTTTTATGATCACTGAACACCTCAAATTTAGAGCCAAACAGATAATGTCTCCAAATTTTCAACACAAACACCACCACGGCTAATTCCAAGTCATGTGTAGGATAATTCCTCTCATGAACTAGAAATTGTCTCAAAGCATGGGCAACAACTTGTCCATTCTGCATCAATACTCCACCAAGACCCATCTTCGACGCATCACAATACACCACAAAAGATTTGCTCGGATTAGGCAAAATCAACACTGGAGCAGTAGTCAATCTCTTCTTCAATTCCACGAAACTTTCTTCACAAATTACATCCCACACAAAAGCTTGCCCCTTTCGAGTCAACTGAGTCAAAGGTAATGCCAACTTAGAAAAGCCTTCAATAAACTTGCGGCAATAACTCGCTAATCCCAGAAAACTCTATATTTCAGTAGCAGACTTCGGAGTCTCCCACTGTAACACGACATCAATCTTAGAAGGATCAACAGCAATCCCGCCACTTGAAATCACATGGCCAAGGAAACTCACTTCCTTCAACCAGAACTCACACTTCGACAGCTTTGCATACAACTTCTTCTCCTTCAACACTTGCAACACAGTCCTCAAATGCTCGGCATGTTCTTCTTCAGATCTAGAATATATCAAGATATCATCGATAAACACCACTACAAACTTATCCAAATACTCATGGAAAATCTGATTCATGTACTCCATGAACACACAGGTGCATTAGATACACCAAACGACATCACAGTTTATTCATATTATCCATACCTCATCCTGAAAGCCGTTTTCGGAATATCGTCAGGCTTAACACGAATCTGATGATAACCCGATCTCAAATTAATCTTGTTGAACACACAGGCACCTACTAATTGATCCATCAAATTGTCGATTCTCGGTAGCGGATACTTATTCTTGATAGTCACTTTATTCAGCTGCCGATAATCAACACACAACCTCATACTCCCGTCTTTCTTCTTCATTAACAACACAGGAGCACCCCACAGAGAAACACTTGGTCGAACAAACCGCTTCTCAAGCAACTCTTCCAACTGTTTCTTCAATTCACTTAGCTCAGAAGCTGACATCCGATAAGGAGCCAACGACACTGGACTCATACCTGGTATTAAGTCCAATGCAAACTATACCTCACGCTCTGGAGGCAAATCATTGATGTCATCTGGAAACACATCTGGGAATTCACAGACAACCGACAACTCCACACTCGCAGCTTCACGATCAATTTGCAACGATACAAACATTGCAAACACCAAAGCTTCATCCTCTACAAGTTCGTCTACTTGCTTGGCAGATAAGAACATCAACTCCCCACTGGCATCAATTTCAGGAAACTCTACAGCCTTGGTATAACAATTGATGTGAACCCGGTTGAACTCTAACCAGTTTATTCCAAAGATCACATCGATCTGGTGCAAGGGTAAGCACACCAAATCCATCGCAAAACTCTTCTAAAAAATCATCACAAGACATCTCAAACACACAAAGGTCGTAGTAACAGAACCATTAGCTAGAGTTTCTATTACCATATTACCATTCATATCAGATAACTTCAAACCTAATCTATTAGCACATTCGAGCGAGATAAAAGAATGAGTAGCACCAGTATCAATAATAGCAACCAACTCGATATTATTAATAAAACAAGTACCTCGAATCAGGTTGTCCTTCTCTGAAACTTCTGCACCACTCAAAGCAAACACTCTGCCACTGGTCTGGGCAGCAGTCGCGGTCTTCTTCGGCTTCTGATATTGAGTACTGATATGACCTTTCTCACCACAATTGAAACAGGTCGGAACTTCATCTTTGCAGTCAGTTGCTTTATGCCCCTTCTTACCACATCGATAGCACCTCACTATATTGTTGGTGCACGCATCAGCACGGTGACCTTGCTCACCACACTTATGACACTTTCCAGAAGCGGGAGCTGCTTCCCCACTTGTCTTTTTCCCATCTAAAGCCTTCTGTTTCCCTTTGTCAGCTAAAGTTGTATAAGGCGTACCCATATACTGCCCTTTCTTCTCACTCAACTGCTTGTAGTGAGCAGATCGAGCTCGGTTGTCCTTGTTGTAGATTCTGCTCTTGTCAACCAACTCAGCATACCTGCGGATCTGCTGATACCCAATACCCTGCTTAATCTCTGGTCTCAGCCCATTCTCGAACTTGAGACATTTGGACATCTCAGCATCAGCACGATTGTAGTGCGGACAAAACTTCACCAACTTCTCAAACTTCGCGGCATACTCTGCCACAGTCATATCTCCTTGTTTCAGCTCAAGGAATTCCACTTCTCTCTTTCCACGAGCATCCTCTGGAAAATACTTCCCCAGAAACTCCTGCTTAAACACAGCCCAAGTTATCACAGTGCCAACATCCGTAAGTCTCTGACGGGTGTTATCCCACCAGTCCTCAGCCTCTTCTTCCAGCATATGCGTTCCGAACTGAACCTGCTGCTCATCAGAACACCCAATCACCTAGAAGATCTTCTCAATCGCCTTCATCCACTTATGTGCACTTGTTGGATCATGCGTACCCACAAAAGTCGGTGAATTGTTCCTTTGAAACTTCCCCAAAGCACGAAACTCATCAGGAGCTCCACCATTCGGATTCAGTTGCGCCACCACATTAGCAACCGATTCCAACGCATCAGCAATTGTACGATCATTTCTTCCAGCCATCCTGTACACCACCAACAAGGTTAGAAGAACTAAAACATCGATAGTGTACACACACTCATCGACTGACAGGGACAGACATCAAGTAAAAACCTGGCCGGACGGACCGACCTGCTCTGATACCACTAATGTAACACCCTTTTCTACCCCCAAGTAATGTTGCAGCAGAAACAATTCAAATATTAGAGTAAAGCATAAAAATTCCCTCGAAGGGTGCACATTTCTCATTAAATCAAAATAACACAATTACTCTGTAAACAGAAAGGGTTTTTCCTCAAAGTTTCACAAAAAGCATTCACATGGCAGCGGAACTCAAAATTCTCAATAAAAAGGTTTTTCCATAAACGTCGTAATAATCAAAAATAAAACCACATCATCGCATGACAACAAAGTAAAGAAACAACATAGTTTGACTCAAAGGACCCCAACCCGATGTTACACTATCAGAGCAAGACCCTCTAAATCGACCAAAGCAAATAAACTTCAAGTCCTCGAAAGCATCCAAAGCTAAGCCTGATCACTTGCATGTTACCCACGTGGAGGCAACATTCAAACAGGCAGGGTGAGTAATCACAATTTAATATTAATCATATAAAGAAAAGACATTAACAGGGCAATAGTTGTTTTATCAATTACTTCAATGACTCACCCAAAACATCATATAAAACATCACATCACCAATATCACTCATATGCACTCATGCGATGCCACCAAGAATGAAATGCAACGTCATAAAAATGCATGTGGTACCGAATCATCATAATAATGGACACTAGGCCATCAACCCTCCACAAGAGAGCACGTCACAAACACCTTAATCCACACAATGGGATTGAAGTCACCACTGGACCGAAGTCCTAACATCATCAATAGACCGAAGTCTAAATGCTATGAATGCATAATACACAACGTCAATATCATCATCATCAACAAAAGTCATTACGTGCATCAACATTCATCAAAATCTCATGTTAATCCATGTCATCATTTAATCATCCAAACATCATGAATCGTCATCCCATAATCATCAATATACTCATGGTACTTCACATCGTCATTCTATCCTCAAACATCACATATAAACATCTAATAATCATCAATAACATCATATCATCACCTAATCATCAAAACATCATTTTCATCACTAAATAATTCATCATATAACACGTCAACACATAGCAGAAATTCACAGCAACATCATCGCATTAATATAATATAAACAGATATTTTTCATGAATTTTAAATCAATAAAAACAATATTTTTCAGTCCCAGGTCGCGCTAAGTGCGCCCCACCCGCGCTAAGCGCGCTACTCACTGCCTCGAAGAGGCGAAATTTTTTCAGACCGCGCTAAGCGCGCTAGGCCGCGCTAAGCGGGCTCTGCGATTTCTGCAGAAAAACCCCGCGATAACAGCATTCCTCCATCTGCGATCCTGCACTCCTAAACTCGTTTTTAACTCAGATTTTTCACAGATTATGTTATTATAACCTATAGCTATCACATATACATCAATAATGACAACCATCACATAGCAAATCATCAAAATCCATCATCCCTAACCTCCAATTTCTAGGTTTTCCCCCAAAACCTCAATTACCCACTAACACCTAATCTTTATATCAAAATATTGCAAAGTGATACTCCCTATACCTTAGAATATTGTCTCCTTCGACCTCTCTTGAAGTTTCGCCGGAATTCTTCTATGCCCTAGCCTCCTTCTCACTTGTTCTTCAGAGCATCTTTGCCTTTTCCTCAAAATAATACGAATAATGAGTTCTTTTCATTATTCTCTCTTAAAATACTCCTAAATGTGCTCTTCCCATTATACCCTCACTAATTCTCCTCAAATGTCCACTTTACCCTTCATTCTTCTAATATTATTTAAAATAAATAATAAATACAAATATATTCATATTATATACTATTATTTAATTAAAATAACCAAAACTTCACAAAATCACCGACATCGACACGAAACACCAAAATTCACAGGAATCCACGAATATAATATTTAAATAAATTAAATAAATATTCTACGAAATTTGGGGCGTTACATAATACATCATCCCACCCTTTAGGAGTTTATAAGGGGTTGATATATAAGGTCGTATAATCCTTTAAAATGGAGAACATGGAGAAAAAAATAAGTCAACGCCTAAGATGAGATAAACATGACTAAACACAATAAAGGGCCAAAGAATATTGTGTAACACAAGAAAATGTCAGTAACATATGGTAATTCAGATGCATCACATTTCAAGAAAGATTTGGTTGATTGCATGCAAGTTACAAACCCCTATTGAATGATTAAAGTCCATTCCTAAAATTATGCAAATAGATTTAGGAATGACACAAGATATTATTATATAAATAAATTGATGCAGAAGTACAACGTCATGTACATCGTCTTTATTTTCTTAATTAATTTTGTTTTAGTGATTGTGCAAACTTGGAACTATATATGTGCTCAAGGAAATCTTTTTGTAGCACACTTAAAAATTATGCTAGGAATAATAAAGTGGATATGGTAGTCTAGCAGAAACCTAATGTAGTGATGTAGTCTCTCACATAATTTTGCGCTTCAAGAATTGTGTGATCTCATAATCTATATGTTTTAATGGTGTGATTTAGTTGCCCTAGAATACGAGTGATATGTAAGTGGGTGTTATTCGGGAGGACTTTCATTTTTTCATGTTCAAATAATAAAAAAAGATGTAAATCTTTGACTCCTTAACGCAATGTATGCTAGCCATAGAGAGAGTGAAAGAAATGACATCTAAAAACTTCAATATATTGCACGCACTATTTAAAATTCTTGGTTAATGATGAACGACTTTAATTAAACTTCTAGCACTGCTAATAAGAAAATGAGAATGTAAGTGCATTCGAGATAGTGCCATTTTCTCTAATTGGATAAATGACATTAATTTAATTGATAATGTAGGAACAAAGTTTAGTAGGAAAAGTTACGGTACATTACCTTAAATTCCACGAGGGATTTACTAAAGTTATATGCAAAATGCAATATGGTTATCACTCATGGTGATGACGTATGAAGGAGATCCCTACAATGGAGGTAATCATGATTTCATATTTGAGTCAAATTAGATCACACACAAACATTTCCACAAATTATTGATCAATAATTAGGGTGGTAATTCTAATTTGATCCATACTTTATTTGACCTCACTACCCTTTTAAAGGATTGAAATCAGGATGTTATTTGTCAATATTTTCAAGATTAAAAATAACTTATAACTAGAATACATGGTATTCAGAATAATCCTTATTATAGATATAATAAATGTTTGAATTGTTAAGATAAAGACCTTCGAGAACGATTGAATAATACTCTATACCAATAAGAGTGTTTATGGTTACAAAAATATCACAACCAATGGATATCTGAAGGTGAGGGAAAACCAATTAATGTCACTAAATGTTTTGAAAATCATACCGAAACGTCTGGTTCAATCCGTTGAACCAGGAACCGAATGTGACTCCGGCCTGACAAGCCTTGTAAAACCGCAGGTAAGTCAAAACCGAAGTAAAATCGAAAAAATTGAAGTGAATCGCTCAAAACCGTTCGAACCAAAGAATTAGGGCCGATTTTGTAAAACCACCTGATTCAAAGGAATGTCTGTCATTGGCCAACTTTAATATTTTTTTATAAAAAAATTAAAAATAATTGTTAGCATCAATACTTAAAACATTTTCTCTTAAAAAAAAACTCTTCTTTAACACAAAAAAGCAACACAAATTTGTAAGTTATAACATTATGTTATAGTTTTGTTCTTTAAGCGTACCATTATATTGTGTAATTATGTCTACCATTTATCTCATAATATTAAGGTTATAATGAATTTTTAAAATATTTATTTTAATAATTTGAGAGCATATAATCATGCGACTTATCCATAAAATTTATATTTATATTGTTAATTTATTTAATAAACGGTTTGACTGTAGGTTTAACTGGTTGAACCAAATGAATCTTAACTCGAACGTCTTGCCGGTTCGGCCTCCAGTCTGGTTTTTAAAACATCGACATCACTCCAACACCATCATAAGAATAAATAACAAAATTTTATCTCTAAGTGATAATACTGATATCTGGATCAAAAAGCTTGGACAACTTTAGAGTTAATTGATCTTTTAAGTGAGAAAAAAGTAAATAGAGATCATATGATGTCTTGAAATAATGATTTGAATTAAGTGGAAAGCCACCATAGTATCTAAGAGAAAATATAGCGACTCGAAGAACCACTAAGGGGAATTTTAATCAAATTTTCTCGAAAATCATGCAGATACTACTTGGGATGGAAGCAACAACGTTTGAGCCATGCCAAAAGAATTACTTTATCTATAGTTTAATTATTAGCTATATTTCACATTATGACGAACATTATGTGAATACTCCCAAGACCATATGTGGCGATATAAAGACAATTCAATGCATATTTCTTCGGGTAGATACATATCAAAGTCGAAAAACCCACTTGGTGAGCTAGGATGCATGTTGCCAACCAACGACAAACAGTGAGTAAAGGCTTAAGAAACCACACTTAATGAACAAGACATTGCCCATGAAAATGATGCATAGTTTTATTTCTAATCCATATGACCTTTGGTGCAAGATGTTTATCGTTGAGTATGAGAGACAATGATATCATGGTCTCTCGTAACTCTCAACTTTATGATTATATGCAGTGAAAAAATTTAGTGAGGGTGTGGAGTGGATTTAGTAAATTGGAATTAGGAAGTATTAATGTTATAATTAAATCAATTCAATATACATGCTCAACATACTATGATGTACTTTATGCAGAATCAAAATAGTCATACAAACAAGTATAAAATAATAGGATCAAGAAATTGATTTTAGAAATACCTGGATCTATTGAAAAAACCTCTTTTAAAGGTAATCCTAAACCAAAAAGTTGATGGCTTTTGTGGTTTTTTCTCAACTGGTACTCCTTATGCCTCAAATTCTCTTCAGACGGGGAAAAGAGATAATTTACTTGTGTATGGTATATTGGGGGACCATATCCTATTGTCGTGGTGAGAATCGGATATCAAGCTATTAATTAACTTGAATCACAAATCATGAAGTTCACCACCGAGCTTTGATTTATCCAAAGGAAAGGGTAAAGATCGAAAAACCCTAAGTGCGCTATGTAGGAACACAGCTAGAGATCTAAGGTTCGGGGGTTGGTTATACCTAGGGAAGGTGTTAGCATCCTAAGTATCTGTAGTACTCTACAGAAACCTCTTGTTAGTATTTGTGTTATGCTATTGTTTGCTTTCTAAGGGAAAAGTGCTAAGGTAAAGACCTAGGGATATACACTAAGTATGCTCGCCAAGACATCACATCTTGTGCCTACGTATCCTGATGGGAATGGAATCAAAGCATTCGTAGTTCCCCTCGCTACGGGGTAAAAGGGTGAGAAATAGAAAGGTGAAAAAAGAAAAAGGTGGAAAAAGAAAAAGGTAGAAAAAGAAAAGGGTAGCTCGCTAGGATCTCGCAATCCTATGCTTACGTATCCTGATGGGAATGGAATCAAAGCATTCGTAGTTCCCCTCGCTACGGGGTAAAAGGGTGAGAAATAGAAAGGTGAAAAAAGAAAAAGGTGGAAAAAGAAAAAGGTAGAAAAAGAAAAAGGTAGCTCGCTAGGATCTCGCAATCCTATGCCTACGTATTTTTAAGATGAACTTGAGAAATCAGAGCGTCCGTAGTTCCCCTTAACGGGTATGAGGAACTCTTGACTATGGTCAAGGTTCCAAGGGAAAGTAGGGTTTGACGGCAAGACACCTACGTGGAGTGCGGCGACTCCAAACCTAAGGCTAGGTAAAACAGAGAAAGAAGTGTCTACGGCGGAACACCTAAATAGAGCACGGAGACTCTAAACCTAAGGTTAGGCTAAAAGAGAAGGCAAGTCTCGATCGCGCGGCGGCGTGAGATAATGGAATGATGACAAGGTTATCCTAGGTGACATGGCAGTTAACAGGAGAGGATCCTTTCCTTTGGACTGTGAGGTATAGGCAACAGAGAAACAAGGAGGAAATCCTCGAGTGTCGAGTGAAAGATAAACAACAATATGTACAACAAATGTAACAAGAACTAAATTTAAAAATGAAATATTAGGAATTAACTAAAATGAAAATATGAAAATGTCTAGATAAATTTAAGAATTAGAAATAAAAAACTAATTAAACAAAAAAAAACAAATTAAACTAAAATCTAATAAAACTAAAGTCTAATTAAACTAAAAAATAAATTAAAAGTTAATTAAACTAAAAATCTAGTTAAAACTAAATAACTCTAACTAAAACTAACTAGACTAAAACCTAATTGAAAAGTTCATTAAGTAAAGACTAATTAAAAAAACTAACTCACTAATTCTAAAAAAACAACTAGTTGACTAATTCTAAAAATAAATAATTAAATCTAATCAACTAATTCTAAGGAATAGGGATGGCAATGGGCAGGGTATGGATAGGGTACTATAGTACCTGTCTCCATACCCGAAGTTGAAAAAAATCCCCGTACCCGAGCCCATACCCGCTTGGGTATTAAAATTGGCATCTGTCCCCGTATCCTATAGGTATATAAGTGCCCGTACCCATACCCGTTACCCGCATTTCTAATAAAAATAAATATATCAAGTATAAAATATCATAATATTTTAAGTTTTAAAAATATTAAAAAGTTTGTAAAAAAATTTTATTGTTGAATTATGAAATAAATGATCACGTATATTAAATATGTAGTAGTTTAAAATTGATGTTTTTTTATAAAATTTTATAAATATTTATTATTATATAATAATATAAATTAAAATTTATAAATATATATTGTGCGGGTATGGGGCGGGCTGGGTACTAAGGTGCCCATCCCCGCACCCATCCCCGCTTATTTAAGTGGGTAATTACCCGAGCCCTTACCCGTACCCATTTTTGCGGGTTTTTACCCTACCCGTTGTGGGTAATTTTCTGGGTACCTACTGGGAATGGGCCAAATTGCCATCCCTACTAAGGAAAACTAATCTTGAAATAAATTACTAACTAAACTTAAAATGTAATACTAATCTAAAAATATTTACTACTCCTAAAGCAAATTACTAATCTTGAAACAAGGTGCTAAACCTAAAATAAATTAGTCTTACTCAACCTAAAACAAAATAATTATGTGAAAATAAAGGAAGCAAAAAAAGATAAAATAAATAAAAAGCAATGAGACGGGCCAAGAGTGCACAAGTGAGTATCATATGGGCTTTGGAGCCCATCATCTCACAAAGAAGAAAAAAAACAGCGGTGCAGAGAGAGAAAAAGAAAAAGGTGTGGACTAAAAATCTAAACGGGTCATATTGTGGCCTAAAACCAATTTCACAAAACTTGATGAAGTGTAAATGAAAGACCTAGAACAAAGACAAACGCGCACGGCCAAAAGCATCTAGTCTATCATCAGAAGAGAAAAGAAACGAAGGACGGCTTAAGAAAAAAAAAAAGAAAAGAACGCGTTTTCACAAGATGGAAAAAAAGGTCCCTCACCTTGTCCTTTCCAAACACGGTCAAAAGAGCGTCTTGCCTTTCTCTGTGCCTCACGCGAACAACTGCTTTGCCAATCTCATTCTCTTTTTTACGCTCCCGTCTCTTTCTCGATCTCGGCACGGTGATGGATGGAACACAGTGTTGGTGTTGTTGTGTTTGTTGATAGTGGAATGAGGTGAGGCTGAAGGTGAGGGACAGTTTAGCGGGTATGGCGGTGTTGTTGTGAGGTTGGATTTGGAGTAGAGAAAGTTTGGTATAAATGTTGAAGCTTGTAACGCCCTGTATAATATATATCTAGAATAACACCATACAAGCATTTTTATTTGGTACTGACACATCAAAAGTGCCTAATGGTATAGTTCACATACTTGTCCATTTCTAAAACATAAACACACTACATGGCACAAGTCATGGAAACTAGCCAAAATAATAAAAAAACTAAGAATAATATACAATGTCCTCAATTGTATATAACAAGATAATACACAGCGGAAAAAGCTTGACTAAGCTTCTCTTGAAACATCTCTGCATCGATCCACTTGTAACCAAACCTGCACCTGAAATAAAGCAACTATAGTGGGGTGAGATACATCAAATCTCAGTGAGTTCCCTATCTTATAAGTTCTCTCGGCTTTACAAGGTTCTATCAATCCTAGCTCAAGTCAAGGGGAAGGGAAATGGCTTTGAGTGTACATTCCATAATCTCACACTATATGGAAACACGTCACGAGTATGTTAACTTATAAAAATATGTCCTGAGCCTGTTAACTCAAGAATCTCGCTAATCGATAACCGTACCAAGACATCCCCTTTTCCCGTCCGCTTCTACGTCTAGAAGACGACCCGAGTCATGGATCCTTGTAGTTACTTGGCATACGAATTGGATTCGGGATCATCGGCCTGTTAACCGTGAACCGTCACTTCTCATGGCCTGTTAACCATCACAAGTCTCTACCCATAGCATAGGCTCCAATCGTACTACACGTAGGGAATCAAATCTGCCAAGTAAATCATGCATGCACTTCAGAGGAGCTCGAGACTCATGAAGGCCTCTCAAGGGAAACTCAAAAGAAAATGGTTACGATTATGTGATCACACACACAACATGATTGTAGTGACAATCACCAGGCCACATTAGCCTTTAGGCCTCTCAGACCTTTAATAATAAAACATAACAAATACACATGTTCTATACTAGTGTCTTATTCTCACTCTATACCATTCGACAATGGACACACGCCTCGGCCTCTCATGCATGAGCGTTGTCATTAAGTTATCTATCACAATTCTATTCACAACCTAGAATTCCATTTTGTTTTGGGGTAAAGTTTCCTCACTCCCCCTAACTCATTTTAACATGCATATTCCCTCATTTATTTTAACAATGATATTAGATAGATATGACATAACACAAATATTACAAGTAAATACATATAATCACACATCACATAAACATCATTAGCATTTAAAAGAAACTAAATAATTAATCCCACATCATACTCAATATCGGGTAGAGGGTCGTCATAGCTTTCTAATGACACCAAGAACGTCCCAATCCGAGTTACGGATCAAAAGTTATGAAGGAAACAAAACTGCACAACTGTCATGTTAGCTGGGCGAACACCCAGCGAGCATTCGCTACCGCCTTCGATAGGCGAAGCCACAGGCGAATCAACAAATAGGCCAGAACAGACACAAAGTTCGCTGGGCGAACCCCTTGGTGAACCTTCGCCTTGCCGTTCGCTTCGCGAACCTTTGGGCAAACCAAGGCAGAACCAATCAGAACTTAAAAGACACAAAGTTCGCTAGGCGAACGTCATTGGCGAACATTCGCTAACCTTCGCTGCCGGGTTCGCTAGGCGAACTCTCGAAAGTTCAGTCGCTGAGACTCGCCCCAGGTTCGCTAGGTGAACCATGTGAAACCCAGAAATTTAGCAGCGCTGTTATGGGTCCAAAAGCAACATTCCCTCACCCAAATCACTTCCAATTCACACTAAAACCACCAAGACATGTTCCAATCATACAACAAGTATTCTACACATTTTATATCATATTTCATCCGTTAGATTTCATTGATTGATCTGTTGAAACATTTTCTCTCAAAACTAACCTAAGTTCTAAACTTGTATTTCTAGAACTTAGAGTATCTAACTAGAACCCTCCTGATAAACGAAGAGGAGTTTAAAGAAGATGACGATCCAAGCTTTCTCTCTTTTTCCTCTTCTCTTCCTTTCTCTTCTTCCTCTTACTATCTTCTTCTTCTTTTCTTCCTTTCCTTTCCTTTTTCTAACATATATATATATATATATATATATATATATATATATATATATATATAATCTAATATTATATAATATAATCTAACAGGGGAAAATATCTCCAATTGTTATTTTGTCATCTCAACCAATTTGATTAATTATTAGAGTTACCATTAAATCCCCTCTTAAACTGATAATTATTGATCTCTTCATAGTTCCTTAGTTGCTCTATCGATCTTAATTGACAATACTTAGAGCACTTAGAGGATTCCATTAATCCAATTAACCAAAGATATAGCACATAGATGCTCATCTGATCTCATCTGATATCTAATTGAGCATTTAAATAATACGGGGTATTACAAAGCTTGTGCCAAAAAAACTTCAAGGTTTATGGCTATTGTTGTGATGTTGTTTTGAGTTTGGTTCATGGTGAAAAACAAAGAGCAAGGAAGGGAGAATGAAACATGTTAGATGGTTTTGAATGATCAAAGATTGAAGGTGGGATCAGATGAGGTATGTTTATACGGTTTATAATGTAGTTCTTGTTGAATTTTTCAGAATTTTTTCAGAATGTTTCTTGTTGCTCTTTTTGTGGTTTTACAGTGTGAAGTATTTGTGATTACTGAAACATGAGGGTTGCTACATGGATGTTGTAAGGTTAAAGAGTGTGAAGGTTTTTTTCTTAATCCTCATGTAGATAGTTTTTTCTTCTCTTTTCTTATGATTTTTGTTCCTCTCCCTCTTTGAAACCAAAAGCCTCTCTTTTTAACATCAACAACTTGGGGATTATGTTTCTGGCCATGTGTTTGTCCTGTTGTTTGGATTATTATGCAAGTTGGCATGCTCAGTAGGGAGCAGTGATGCAGGGTACCTTCTCATGTAAATGTTGTGTTGATTTTGTTTGTATATTGAAGGTTTGGTTCTGTGTATTGGGCATAGTGGATTAACAACAATATTATTTTGATGCTGCAAAGTTGAAGCATAGACCGTGAGAGTTGTGATGGCATTGGAGGAGAGGTTTAGACTATTTTTGATGCATAACAGGTTTTGTTGTGTAGCAAGGAATTGTAGCTGTTATGGATGACCTGTCGTTGTTGAATTTAAAAAAAATGGTCAAAGTGTGTAGGACATGGCTTATAAAAAAAACTTGGGAGAGATGCGTGGGGTAGCAAAGTGTGTAGGACATGGCTTATAAAAAAAACTTGAACTTTCAAAGTAACTAGTAGTAATAACAATGATAATACTAATAATAATAATAATAATAATAATAATAATAATAATAATAATAATAACTTAATAATAATACAAAAATAGAAATAAATGAAACTATATTAACAATAAAAAAATCTAAACTACTCTAATAATTTAAAAGTAATAATCGCAATAAAAATCTAAATTAAAAACCTAATTAACTAAGTCTATTTAAATTTATTTTAAAATTAAGATTAAACTAAACTAAAATAAAGAATCTAATTAAATTAAAATCAAATTTAAATTAAAAGTAAACTAAATTAAAATTAATCTAATTAGCTAAACTAGGATAAAAACTAAACTAATATTAACATTAAATTAAGTTTAAAATTATAGTTATAATTAAAAATAAACTACCTTAAATATAAACTATATGAAAAAGATGAGCTAAATTGATATTAAACTAAATAAATTCTAAATAAACCTAAAATAATTATTTAACTAAACATAAGAATAATAATAATTAAAATCAAGAATGACATGGAGTAAAAATGCATGATTAATGATTAAAAAAAAAAGTTTAACTAAAAATGCAAAAATGGCCGACTTAGAATGATGTGCAAATGATCAGAATATCTGAGGGTAAAATTTGGGGTATGACAAATGCCCCTATTTAAATATTTTCACCAGGTGACATGAGTGATGATAGTCTTCATGAAATCATGGTGTAAGGTATTTAAATATAGATAACCGAAAATGTTGCCCTCAAATGCACTGACACGCAATGCTATGGACAAAAGAAACAAACTAAGATGCTAACATGCCATGAACTCTAGCATGATGAAGATGATAGAATGGTAAGTGCACAATGCAGACAGAAACGAAAGCATACAGGGACAGAGTTCACCCAATGAGCAATCACTCACTGGGTAAGACACCAACACTGGGGAAGCTGAAACAAAACTGGGGAAATCAAATGTGATGGAGACAATTGGTTCAAACGTGACTGGCTGACACCTTAGAAAGAAAAGATGGCACGAGATCCTCACTGGAAGTAGAACTGGAAAGACGGTCTCCACTGGGGAATCAGATAACAAAGACTCAATCTGGAAGAACATCATAAAGAGAGACACATCCGGAAAAGCATCAAATGGCAAAAGAAACCAGACATCTAATAATGGCTTTGAATGAAAGGTATAATCACAATATCTAATAATGGCTTTAGATTACTGTGAACAAGATTACATTCAAGAATGACATTGAATACGAATAAACCAGTCATCCAATAATGGCTTTGAATGAAAGGCAAACTCATAATATCTGAGAAGGCATCAAATGAGAATGAGATAAAAAGGGGTAATCCAAGAAGGCATTGGATGCCAAGAAACCAGTCATCCAATAATGGCTTTAAATGAAAGGTAAACTCATAATATCTGAGAAGGCATCAAATGCAAATGAGGTAAAAGGTGAAATCCAAGAAGACATTGGATGTAAAGAAACCATTCATCCAATAATGGCTTTGAATGAAAGGTAAACTCATAATATATGAGAAGGCATCAGATGCAAATGAGGTAAAAGGTGAAATCCAAGAAGGCATTGGATGTAAAGAAACCAGTCATCCAATAATGGCTCGAATGAAAGGTATAACTCATAATATCTGAGAATGGCATCAGATGAGAATGAGATAAAAAGGATAATCCAATAAGGCATTGGATGTAAAGGACACCAGACATCCAATAATGGCTTTGAATGAAAGGTAAACTCATAATATCTGAGAAGGCATCAGATGAAAATGAGATAAAGGGTGAAATCCAAGAAGGCATTGGATGTAAAGAAATCACAATATCCAAGAAAACATTGGATGAATGTGAACAAATAGATACCCAAGAAAGCATTGGATAAAAGGAATCACAGTATCCAAGAAAGCATTAGATGAATGTGAACAAGGAGATACCCAAGAAAGCATTGGATAGACACAACAATATTTGTTTGGTAGGTGCCAAGTAAGTTGGAATTTGACCACAAGGTAAGACGCGGATAATGACACGACCTCGGGAGAAATGCAAATAAGGATGAAACACTCATGATATGCATATGTATATGAATTATGCTATGATATATGATCAAATGTAAATGTAGACGCAGAGATCGACGACATGGTTCGACTCTGTCAGGGAAGAAGACAAGACTGGAAGACTGATTCCTCAACATGGAGACCACTATCATTCTGCCTGGGGACTAAAGATGCTACTGCTGAACACATCTTTGCCACACTTATGAACTGGATCAAGTGATGATCCTTATAGAAAGGATGAAGAGCTGCTTGGGGATTCCTCAAGTAAACTGCCCCAGGTCAGTTGTCTGTCGTAGATGAGCTGATCATTGCTTCAGCTGGTCTAATTCTGAAAATGATTGCTTCACGGTGCTCTTGGAAAGTTTTCCCCAGTCTGAGTCTTGAAAAGTCAGCTGGATAAACCAATTTTGAGAAGGACTTGCTCCCGAACAATAAATCTTGAACTGATTCATCAATAGGATTTGGAAAGAACTTTCCCCTGATAGGATCACCGACCGAGTCTCTTAATTGTTTGAAAATTCCTTGAGAGGAAAGTCAATTTACAAACAAAAGTATTTGTACAAACATGGTAATTTTAAAGCAAAGTCATGCAACTTTTGAAATCAAAATTCTTTTTGAAAGATGCAAAATAGATGAATCACTGGTTTGAACACGGTGGTTCAAGACTTTCAAAGTGGGAAGTAAAGCAAAAGGCATAATGCCAAAATAATTGATCTGCAAAGATCTTTTGGAGTTAGTTTACGTAACCTCGCTGTAATATGCTTTCAAAATAACCTTGCTTCAGTTAGGTATTTTGAGGGTTGTAACGTGGACTGGTTCACAGTTTATGAAACAAAGGATAAAAGCTCAAAGTTTATTTGTACCCGCCCAATATTTGTGATGAACTACCAATCATACGCTCAATTAACTCAGACTTTACACTCAGGTTTCCATAGGTTGGAAATTACCTTGATGATAGTGATAACGATGCTTCAAAAGTCAAAGGCTTTTTGAAATGGAAGTCACTACTTCCTTACAAAATTGTCTGTCGTTGAGGACTTCTAGGATGAGGGATTTAAAGATTTCCTCTTTTTGGTTGTCATACAAACCTCTTTGTATAAGGCAAGGTCATGAGCTTCCCATCTTTCTTAGATTTTGCCTTGAAAGGGACTCGGCTCATTCTTTGGGTAAGGAAAGTGGCTAGCCAGCTTAATGATTACGGTGAACCATCATCGGCGTTTGACTTTGAGGACATCTTCGACACTTGCTTGCTGTGTGCGAAGGAAAATTGATGAGTGCGACCTTTATATGAAAGGTGTCTTGCATGGACGCACGACCAAGTTAACTGAGAACTACCCACCTAAGGTTAAGATTGCGGGTTTTTGTAAAGAAAGAAACTCCTACTTCTAGCCACGAAGGGGTTGACGAGGGAGTAACTTCCTTATTTCTCTGGTGTTTGGGGGAATTAAAATAATACCTTACATCGTTAGCAAAGTTTATTTGAAAGCATACCAGCAGTTATGAGTATAGCATTTTCGTCATCTTCCCTCCAATCTTTGCACAATAAAAAAGAAAGTGGAAAAGAGATAAAATATTTATTGAAAAAAAAGAAAGCACAAAGATGTAAATAGCAAACATAAATGAATTGAATCAAAAGTTACAATGTTCATTTCATTAATTGCGAAAGTACAAACATAATTTGAAGGCAAACAGCCAGTACAAAATAAGGAAAATGCAAACAACAAGAAACAAAGGCCTAGTGACTAGTCAAACACAAGGGTGAGATGTCATGTCTTTAAAAAGTAGCTGAGCTGAAGTCAACTGAAGCTTCACTTGGCGTGCCCTGGATGAGGGTTGTTCTGGACATTAGGATTAGAGTCACGAAATGAGAGGATTTTATTTCTGATAAGCTCTTGTACTCTAGCCTTCAACACAAATCAACCTTCCAAGTTATGGCCTGCACCACCTTGATGGTATTCACAATGAAGATCAGCCCTATAGCCGGCTGGAAGAGGATTTGGAGGAGGAGGCATAGTCCTTGTGGTAATCAACCCTTTCTCAACCAGACCAGGATAAAGTTCAGTGTATGGCATGGGAATAGGATCAAATTGATTCCTATTACGGTACTGGTTCTGTCCTACAGCCGGACGTTGGGAAGCTTGAGCTGGTCGTGGAGCAGTAACCACGGGGGTAACAACAGTAATAGCAGGGTGATCACCATACTGAGGTCTAGGACGAGGTCTTCTCGTTTCAAACACGACAGCATTGTCTGATCTTCCCTCTTCTTCTAGAAATTTCCATAAGATTTCTTCGCACCATTGGAAGATTCAGCAACCTTGGACACTTTACCACTCTTGAGTCCTTCCTCGAGCCTTTACCCAATAGTAACCAAATCAGTGAAGTTGGAGGAAATACTTCCAATCATATTCTCCCAATAGAATGGGGACAGAGTGTCCATGAACATTCCAGTCAACTCTTTCTCGGCTAAAAGAGGTTCAACTTAGGAAGCCAATTCTCTCCAGCGCTGAGCATACTCCTTAAAAGATTCCTTCTCATGTTGAGTCATGTTTTGGAGCTGGCGGAGATCAGGAGCCATGTCGAGGTTATACTTATACTGTTTCATAAAGGCATTTGCGAGATCTTGGAAGCAGTGAATAGAGTTTGCTCGAGACTCATATACCATTTAAGTGAGGCTCCACTCAAGCTGTCTTGAAAATAGTGGATAAGCAGCTTCTGATTATTGGTATAAGCAGCCATCTTGCGAAAATACATGACCAAATGAGCCCTTGGATAAGAGTGACCCTTATACTTCACAAACTCTGGAGTTATGAACTTAGCGGGCATAACAAGGTCAGACACTAGGCACATGTTGTCTGCATCCACATTAAAGAAGTCATTACCCTTAACGGCTTTAAGTCTTTTGTCTATGGTCTGAAAATGTTCTCGGACAACTTTAGGTTCAACAAAGTCTTCACGGTCTTCACCCTGAGCACTGGAAGCATTGTACTCATAGAGGGGATTCTCAAAGGGAGCTCGAACAGCCTGTGTAACAGCATGGACCACAAGTCTAGGCTCGGCGAAAATATGAGCTTGAAAAACTGGCATAGCAGTCTGACCAACCATAGCAGTAGATGCAATTAGTGGAGAGTAGTTGCGTGGCAAATCAAACTCGGGCCAAGTTGAAGGTGGCATTTGAACCGGTGGAGGATCAGCACTTGAAACTTCCTGGATGACTGTCCTTTGGGGTTATTCTCCTCTAGCAATCAAGACTTGGAGCATCTCAGTGAGTTTAGTCATGCTTGACTTAAGGTCTTTGATCTCCATTCGGATCTCAGCATTGTGTACCTCTTGGTCTGACTTCTTGCATCTGTAGTTAGCTCTAGTCTGGTATCGGTGTCGAGGAATCAGCTTGACGACTCACAGGTGACACTGAAAGATAGAGACAACTGGAAATGAGTTGCTGGACAAACAGACGCATGCAATGAATCAATGCAAAGATGCAAATGATATGCAATGCAATGCAAGACAGGATGCAAAACACATGTAACAGGATCGAAGGGTTCGAGATCATAACACGGAGTCTGGGTAAAGAACCAACCGAAGGGTGTGTACTAGGGTTCTTGTATCTATAGAACAGGGTTCCAAAGAGTTCCCAGAGTCATCGATAAATCTTTTAGATATTATTGGCCTACATGACTACTCGTGCGGTTAATAATATTCTCAAGATAAACTCGTCTGAGTGTAGTATCGCATGACAACCATCACATGTCTACACCTGGATAATCACTGCACTACGTCCTAAAAGGCTAAGAGGGGTGAAGGGTAACTAAAGGTCCTCAGTCTCACGGACTCCCAGGTCAGAAAAAGTGATATCAATACGACTACTCGCATCAGACATCAGTAATCCCAAAGGGGCCTCCACTGAGCGTGGTCATCATATGCTAGACATGTTAGGACTACTCCCAACAGCCAACTATTGATTACACCACAATCCTATCATAAGTGTATGCTTAAGACCGGGTTAGGACTTATCTCACCACTCAAAGTAACAACCCTGCACATAGAAAAACCCAAGCACAAGCAGATATATATACAGATGTAAATATGTATAGATATACAAGCAAACAAACATGTAAAATAACACAAATACAAAACAAGGTGGGCTTAGCCCTCTTAGGGGAATGGTCCCCAGTGAAGTCGTCGTTTCTGTCGCGGTGAGAATCAGATATCAAGCTAGTAATTAACTTGAATCACAAATCATGAAGTTCACCACCGAACTTTGATTTATCCAAAGGAAAGGGTAAAGATCGAAAAACCCTAAGTGCGATATGTAGGAACACAGCTAGAGATCTAAGGTTCGGGAGTTGGTTATACCTAGGGAAGGTGTTAGCATCCTAAGTATCTGTAGTACTCTACATGAACCTCTTGTTAGTATTTGTGTTATGCTATTGTTTGCTTGTTAAGGGAAAAGTGCTAAGGTAAAGATCTAGGGATATACACTAAGTATGCTCGCCAAGACATCGCATTTCGTGCCTACGTATCATGACGAGAATGGAATCAGAGCATTCATAGTTCCCCTCACTACGGGGTAAAAGTGTGAAAAATAGAAAGGTGAAAAAAGAAAAAGGTGGAAAAAGAAAAAGGTAGAAAAAGAAAAAGGTAGCTCGCTAGGATCTCGCAATCCTATGCCTACGTATTCTCAAGATGAACTTGAGAAATCGGAGCGTCCGTAGTTCCCCTCAACGGGGATGAGGAACTCTTGACTGTGGTCAAGGTTCCAAGGAAAAGTAGGGTCTGACGGCAAGACACCTACATGGAGTGCGGCGACTCCAAACCTAAGGCTAGGTAGGTAAAACAGGGAAAGAAGTGTCCACGACGGAACACCTAAATAGAGCACGAAGACTCTAAACCTAATGTTAGGCTAAAAGAGAAGGCAAGTCTCGACCGCGCGGCGGCGTGAGATAAGTGAATGATGACAAGGTTATCCTAGGTGACATGGCAGTCAACGGGAGATGATCCTTTCCTTTGGACTGTGTGGTATAGGCAACAGAGAAACAAGGAGGAAATCCTCGAGTGTCGAGTGAATGATAAATAGCAATATGTACAGCAAATGTAACAAGAACTAAATTTAAAAATGAAATATTAGGAATTAACTAAAATGAAAATATGAAAATGTCAAGATAAATTTAAGAATTAGAAATAAAAAACTAATTAAACAAAAAACAAATTAACTAAAATCTAATTAAACTAAAGTCTAATTAAACTAAAAAAAATAATTAAAAGTTAATTAAACTAAAAATCTAGTTAAAACTAATTAACTCTAACTAAAACTAACTAGACTAAAACCTAATTGAAAAGTTCATTAAGTAAAGACTAATTAAAAAAACTAACTCACTAATTCTAAAAAAAAAAAACTAGTTGACTAATTCTAAAAATAAATAATTAAATCTAATTAACTAATTCTAAGGAAACTAATCTTGAAATAAATCACTGACTAAACTTAAAATGTAATACTAATCTTAAAATATTTACTACCCCTAAAGCAAATTACTAATCTTGAAACAATGTACTAAACCTATAATAAATTAGTCTTACTCAACCTAAAACAAAATACTTATGTGAAAATAAAGGAAGCAAAAAAATAAATAAATAGAAAGCAATTAGACAGGGCAGGAGTTCACAAGTGAGTATCATATGGGCTTTGGAGCCCATCATCTCACAAAGAAGAAAAAAACAGCGGTGTAGAGAGAGAAAAAGAAAAAGGTGTGGACTAAAAATCTAAACGGGTCATATTGTGGCCTAAAACCAATTTCACAAACCTGATGAAGTGTAAATGAAAGACCTAGAACAAAGACAAACATGCACGGCTAAAAGCATCTAGTCTATCATCAGAAGAGAAAAGAAACGAAGGACGGCTGAAGAAAAAAAAAGAACGCGTTCTCACAAGAAGGAAAAAAAGATCCCTCACCTTGTCCTTCCCAAACACGATCAAAAGAGCGTTTTGCCTTTCTTTGTGCCTCACGCGAACAATTGCTTTGCCAATTTCATTCTCTTTCTTACGTTTCTGTCTCTTTCTCGGTCTCGGCGCGGTGATGGATGGTACACAATGGTGTTGTTGTTGTGTTTGTTGATGGTGGAATGAGGTGAGGCTGAAGGTGAGGGACAGTTTAGCGGGTATGGAGGTGTTGTTGTGAGGTTGGATTTGGAGTAGAGAAGGTTTGGTATGAACGTTGAAGCTTGTGCGTAAAAAACTTCAAGGTTTGTGGCTATTGTTGTGATGCTGTTTTGAGTTTGGTTCATGGTGAAAAACAAAGAGCAAGGAATGGAGAATTAAACATGTTAGATGGTTTTGAGTGATCAAAGATTGAAGGTGGGATCAGAGGAGGTATGTTTGTACGGTTTGTGATGTAGTTCTTGGTGAATTTTTCAGAATTTTTTCAGAATGTTTCTTGTTGCTCCTTTTGTGGTTTTACAGTGTGAAGTTTTTGTGATTACTGAAACATGAGGGTTGCTACGTGGATGTTGTAAGGTTAAGGAGTGTGAAGGTTTTTTTCTTAATCCCCCCGTAGATAGTTTTTTCTTCTCTTTTCTTATGATTTTTGTTCCTCTCCCTCTTTGAAACCAAAAGCCTCTCTTTTTAACATCAACAACTTGGGGATTATGTTTCTGGCCATGTGTTTGTCCTGTTGTTTAGATTATTACGCAAGTTGGCGTGCTCAGTAGGGAGTAGTGATGCAGGGTACCTTCTCATGTAAATGTTGTGTTGATTTTGTTTGCATATTGCAGGTTTGGTTCTGTGTATTGGACAGAGTGGATTAACAGCAATATTTTTCTGATGCTGCAAAGTTGAAGCATAGGTCATGGGAGTTGTGATGGCATTGAAGCATAGATTGTTTTTGATGCAGAACAAGTTTTTTTGTGTAGCAAGGAATTGTAGTTGTTTTTGATGACCTGTCGTTGTTGAATTTAAAAAAATGGTCAAAGTGCATAGGCTTGGGAGAGATGCGTGGGGTAGCAGAGTGTGTAGGACATGGCTTATAAAAAAACTTGGACTTTCAAAGTAACTAGTAGTAATAATAATAATAATAATAATAATAATAATAATAATAATAATAATAATAATAATAATAATAATAACAACTTAATAATAATACAAAAATAGAAATAAATGAAACTATATTAACAATAAAAAAATCTAAACTACTCTAATAATTTAAAAGTAATAATAGCAATAAAAATCTAAATTAAAAACCTAATTAACTAAGTCTATTTAAATTTATGTTAAAATTAAGATTAAACTAAACTAAAATAAAGAATCTAATTAAATTAAAATCAAATTAAAATTAAAAGTAAACTAAATTAAAATTAATCTAATTAACTAAACTAAGATAAAAACTAAACTAATATTAAAATTAAATTAAGTTTAAAATTATAGTTATAATTAAAAATAAACTACCTTAAATATAAACTATATGAAAAAGATGAGCTAAATTGAAATTAAACTAAATAAATCTAAAAGAATTATTTAACTAAACATAAGAATAATAATAATAATTAAAATCAAGAATGATATGGAGTAAAAAATGCATGATTAATGATAAAAAAAAAGTTTAACAAAAAATGCAAAAATGACCGACTTAGAATGATGTGCAAATGATCAGAATATTTGAGGGTAAAATTTGGGGTATGACACCTATACATAGTGTGATGGCCAATTAGGGTTCCTATTATTCCTAAATGAGTCATCCTGACATCCACTCATATTTGAGTCCATACCCAATTATTTATTTAATTAATTAATTAAATAATTCCCAAATAAAATCTAAATAGTCTTTTAACATTATTTGATCACATAATTATTTAAGGCACTTTATTTGATAAAATAGCTAATATAATTAAATAAATATATTTGGCCACATAATTATTGAGATATTAATATATTACAAAATTATTAAAATATTCCAACAATCTCCCACTTGGCCAATATATCTTAATAATTATATCATAATTCTTTAGGCGCACATCTGAATGCTATTTATCTTTAGATTTTAACTTACAATCTGGTCCACCTCATACATAAATAATGGGATCACCGCGGCTGTCGTCACTGACGTATAACGTGACAGAACCCCGACGACCACCACATCAACGTACTTGATGACATAGATCGATATGGACGAGTGGCATGGAAATTTTATGCAATATGATCTCTAAATCATGCATATTTCTAACTGGTCCTACTGGAGTATTTAGTGAGATCAAACTGAAGTTCCTTATGTGCAATTCAAAGTTACAATATTTGCACATAACAAAAAAACATTATATTGTTATAACAATAATATCTCATAAGTTTTATTTCTGCAGAAAATTAAACATAACATAAAGTTTGTACCAAAATAAAACCAAAACATAGAACGTAGAAAATTAAGGAAAAAACTCCCACTAATCTAAGGCAATCTCAAAACCAAGACCCATATGAGCAACATGCCCATGAAAGGTTTTAGGTGCTAACCCTTTGGTTAGTGGATCAGCTAGCATGAAGTTTATCCCTATATGTTCTATCAAGAATTGTTTCTTCTGAACTCTTTCTTTCACAACAAGATACTTGATATCGATAAATTTCGATTTTGTAGAACTCATATTGTTGTTGGAGTAAAGCACAACTGCACTATTGTCACAATAAACCTTCAAGGGCCTTTTAATGCTCCCAACAATGTGTAGGCTTGTGACAAAGTTCCGCAGCCAAATTGCATGATTTGATGCCTCGACGCAAGCCACAAACTCAGCTTCCATGGTGGAAGGAGCCACTAAAGTCTGTTTGGAAGACTTCCAAGAGACGGCGCCTCAAGCCAAGAGAAAGATGTAACTAGATGTGGGACGTCTGCTATTCGGGCATCTGACAAAATCTGAGTCAGAATACCCAATGATCTCCAAGTTACTTGACTTATGATACATGAGCACGAAGTCTCTTGTTCTCTTCAGGTAGCGCATTACACGTTTTACTGCTATCCAGTGCTGCATATTAGGGTTGCTTAGATATCTGCCAAGAACCCATACAATGAATGCTAAGTCGGGACGGTTGCAAACTTAAGCATACATAAGACTTCCCATTACTGAAGCATATGGAACCGTATGCATCTCTTACTTTTCAAGATCCGTAGTGGGGCACTGTTTGAGACAAAACTTGTCTTCTTTAGCAACGGGTGTGTCTCCTGGCTTACTATCTTTCATGGAGAATCTATCCAGAACTGTATCAATATAGCTTCTTTGTGACAATCCTAAAATACCTCGAGAACGATCTATAAGTATTTGAATTCCTAAGACAAATGAGGCGTCCCTAAGATCTTTCATCTCAAATTTATTTATGAGAAATATCTTGGTTTCATGTAATTAGCCTATATTGTTGCTTTCCAAAAGGATATCATCTACATATAGTACCAAGAAAATGAATTTACTCCCACTGAACTTTTGGTATACACAGTTATCAACCAGATTAACCTCAAAACCAAATGAGGATATTACTTGATGAAATTTGTAATACCATTGATGTGAAGCCTGTTTAAGGCCATAGATGGATTTCTTGAGTTTGCAAACCATAGACTTCGGGTCTCCTGACACAAAGTTTTCTAGTTTCACCATATATATTGTCTCTTCAATGTTTCCATTTAGAAACGCAGTCTTTACATCCATCTGATGCAACTCTAAATCAAAATGAGCTACCAATGCCATCATGATCCTAAGAGAGTCCTTCGAAGAAACTGGAGAGAAACATCTTTATAATCAATTCCTTCCTTTTAAGTAAAGCCTTTTGCAACAAGATGAGCTTTATATCTCTCAATGTTACCCTTTGAATCCCTTTTGATTTTAAATATCCATTTACAACCAATGGGTTTCATTCCTTCAGGTAATTTAACGAGATCCCAAACATCATTGTTAGCCATCGACTTCATCTCATCCTTCATGGCATCAACCCACTTAAGAGAGTTTGGACTCCGCATAGCTTGACTAAAGTTGATAGGATCTTCCTCAGTCAAACCAATGACATACTCACGTTCTTGAAAAAATACAACATAATCATCTGAAATTGCACTCTTCCTCTCTCTAGTGGATCTTCTTAATGGTGGCTCTCGAGGTTGTTAAGTTTGAACTATAGGTGGTGCTTGAGGAAGAAACTCAGTATTGTCTTGTTCTTGAGGGATGTTAGGAATAACATCATTGTTTATTTCAGGATCTATTTCAGGAACAAAGATAAGTACAAAGACTTGATCATTGTGAGAAACAGTTTCTTCATCAAAGACAACACTCCTTATGCTTCCTTCCCCTCTAAACTCTACATCCTCAAGGAATCTTGCATTTCCCGTTTCAAAAATTGCTCTAGTGATAAAATTGTAAAACTTGTACCCGTAAGAGCGTTTAGCGTATCCAATAAAATAACAGCTAACTTTCTTTGCATTCAACTTACCTTTATGAGGCTTATAAGGCCTCGCTTCAGCTGGACATCCCCAAATGTGCAAGTGTCTAATGTTGGGATTTTTCCCCGTCCAGAGCTCATAAGGGGTCTTAGCTACTACTTTACTAGGTACTCTATTAAGAATATAAACTCCGGTCTTTAATGCTTATCCCCAAAATAACTCTGGAAGAGAAGAATGACTAATCATACTTATTACCATGTCCTTAAGAGTCCGGTTTCGTTGTTCTGCAACTCCATTCATGCTGGGTTTTCTCGACATTGTGTATTGCTGAACAATTCCACATTCATCAAGGAAAAGTGCAAAGGGCCCTGGACGTTGTTCCCCTGATCCATCATACCGACCATAGTATTCACCACCACGGTCGGATTTGATAGCTTTTATTTTCTTTCCAAGTTGAAGTTCGACTTCAGCTTTGAATAACTTGAACACGTCCAAAGACTGAGATTTCTCATTAATCAAATACAGGTAGCCATACCTCGAGTAATTATCTATGAACGTAATAAAATACCATTGTCCATTCTAAGAACCTGTAGGGAAAGGACCACATATATTGGTATGAATTAGTTCTAAGACATCCTTAACTCTTTCAGCATGGAAATTCCTCTTGTTTGTCTACTTACCCTTGATACATTGAATGCAGACTTGAAAGTCTGACAAATCAAGGGATCTAAGAATATCGTCTGACATAAGCCTCTGAATTCTTTGTTTAGAAATATGTCCTAATCGCTTATGCCATAAAGTGGCGGAATTCTCATTTAATTTTCCTTTTGCACTGTGTGACTCTATTTGCATTATTTTGTTATAAGGACATTCTATATCAAGCTTATAAAGATTATCATTCAAAGAGCTGTAACCAACAACATTTGAATCATATGAGAGGCTAAATTTATTATTTTCGAACGAACAAGTGTAACCTTATTTATCCAAAATAGAAATAGAAATTAAATTCTGTCTAATAGATGGTGCAACAAAAGTCTCAATCAAATCCAATTGAAAACCGGTCTTTAATAATAATCTAAAGGTCCCTATAACCTCTATTGCAACTTTATTGCCATCGCCCACATAGATGAATCTTTTAGCATCACTAGGCGGACGACTCCATAAGCAACCCTGCATGGACATACTAATGTGAGTAGTAGCACTAGAATCTACCCACCAAGTATCCTTAGGTACAGAAATTAAATTAATTTCAGAACAAACAAAAGTGAGAAAATTACCCTTCTTTTCACGCCATGCGGCATACTTGGAACACTCTTTCTTCATGTGCCCAGCCTTTTTACAAAAGAAGCAAGTGGTCTCCTTAGGTTGTTCCTTTGCCTTCTTATTTTGAGAAAAAAAATTCTTACAAATTTCTTCTTTTTATTTTAAGAACTGGTAGCCAAGTGAGCACTTTCACTCTTCTCTCTCTTTAGCCTCTCTTCCTCTTGCACACGGTGAGATATGAGCTCATTGAGAGACTATTTGTCCTTCTGAGTATTGTAACTCACTTTGAATTTCGCAAAGTGTGCTGGGAGAGAGATCAAAACCAAGTGCATAATTAAATCCTCAGGAAGTTCTAACTTCAATGCCTTGAGTTTTGATGCGAGATTAGACATCTCCATGATGTACTCCCTTATATTCCCTTGGACTTTATAAACCATTGAAATGAGTTTGGACAAGGTACTACTTGTCTCAACCTTATCATTTTTAGCAAAGAATTGCTCCACAATGTCAAGGAACTTCTTGGCACTTTCACTCTCAGTAATCGAGCCCCTAATCATTTCAGGCATAGATCTTTTGACCATCATAAGGCACATTCGGTTAGATCGGTCCCATTTTTCTATTTTAGTTTCATTTGGGTTCTCACCAGTAGCGGTGGGGCGCTCCTCACTTAAAGATAAGTCTAAATCTATGCATCTAAGCACGATATCCACAGATTCTTTCTAAGACTTAAAGTTTATCCCACTCAGCATATGGATCGACTTAATATGAGAAACAAAATTTGGAGCGGTAGCAGTGGCAACTGGATCCAACAAACATACAATAACATTAGTAGGCATGTCAAATAATCATATAGACATGCACAATACTCTTTATATGCAAATTAAATAAGACCTAGACAAGATACCAAAAAACACCATCAATTCTCAATCTTTGATTGAAGGAATTAACTGTAAGCGGTACTCTCACGCAATGCTCAAACATTAGTAATAAGTCTTGTCAGATAATGGATGTCTTTGACATCAATCATTAACCACATGGATAACCTTGATAATTACTACATATTTACCATCACAGGTATGCAAATTTCGGACCAAACTATGTCTTCCTTTTGGCCGACCAAGACAGTTCGCATGAAAAATTACACGCTACATCTTTTGTAATTCTAATTGAATCAAATTTAAATAACAAAGGTTACTTTTGCAACTTTTTGTTTCAACCAATCCAATCAAAGTTACTAGAAAAATTTTAATTTAATAAATTAAATGGGAATGTCTTTTAAAAATTTACATAAACATTACCTATAAATGTAATGTTAAAATTGTATGTTTACTTGATTGCTTAATGATTGTGTTTATTTCATGTACATACCAGTATAATAAACCGGTTGTACTCGAATAGGTGTTTAAAAAAATTCAAATTAAATCAACATAAAAAAATTATATGATATGTATTGTTGTCGTTACAAAAAAATAGAAATCATAGAAATATCTAGTTATGCTAAAGTAATGAAACACAAACAACCCTTAAAGCCATTATTTTAGAACCGTTACGATACTGTTAGTGTAAACAAAAGAAATAAATGAAAATCCATTTATATATAACATACAGTGCTACAAATATATATATATATATATATATATATATATATATATATATATATATATATATATATATATATATATATATATATATAGGCTTAAATAATGTTTTTCGTCTCTGTAAGTTGGCGAATTTTTTGTTATCGTCCCTGTATCTTTTTTTTTCGGTTTTAGTCCTTATATCTTACTTTTAGTTGGTGTTAAGTCCCTACAGAGGTTTCCTGCGGATTTTGGTTTTTAGGAAAATCCGCAGGAAACCTTCGGATTTTCCTGCGGATTTTGGATTTAGGGACCATCAAAAAGTAAGATATAGGGACTAAAACCGAAAAAAAAAAAGATACAGGGACGAAAATCAAAAACTCGCCAACTTACAGGGACGAAAACATTATTTAAGCCATATATATATATATATATATATATATATATATATATATATATATATATTTTGTTCCGAACTGCCCCAATGGCTAGGCGTGACCCAATCCACTTCTCCTCCCAGAACGACCCAATTGCCTAAGCCCTGCCAATTAAGGGCAGAGGGAAGCATTTTATCTTTCGGCCCCTCTGTTGGGGAAGGCTGGTCGGTTGACCTCCAGGATCAGTTGCCCCTCCTCAGCATTTTTGCCCATCACGCACGGTTCCACCATCCAGAAACAGTCACGACGCTTGTGCCCGCGACCACGCCCTTGCCCGCGGTAACGACTAGTTTCGATCAGCTCTGCCCGTCCCAACGACTAGTTTCTGGTAGTTACCTATTCTTTGGGAGTGAATATCTCGCCCCGAAAATAGGAACAAATGGCCAAGCGCTGGGGGCATTATAAAAACCCTCTCATTTGCGAGGGTCAGGTATTCAAAATCATCATGAACCACACATACTTTGTACTTGCCTTCTTTTCTCCCGATCCTTACTTTAGCATCGGAGTGCCTTGCAGGTACACCCCCTCCTCATCTTTCAAACCCAGCATCGCAGACGTAGTCTCTGCCCACATTAAGTTCTGATCAACTGGTAAGATCAGTGGCATCTTCTATGGGAAACTCTTTTATCCCCGTCTTTCCTTCCTCGTAGATTCAAGACTAAAACAGTCCTTTCAAGGTTCCGATCATGGCCAGCCATGACAATGTCCACGATGCTCGTAACTCTACCATCCTTCCCATCAACAAGACTGACACTGATGGAGTAACCTTCTTTCTTGGGAGCGACGTTCGTCAGCAGAGAGATGGAGCCACCGCGTCTCCCTCCCCCGTTCGTGCTGACTACGCTGAGGTCCAACCATCAGAGGACCATCAGCCCGTCCCGATTCCGCCAAACTCCGATCTGGCCATGGCGGCCCTACTCGAGGCCCTCAACAAGACAAACCTGCTGATCCTCCAGCAGAACACCAGAATTTGAGCCTTACAAGAGTCTAGTGTTGAAAAGTATTTCAGTGGGGGTTTTTGTTATCGTATCTGCAGGGATTTGTATAGATATTACCGCCGTTCTATAGTTAAAATGGTTTTAAACTTAGGGTAACAAAGAGTTTGGTTGATTTATAACGGACCGTTTGCATAAGAATTTAATAACAACAGTAAAGAAATTGGTTTTAAAGGTTTGGTAAAAGCATGCCAAGATTAGGGTTCGATAATCCATTTCATACGTATTTACTCGATAAAGTATGTGAACTTGTTAACAATGAATATAATCACATATCCTCTCAACAAGTTTATCTCTAACACTTGTTGTGGGATTTATCATATTGATCCTTAGATGATCTCTCACTCTAACTATCAATATGATAACATTCAAAGATCAATATTTATGAACATCAACTCTCAAAACTATCTCTAGCCTCATGATTGTTGATGGATTAAAACTTAGGTCAAGTCTTAGAACATATTTCTCAATCATGAACCAAAACAAATTATAAAACATACAAACAAAGTTTTTTGCCATATATTAATCATCAACAAAGTTCACAAACTAATTATCAAGATCAATACATACAAAATATAGGATTACCTACCACTAATCTTGACATAAGAGGTGTTTAGCTACACATTGTCATGGTAGCTTGTTTCACATGTATCAGGAGGAGATGAAAAAGCATCCGCGTCGAATAATCGAGATCGGATGCAAATCCAGCTTCTCTTGGTGAAATATCACTCTTTGATGAAGAAAAGTCAGAAACTTAGGTTATGGTGTGAGAAAAATAGGTTATGATCCCAAGAAATAACAAAAAAGTGCTTTTATACATCACTTGAAATCTGCCAAGTTCGCACTGCAAACTTTTTATTCGCCTAGCGAACTACCAAATAGGCAATTGAGGTGCCTCTGATCTGTTAAACCACCTCTGATTTTCTGTATAAGTTCGCAATGCAAATAATTATTCGCAAAGCGAACTATTCGCCTACAAGTTCGCAAAGCGAACTTAGGTCCCTTTAGCCACTGCCTCATCCATGATGTCCTTCGCCAGGCCTTCGCTTGAGCGTTGAATCAGCGAACATTCGCTGGAAAGTTCTCAAAGCGAACTTAGGTGCCTTTTCTTACTGCCCTAAGTCTGAGAGTGTTCGCTGGAGCTTCGCCAGATGTTCGCCCAGCGAACATTCGCTGGCAAGTTCGCAAAGCGAACTTATTGAAGTTTCTTCATTTCTTTGGCAACTTGGATCCTTTTTTTGTGTCTTACTTCTTTGATGAATTAATGCTTTTTTCTGCACAATAACACACAAATTACAAGCACCAAAGGTATTTTCACAATGTTTGAAGAATGACAACAATCAAGAATAAAATCCAACAATTCAACATAAAAGAGTTGAAAAATGTCAAGTATTAATGAGAAATATAAGGCATGTTTGACATCTAACAAACTCTCCCCAACTAACTATTTGCTTGTCCTCAAATAAACAACAATTAAGGCTCAAATAAAGAACAATCCCAAACAAGCAACGATTACAAATTCCTAGAATTGAACAATGCAAAAGAACTTGATTCTTAAACAAATATCAGGCAATGTTTCAAGTAACAACTAAACTATCATGCTCATATCACTCTAACACTCCTCTTCGAAAAAGAATTGAAGGAAAAACACGCTTACAAGCGTGGGGCAATTTCGCTCATCTGACAAATGATGTAAATACAACCCAATTCATACAATATCTAAACGATCAATAAAAAAATCATGGAAGCAAAAATATCACTAAGGGCTTTTAAGGTTGTAGCTTGGTCGGGTTTACAACAAATGGACATTTCTAAAGGCCATTGAATCGAAATTTTCGATGCAAAAGAACATTCACTATAAAAGGTATTCACACATCTCAACTTCATTCACCATTTTCATTCCTTTACCACAAACCTTCTCAAACTTCCTTATGCACAATTATTTGGTTTCTATTTTTCTCTTTCAAGCAAGCATTCTTTTTGTTTGTTTTTCACATTCATATTCACATTTTCTTTTTCTTTTCATGCTTGCTTGAAATTTTTCAAAAGTTTGAGCAATTTACCAATCTTCTTTTTCATTCTCCCCAACTTATTTTCAACTAAACCTTAAGTGTATGCTCTTTGCTTTTTAGGGCAAGGAAATCAATAAAGACAATGTTCCAAGGTTCAAGAAGAAAAAAAATTTAGAATCTCTCAAAAATTCAATGATGAACTTAATTTTCAAATTATGTACATACACAAAGTTCATCACTAAGACGAGATCTAAACTGTTTAGGCTCAAAGGGCAAACGAATACTCACTACTCACAGGTAAATTACTGTTTGGAAATAGTTGTGCTCATTTCTAATGCTTCCACAAAATCACACAAATCATAAGATAAAGCATGAATTAAAAGTATAAGACAAAATTCATCAGCAATCTTATGCATTTAGTAGACCATGGAGGTTTCTCACCATTTTGGTTTTTGGACCTAAGTGACATAAGCAATCAACAAAGTTGCAACAAGAAACAAAATTACATTTGCAAAAAGACAAGAAGTTCTAACACATTCTAAATCCTAGAAATAGGTAACCATGTACCTTGCCAACAATTACATGCTTAAGTACTATCATTAACATCCAAACTTAGAAGAATCTTCCTTGATGAACAACAACACCAACCTAGAAATTCTTTCAATTCCACACCCAAAAATGGAAACATTAAATTTCTACAAGCATACCAACAATAGCACAATAATAAGCATACCAACATAATTTAAGAGTTGGACATTCTTAAACTGAAGAATTCAACTCTTAACAACAATAATAAAAAAGAAACGAAATTAAAAAAATGAAAGCTGAACAATTCAACTGAATAACAAAATACTACTGATAATAATGTCATGGTGTAGAAACACCAACAAAAGTAATCAGTACCTCACAAAGGTACAAGTACATCAAATATCCAAAATATTCCACATAGTGGATGAAGTATAATAAAACTAATACAAAAACATAATAATAAGAAAACTTCACTTTGAAGATCAAAGGAAGCACAAAATGACATCAATCAAACTAGTACTCCTCGGACTCAGAACCAGACTCCTCAATCTCCTCACCAAAATCGGATCAGAAACCTCAACAACTTTATCATCATCATTCGCATCAGCATCAGCATCCTCGGGTTCAGCTGCCTCTGCTTCCCCTCCAAAATCTGGCATGGCCTCAGGCCAACCAGCATGGGCTAGGAATTGCTCCCTAGTCATCATAGAGTGGTCCATGGAGGGCTCTCGAATCTGCAGGTGCAACACGTGCATAGAATCGTGCAAATCAAGTATGGCACGCTGAGATGCTGCCATCCAGTCCCAGTTGTACTGGCAAATCTCTTGCTGATACGGGTAAAATCCCTGAGATCCTGAACCACTCGACCCATCACCTGTACCTGTGTCAGCATCAGTACCAGCACCAGAAGACTCTAATTTCAACCCCTTCGGCTTACAAAATTTGGCCATGTATCTATCATCAATAGCAGCCGGGATTGTAACCTGACGGCGAGTGGGAACATTTAGCCCCGAATGCACACAAAGAGTCATGATTAAACAAGGAAAGACAAGAGGACAGTTCTTCCGTGAGGTCGAACCTAGTCCACTTTCCACAACAGCCCGCATCTCGTCAGCAATAATTCGGGCCACATCAATTTGAACATTCGTCATGATGCTATGGACCAGATGAGCAATGGGTATAGTAATAGTCGAAGAGTGCGACTTTGGCTTGATATTTGTTAGAACCAATAATAGAATCAAATGAGTCAAAGGACGCATGTCCTCTCGACGGTACCTATGTGCAACTCCAGATGGGTTCAATTCAACAGTTTTTCCTTCACACGATAAGTCTCGAGTGATGGTATCTGTGTCTCTGTGTAATATCAAGGTTCGGTGGTAGGCATCAATCTCATTTTCTCTCAAAGGCAGCGGGTTCCCAAGAACCGTGTTTATTGTCTCCCGATCAAACTTCATAACTTTTCCCAAAACCAAAGTCTTCCACGCAAATTCCTCACCATCATCTGGGAGCGCATTTGTGTAGAATTCTTGGATCATCTCAACATTATAACTGTCCACTGGATTTATCAACCTCCCCTACTTCTTACTTTCAAGGAGTGTCGCTACCGCCCGGTAGGCTCCTCGTGAGTTCAAGTTGAATCGCTTCTCAAGCAAGATACTTCTTCTCTCGAGTGTAAAGTAACGAGTAGCCTGCTTTGCCCCTCGAAATTGGGCATTATCAAACTGGATAGGAACTGGTCGTGAAGAGCTTCCGGTCTTTCTTTTCTTCGAAGGAATAAATTTTGGAGCCATCTGCAAAACCATCAGCAAAACAACGACTAGCCAACAAACAGTTTCATTAGCAAGGAAACAAAACAGTAAAACCAGAATCCTAAAGAAAACAACAACAAAATTTGAGAATTCTGTTATGTTTGCCCAGAAGTTCGCAAGGCGAAGCCCTAGCAAACATTTGCCCCAGATTCGCTAGGCGAAGTTCTGGCGAATGCTCGCCCCAGGTTCGCAAAGCGAACTAGTGGCGAACCTGCGATTTTCAAACTTAGCAGTTTCTGTCCACTTTTCCAAAATCAGTTTTTCTTCCACAACACAACCTCTACTCTTAATGCTTGATAAAATTCAACATGCAAAAACAAAGAACATTAAGAACACACTTGCATTGGTCCACTTCAACCTAGAATCTAATTGTTCTCTAAGATCAACCTAACCCTAACTACATATTCTATCAAGAATTAAAAGAGAGAAAGAGAGTCAAACCTGAACTTGGTGAGAATAACTTGGAAAAAAATTCGTGAGAAGATGCAGGATTTCAGAGAGCTCGTGAGAGATAGTGCAAAGTGTAAGTGTGTTTGTTTGAGAGTGATAGTGGCAAGGGAAAGGTACGGTTGCCCAAAGCCAAAGTCAGGAAACAAAATGGGTATTGGGCCCAGTATCTGGCCCACAAACTTTTAACCCCTTTTTTAAGTGATGTGGCAGCAGACACTTTATGTCTGTCTTGCTACATTCGCATTGCGAACTGGGCAGCGAACATTCACTCTAGATTCGCAAAGCGAACTTCCTAGCAAACATGACAACATTTTGAAAAATTTGTTACATGCTGCTACCACACTTCATACATACTCTAAACAACTTACTACACAAAAACAGTAAGAAATACAAAAATACTTACAATGTTGGGGTGCCTCCCAACTAGCGCTTTGTTTAACGTCGTTTGAGCTCGACGGTCAAAGATGACCTCAACGATCATCTAGAAACATTGCGCAATTTTCACGATCAATCTCGCCTCCAAGATAGATTTTAAGTCGTTGGCCATTCACAGTCCAACTTTTCTTTTTCTGCAAGTCCTCTATCACAACAGCACCATAGTGCTTCACATCTTTAATCAAAAATGGTCTAGACCACTTGGACTTCAATTTTCCCAGAAAAAACTTCAAACGGAAATTGAATAGAAGAACCATCTGGCCTACCCAAAATTCTTCTTGACAAACTTTCTTGTCATGATACCCCTTAACTTTTTCCTTATAGAGCTTGCTAGAATGATACGCGTTATTCCTCATTTCTTCCAACTCGTGTAATTAAACCTTTCTTTTCTCGCCGGCCAAGTTCGGATCAAATTTTAACAATTTTAACGCCCAAAGAGCTTTGTGCTCCAATTCAACTAGTAAATGACATGTCTTGCCATAAACCATTTGGAATGGAGTTAAACCTATTGGAGCCTTGTAAGCGGTGTGATACGCCCACAAAGCTTCGTCTAGATTTGTCGACCAATCCTTACGAGAGCTTGACACGGTCTTTTCAAGAATCCTTTTTACCTCCCTATTTGAAACTTCGGCCTGACCATTTGTTTGCGGGTGGTAAGGGGTTGCAACCTTATGCTTTACACCATAGTGCTCTAAAACTTTTTCAAGCGGTGTATTGCAAAATGTGACCCTTCATCACTAATCAACACACGAGGGGTGCCAAAATGGGAAAATATATTTTTCTTTAGAAATTTGATCACCATTTTGCCATCGGCCCTCGGTGATGCAATTGCTTCCACCCACTTAGAAACATAGTCAACCGCAACCAAAATGTACTCATTTGAAAAAGATGGGGGAAATGATCCAACAAAATTGATACCCCAACCATCGAAAACCTCAACTTCCAAAATAGTTTGTAAGGGCATTTCATCCCGTTTTCCAATCCCGCCACTTCTTTGGCATATGTCACAACTTTTCGCATGGAGGTTTGCATCTTTAAACAACGACAGCCAATAAAAGCCCGATTGGAGGACTTTTGTTGTCATTCTCAAACTATTGTAATGCCCTCTATATGGCGAATTGTGATAATGCCAAAGGATACTTTTAGCTTCATCACTAGTGACACACCTTCTCAACAAATTATCACCTCCTAACTTAAAAAGATATGGTTCACCCCAAACATAAAAATTGGCATCCGATAAGAATTTCCTTCTTTGGTTCCAAGTTAGATCTTCTGGTATAAATCTGGTTGCTTTGTGGATAGCAAAATCTGCAAACCAAGGTCTAACTTGTACCCTAAACAGTCTTTCATCCGGAAACTCTTCTCGGACCTCGCTTTCACAGTGTGTTACTTCTACATTGACCAAACAGGATAAATGATTCGCTACCAAGTTTTCAGACCCCTTCTTGTCACGAATTTCCAAATCAAATTCTTGTAACCAAAGGATCCACCGGATTAGCCTTTGCTTTGAATCCAGCTTGGTAAGAAGATACTTGATGGCCGAATGGTCAGTGTAGACTACAACTTTTGAACCAATCAGGTAAGACCAAAATTTCTTGAGAGCATACATTATAGCGAGTAATTCTTTTTCAGTGGTAGCATAATTCACTTATGTCTCATTTAAAACTTTACTCGCGTAATGTATGGCATGAAAAATTTTGGTCTTCCTTTGCCCAAGCACCGCACCCACCGCATAATCGCTTGCATCACACATTAATTCAAAATTTAAAGTCCAATTAGGAGCAATGATTATGGGTGTGGTGATGAGTTTTTCTTTTAAAATTTGAAAGGCATTTAAAAATTCATCATCAAAGAGGAAAAAATTATGTTTATTGAACAGATTGCTCAAAGGTCTTGCAACTTTAGAGAAGTCTTTGATGAATCGCCTGTAAAATCCCGCATGACCTAGAAAACTCCGGATTCCTTTAACATTTATTGGTGGTGGCAACTTCTCGATTACTTCAATTTTTGATTGGTCAACTTCAAGGCCTTTAGAGGAGACTTTATGGCCGAGCACAATCCCCTCTGTTACCATGAAGTTGCACTTCTCCCAATTTAGCACCAAGTTTGTTTCCACACAAAGTTCGAGAACGGTCTCCAAATTTTTCAAACATAGATCAAAAGAAGCTCCGAACACGGAGAAGGCGTTCATGAACACTTCCATTGTTTTCTCAATAAGGTCAGAAAAAATGGCTTGTACACATCGTTGAAAAGTTGTCGGTGCATTGCACAGGCCAAAAGGCATCTTCCGGTATGCAAAAATTCCAAAGGGAAAGTGAACGCCGTCTTCTCATGGTCTTCCGGATCAACCGAAATTTGGTTATACCCGGAATAGCCATCTAGAAAGCAATAAAACTTTTGACCCGGCAATCTCTCAAGCATTTGATCCATAAACGGAAGTGGAAAGTGATATTTTCTAGTAGCGGTATTAAGCCTCCTATAATCGATACACATTCTCCAACCCATTACAGTTCTCGTCGGAATCAATTCATTTTTTTCATTTCTTATAATGGTCATTCCACCCTTCTTGGGCACAACTTGCACAGGACTCACCCACGGACTATCAGATATCGAATAAATCATTCCGCCATCCAATAACTTCACAACTTCCTTTCTCACCACTTCCTTGATTGTAGGATTCAAACGGCGTTGAGGTTGAGCTACCGCTTTAAAGTCCTCTTCCATTCAGTTTTTGTGCATGCAATAGGCCTGACTAATTCCTTTCAAATCGGAAAGAACCCAACCTATAGCTTGTTCATGTTTCTTCAAAACTTGAATCAAACGGTCTTCTTCTTTGTCAGACAAAATGTTACTAATGATAACCGGTTTGTTACAACCTTCATCAAGGAACACATACTTCAAGTTAAAAGGCAACACCTTCAATTCAAGTTGAGATTTATCATCATTCACCTCTTTCTTCAACACTTCCATTTCACTTTCCCATGGTTGTAATTCTTTTAAAGATTCAAGTTCCTTCAAGCATCCTTCAATTTCCCTTTCTTCCTCATTAGTAAGTATTTCAAATGAGCCACCAAGAGCTCTTTCCAAAGGAGGTGCTATGTGAACTTGCTTTGATACTTCCATTATGGCTTCTTCCGTTGCATCAATATGGAAATTATCATGCTTATCTTTGGACTGTTTCATCGCTTCAAAAAGATTAAAGCACACCTCTTCATTTAAACTCTTACTTTCATAAGGCCGTCGTCATCATCAATCATCATTCGAGCAGTCTTCATAAAAGGGCATCCAAGAATCAATGAAGCATCCTCATCTTCCTCCATATCAATTACAACAAAGTCAACTGGAAAGAAGAATTTATCCACCTTAACCAATACATCTTGTGCCAATCCATGAGGATGAGTTATAGATTTGTCGGTCAATTGTAATGTCATTCGAATTGCTTTCATTTCAATGTTCCCAAGCCTCTTCACAATAGATAATGGAATTAAGTTGATGCTTGAGCCCAAATCAATTAAGCCTTTGCCAACATAAACATCACCAATTGTTACCGGCAAAGTAACACGCCCCGGATCAACTTCTTTCTTTGGTAGAGTTCTTTGAATTATTGCACTAAAACTTGCATCAAGGATAATTATTTCTGGCTCCGAATATCTTCGCTTTTTGTAAGAATATCTTTCATGAACTTAGCGTATTTGGGCATTTGTTCAAGCGCTTCAGAAAATGGAATGTTGATTTGCAATTGTCGGAATATGTCCATGAAACGAGTGTAATGCCTAACATTGTCTTTCTTGGTGGGTAAATGAGGGTAAGGTAGATTTTGAATAGGAATATGATTCACTTTCTCCTTCCCCTTTTTGACTCTTCTCTTTTTTTTCTATCTTTTCTTTCTCAAGGTTCTCATTTTCAACTAACTTCTCATTTTCATTTTCAGCTACTTCCTCATAATTCTTTCCAACTTTTACCTCATCATTCTTTTCAACTTCTACCTCATTATTTTTGTCTTCCTCCACAATCTCATCAATTCTCACATCAACATTTTTCTCATTTTTTTCTCCTCCACCCAACTCTCTTCCACTCCTAGTCACAATGGCTTTTCAATGTTCCTTCGGGTTGGTTTGAGTATTTGCGGAAAAAGATGACCCCGGTTGTTGATCGGCTAATTGTTTTGCAAGTTACCCAACTTGGTTTTCAAGATTTTTGATTGATGTCTCATTAGTCTTTTGGTTGGCCATTGAAATTTGAATGAATTGGTTAAGAGTTTCTTCTAACTTTGAACTTCCACCTTGAGGTTGTGTCGGTTGATAAGGATTTTGACGGTATCCTTGTTGATTTTGATAGTTCCCTCTTTGTTGGTATCCTTGAGGGTTTTGATAAGGTTGTTGAGAATTGTTTTGATAAGGTTGTTGTTGCCTTTGATAACCTTGTTGTTGATTTTGATTTGCCATGTAATTTGCTTCTTCATTCTCTGGAGGACAATAGCCGGTGGGGTGGTCTCCTTTGCACAATTCACATACGGCTATTTGCATATTCTTGCTCGGAATGTCTTGCATCTCTTTAAGTTGTTGAGGAAGCTTTGACACAAGAGGTGGGGGTTTTTGCTATCGTATCCGCAGGTGCCTCTGATCTGTTAAATTGCCTCTGATTTTCTGCATAAGTTCACATTGCGAATAATTATTCGCAAAGTGAATTATTCGCCTACAAGTTCGCAAAGCGAACTTAGGTCCCTTTAGCCACTGCCTCATCCATGATGTCCTTCGCCAGGCCTTCGCCGGAGCATTGAATCAGCGAACATTCGCTGGCAAGTTCGCAAAGCGAACTTATTGAAGTTTCTTCATTTCTTTGGCAACTTGGATCCTTTCTTTGTGTCTTACTTCTTTGATGACTTAATGCATTTTTGTGCACAATAACACACAAATTACAAGCACCAAAGGTATTTTCACAATGTTTGAAGAATGACAACAATCAAGAATAAAATCCAACAATTCAACATAAAAAAGTTGAAAATTGTCAAGTATTAATGAGAAATATAAGGCATGTTTGACATCTAACATCCAGCCGGCCAAGATCTCCTCCGCCAAGGAGAGAGCGTCGGAAATCTCGGAGTCCTCCTCCCAGACGAGAAAGTGACCGCCGAGCACCACCAGAGCCAAAATCTCTGGCAGTCAGAAAGTGCGACCATATCTCTCCCCAGAGCCAACACTCCTCAGGGGCCAAGAGGACCAGAAGGGACCTATGGACAAAACACCAGTGTTCGCCTCAGCCCAGATCCAAGGGACGAGGACGGACTCCATCTCCCCGTCGAGATCGTTGTCCTCCCCTTGGAGGAAGTACCCGCCCTTTGTCACGGTCCAGCAGCAGCAGCGATGACGAGCCTCGTGGCCCATTGTCCCAAGAAATCATGGCCATGCGCCTACCAAAAGGGCTGGAGAAACCCCCATCCCTGGGCACGTACGATGGCACTATTGATCCTGACGAACACATCAAGAATATTGATGCATTGCTCGACTACCATGGCGTTAGAGGCACCATCAAATGTAGATTATTCCCAACCACGTTAAGGAAGGGAGCGATGACTTGGTACAAGAAGCTCCCCGACGAATCCATCACATCTTGGAGACAGTTGGGGAGAATGTTCTCTAGACACTTCACGGCCTCCCGTCGTCACCCAAAGACCGAAGCTTCCCTTGAGGCCATCATTCAAGGGAAAGTTGAACCTCTTCGAGCCTATATCGAAAGGTTCAACAAAGAAGTCGTCCAGGTATCCATGACCGACGATATGAAGAAGTTCTTGCTCAAGCGAGGACTCTGCCCCCGCACTGAATTTGCCAAAGCATTTGGCATTGAGACTCCAACGACGTTGGACGCCTTCCTCCTCAAGGCGCAAGCGTACATCCAGTACGAGGAGAAAGAAGTTGCTAGCTCCGCCCGGGACTTAAGGCACCAAGAGAGTGCCAGGTCCTCCAAGCACGCCGACCCCTCGACATCTTGTCGAGGAGATAGAAGACGCGAAGACCACCCCTGGGAGTCCCGGGATAATAAAGGGCCTTTCAGTCGCTTTCACGAATATACTCCTCTGACCGTCTCTCGAGAAAAGATCCTCTCTGAGTGCGCCAACTCGGAATTCTGACAATCAGGGGTCTGATTCCCTAAACAAATACCGCCCAAGACAAATACTGACAAGTCTAAGTATTTTCGGTTCCACAAGAGCCACGACCATATGACCGACGACTGCATCCATCTAAAGGATGCCATTGAGATACTGATCAGGGACGGGCACCTAAAACAATTCGCCAAGAAGAAGGACACTCCTCGACGGGACTCTCAGGAGTCCAATAAGGTCGAGGAAGAGGTGCCTTCCTCTTAATAGACCAGCCTTCAGGTCGCCATGCGCATCTCGTGGCATAAAGACTTCTACGTCCTCGAGGAGCTCAACGTCCCCCTTACTTCACAGCGCACAGCCCATGGGAAACCTTCCCATCCGCCATGGTCATCTCCGAAGGGGGCTTCAACAAGGTTATTGTGGGCTCCGTCAAGAGGAAGTTCCAGCATCACCTTCTACCGGGGAGAGTCGGTCGCCATCACCTTCTACCATGAGGAACTCCTCGGAGGAGCTCCCAACTCAAGCATCCCGCTGCTCGTGAGAACACAAATGGCCAACTTTGACGTTTGCCGAATCATGGTCGGTCAAGGCAGCTCGGTCGACATCATGTATTCCCAACTATTCTCCACCCTCCAGCTGGATGAGGCACACCTGACGCCCTACGTAGGCTCTGACCTACAAGGCTTTAACGGGTCATTCACAAAGCCTTGGGAGTACGTGGAACTGGTCGTGACTTTCGGGTTTGCAGAAACGGCCAGGTCCATCAAATTCCAGTTCCTGGTCATTGACTGCCCGTCCCTCTACCAATGCATCTTTGGGGAGCCAACTCTGGCCGAATTTGTAGCCGTTCCCTCAACCGTGCACCTAAAGATGAAGTACTACACTTCCAAGGGTCTCGTTGCCACTCTTCACGGAGACATCGAAGCAGCGAGGAGATGTTTCGAGGTAGCCTCTAAAGGGTTGAGCACGATCACCGCCAAGCCGAAGACTCCCAGCAAGCATGCTCTGCCCTACAGCTCCGAAGAGGCAAAGCCTTTGCCTCGCGTCAACTCCATCGACCTTGACAACCGCTTCTCCGAGGACGACCAGAAGGATCAGAAAAGGAAGGGGAATAAGATCCAACCATGTTTGAGTAACCCCTCCACCTCGACCAGCAACGGTGAGACCTCTCATCCGATGCGCCCAATTCTGGATGGCGAGTTCGAACTTGTCCTGCTCAGTGACGATCCCCAGCGAGGAGTGAAGATCGGGACCAGACTCCCCGACCTAGCGAGGAAACAGCTAAAAGCCTGCCTCCGGGAGAATGCAGATCTGTTCGCATGGAGCGCCGCGAAGATGCCTGGGCTAGATCCTGATGTGGCCTACCACCAACTCACCATTGACTCCGCCGCTAGGGCAGTAACTCAATGTAGACGAAAGCAGTCTCAGGAGAAAACTGAGGCTGCCGAATGAGCTGTAAAAGACCTCTTAGAGGCAAATTTTATTTCGGAGGCCAAGTGCACTACTTGGTTGTCCAATGTTGTACTCGTTAAAAAATCAAATGGAAAATGGCGCATGTGTGTTGAGTATACCGGTCTTAATAGGGTCTGCCCTAAAGACGCATATCCACTCCCCAACATAAAAAAATTAGTTGATAATTCTGCTGGTTTTAAATTATCATCTTTCATGGACGTGTATTCGGGCTATAACTAAATATCCATGGCCAAAAGCGACAAAAGGTACACAACTTTCATGACCGAATCAGGCAACTATTACTACAACGTAATGCCATTCGGCTTGAAAAACGCTGGCGCTACCTACCAAAGAATGATGAACAAAGTCTTCCGAGGAGAAATCGGGGATATGCTCAAAGTCTACATGGACGATGTTAGATGTCAAACATGCTATATATTTGTACTTGATACTTGGCATTTTTCATTACTTTCATGTCTTAATTGTGGATTTTTATAGTTAATTATTGTTGTTCTTCATGCATTATATTTATACTTTTGGTGCTTGTAATTTGTGTGGTATTGTGTAGGAAAGTGCACTAATTGATCAAAGAAAGAAGACACAAAGAATTGATGCAAGCTGCCAAAGAAAGAGGAAAACAACAGATGGTTCACTTTGCGAACCATGGCGAAGTCCCCAGCGAAGGTTTGCTTTGCGAACGCTGGCGAAGCTCTCAGCGAGCAAGGCAGTGGCAAAAGGACCCAAAATTCGCTTTGCGAATGTTTTGGCGAGTGGTTTGCTTTGCGAATGAATTGTTCGCTTTGCGAACTCACGATGACAGCCAAGGGCAGTTTAACTTTCAGAAGGCACTTAAGGTGCCATTTTCTTCATTCGATAGGCAAATGGATCATTCGCAGTGCGAATGCATCAGATCCCAAGTATACTATAAATTGTTTTTTACATTTTCTTGGGATCATAACTTGATATTTTCACACCAAAGCATATTTTTCTGAGTTTTGATCATCCAAGAGTGAATTTTCACATAGAGAAGCTGAAGTCACATCTGATCTCGATTATTCGATGCAGATGTTCTTTCATCTCCTCTTGAAACTTGTTATCCAAGCTACCATGAAAATGTGTAGCTAAATATCTCTTGTGTTAAGATTAGAGGTAGTTAATCTTTCTTATATGTATTTCTTTTGATCTTTTGTATATGAACAAGGTTGATGATCAATATATGATGAAGTTGTTTGTTCTTAATGATGTATTTGTGGTTTGAATCACTCTAGACTTAGATTTTCCAAATCTTGACCTAATATCTTCATCTCTTAAAAACAAAACTCTAGACATAAATTTGGGGTTTAATATTCGCTTTGTATTGATCTTAACGGTTGTCGTTTCGATTGTTAGCGTGAGACATCATCTAACGGTCTAAACAACAATACTCACGAATTTGCTTTAGACATAAACTTATTCGAGAGGATACGCGATTGTATTGGTCGGAACTAAGTTTATATGCTTGATTAATCGGATATGTATAAAAAGGATTAGTGAAATCTAATCTTGACAAAATTGATGTTACAAAACCAAGAACAATTTGAAAACCCCTTACTTAAGACATTGCGACTATTGAACGGCAAGCATCAAAATATCGCACAATCCCTATGGATACGATAAAAACACCCCCCGAATTACTATTCAATAAAATGGCGTTGTTGCCGGGGATTATTGTTTGATATTGCAAGCATTACAATAGTTGTTTTGTTTTAAGCTTGTTAACTTTTTCTTGAGCTTGTTGATGTTTTTGGTTTAGTGTGCAGACCCTGTTTTATGCAAGGGAAGTTACCCGCAGACCAACTTCTTTTTGATCCTGAAATCGAAAGAACTGCGCGTAAATTAAATAGCAGAACAAGGCCGAGGAGGCAACTTGCCAAAGAAAGACGAGAGCGAGATGAAAGTTCGACTTCGACGCAAATACCACAGTTACCGCCAACTATGGCTACACCACCACCACCACCACCTGCTTCAAGACCTTGTACAAATAGTCTGAGACACACTGCACAATTTTCGTGCAATGCTCAGAACAGTCGACATTCAAAAATGAAAACTGGTATCCTCTCGCTTCTATACCAGAATCCTTTCACTGGTATGGATCACGAGGATCCTTTTACACACTTGACTAAGTTCTATAAGATTGCGGGAGCAACTTGTGCACCCGAAGCTGAAGAAGAATCACTGTTTAAGAGACTATCCCCGCATTCCCTCATTGGGAAGGCCAAGGAATGGTATCTTAACCAATCTACGGCAATCATGAAGGACTGGAACGTACTTGAGGAAAATTTTTTGGAACGATTTTTTCCACACAATCGTTTCATGGAGGCTAAAACAACAAATGGCAAAACTTCCACAACAAATAAAAGAGATGCGTGAAGTTCCCAACAAAAACCAAATAATAGTGAGTTGTGAGCTTTGTAAAGGAGATCACCATACCGGGTATTGTCCTCCGGTAGTGGAAGAGGTAAATTATGCTGGAAACCAAAATCAAGGATATCAACCTCGACCACCATACCAACAAGGTAACCAAGGTTACCAACCTAGAGGTTATCAAGGTTATCAACAACCGTGGAAACCTCAAGAAGCCGGACCTTCAAATCGTCAACAATACCAAAATTACACTCAACCTCCACAAGTTCCAATTGGAAATACAAAGATGGAGGACACTCTCACGCAATTTATGCAAATGTCAATGTCAAATCAGAAGAATACCGATGCGGCCATAAAGAGTCTTGAGACGCAAGTCAGACAATTATCAAAACAATTGGCCGACCAAAACAAAGGAACTTTTACGGCGAATACTTAATCAAATCCAAAAGAGCATTGTAAGGCTATTCTCACAAGAAGTGGAAGAGAGATTGACATGGACATAGGTGAAGTTGTAGTGGATGAGGAGGAAGTAGTTGAAAAAGTGAAAGATAGTGATGAGATTGAAGTAGAAAAAAAATGTTGAGGGTGACTTAGTTGAAAATGAAATGAAAAAAGGTGAGGAAGAAGAAAAAAGAAAGAGAGAAGAAAAATTGAAAAATACTAGGAAGGGGAAGGAACCGTTGAGTACTATTCTGATCCAACATTTGCCATATCCTCATGCTCCGTCAAAGAAAGATAGTGCGAGGTACTATGCTCGGTTTATGGATATTTTTAAACAATTGCAAATAAACATTCCATTTTCCGAGGATTTGGAGCAAATGTCGAAATATGCAAAATTTATGAAGGATATTCTCACAAGAAAGAAGAGGTATACGGATCAAGAGACTATCATGGTTGATGCTAGTTGTAGCGCTATCATTCAACGTACTCTCCCGAGGAAAGAAAGTGATCTGGGACGAGTCACTTTGCCGGTTACAATAAGGAATATCTATGTTGGCAACAGGTTGATTGATTTGGGCTCTAGTATCAATTTGATACCTTTGTCTATTGTGAAACGGTTGGGACAGATGGAATTGATAACCACTCAAATGACATTGCAACTTGTCGATAAATCCACTACCCGTCCTCACGGTGTAGCGGAAGATGTATTGGTTAAAGTGGACAAATTCTTATTTCCTATCGACTTTGTGGTGATTGAAATGGAGGAAGATGAAGACAATCCATTAATTCTTGGAAGACCGTTTATGAAAACTGCTAGAATAGCAATTGATATGGATGACGGTCTTATGAAGGTTAGAGTCCAAGATGAGGAGGTTTGTTTCAATCTATTTGAGGCCATGAAGCACAAAAAGGACAAAGGTGATTGTTTTATAATAGATGCAACGGAGAAGGCGATTGAAGAAGTAAAGGAGCAATTACAAGTTCCAACCCCTTTGCAAAAAGTTCTCACGAATGCTCTTCAAAGTATCGATGAAGCCGAAGAAAAAGAGAATGAAAAGTGTTTGCGAGAACTAGAATAATTGGATGAAATTCCTCCTTTGAAAGAAAGGGTGGAAATTTTGAAAAAAGAAAACAATGAGGAAATTAAGCTAGAATTGAAGTTGTTGCCGTCTCATCTTAAGTATGTTTTTCTTGATGATGAGGGGCATAAACCGGTGATAATAAGCACGGAGCTAACCACAATGGAGGAGAAAAAATTAATGTGTGTTTTGAAGAAGAATCAAGAGGCAATGGGATGGACTCTTTCCGATCTAAAAGGAATAAGTCCCTCTTATTGTATGCATCGAATATTCATGGAAGAAGATTTCAAACCGGTCGCTCAACCGCAACGCCGCTTAAATCCTACCATGAAAGAGGTGATTAGGAAGGAAGTGGTAAAAATGTTAGATGCCGAAATGATTTATCCCATTTCTGATAGCCCATGGGTTAGTCTGGCACAAGTGGTGCCGAAAAAAGGCGGATTCACAGTTATCCAAAACGAGAAAAATGAGTTAATCCCAACGAGAACCGTAACTGAGTGGAGAATATGCATAGATTACCGTAGGCTTAACCAAGCTACAAGGAAAGATCATTTCCCTCTCCCGTTTATGGATCAAATGCTTGAACAACTTTTCGATCAACAATTCTACTGTTTTTTAGATGGTTATTCGGGTTACAACCAAATTATCGTGAACCCTGAGGACCATGAAAAACTGCTTTTACATGCCCTTTTGGAATCTTCGCTTATAGGAGGATGTCGTTTGGGTTGTGTAATGCACCGACGACTTTTCAAAGGTGTATGCAAGCGATATTCTCAGATTTGATTGAAAAGACAATTGAGGTTTTTATGGATGACTTCTCGGTTTTTGGGCAATCGTTTGATATTTGTTTGAAAAATTTGGATGCGGTTTTGGAACGGTGTGTGGAAACTAATTTGGTACTCAATTGGGAAAAATGTAACTTCATATTGACCGAAGGAATTGTGCTTGGCCACAAAGTTTCTTCAAAGGGCCTTGAGGTCGATCAAACCAAGGTTGATGTTATTGAGAAATTGCCACCACCGTTGAACGTAAAAGGTATAAGGAGCTTTCTCGGACATGCGGGATTTTATCAGAGGTTCATCAAGGATTTCGCGAAGATAGCAAAGCCTTTGAGCAATTTGCTCAACAAAGATAAGTCCTTTGATTTTGATGAATCTTGCATGTTCGCTTTTAATTCTTTAAAGCAAAGTTTGACTACCTCACCCATAATCATCGCGCCCAATTGGAAAATGGATTTTGAACTCATGTGTGACGCGAGCGATTATGCGGTGGGTGCGGTTTTGGGTCAACGGAAAACAAAAAATTTTCATGCTATACATTATGCGAGCAAAGTCTTAAATGAAGCTCAAGTAAACTATGCAACAAATTAAAAAGAGTTGCTTGTGATAGTGTATGCATTGGAAAAATTTCGTTCTTATTTAATTGGGTCGCGAGTAGTTGTTTACACGGATCACACAGCGATTAAGTATTTGCTCACCAAGCCCGATTCAAAACAAAGGCTAATTCGTTGGATCCTCTTGTTACAAGAATTTGATTTGGAAATTCGTGACAAGAAAGGATCTGAGAATTTGGTGGCGGATCACTTATCTCGCCTTGTAAATGTTGAAGTGACCAAAAAGGAATTAGAGGTCAAGGAGGAATTTTCGGACGAAAAGTTGTATATGGTGCAAGTTAGACCATGGTTTGCCGACATGGCTAATCACAAAGCCGCCGGATTAATACCGGATGGACTAACTCACCATCAGAAAAAGAAATTTTTGTCGGACGCCAAGTTTTTTATTTGGAATGAACCATATTTGTTTAAGCTTGGTGTCGACAACCTTTTGAGAAGATATGTGTCAATAGATGAAGCCACTAGCATACTTTGGCATTGTCACAACTCTCCTTATGGAGGACATTTTAATGGAATAAGAATGGCAACAAAATTCCTTTAATCGGGCTTTTATTGGCCTTCTTTATTCAAAGATGCTCATGCGCATGCTCAGAGTTATGACAAGTGTCAAAGGAGTGGTGGAATTTCAAAGCGGCATGAAATTCCTTTACAAAACATGTTGGAAATTGAAGTGTTTGATTGTTGGGGAATCGACTTTGTTGGACCTTTTCCATCATCGTTTTCCAATGAGTATATTTTGGTCGCAGTTGATTACGTATCCAAATGGGTAGAGGCAATAGCATGTGCTAAAGCGGACGGAAAAACTGTGATAAAATTTTTGAAAAGAAACATTTTTTCTCGATTTGGTACTCCGCGGGTGTTGATAAGTGACGGAGGATCCCACTTTTGCAACACTCAGCTTGAAAAAGCCTTGGAGAAATATGGTGTAAAGCACAAGGTTGCAACACCATATCATCCACAGGCCAATGGGCAAGCGGAGGTATCAAACCGGGAAATTAAAAGAATTTTGGAAAAAACAGTGTCATCCTCAAGAAAGGATTGGTCAAATAAGCTAGACGATGCTTTGTGGGCCTATCGAACAACTTTTAAAGCTCTGATTGGTCTCATGCCTTTTAAATTGGTCTATGGTAAGAATTTTCATTTACCGGTGGAGTTGGAACATAAGGCATTTTGGGCCTTGAAATTTCTGAATTTTGATCCAACTTTAATCGGAGAAAGAAGAAAGATGCAATTGCATGAAATGGAGGAATTGCGCCTCCAAGCGTATGATTCCAACAAGTTGTATAAAGATCGAGTCAAAACTTACCATGACAAAAAGATAGTGGCCAAACAGTTTGAAGTAGGGCAGCTGGTCCTACTTTTAAATTCTCGATTAAAACTGTTCCCTGGTAAATTGAAATCTAAGTGGTCTGGTCCATTTCGGATTCATGAAATCAAGCAATATGGGGCAATAGTCATTGAAGACACAAACTCAAATGAGAATTGGACTGTAAATGGTCAGAGGTTAAAGATCTATCTAGGTGGTGATTTCGAGCGGAATCCCTCTGTTGTGTCGTTTTGCGATCCTTGAGGTTGCATTGGACCATCGAGCTTAGTCGACGTTAAACAAGCGCTTGTTGGGAGGCACCCCAACATTGTAAGTATTTATTGTTTTATTTGTTGTTTTAGTGATGTTTGATGTTTAGATGGTTTAGGAAGTGGCAAAAGTGCATAAACAATTTTTCAAAACCTGTCATGTTCGCTGGGGTTTGCTTTGCGAACCTGGGGCGAGCATTCTCCAACCAGTTCGCTTTGCGAACCCAGTGAGACAAGGGAAGTCTGTTTGCTGCCACCTCAGTTTAAAAAGGGTTTTAAATTTTTGGGTGGGCCAACACTTGGGCCCAAGACCCATATCATTTTATGAAAGTGAGAGGGAAAACCCTACCCCCACTCTTGCCTCTCTATCATTCAAACATAACACCTTCTCAAGAACTCAAGCTCTCACGTGCTTTAGTTTCTGAAATTTCACTCAAGTTTTTCCCCAATTTCAACCACAAGCTCAGGTTTGCATATCTTTTTCTTGATAATTTTTGTTAGACATTATGCTAGGGTTGTGGTTTACATTAGAGACATTTATGATTTTAGGGTTTAATTTATGTTTTAAGGTTTGAGTGATTGCATGTTGAATATTGTGCAAGCCTTAGAATAGAAATGTTATTTTGTGAATGAAGCTCTGATGATTGGAAGTATGGCTGTTTTTTTTCTGAATTTTTGTGGGTTTGCTGTTCAGTTCGCCTTGCGAACCTGGGCGAGCATTCTCCAGACCTTCGCTTTGCGAATCTGGGGCGAATGTTCGCCAGCCTTCGCTTTGCGAACTCTGGAGCGAACAGATCAGAATGCTGAAATTTTTTTATGTTGTTCCAATTGTGATTTGCTTTTGGCTGCCAATTTTAATGACCGTGTTTCTACTTTTTTGCGGTTTTACTTGTTGATGTGTGCAGATGGCCCCCAAGGTTAACCCCACCAAGAAAAGAAAGTCTTCCACATCGCGACAAGTGCCAATCCAATTTGACGACACTCGCTTTAGAGGTGCCAAACAAGCAGCAAGGTATCTTACCTTGAAAAAAGAAGCATTTTAGAGGAAAATAGATTCAACATAAGTGACCGGGGGAGTTATCGGTCTGTGGCTGCACTTTTAGAAGAAGAAAAATGGGGACCACTGATAACTCCAGTTGATAGCTACAATGTAGAGCCTGTCCGAGAATTTTATGCGAACGCCTTTCCTGATGATGGCGAACAGTTTAGTTGGACAACCTTAGTTGGGGGGAAAGTCGTGAGACTTTGTAACACCCTTCTACCCCACATAAAATTTTAAGAAAAGATTTCATATTATCAGAGTAAAATCAACATGAAGGGTGCCATATTTATTCAAAACATCATTTAGTAATCATTATCCTGTCCCGTAACACGGGTTACATATTCTTAATAATAAAATCAACAACTACGCAGCGGAACTCAACTTTTTATGTTAATTCAATAAAACACTTCATACTAAATATATCCAAATCAAATCATCACCAACAATGTAAAAATTCAACGTAAAACAAAAGAACACGAGGTTCACAACAAATCCCAACCCGATGTTACATGACACAGAGCAGGACACCCCTAAACTAAACAACGATAATGACACACTTCAAGGCTACATCCTCCATCTTCGCGAATCTACTCTTGGTTATCTGCAAGTTACCCACATAAGAGGCAACATTTCCAAGCAGGCAGGGTGAGAAATCACAATTCATTATAGTAATATAAGTACATGGAAAATGAACAGGAAGGCAACAACAACATCATAGCATAGTCAACAACAACACCATAGTATAATCAACAACAACATCATGATATAATCAACAACAACATCATGATGTAATCCACATCAACATCATGATACAATCAACATCAACATCATGATACAATCAACATCAACATCATAGTATAATCAACCACAACATCATGATATAATCAACAACAACATCATAGTTTAATCAACAATAACACCATGATATCCACAATAAACCATACATATTATTCGACAATCAACTCATACACATGCAATGCCACTTAGAATGAAATGCAACTTCATCGGAAACATGCATGTGGTACCAATTCTCCACGTGATGGACACTGGCCATCAACCCTCCACAAGGGAGCACAACATAACAACATATCACTTCAATCCGCACAATGGGATTGAAGCTACCAATAGGCCGAAACCCCAACATAAAATGCTATGAAATGCAATGATGCTAATTCTCCTCAACTCATTAAATATCAACGTGTGCATCATTCATTTTATATTCAACAGTTAATCACCATCCATCATGTTTTATCATCCATACAGCAGCAAAACAACCAGACAACAACAATCAGCAAGAGAAAACATTAAAACAGCAAAAACGACTAAAATAGTTGTCTGACACGGCCGCCCGTGTCCTGTGACACGGCCCGTGTCAGAAGGCCTGCACGAACAATCCAAACCAGAAAAATTATAGCAGAATCAGAAGCCTGACACGGCCGACCGTGTCCTGTGATACGGCCCGTGTCGGAAGCTCTGTAACAAAAGTTTTCATTTTTCCCAACTAGTAAGCTGACACGGGTGTCCGTGTTGTGTGACACGGCCCGTGTCAGGGTGCGACAAAACCCCATTTTCCAAAAAGTGATTTTTCTATTGCGTTTTTGACTCAGAATGTCCCAAAATTCAGTTTTGTCCAATACGAAATTTGATCAACAGACTCACACATTGCACATACATCAAATACACCAATTTGTTTCATTCATTCTCATCACAACACTCACTCCTAACACAATCTATATCATCAAATACCACCATGATGATGTCACTTGCTATTTTGGTTACAAATAAACTAATTCAATACTAACATTTTTCTGCTGCGGACCCTACTATCAATGTCTGATACACGTCCATCATTCTTTGGGTATACTGTTTTCGTCTTTCTCTCTCTCTCGATGCTCATCTCACTGCAATGCTCATCTCTTCTTCGAACTTCTTTGTTTCTCTTCTTTCTTCATGTTCGTCTTCTATGGTGTCTGGTTTAACAGCAATGGTATAGCTGTGTTGGAGCCAACGCGTATTCGGCGACGAGGGCTGTGGTGGTTGGAATCGGAATAGCTGATGAGTTTTACCGGCATCGTAGCTCCAAACTTGTCATTTCCCTTCTGAAAGTTGTTGCTAAGGCCATTGTTGAAACGTATACCCATTTTTTAATCGTTTGTGGACGGTGTAGCTTCATTGTAGTTCCAGATCTGTTGCAGGTATATAGAAGAGGGTTTATCAAAGTTTGTCGTTGTATTTTATACTGTTAGATCCCTCCATAATATTTGTTAATGTTTTCCTTTTTTATGTTTTGTAGGTTGGACTGATTTGTTATGATTTGGGGTTCATTTTTTATGTTATGTTTTGTTAGGGTTGGAAACTCATTTGATGTTTTTTAATGTTGTCATCTTCATATGAAGTTTACAATTTTCTACTAATAGTATGTGTTCATATTATCATGATACAGCTGAATATATCTGTGGAAATGAAATTTAGGTCATGTTTGAAAATGAGCCTTTATGAATGTTTGATCTGTAGTGTTTGCAAACTCTGTTGATTTCTCTCATTGTCGGTGTTTGAGTGCAGGTTGGGGCTGGAAGCAGACATCAAAATATACACGGTTCATCAAACATGGTTGGTGCTGTTACAGCTGTTATTGAGTCTTCTGCTTTATCCATTCAACCAAAGGTATTGTTTCTTATCATGTTGTGTATAACAGAGTTGTTCCTTATGGTGTTGGACATGGTTTACATGTTGGTCCTATGAATGTATGAATAAAACTTAATTGATATGAATCAAGGTGATCTGTTTAGGTTTTTTAACTATAACTGCTAACTGCTAACTCAAACTGGCACAGATACTCCACAATCACTTTAGAAAAGCCTATCCAAATGACAATCTCTTTGCACACCTAAGGTAAAACATCAGATATTATGCGTGTTTTTCCATATTTTGCACCATTCTCCTCCAAGTTGATTACTTTTGTTATTGGACAACTTGAGTTATTGTAGATACTGTACAGCATATATCTATGATTTGTGGCACTGTGAATAATCAGATTTGTATTCTGTGAAACTGTTAGATGAACATTACAGGATCCATGTTCTGGTTTTTGTAAATTAGATCTAAAATGCTTATTAAGAACATAAGTTGTTTGATCTTGACAGAACTAGACTGAATTATCATTGTGTGAATGCAGAGAAAGAGAATATCACAGGTGATGAAAGCTGAGAGACGTGAGATGGTGATGGAACTGATATACTAAAGGCAGGTTTTTTATTTATTCAAAGTTAAGTCATTTTTATAATATGATATTAGTGACCAGGACTATAGCTTACCCAAAAATAGAATATTGATTTTCACATTGTTCAAAATCTCCTAATATGAATGCTCTAACATTTTCATTATTCTTCTGTGTGTTTTCTTTCTCACTAAGAACATTGTTCTATTGTTAAACATGTTTTCTCTTTACTTTGTTATGGTTTTGGCCATTGTTTGTGCAAGTTATAAAACAGAACCAGATAAGCCAATCAAGACGCTGGAAATTGTGGTGATGTTGCTCTGGTTGTCCGCGGAGTGACCTATTTCCAACTAGAAGTGTAATATTGGATCTTCTGCCACCTCTCCCTCACCCAACAGAAGAAAATACAGTTAAGTGTTGATTCTGACATGGAGATGTATTATTTCCTCTCGAAGTATCATTGATGTTATGTTTTTGTAATTATGATAGGTCCTGGCACTGAGTTGGCTCCTGTCAGAGGTTTTTTGCCCTTTTGTTATTCTCCTCCTTGATTTGTTCCATTCTTCTGAATTTGATTTATTGTTAGGGTTGTGTTCAATATGTTTCTGTTGTTGATGTAGTTAATGTTGATGTTGTTTGAAGGTGATGAAGTATTATGGATGATGGTGATGAAGCATTTCTTCTGCTACTTGACACAAAAAATGAACTCTTCCTGTAAGGCTTTATATGTAACTCTTTTGATCTTCCATTTTCTCATTTTGTTGTAGCTTGATTACACTTAAAATGCTTTTCATTCTGTTTATTGTAGCACTTTTGCGTTGCCATCTCTATGGTTTTCTTCATTACTGCTATAGTCTTCACACTCCTAAAACTCAACGGTAACTCCTTTTCTTCTACTGTTCAATAGATGGATATTTCTTTTAATATATTCCTTAGAAATTATGTCATTATCAGTTTTTAATCGCGTGATACTAATGTTGTGATACAAGGCTCTGAATGTAAAACTTAAAGGTAATCCTTTCTAAACATGTATTGTATGATAGTTTAAACAGACTATTGGCGGACCAAAACTCAGAAGTGTTCACCTTAAAACCTACACCTTTCTTTGTGAAACTCAGAGGTTTCTTGCAGGTTTGAATCAATAGACTTGATGTTCATTCTGTTAAGTATCTCTTATATACAAGAGTCTATATGCTAATTGCCCATGTGTTTTTAATTTTTGCCTCAGGAATGATTATCTCTGAAAGAAGATGGAGCTAAACTGGGTCCCTCTATTTTATGAGTAGAAATTAAAGGAGACTTCTTTGAGATAAACTGGGTCAGTGATTGGTGCAAATTACATTTCTTCTTCTTCTTTTTTCACTTAGCGTTGTCAATATTTTGCGTTGATTTTTCAGCAGGGTATAGCAAACATTAGGTTTTTGAATTCATATGGTACAAAAAAGGGATAATTGTGTTATTTGAATTTCTACTCTCATGTCTATCACTATTTAAAAGTGTTTTGGCTATGACAGAATTTTTGTGCATAGTTTCTATTTGATGAAAATACAATTGAATTTTGTATGGACTATTGAAGAGCCATGGTTTGATTCATCTGTAGTGTTTGACCAGGTCCTTAGTATCCTTTTTTATTCCACTGGTCCTTTGTATTCTGTGCAACTGTTAGATGAACATCAGAGGATCCATGTTCTGGTTTTTGTAAATTAGATATAAAATGCATGGTAAGAACATAAGTTGTTTGCTCTTGACAGAACTATACTGAATTATGATTGTCTGAATGCAGAGAAAGAGACTATCAGAGGTGATGAAAGCTGAGAGACGTGAGATGGTGATGGAACTGATAGAGAGAAGGGATCCGTACAACTTCGCCTCTCCGACATCATGAGATGGGACACTGTCTACGAACGATTCAACAATGGCGATACCTTTCAAGCTCATCAACGATATCAACGTCCGCAAAGAGTTGTGGAAGATCCCAGATAACATACATTTAGATGTGGGGTCTCTCCCTATGGTGAAAATAGTATGGACTCAATTTCATTTCGTTTAAAATACACACATCTATTTTATGAACCATTCGATTTTAAAGGTTACAGGTGACAATGGTGATTCAAAAAGTGCTAAGATTATATCCACCACATTCAAATGAGTTTAAACCAGCAGCCTTGGCCACTGATCTTCAGATAGTATCACTGGTAACTGAAACTGGCACACATACTCCACAATCATTTGAGAAAACCCTGTCCAAATGACAATCTCTTTGCATACCTAAGGTAAAACGTCAAATACTATGCCTATTTTTCCATATTTTGCACCATTCTCCTCCATGTTGATTGCTTTTGTTATTCGACAAATTAATTCTAAAATGCTTTGTAAGAACATGAGTACTATGTTTGTCAAATGGTTTACATCTCATTTTACGTTACAAATTAATTCTTCATGGTTACTTTTCATTTCATTTAATGACCAATAATTCTATACATTGTATTACGAACTGCATGGTACACTTAACCATCATTCTTCATTATTAAGTTGCCTCTGAGTATTCCAACTTTACATTTTCTAAACTATTAATTCATTTCCAATACCAATGTAGGGGGAAGGTGTAGGGTCTCAACCCTCATTATATATTCATGCCTCCTAAACTCTATATAACACACCAAAGTTAAAGAATAAATTAGTTACTCTATGGCATCCAACCACAGTATCAATGCACCGGTGCCTGCTGCTGTTCAGAAACCGCCACCACAGGCTACTGATGTCCAGACACCGCCTCTCCTGCAACCTTCACCCGATTTCCAACTACCAGATGGTAACGATCATCGTGTCAAGGGCCAACGGCCTCTACAGGTTTGGAATTTACAAATTGTGCACGTTTTGTTCATCAAAACATCTATGTCTGCAGTACTTAATCACTAACTCTTTCTGTACATAACATCAACAGACCCAACAAATTATTCAACCTGCTGTCGACAACGAAGCCCTTCCTGACAACCAAACACCTTCGCATGTTCAACCAGCTACGGAATTCCCCCCGCTGAACCCGACCAACAGCCTCCCCAGTTTTAACCACTTTTGCAAGTGCGACTGGTACAGATTTCTTCATCATTGCCCTTCCTCTAAATCTTGACACTTCATCAAAATGGGGACTTTTTGAGTCCAAATAATACTTTTTCTAACCAAACTTTAGTTTCTAACGATATAGTCATATACTTTGAACGAATTACTTTGTACTTTTTCTACACAATCCCGATTTAATGGTTTTGATGAACATGTCCTTCAGGCCCCGGCTGTGCGACAAAGAAGAAAGAGAAGAAGAATAAGAAGATCCGCAACAAGGGTGAGAAGGATACAAGTCTTTGATTCAGATGATGATGATGAAGGAGACTACCAAATCTTTGATTCTGATGATGATGATGAACGGGGCTATAGCTGGAGCAACTTTTTGTCGGCTAGGAGTTTTAGATTTGGTGATTAAGCTATGGGTTTTGGAAACTATCTTTCTTTATATTACATCGCATTTGTAGTACTAGCAACCATGCGCCGTTTTTTTGGGACACTTCCATAATGCTCCGTTACTATGTAGTGTGACTTTCAAATGTTAATTCAAATATCTCATTTCTCTTCTTCAATATGCTTGACTGAAATATTATTGTATATACGGGAAAATATGTTTTTCTTTTAAAAAAAAAATAATAATAATAATAATAATACTGTAAATACAATATTATTTTAAAAAAATAATAAGTTTTACTTTTAAAGATATAAATTTTTTTAATAAAACAATATTACTTTTCTGATTTACAATTTTATTAAAGTTTAAATTAATTTTAATGAACATTAAAATCATTTTATATGTGGAAGAAATGAGGGGTTTTTACTTTTTGGATATTTATTTGTCTCATTTATTGAACTTTATAAACCCTTTTATTATAACTCTATCAACCCTAAAAAAAAAATTGTTTTCTATTTTCACCTTTTTTTTACAAACTATGTGTTTAAAAGTTTTTCTTAACCATAGTTGTTTTTAAAAACTTATACAAATATAACCTTTTTAATTTTCTCTTTTATAATTAATACACTCATTTTATTAGTCAATTTTGTTTTTTGAATGAAAGAAAACTCCATGAAATAAAATGCGCAAAACTTTTCAAACATTTTTAAATATATTTTTTATTAAAAATTTGACTTTCTTTTATAAATATATACTTTATTAAAAAAATTGACTTTCTTTTATAAATAATTAATAATTTTCGTACATTATTTTTGTTTTTCTTATTAACATTTTAATTGTATTTTAAAAACACAAGCGTGCGTCCCACAAAAGTTTGTGCGAAGGACCGGCTCACACCTGTACCGTATAGGCGCACGGGTAACTGTTTACTGTGAATTTTGGTAAACAACCTCTGGTCTATCAATCTGAACGCAAATTGATTAACTTGCAGGATCGACCACACAAATCCTAGGACATGTGCTAAATTTGAGAGACAAGTGGAAATGACAAAATGAAAATTAAAGAGAATGTAAACTGAACTCCACGTTCGACAATGCTGAAATAAAATCTAACTGAACTCCACGTTCGACTACGTGCAATAAAGTAAAGTAAAGACTTGAAATTTAAAGGGATGTAAGCAAAGGGTGCAGAAATTAAAGGCAAAATGCAACGAACTCCACGTTCTTGGAAAGTAAAGGCTGGGATAATAAAAGTGTTGTCGAAAGTAAAGTGCAGGAAAGTAAAAGACTTTGAAAATAAATGCAATGGATTAAAGGAGAACTCCACGTTCTTGAAAATAAAAGACTTTGAAAAGTAAATGCTTGAAGATTAAATGTTTGAACGTAAAAGTGCAGTCGAAGGTAGACGCAGAAAGTTTAAATGACTTTGAAAGTAAATTTGGCATGGAAGATAAAGTTCAAGAAACTGTAAAGGCATGGAAAGTAAATGGCTGAATCTTAAACATGCTGAAGGTAAATTATATTAATGAAGAAAATGGTGTTACATTACGTACATTCTCACGAACTCGTTTCTCTACATGCGGGTACTTTGAGTTTCTTTGAGTAACTTGTACAAAAATATGAACACCCCATTTACATAGAACTAACTCCTATTTATAGTGCTAGGAAATAACTACTAAGTGGTGGTTACTGCTTCGAACGTGTGGATTTTGGCGCTTTCTCCTTGGTCTCAACTGTTCCCACGTTCACAACTGCTGTTATTTAAATTTCAAATATTGGAAATTCCCTCCAACCTTAATATAACCACTGCAGCGCTTGTTACCACTTCTCATGGTCGAAACCCTTCTAGTACTTAGCCATTTTTTGAGGTTCCCATACCTCTATTCGACTCAGGCCTCTCCAAAAACTGGGTCGAAGCCTTCTTTATATTAAAAATAATTTTTTAACATAAAATAGCTTTGATTCTTTCTAGCGTCGAAATTGAGGGTTAACAAATTGCCCCCAAGGAATGTCTTTTCGCCAGAATTGGTAGGAAGGCCATTTCTTGATATAATAACCATTTCGACGCCTGTTTGCATGGCCTTACCTGAACATCCCACTAATTACTTAATGGCTGAACTGTTCAGTTTCTTTAACCCACGCCTCTGACGTCATACCATCATGACAAATCCTTAAAACGTCCTTTCAGCCGTATTCATCATAACACCTTTCTTGAAAACAGACGTTAATCAGTCTGCACATAACTGCTACTTTTCATCACGCCTTCAGGAGAAAGACACGCGTCCCACTAACCCCTCAGCTTCAGCGGTGGATCCAAGTCTCTTGAGATTTTCAAATGTCTATATATACCTATTTCCGCCACTTTGTGAACTTTCCACACTTTTCATACTCTCAAGCAAACTCTTCTTCTCTTCAGTTCTCTCACACAAACCCAGCAAAGACACCATCTTTTCATCTTCTTCAACAATGGCATCTTCCCAAATTAATCCTCAAGCAAAGAAGACTCAAAGAGGCAAGGCCACTCCATTTAAGCAAACCATCCCTCCGTTCGCTAATATCTCAGGCCCCCAACTAGTAGATAACCGCCATTGCATGCCGGAACCCACCTCTGAGGAATCAAGAGCCATCTACAAATCTCAGGTAATGATTCCCATAGTTATGTCTGATAAAACTTATACGTTATCTAGTCCTTTGGCTGATGTGGACATTTCTAACGAGAGGCTAAGTGAGTTTTTCCCCTCGTACCGGAGAACCAGACCATTAAGGCAAAAGAGTTTCCCCAAAATTAATTCCGCTGCTGGAACTTCCCCTGAAGAGATCCCTTTACCCAAAATCAACATTGGCTATCTCACTGATGGCACCCGGCTAGTGAGAGTTGTCAACCCTTTAAAGGAATTCGACCAATGGATGGCAAAGATGGAGAAGGTTAAAGCTGACCATTGGAAGGAGATAGGGATTTATGACCTCCTTATGCTGTCGAAGACCAGCATACCCTATTGTCTGAACATGTTGGCAGCAGCTTTATACTTTTGGGACAGCACCCATTATACAATCCATCTGCCATGTGGAATGGTTACTCCAACCCTTTTCGACGTAGCTGCCATCACGGGGCTTCGTCCAGATGGCCTTGTCTATAATCCTAATGTTGATGCTGAGGACACCATCAACATTTCAGGCTCCAAACTGACCTACACCCTCTTTATCAAACACCACTTCAAACAAGAAGATGACGAGGTGTCTGATGAAGAACACATTGCTTTCCTCACAGTTTGGCTGTCGAGGTATGTTTTTTGTACAAAGTCTTTGCAGGTAGCTAAGAAGTACCTGCCCCTGGCGAACCAACTCCACCACAACAGAGGGACCTGCCTGAGTGAACTCATTCTGGCGAACCTTTACGAATCTATCAGTGAAGGGGCTTCTCGACTTAAGAATGTGGAAGCCCAAGGTCCTATGCACTTGAGTGGTCCTCTTTGGCTACTTCAATTGTGGCTCAATGCTACATTTGAGGCTAGCCTCCCCAGAAAAGGCATAGTTGATGAGGCCTCTGCTGAGATCAAGGAAAGGAGTGTCGAAGGGACACGTCTGGCCAAACTCACTCCTAATGATGATGGTGAAAACCTTCAAAGGGATTTCACCAGTTATATTATGATGTTCGCCAAGCGCTATGAGTTCAATCCTAGCATGGCACCCTTTGCTCGACGAAGCTATGACCCTGTGTGGTTTAAAAGACCATTTCCGAATCCTCTTCAACCTCTTGATCCAGAATCTGTTGCTATCTGGGAAGCCTTTTTTATTCCTAGATTCATTATCCACAGGCTAAACTTAGGGAGAGGTCTATCAGCATTGATCGCCTACCAACCAAACTTGGTCTCTCGACAATTTGGGCTGGCCCAGAGCTTCCCTCAGTGCTTGTATGAGAGAAAGGGCCAAGTAATTCTTTACACCACCTGCCTCGACGAGGAAAATGTCTCCCAAACACTCGACAGCTGGAGTGAAAAAAGAAGAATCCTCTCTCCTGTGTTTTTTGAACCTTCCTTTCTGTGCACTTCATCCTTCCACCAATGGTGGTCGAAGCACTATAGTGAGCACTTTCTTGATGTGGCTACGTTTTCTTCGTTACTTGACCAAGCTTTTCTCCATGTGCAGGACAAGACGAAAAAAAGTAATTTCACTCACATCGAAGAAATACAGGCTTTCCAAAAATACTTTGAAACTATCTATCGACCAGATGATCTTAGTCGAACCATTCATGAGGCTGCTGTTGCTCTAAAGAGAAAATTTCTAGAAAAGCTGGATCAATTAAAAATTCCTCCCAACGTCCCTCGTGAGAGATGTTATGAGGTAGCTTTTAAACTTTTTCCTCCAAATTTCCCTCGACTGCCTACTGCTGATTTTGGAGTGGCGCTTGCCCCTCCATTTCCAGATTGGTTTGTCTGTGGGGAGCATTTAAAACTTCTTCGACAGCAGTCTCAGCCAAAGGCTCAACGAGTGGTTTCGACTAAGCATACGTTAGACAGTTTTAAAGGGCACCTTCATATAGGAATTCAGGACGTTCGTGTCGAATCTGAAATATATGAAGGTTTGAAATCCTTAATCCATGGCTTTATGACTAACCATGTAATCATTAACTTGTAACAATTGTGTGCTATCTTTCAGCTGTGCCTAGGAAAGCTGCTTCGACTAGAGCTGCCACCTTGCAAAGTGGCAAGGAACAAGGGAGTACACAGGTATATTTCATCTCCCTTGTTTCTGCTTGTACTATATGAATTTCTTTCTTATATCTGCACTGCCTCTTCAAACTGGTCGAAAACCTCCAACACCTTCCAAGAAAGGTAAAAAGGACATCCCAGCTGTGGTTATAGCTTCAGAGGCCTCAGATGAATCTCCTGAGGAGGTTCTTACAAGGAAAAGGAAAAAACCCACAAAGGCCTCTGGACCTACTGGCCCACCTCCTTCGAAGGTGGCCAAAATACTCGAAAAGGCATCCACCACAAGTGGTGTCGAGAAGGAAACCTCCCAGGTGGCCTTGAGAACCCCTCTTGGTGACCATGGGAGTGATAAATCAAGTCCTGCTGTTGAACAAACTCAGATATGTGCACCATTGCCTTTTTCTATTATGCTTGACATCTTTCGCCTATTATTTCATTCTCATTTTCTCCACTTGTGTTCTTTAGGCACCCATAATCAACAATCCAGATTCCCGACCAACTCCAAGCAACTTCGCCACCACCGTAATTGACGATTTTATCCCTCACCCAACTTCAGAAAGCCTCACCACCACGCTCCTCAACAGCCAAGGTGAGCCAACTTATCACCCATCTTTTGATATTGGCTCTGGTTTGAGTGAGATTAATCAACCTACTCCACATGTTACAGCACCCACTGCACCACCAGATCCAACCCCTACTCAAAACGCACAGGCTGATGGAGCCAACTCTGATGAGGATGATGCCTCAAGCCCACCACCTTTCAATCTGGGTACCTCCATGGATAAAGGTCTGTTGGGTGAAGAAGAAAGGCATGAACCCGAAGTCCAACCACATAACGCCAATCCTGATCCAGCTGCGCCTGAGGAGACAAATGAACTACCTCCTACACCAGCTGATGACCAGGAGAATATGCAACCAGCTGCTGAAGAGTCTGATGAAGAAATGGGAGAAGAACGAGATGAAGAAGGAGAAGAATCAGCAGAGGAGGAAGAAGAACAAATTGAGCCTCGCCCTTACCATATTCCTTCGCCTATGGTCATTCCACCACCTGGTGACTCGCTGACAGCACTCAAGTGGTCGAACCCACGTGAGTTTACCAAATTGATTCTTGAGCAAAGGTATGGTTCTTCTTCTGTCTCTTCGACCCCAGCATCAGATGACTTCGCCCAATTAATTCTCCAAGCCATCAAGAAAAAATTCTTCAGGGGGGATATTTAAAAAGTTTTGGCCTCAGATCCAACTGCAACTGCTTACTTGAAGGACACCCTTGCAAAGGTTGAGGTCACCACTCTCAATCCAGATGTTTCTGGTTTTCTGATAGAGCTAACTGATGTGGTAAACCAAATAGCTGCAGAAATAAAACTGCTTCCCTCGATCAGGGATACCATAGAGAGAATATCTGGATGTGAGAGTGCAGCCTGGTGTGGTGCAAAAGAGGCGTACGAAGAGATTCAACGTATGGAGGCTGATCAAAGGAAAAAGCAAGATGAGATAGCCTCCAACCAGAAGGACATTGAAACCTGGAAGCAACGAATCACGGAGCTACAAGCCAAAATTGAAAATGCTGAAAAACGCAACCGTGATTTGCACCATTTCGACGATACTGAGATAGCTGAAGAAACAAAGAATGTTATTGATCGTATTGAGGCGGCCCAAAGATATGAGAAAGAGCTCGTAGAAGCAAAACTTGACGAATCTTTGTGCAACGCTCGCCTCAAACATCACATAGAATCTTTTTCTCAGTTGGCGTCGAGGCTTCCCTTCTGATACTCTTGACACCTTCATTTGTTTAATTATCACTTGTTTCTTGGCCTTTTCAGGCTTCTTATGTAATGACAATTTTATGCCTTTTGGCATTGATTTAATCAATCATTATTATCTTTCCCTTAACTGCTTTCGACCCATATTACATGATGATGTACTTTATTATTGTCTTTTATCAGTCAAATTTGCAATTAAGGCATTCTATCTTTTTCTTGAAAAGTCACCTTTCCAGCTTTAACTTCCAAGGCGTAAGCCTCTAGCTTTTAAAGTAACATTTATAGCATAGCCCTCAGGCCTACTTCCAAGAATAGCTCGCGTGTTTCCACCGTTTGACTGGCCAATCCAATCAGTACTTAGCCTCTATAAATTTCTTTCACCTGACCACGTTTTGCATAGAAGCAAACATGAATAATTCAGAGAAATCCTCAACCAAGAAGATGGCTGGAAAGGCCAAGGCAATTGAGGAAACAAAAAAGATGGAGGCGCCCAAGCAACCTGAAGCCTCCATTGAAGCAACCTCTCTAGCCAAGAAGAGAGAAACCAAAATGAAGATCTCTAAGAAAGGGCGCTCCAGCACCCAAGACTCTGATGATGAGCCAGATGCAGATTATATGGACTTCCTTAAATCCATAGATTGGAGAGATTATGAATAACCTTTCCTTGATTAAAAATTGTTGTACTAGTTTCTCTTTGCTTTGTATGCCATATTAGCCTGACTTGGCCTATTTTGGCTTTCTTTTTATTAAATAAAGCTTATGTTTTAATATGAATCTCTTGCAGCATAGGCTTATATTTTTTCAAATACTTGCCGTTTACTTTCAAGACTCTTTTATCTTTGTCTAACTCTTCCACTTCATAAGCTCCATTAGAGAAAACTTGTATGACTTGGAATGGACCTTCCCACTTAGGGTACCACTTGCCCAATGTCCTATCCTTTCGATCCATGGGCAAAATCACTTTCCAAACCAATTCCCCGCCTGCAAAAGATTTATACTTGACCTTTTTGTTGTAGGATTCTTCGACCCTCTTCTTTTGTCTTCTTAACAACTCCAAGGCTCTGAGTCTTTCTTCATCCAAATCCACTAATTCATTCATCATCATTTCCCAATAATTCTCAGAGGGAATCTCATGATGTCTTTGGACTCTTACAGACTGTAGATAAATCTCAACAGGCAATACTGCATCATGCCAAAAGTGAGTCGAAATAGGGTAGTGTTGGTAGCCTCTTTAGGGGATGTTCGACACGCCCAAAGAACTTGGTCTAACGTCCTGTGCCAATTTCTAGGCCTTTTTCCCACATGCTTCTTAATTAGTCCAATTACTACCTTATTGGCAGCTTCGACTTGCCCATTGGCCTGAGCATAATAAGGTGTAGAAGTTAATAACTTAAAACCTATTCCTTTGGCAAATTCCTGCATCATTCGACCAGTGAACACTGATCCCTGATCTGTAGTAATTGTCTCAGGAATACCAAATCTATAAATAATGTGATTTTGAATGAATTCAATAACATCTTCTTGACCTATATTCACCAGTGGTATTGCCTCAATCCACTTGGTGAAATAATCAATTCCCACCAAAATATATCTTTGGTTCTTTGAAGATGCTGGTCGAATCTCTCCCACTATATCCAAAGCCCATCCTCTGAAAGGCCATGGTTTCACTATGGAATGTAATTCACTTGCAGGGATGTGCTGTATGCCAGCATGAATTTGACATTCTTGGCACCCTTTAGCAAATTATATGCAATCCTTCAGCATAGTGGGCCAATACATGCCTTGTCGAAACAACGGCCATTTCATTTTCTGGCCAACTTGGTGTGCTCCACATGCCCCACTATGTACTGTCGAAAGGGCCAAATATGCCTCCGCTTCACTAAGGCACTTCAATAAGACTCCCTCAGGGGTCTTTTTAAACAATTCATTACCCACCAGTACATAGCTTAAAGCTTGATATCTGATTTTTCGCTATGTCGAAGCCGTTGGGTTTTGTAAATATTCAACTATGGGCTTCCTCCAATCTTCATCTGTTAAATTATCTATAGCAAAAATTTCAAAATTTTCGCCATCTATGCAACCAAGCTTAGTTGCTTCTAAGTCTGATGGGCATAATCCAACAGCCACCACCTTACCTCTTGCTTCAATTACTTCTTGAAGGTTTCCTTTCGACACCTTGTATCCAGAGGCAATTTGAGCCAAGTCGTTAGCAACTTGGTTCTCTATTCTAGGTATGTGTTGGATGGCCACTACCTCAAATTTCTTTAATAATCTATTGGCTATCACAAAGTACATAATGAGATTTTATTTAACACATTTATACTCCTTTGTGATTTGTTTTATAACCAATTCTGAATCTCCCATTATTTCGACTCTAGTTGCCCCCAATTCTAACAAAATTTCAAGGCCAGCGATTAATGCTTCATATTCAGCCTCATTGTTAGAGCAAGGTCCGTCAACCTTGTACTTGAATTTTGTTGGAATTTTTTCAGGAGAAATAATGTGTATTCCCACTCCTGTTCCATTTTTATGGCTTGATCCATCAAAGTATAACTTCCAGGACTTTAATTCAACGTAATTCAAATCATTTTCATTTATGGAGTGGTCAACTATAAAGTCTGCAACTATTTGCCCTTTCACAGCTTTTAAAGGTTGATATGTTAAGGAAAATTCTGTTAATGCTAATGCCCATTTGCCAATTCGACTATGCAAAATAGGTTTAGATAACATATGTTTTACAACATCAAAGTGAGACGAAACATACACATCAACGGGTTTTATATATTGCTTCAGTTTAGTACAAGAGAAATACAAGCATAAACATAACTTTTCAATCATGTTATACCTAGTTTCTGCATCATTTAAAACTCGACTAAGGTAATAAATGGCTCTTTCGACTCCATTTTCATCCTCCTGAGCTAACATGCTCCCTAGAGTTTTATCTGATGCAGCTATATACAATCTTATACTCTTGTTTCTACAAGGTGGTGAAAGAATTGGAGGGTGGCTTAGGTACTCCTTGATCTTGTCGAAGGCTTCCTGCTGTAATTGCCCCCACTCAAAACCATCTTTGTTGAAACGAAGCAATGGCGAAAAAGCTTGTGTTTTGCCACTCAGGTTGGATATAAACCTTCTTAAGAAGTTGATTTTGCCCAACAACGACTGCAACTCCTTTTTAGTTGATGGCGCTTTCGCCTCCATTATGGCTTTGGTTTTATTCTGATTTATTTCAATCCCTTTCTTGTGGACCACAAAGCCTAAGAAATCCCCTGCCTGCACACAAAAAGCACATTTGAGAGGATTCATTTTAAGACCATATTTCCTCATCCTTTCAAAGGACTGTCGAAGATGGTCAATGTGACTTTTCCCAGAAACAGACTTTATAACAATATCATCAATATAAATTTGCATGAATGTGTCTATAAAATCGTGGAAAATTGAATTCATTGCCCTTAGATAAGTGGCACCAGCATTCTTGAGACCAAAAGGCATCACTACCCATTCATAGGTGCCTAAGGCTCCAGGGCATCTAAAAGCAGTTTTATGAACATCTTCCTCAGCAATGAATATTTGGTTGTAGCCAGAATATCCATCCAGCATACTAAGATATTCATGTCCTGCTGCAGAATCTATTAACATTTCTGCTATTGGCATTGAATATTCATCCTTGGGAGTTGCAGAGTTTAAATCTCTAAAATCAATGCAAACTCTCAAAGACCCATTCTTTTTAATAACCGGTACTATATTAGCCAACCATTCGACATACCTTGCAGTGCGAATGAATTTGCAATGAAGCAGTCTTTCGACTTTCTCTTTGATCTTTGACAATATCTCTGGTGCAAACTGTCTTGGATTTTGCTTGACTGGTTTTTTCCCAGGCGTCATAGGCAACCTGTGTTCGACCAACTCCCTGCTCAAACCAGGCATCTCATCATAATCCCAGGCGAAGCAGTCTTTGAACTCTTTCAACAGCTAAACTACTTCATCCTTTAACTGGGGATCAAGATTGGCACTGATGTAGGTAGGCCTTTTGGTTGTCCCATGTGTAGGATAATTCCTCTCATGAACTCGCAATTATCTCGAAGCATAGGCAACAACTTGTCCATTCTGCATCAGCACTCCACCAAGACCCATCTTCGACGCATCACAATACACCACAAAAGATTCACTCGGATTAGGCAAAATCAGCACTGGAGCGGTCGTTAATCTCTTCTTCAAATCTACAAAACTCTCTTCACAAGCTACATCCCACACAAAAGCTTGACCCTTTCGAGTCAACTGAGTCAAAGGTAATGCCAACTTAGAAAAGCCCTCGATAAACTTGCGGTAATAACCAGCCAAACCCAGAAAACTTTGTATCTCAGTAGCAGACTTCGGAGTCTCCCACTGTAACACAACATCAATCTTGGAAGGATCTACATCAATTCCACCACTTGAAATCACATAGCCAAGAAAACTCACTTCCTTCAACCAGAATTCACACTTTGACAGCTTCGCATACAACTTCTTTTCCTTCAATACTTGCAACACAGTTCTCAAATGCTCAGCATGCTCTTCTTCAAACTTAGAATATATCATAATATCATCAATGAAAACCACGACAAATTGATCCACATACTCGTGAAAGATCTGATTCATATACTGCATGAACACACCACGTGCATTGGACACACCAAACGGCATCACAGTGTATTCATAGTGACCATACCTCGTTCTGAAAGCTGTCTTCGGAATATCATCAGGCTTGACACGAATTTGATGATAACCAGACCTCAAATCGATCTTGCTAAACACACAGGCACCTACTAACCGATCCATCAAGTCGTCGATTCTCGGAAGTGGATACTTATTCTTGATAGTCACTTTATTCAACTGCCGATAATCAACACACAACCTCATACTTCTGTCCTTCTTCTTCACTAACAACACAGGAGCACCCCACGGAGAAACACTTGGTCGAATAAACCTCTTCTCAAGCAATTCTTCCAATTGTTTCTTCAATTCACTTAACTCAGAAGCTGACATTCGATAAGGATCCATCGACACTAGACTCGTACCTGGTATTAAGTCCATCGCAAACTCTACTTCATGTTCTGGAGGCAAATCACTTATGTCAACTGGAAACACCTCTGGAAATTCACATACAACAGGTAAGTCGACACTTGAAGCTTCACGATAAATCTGCAACAATGCAAACATTGCAAACACCAGGGCTTCATCTTCCATAAGCTCGTCTACTTGCCTAGCAGACAGGAACATCAACTTTTCACTATCACCAAACTCAGGAAACTCCACAGTCTTAGTATAACAATTGATATGAACATGGTTGAACTCCAACCAGTTCATTCCAAGAATTACATCGATTTGGTGCAAGGGTAAGCACACCAAATCCATTGTTGAAACAGTTTTAGGGGGTGTTTTATCGTATCCACAGAGATTGTGTATATTGTCGCCGTTCGATAGTTAAAAGGGTTTCAAACTTTAATCATAACAAAGGTTTTGGTAATTTACAATCGGATCGTTTGCATTCGAATTTTAGAAAGCAAGTGTAAAAAGATTGGTTTTAGGGTTTGTAAAAACATGTCAAGATTAGGTTTCGGTAATCCGTTTCGTACGTATCAACTCGATCAAGCGTGTGAACTCGTTAATAATACATATAACCACATATCCTCTCAACAAGTTTCTCTCGAACACTTGTTGTGGGATTTACCATTTTGATCCTTTGTTGATCTCTCACACAAACTATCAAAATGATAACTTTTAAGTTCAATATTTATGAACATCAACATTCAAAACTATCTCTAGCCTTACGAATATTGATGGAATAGAACTTAGGTCAAATTTAATACATTTCTCTTGAACATGAATTAAACAACATATAAACCATGTAAACAAAGTTTTTCTTCTATATATATCATCAACAAGGTTCACAAACTTAAACTAAAAATTAATACATATAAAATAATGGATCACCTACCACTAATCTTGACACAAGAGAGCTTAGCTACACATCTTCATGGTAGCTTGGATGACAAGTTTCAAGAGGAGATGAAAGAACATCCGAGTCAAATAATCGAGAATGGATGTGACTTCAGCTTCTCTATGTGAAAATTCACTCTTGGATGATCAAAGTTCAGAAAAATATGCTTTGGTGTGAAAATATCAAGTTATGATCCCAAGAAAAAGTAAAAATCTATTTATAATACATTTGGGATCTGCTACATTCGCACTGCGAATGAATCATTCGCCTAGCGAATGAAAGAAAATGGCACCTTAAGTGCCTCTGAGAGTTAAACCGCCCTAGGCTGTCTTCGCGGGTTCGCACTGCGAACCATTCGCCAGCACATTCGCAAAGCGAATTTTGGATCCTTTTTCCACTACCTCCATTCGCCAGGTCCTTCGTAAAGCGAGCTAACCAGCGAACATTCACTTGGAGTTCGCAAAGCGAACTTTAGGTTCTTTTTCCTCTGCCACATTCTGGAGCTATTCGCTGGGAGACTCGCTGTTGTTCGCAAAGCGAACCTTCATTGGTACCTTCGCCAGAGTTCGCAAAGCGAACACTTTGTTGTTTTCCTTTTTATTTGGCAGCTTGTATAATCACTATGTGTCTCAATTCTTTGATCAATTAGTGCACTTTTCTGCACAAAAACACACACATTACAAGCACCAAAGGTATAAATACAATGCATGAAGAACAACAAAAATTCCCTCCTAAAATCCATAATTAAACATAGAAAAGTCTTGAAAAATGCCAAGTATCATATACATATATATATATATATATATATATATATATATATATATATATATATATATATATATATATCATGTTTGACATCTAACAAACTCTCCCCAACTAACTCTTTGTTTGTCCTCAAGCAAAGTATGCCTCTCCTTGACACAAGAGGATTTGCTCGAGCATTTGATTCAATCCAAGAAAGGATAAATGGCTCAAACAAACAACAATTTTAGCAAAGTACAATTACACAATCCTTAAATCGACAATGCAAAAGAACTTGATTCTTACAACAAATCTCAGACAATGTTTCAAGAGACAACTAAATCATCATGCTCATGTCACTCTAACATTCCTCTTCGAAAAAGAATTGAAGGAAATTAACGCGTTTGCAACTGCGGGGAAATTTCGCTCAAATGACAAATGAAGCAGATACTAAGCAATTCATACAATATCTAATCAATCATAAGAAATCATGGAAGCAACAGATCACTAAGGGCTTTCATCGGTTGTAACTTGGTCGGGGTTTAAAAAAACAAGGGACATATGTACACGGCCATTGAAACAAGAAAGGGTAAAGACAATGAAGAGCATTTCTTTTTCAAAATTTTCTAACTTGTTTAATCTTTATTTCTTTTTTTTTCACAATGCATTCTCTTATTTTGCTTTTCTTTTCTTTTTGTTCTTCTCTTCTTTTTTTTTTCTACACATTTTTGTTCAATTGCTTTGTCTAAGAATGCATTGTATCACCAAATCCCTTTTCTCTTTTCAAAATAAATCATTCTCCCCAACTTCAACATTGCCATAATCTTAGCCTAAATGCTCTTCAAAATGGGTTAAAATCGGGTTCATGATTCAATCAAAAATTTCAGCTTAAAAGAGGTTTCAACTACGCGCACACTCACAAGGTGAATTTAAGTGTTTTTGGAATGGTGGTTATACTCACAGTGCAAAAACATTTCCTTGATCATTTCTGTGCTTCCACAAATTCAAAACAACAAGCAAGATAAAGCATGAATTATAAGTATCAAACACCATTCATCATCAATCCAAAGCATTTAGTATACATGGAGGTTTCTCACTTTAGTGATTTTTGGACCTAAATGACACAAGCAATCAAATGGAGTTGTAACAGGAAACACAATTTTCATTTGTACAAAGACAACAAAGTTCCAATTCATTCTAAATTCAAGAACTAGGTAACTATGTACCTTGCCACACATCATGCTTAAAGTACTATCATCGACATCCAACTTGGAAGAATCTTCTTTGATGATCACTCAACACCAACCTAAATTTCTTCCACGGAACATCCAAAAGTTGGAAATATTAAATTTCCACAAGCATACAAACATAAAGCAATAAAAAGCATATCAACAACTTAAGAGTTGAACATTCGTAAACTGAAGAATTCAACTCTTAATAACACTTAACACATAAGCATACCAACATATTTAAGTGTTGAGCATTCGTAAACTGAAGAACTCAACACTTAATAACTATATTTAAAACTGAAGTATTAGTAAAATTAAAAACAAAAACTTTTTAACTGGAAAACAACATGCATTACTAATAATAATAATGTACTTGTGTGAAAACACCTACACAGTCAAAAGTACCTCAGCGGTACAAGTACATCAATAACAAAATAATCCACAAAGTGGATAAAGTACATCAATAAAAACTGAAATAAAAACTGAATCGAAGAAAAACTTCACTTTGATGCTCAAAGGAAGTACAAAATCATCATCACAAAAAAAATCAGTCCTCCTCGGACTCTGTAGCATACACCTCGGTCTCTTCTCCTTCCTCAGAGCCAGATACCTCCACATCTTCACCATCTCCCTCCTCATCAGCATCATCATCAGCGGGACCAGCCGCATCCTCTCCCCCTCCGAATACTGGCCTGGCCTCAGGCTAACCAGCGTGTGTAAGGAACTGCTCCCTCGACATCATAGAATGCTCAGCGGCGGGATCGCGAATTTGAAGCTGGAGTACCTGCATAGAATCATGTAAGTCTAACATGGCGCGCTGAGAAAGCCGCCATCCAGTCCCAGTTGTACTGGCAGATCTCTTGCTGATAAGGATAAAAAATTTGTGACCCAGAAGCATCTCCACCACTTGTGCCAACCTCAGCACCAGCACCAGATGACTCACTCCCAGTCCCCTTTGGCTTGCAGAACTTGTCGACATATCGATCATCAATAGCCGACGGGATCGTGACCTGGCGGCGTGCAAGAATATCAACCCCTTCTTCCGCATACAATGACATGATAAGACAAGGGAATGCGAGATGGGCATTTTTCCTAGAAGCGTTACCCCCAAGACCACTCTCCACAATTGCCCTTATCTCATCGGCAATTATACGCGCCACATCAATCTGCACGTTTGTCAAGATACTATGGACTAGGTGAGCTAATGGAATAGTGATGGTTGAGGAATGCGATTTTGGTTTGATATTGGTTACAACTAAAAGCAATATGAGTTGGGCCAAAGGTTGCATGTCCTCCCGCCGGTACCTAATAGCAACCCCAGATGGGTTGAGTTCAACATTCTTTCCCGGACGCAAAAGATCTCTGGTCATTTAAGGGATATCTGTGTGAAGGTGAAGATCTATATGGTAATCATCAATCTCACTGGCTCGTAATGGCAGAGGACTTCCAAGAACAGTACTTATGGTCCTACGGTCAAATCTCACAGTTTTCCCCCCAACCACAGTCGTCCAACTAAACAGGTCGCCATCATCAGGGAGGGCGTTCGCATAGAACAACCGGACAATTTCCACATTATAACTATCGACCGGAGTTATCAGCCGATCCCATTTTTTTGCCTCCAAGAGAGCAGCAACAACTCGATAACTCCCTTGGTCACTTAAATTAAACCTCTTTTCCGCTAAAATTATTCTTTTTTCCAATGTCAGATATCTTGGAGCTTGTTTGGCACCTTTAAATCGAGTATCATCGAACCGGGTCGGCACTTGTCGCGATGTGGTTGATTTTTGCTTTTTAGCGGGATTAGTCTTAGGACCCATCTGCACACATCAACAAACAAAACAACGCAAAGCACCAAGACAACTCATTAGAATTTAGAAGCCAAACAAAATCAAAACTGAAACTTCATAAAAAAATAAAAAAAAATCTGCCATGTTCGCTCCAGTGTTCGCACAGCAAGTGCTGGCAAAATTTCGCCCCAGATTCGGTTTGCGAAGGTCTGGCGAATGCTCGTCCAAGTTCGCATTGCGAAATAGCTAGCGAATGCGCAACAATTCAGAAAAACCACAGCATTCTTCCTATCTTCAGAGCTCCATTTATCATTTATCATTCGTATTCTAAGGCTTGCAGAAAATTTAACATGCAGTGACTCAAACCATAAAACAGAAATTAAACCCTAAGATTACAAATGTCTCTAATGTAAATCACAACCCTAACCATATCTAACAGAAAGTAGCAAGGAAAAGAGATGCAAACCTGAACTGGATAATGGAAATTGGGGAAAGACAGGTGAAATCTGAGCAGCAAAAGGCACGTGAGGAAATTTAAGTTCTTGGGAGTTTGTTTGAATGAAAGAGGCAAAAGTGGGATTAGGGTTTTCCCCCTCAAGTGTTCAGCAATTGAACTGGGTATTGGGCCCAAGTGTTGGCCCACCCAAACAATTAAAACCCCCATTTTTTTATGAGATGGCAGCAAACACACATGTCCTGTATCGCTGGGTTCGCAAAGTGAACTGGCTGGCGAATGCTCGCCCCAGGTTCGCAAAGCGAACGCCAGCGAACATGACAGGTTTTGCAAAAAAAATTTCTTCTGCATTTCTGCCACCTTCTCAATCATTCAAATATCAAACATCATTAAAACAGTAATTAAAGCGATAACTACTTACAATGTTAGGGTGCCTCCCAACAAGCGCATGTTTAACGTCGGCTAAACTCGACGGTCCAAGACGATCAACAATCCTCAAGAAACACGGAACCAATCTCGTGATCAAAATTGCCTCCAAGATAAATTTTCAAGCGTTGGCCGTTCACGGTCCAACTTTGTTTTTTCTGCAGGTCCTATATTACGACAGCTCCATAATGCTTAACATCCTTGACAAGAAACGGTCCAGACCATTTGGACTTTAATTTTCCCGAAAATAATTTCAAGCGGGAATTAAACAAAAGTACCATCTGACCAACCCGGAATTCCTTTTGAGAAACTTTCTTGTCGTGATATCCTTTCAATTTTTCTTTGTATATCTTACTTGAATGGTAAGCATTATTTCGCATTTCTTCTAATTCGTGCAATTGGACTTTTCTCTTTTCACCGGCCAAACTCGGATCAAAATTCAACATTTTTAACGCCCAAAGAGCCTTATGCTCCAATTCAATGGGCAAATGGCATGACTTGACATAAACCATTTGAAACGGAGTTAGACCGATTGGTGCTTTGTAAGCGGTACGATACGCCCACAAAGCTTCATCTAACTTTTGTGACCAATCTTTCCTCGAATTTGACACGGTTTTCTCTAAAATTCTTTTCACCTCTCTATTAGACACCTCGACTTAACCATTTGTTTGCGGATGGTACGGAGTTGCAACTTTGTGCCTTACACCATAATGCTCTAAGACCTTTTCGAGTTGTGCATTGCAAAAATGCGAACCTCCGTCACTAATTAACACACGAGGGGTGCCAAAACGGGAGAATATGTTTTTCTTTTAAAAAAATATCACCGTCTTGCCATCGGCCCTCGGTGATGCAATTGCTTCCACCCACTTGGAAACATAGTCAACCGCAACTAAAATATACTCGTTTGAAAAAGATGGTGGGAATGGTTCGACAAAATCAATGCCCCAACAATCGAAAACTTCGACTTCTAGAATAGCATGCAAAGGCATTTCATTTCTTTTTCCAATCCCGCCACTTCTTTGGCATGTATCACAACTTTTTGCAAGGAGATTGGCATCTTTGAACAATGTAGTCCAATAAAATCCCGACTGGAGGACTTTAGTTGTCGTTCTTAAACCATTGTAATGCCCTCCGTACGGCGAGTTGTGACAATGCCAAAGGATACTTTTGGCTTCATCAAGAGTGACACACCTCCCTAACAAATTGTCACCTCCTAACTTAAACAAGTATGGTTTATCCCAAACATAGTAATTAGCACCCGAGAGGAATTTTCGCCTTTGATTCCAAGTTAGGTCTTCCGGTATAAAACCGGTGGCTTTGTGGTTAGCGAAATCTGCAAACCACGGCCTAACTTGCACTTGAAAAAGTTTTTCATCCGGAAATTCTTCACGAACCTCATTCTCACGGTGAGTTACTTCTACATTGACCAACCTAGACAAATGATCTACTACCAAAAGTTTTTCGATCCTTTCTTGTCACGGATTTCCAAAACAAACTCTTGCAACAAAAGGATCCATCGGATGAGCCTTTGCTTCGAATCCAGCTTGGTAAGCATATATTTAATTGTCGAGTGGTCAGTGTAGACAACCACCTTAGAACCAATCAGATAAGACCGAAATTTCTCAAGTGCGTAAATAATAGCGAGTAATTCTTTTTCACTGGTGGCATAGTTAACTTGTGCCTCATTAAGAACTTTACTCGCATAATGAATAGCATGAAAAATTTTGGCCTTTCTTTGCCCAAGCACCGCACCAACGGCATAATCGCTAGCTTCACACATTAATTCAAAATTCAAAGTCCAATTTGGAGCAACGATTATGGGTGCGGTGATGAGTTTCTCTTTCAAAATTTTAAAGGCATTTAAACATTCATCATCAAAGGAGAAGGACTTATCTTTGTTGAGTAGATTACTCAATGGCCTTGAAACTTTGGAGAAATCTTTGATAAACCTCCGATAAAAGCCAGCATGGCCAAGAAAACTTCGGATGCCTTTGACATTTGTTGGAGGAGGCAACTTTTCAATCACTTCAATTTTTGCTTGATCAACCTCAAGGCCTTTAGAGGAGACTTTGTGGCCAAGCACAATCCCCTCCGTTACCATAAAATTGCACTTCTCCCAGTTCAATACCAAATTTGTCTCAACACACCATTCAAGAACGGCCTCCAAATTTCTCAAACAAAGATCAAAAGACGCTCCGAACACGGAGAAGTCGTCCATGCATACCTCCATCGTTTTTTCAATAAGATCGGAGAAAATTGCTTGAACACAACGTTGAAACATTGCCGGTGCGTTGCATAAACCAAAATGCATCTTTCGGTAGGCAAAAATGCCAAAAGGACAAGTGAATGCCATCTTCTCATGGTCATCCGGGTCAACCGAAATTTGGTTATAACCGGAGTAACCATCCAAAAAGCAATAGAATTTTTGGCCCGACAATCTTTCTAACATTTGGTCCATAAACAGAAGTGGAAAATGGTCTTTTCTTGTAGCGGTGTTTAGCCTCCTATAATCTATACACATCCTCCAACCCGTCACCGTTCTTGTCGGGATCAACTCATTTTTTTCATTTCGGATTATGGTCATTCCTCCCTTCTTAGGCACAACTTGGACCGGACTTACCCAAGGACTATCGGAAATCGGGTAAATCATATCGGCATCCAAGAGCTTGACAACCTCTTTTCTCACTACTTCCTTCGTCGTTGGATTCAAACGGCATTGCGGTTGTGCGACCGGTTTGAAATCCTCTTCCATGAATATGCAATGCATACAATAAGAGGGATTTATTCCTTTTAGATCGGAATGAGTCCATCCTATTGCTTCTTGATTTTTCTTCAAAACTTGAATTAACCGGTTTTCCTCATTGTCAGATAAAATGTTGCTAATGATAACCGGTTTATTACAACCGTTATCAAGGAAAGCATATTTCAAATTGGAAGGCAAAACCTTCAATTCAAGTTTAGACTTCTCCTCACTCACTTCTTTCTTTACACTTCCTCTTCACATTCCCAAGGTTGTAACTCCTCCAAAGATTCAAGTTCCCTCAAACACTCTTCAAGTGCCCTTTCTTCTTCATCGGAAAATACCTCAAAGGAATCATTAAGAGCTCTTTGCAAAGGAGACACTACATGAACTTGCTTTGTGACATCCATTATTGCTTCTTCCGTTGCGTCTATTCTAAAACAATCGCCTTTGTCATTCTTGTGTTTCATGGCCTCAAATAGATTGAAACAAACCTCCTCATCTTGGACTCTAACCTTCATAAGACCGTCGTCCATATCAATTGCCATTCTAGCAGTTTTCATAAAAGGTCTTCCAAGAATCAATGGTGCGTCTTCATCTTCCTCCATTTCAATTACCACAAAGTCGATGGGAAATAAGAATTTGTCCACTTTAGCCAATACATCTTCCACTACACCGTGAGGATGGGTAGTGGATTTATCGACAAGTTGCAATGTCATTTGAGTGGATCTCAATTCCATCTGTCCCAACCGTTTCACAATAGACAAAGGTATTAAATTGATACTAGAGCCCAAATCAATCAACCCGTTGCCCACATAGATATTTCCTATTGTAACACGCAAGGTGACTCGTCCTGGAGCAGACATCATCCTGGAAAACGAGGAGGGTATCCTCATCGAAGTCTCGCTTATCCTATCTTTCCCCACTTCCAACAATCAGGCAGAGTATAAGGCTTTCCTCGTAGGTCTGCGCCTCACCGAAGACCTGGGAGCCAAGGAAGTTGTCATCTGCACGGATTCTCAACTCATGGCCCTCCAGGTTCGGGGAGAATATCAGGCCAAGAATGACAACCTATCTGAATACTTGATCTTGGTCAAGGAAAAGATGACGAAGTTCATATCGGTGGAGGTAAAACATGTTCCCCACGAACACAATGTCCAGGCAGATGTCCTGTCAAAGATGGCAAGTACGAAAAAGAAGGGAGGAAACAAATATGTCATCCAGGAGGTACTTCCTAGACTCAGCATCGTGAAAACTTCCACGACCCTTGACGTGCATGTCATTGGCAACAGTAACTGCTGGATAACCCCAGTTTACAACTACCTAGCCAAGGACAAACTACCATCCGACCCAAAAGAAGTTAGCATAGTCAAGCGCAGAGCCTGCTCCTATGTCCTGGTCGATAACAAGTTTTACAGGCGAGGGTTCTCCATTCCTCTCCCCAGGTGCTTTGAGGAAGAAATGGTCGCCCACGTCCTGCGTGAAATCCACGAGGGGATCAACACCCAACATCTAGGAGGAAGATCCCTTGCCAAGAAGGCCATACGGGCAGGATAATATTGGCCAACCATGCAGCATGACACAAAGGAGCATGTGAAAAGCAATACTCCAAAAACCCCAAAACCCTCAAAATCCATTTTAAACACATCACTTCCTATATTGAAAACAATGAAAGGCAATACTCCCGATACCTTAGATTGTTGTTCCGGAGTTTTCTCTACTGATTCTTCGGAAACCTTCTTGAATCCTCGCCTTTTCCTTCTTTCCTCAGAGCTGTGCACTTTTCCCATCTTTTCACGATCTAACAAAATGAATCTTATTCTTCCTAATTCCTTTTTGTTAAACCCTTGGGCTTTCAAAATGGGCTTTCCCAATAATACCCTCACTAATCCTCCTCAAAAGTCCATCTTACCCTTAATTCCTCTAATATTATTTAAATTAATAATAATACTAATATATTCATATTATATACTATTATTTAATTAAATAACCGAAACTCTACGAAAATGCCAACGTCAACACAAACCACCAAAATTCACCGAAAATTCACAAATATTATATTTAAATAAATTAAATAAATATTCAAATAAATTTGGGGTGTTACAACTCTCCCCCACTTAAAGAATTTTCGCCCTCGAAAATTACCTCAAAGAAACAGAGTCGGATACGACTCCCTCATCTAATCTTCGTGTTCCGAAGTCCAACTTTCGCCAGCTGGTCCGCCCCACAACACCTTCACCAAAGTTATGTCTTTACCCCGCAGTTGCTTCACCTCTCGACCTTCAATCCGCACCGGTAAAGCTTCCACTGTCAGGTTATCCCTCACTTGTATATCATCCATCTGAATCACATGCGATGGATCCGGAATGTACTTCCTTAACTGAGACATATGGAACACGTCATGCAAATTCGCAAGTGACGGCGGTAAAGCAATTCGATAGGCTACATCTTCTATCCTCTGTGAGATTTGGTATGGACCAACAAAACGTGGAGTGAGCTTCCTAGACTTCAAAGCTCTACCCACACTAGTCACTGGCGTCACCCTTAAAAACACGTGATCTCCTTCTTGGAATTCAAGTGTCTTCCTCCTCTTATCATGATAGCTCTTCTGACGACTCTGCGACGCTCTCATCCTTTCTTGGATCATCTTAATCTTCTCGGTCGTCTCTTACACAATCTCAGGTCCGAGTACAACACTCTCTCCTGACTCATACCAACACAAAGGAGTCCTACACCTCCTCCCATACAAAGCTTCATATGGTGTCATTCCAATACTAGCATGAAAACTATTATTGTACGTGAACTCAATCAACGGAAAATGGCTATCCCAAGATCCTCCGTGATCTAACACACAATCTCTCAGCAAATCCTCTAAGGATTGGATAGTCCTTTCTGTCTGACCGTTCGTCTGCGGATGATAGGCAGAACTCATCCTTAACTTAGTACCCAAAGCCTCTTGCAAGCTCTTCCGGAACCTCGATGTAAATCTCGGGTCTCTATCCGACACAATACTCGAAGGTATCCCATGTAACTTCACAATCTCCTCAATATACATCTCGGCCAACTTCTGCATAGAATGATTAATCTTCATCGGCAAGAAATGAGACGATTTAGTTAATCTATCCACAATCACCCAAATGGAATCATTTCCCTTAGCAGTCCTCGACAATCCCACCATAAAATCCATAGAAATACTATCCCACTTCCATTCTGGAATTCTCAACGGTTGCATCATACCTAAAAGCTTCTAATGCTCAATCTTCGACTTCTGACAAGTCAAACACGCATAAACAAACTCCGTAACATCCTTCTTCATACCTGGCCACCAAAACAACTTTTTCAAATCCTGATACATCTTCGTAGCACCGGGATGAATACTCAACCTACTTCGGTGTCCTTCTTCAAGTATGCTTTTCTTAGTATCTGGGACATCTGGAACACACACCCTGTCTCTGAACATTATCACACCATTCTCGTCAACTTGGAATTCTCCTTCGTTACCTTGGTTGATCAAAGTCAACTGGTCCACTAACTTCAAGTCAGATTGTTGTCCCACTCTGATCTCTTCCAGAATGCCACTAGTCAACTTCAACATTCCAAACTTCACACTGTCAGGGGTATCTTCACACACCAAACTCAAATCTCGGATTGCTCAATTAATTCCAATTCTTTCACCTTAAGCATCGACATATGCAATGACTTCCTGCTCAATGCATCGGCCACTACATTTGCTTTGCCCGGATGATAACTCAAATCAAAATCAAAATCCTTCAACAGCTCTAACCACCTTCTCTGCCTCATATTCAATTCTTTCTGATCAAATAAGTACTTCATACATTTATGATCACTGAACACTTCAAACTTAGAGCCAAACAGATAATGTCTCCAAATCTTCAGCACAAACACCACAACGGCCAATTCCAAGTCATGCGTAGGATAATTCCTCTCATGAACTCGTAATTGTCTCGAAGCATAGGCAACAACTTGTCCATTCTGCATTAGTACTCGACCAAGAGCCATCTTCGACGCATCACAATACACCACAAAAGATTCACTCGAATTAGGCAAAATCAGCACTGGAGCGGTCGTTAATCTCTTCTTCAATTCTACGAAACTCTCTTCACAAGCTACATCCCACACAAAAGCTTGACCCTTTCGAGTCAACTGAGTCAAAGGTAATGCCACCTTAGAAAAGCCATCGATAAACTTGCGGTAATAACCAGCCAAACCCAGAAAACTTCGTATCTCAGTAGCAGACTTCGGAGTCTCCCACTGTAACACAACATCAATCTTGGATGAATCTACAGCAATTCCACCACTTGAAATCACATGGCCAAGAAAACTCACTTTCTTCAACCAGAACTCACACTTTGACAGCTTCGCATACAACTTCTTTTCCTTCAATACTTGCAACACAGTTCTCAAATGCTCAGCATGCCCTTCTTCAGACTTAGAATATATCAGAATATCATCAATGAAAACCTCGACAAACTGATCCACATACTCGTGAAAGATCCGATTCATATACTCCATGAACACACCAGGTGCATTGGACACACCAAACGGCATCACAGTGTATTCATAGTGACCATACCTCATTCTGAAAGCTGTCTTCGGAATGTCATCAGGCTTGACACGAATCTAATGATAACCAGACCTCAAATCAATCTTGCTAAACACACAGGCACCTACTAACCAATCCATCAAGTCGTCGATTCTCGGAAGTGGATACTTATTCTTGATAGTCACTTTATTCAACTGCCGATAATCAACACACAACCTCATACTTCCGTCCTTCTTCTTCACTAACAACACAGGAGCACCCCACGGAGAAACACTTGGTCGAACAAACCTCTTCTCAAACAATTCTTCCAATTATTTCTTCAATTCACTTAACTCAGAAGCTGACATCCGATAAGGAGCCATCGACACTGGACTCGTACCTGGTATTAAGTCCACCGCAAACTCTACTTCACGTTCTGGAGACAAATCGCTGATGTCAACTAGAAACACCTCTGGAAATTCACATACAACAGGTAAGTCAACACTTGCAGCTTCACGATCAATCTGCAACAATGCAAACATTGCAAACACCAGGGCTTCATCTTCCATAAGCTCGTCTACTTGCCTAGCAGACAGGAACATCAACTCTCCACTATCACCAAACTCAGGAAACTCCACAGTCTTAGTATAACAATTGATATGAACATGGCTGAACTCCAACCAGTTCATTCCAAGGAATACATCGATTTGGTGCAAGGGGAAGCACACCAAATCCATTGTTGAAACAGTTTATGGGGGTGTTTTATCGTATCCACAGAGATTGTGTATATTGTTGTCGTTCGATAGTTAAAAGGGTTTCAAACTTTAATCATAACAAAGGTTTTGGTAATTTTCAATTGGATCGTTTGCATTCGAATTTTAGAAAGCAACTGTAAAAAGATTGGTTTTAGGGTTTGTAAAAACATGTCAAGATTAGGTTTCGGTAATCTGTTTCGTACGTATCAACTCGATCAAGCGTGTGAACTCGTTAACAATACATATAACCACATATCCTCTCAACAGGTTTCTCTCGAACACTTGTCGTGGGATTTACCATTTTGATCCTTTGTTGATCTCACACACAAACTATCAAAATGATAACTTTTAAGTTCAATATTTATGAACATCAACATTCAAAACTATCTCTAGACTTACGAATATTGATGGAATAGAACTTAGGTCAAATTTAAAACATTTCTCTCGAATATGAATTAAACAACATATAAACCATGTAAACAAAGTTTTTCTTCTATATATCATCAACAAGGTTCACAAGCTTAAGATAAAAATTAATACATACAAAATAATGGATCACCTACCACTAATCTTGACACAAGAGAGCTTAGCTACACATCTTCATGGTAGCTTGGATGACAAGTTTCAAGAGGAGATGAAAGAACATCTGAGTCGAATAATTGAGAATAGATGTGACTTCAGCTTCTCTATGTGAAAATTCACTCTTGGATGATCAAAGTTCAGAAAAATATGCTTTGGTGTGAAAACATCAAGTTATGATCCCAAGAAAAAGTAAAAATCTATTTATAATACATTTGGGATCTGCTACATTCGCACTGCGAATGAATCATTCGCCTAGCGAATGAATGAAAATGGCATCTTAAGTGCCTCTGAGAGTTAAACCGCCCTAGGCTGTCTTCGCGGGTTCGCACTGCGAACCATTCATTCGCAAAGCGAACCATTTGCCAGCACATTCACAAAGCAAATTTTGAGTCATTTTTCCACTGCCTCCATTCGACAGGTCCTTTGCAAAGCGAGCTAACCAGCGAACATTCAAATGGAGTTTGCAAAGCGAACTTTAGGTTCTTTTTCCTCTTCCACATTCTGGAGCTATTCGCTGAGAGACTCGCTGCTGTTCGTAAAGCGAACCTTCGTTGGCACCTTCGCCAGAGTTCACAAAGCGAACACTTTGTTGTTTTCCTCTTTCTTTGGCAGCTTGTATCATCACTATGTGTCTCAATTCTTTAATCAATTAGTGCACTTGTCTACACAAAAACACACACATTACAAGCACCAAAGGTATAAATACAATGCATGAAGAACAACAAAAATTCCCTCCTAAAATCCATAATTAAACATAGAAAAGTCTTGAAAAATGCCAAGTATCATATACATATATATATCATGTTTGACATCTAACAAACTCTCCCCAACTAACTCTTTGTTTGTCCTCAAGCAAAGTATGCCTCTCCTTGACACAAGAGGATTTGCTCGAGCATTTGTTTCAATCCAAGAAAGGATAAATGGCTCAAACAAACAACAATTGTAGCAAAGCACAATTACACAATCCTTAAATCGACAATTCAAAAGAACTTGATTCTTACAACAAATCTCAGACAATGTTTCAAGAAACAACTAAATCATCATGCTCATGTCACTCTAACATTCCTCTTCGAAAAAGAATTGAAGGAAATTAACGTGTTTGCAACCGCGGGGAAATTTCTCTCAAATGACAAATGAAGCAGATACTAAGCAATTCATACAATATATAATCAATCATAAGAAATCATGGAAGCAACAGATCACTAAGGGCTTTCATCGGTTGTAACTTGGTCGGGGTTAAAAAAAGCAAGGGACATATGTACACGGCCATTGAAACAAGAAAGGGTAAAGACAATGAAGAGCTTTTCTTTTTCAAAATTTTCTAACTTGTTCAATCTTTATTTCTTTTTTTTTTCACAATGCATTCTCTTATTTTTCTTTTCTTTTCTTTTTGTTCTTCTCTTCTTTTTTTTCTACACATTTTTGTTCAATTTCTTTGTTTAAGAATGCATTGTACCACCAAATCCCTTTTCTCTTTTCAAAATAAACCATTCTCCCCAACTTCAACATTGCCATAATCTTAACCTAAATGCTCTTCAAAACGGGTTAAAATCGGGTTCATGATTCAATCAAAAATTTCAGCTTAAAAGAGGTTTCAAATACGCGCACACTCACAAGGTGAATTTAAGTGTTTTTGTAATGGTGGTTATACTCACAATGCAAAAACATTTCCTTGATCATTTCTATGCTTCCACAAATTCAAAACAACAAGCAAGATAAAGCATGAATTATAAGTATCAAACACCATTCATCATCAATCCAAAGCATTTAGTATACATGGAGGTTTCTCACTTTTGTGATTTTTGGACCTAAATGACACAAGCAATCAAATGGAGTTGTAACAGGAAACACAATTTTCATTTGTACAAAGACAACAAAGTTCCAATTCATTATAAATTCAAGAACTAGGTAACTATGTACCTTGCCACACATCATGCTTAAAGTACTATCATCGCCATCCAACTCTGTAGCATACACCTCGAACTACTCTTCTTCCTCAGAGCCAGATACCTCCACATCTTCACCATCTCCCTCCTCATCAGCATCATCATCAGCAGGACCAGCCGCATCCTCTCCCCCTTCGAATACTGGCCTAGCCTCAGGCTAACCAGCGTATGCAAGGAACTGCTCTCTCGACATCATAGAATGCTCAGCGGCGGGATCGCGAATCTGAAGCTGGAGTACCTGCATGGAATCATGTAAGTGTAACATGGCGCGCTCAGAAGCCGTCATCCAGTCCCAGTTGTACTGGCAGATCTCTTGCTGATAAGGAAAAAAAATTTGTGACCCAGAAGCATCTCCACCACTTGTGCCAGCCTCAGCACCAGCACCAGATGACTCACTCCTAGTCCCCTTTGGCTTGCAGAACTTGTCGACATATCGATCATCAATAGCCGATGGGATCGTGACCTGGCAGCGTGCAGGAATATCAACCCCAGCTTCCGCACACAATGACATGATAAGACAAGGGAATGCGAGAGGGGCATTTTTCTGAGAAGCGTTACCCCCAAGACCACTCTCCACAATTGCCCTTATCTCATCGGCAATTATACGCGCCACATCAATCTGCACATTTGTCAAGATACTATGGACTAGGTGAGCTAATGGAATAGTGATGGTTGAGGAATGCGATTTTGGTTTGATATTGGTTACAACTAAAAGCAATATGAGTTGGGCCAAAGGTTGCATGTCCTCCCGCCGGTACCTTATAGCAACCCCAGATGGGTTGAGTTCAACATTCTTTCCCGGGCGCAAAAGATCTCTGGTCATTTGAGGGATATCTCTGTGAAGGTGAAGATCTCTATGGCAATCATCAATCTCACTGGCTCGTAATGGCAGAGGACTTCCAAGAACAGTACTTATGGTCCTATGGTCAAATCTCACAGTTTTCCCCCCAACCACAATTGTCCAACTAAACAGGTCGCCATCATCAGGGAGGGCGTTCGCATAGAACTCTCAGAAAATTTCCACATTATAACTATCGACCGGAGTTATCAGCCGATCCCATTTTTTTCCTCCAAGAGAGCAGCAACAACTCGATAACTCCCTTGGTCACTTAAATTAAACCTCTTTTCCGCTAAAATTGTTCTTTTTTCCAATGTCAGATATCTCGCAGCTTGTTTGGCACCTTTAAATCGAGTATCATCGAACCGGATCGGCACTTGTCGTGATGTGGTTGATTTTCGCTTTTTAGCATTATTAGTCTTAGGACCCATCTGCACACATCAACAAACAAAACAACGCAAAGCACCAAGACAGCTCATTAGAATTTAGAAGCCAAACAAAATCAGAACTGAAACTTCATAAAAAAAATAAAAAAAATCTGTCAGGTTCGCTCCAGTGTTCGCACAGCGAGTGCTGGCGAACATTCGCCCCAGATTTACTTTGCGAAGGTCTGGCGAATGCTCGCCCAAGTTCGCATTACGAAATGGCCAGCGAATGCACGACAATTCAGAAAAACCACAACATTCTTCCTATCTTCAGAGCTCTATTTATCATTTATCATTCCTATTATAAGGCTTGCAGAAAATTTAACATGCAGTGACTCAAACCATAAAATAGAAATTAAACCCTAAGATTACAAATGTCTCTAAAGTAAATCACAACCCTAACCATATCTAACAGAATGTAGCAAGGAAAAGATATGCAAACCTGAACTGGATAATGGAAATTGGGGAAAGACAGGTGAAATCTGAGCAGCAAAAGGCACGTGAGGAAATTTGAGTTCTTGGGAGTTTGTTTGAATGGAAGAGCCAAGAGTGGGATTAGGGTTTTCCCCCTCAAGTGTTCAGCAATTGAAATGGGTATTGGGCCCAAGTGTTAGCCCACCCAAATAATTAAAACCTCTATTTTTTATGAGGTGGCAGCAAACACACATGTCCTGTCTCACTGGGTTCGCAAAGCGAACTGGATGGCGAATGCTCGCCCCAGGTTCGCAAAGCGAACGCCAGCGAACATGACAGGTTTTGCAATTTTTTTTTCTTCTGCATTTCTGCCACCTTCTCAATCATTCAAATATCAAACATCATTAAAACAGCAATTAAAGTGATAACTACTTATAATGTTGGGGTGCCTCCCAACAAGCACTTGTTTAACATCGGCTAAGCTCGACGGTCCAAGACGATCAACGATCATCAAGAAACATGAAACCAATCTCGCGATCAAAATTGCCTCCAAGATAAATTTTCAAACGTTGGCCATTCACGGTCCAACTTTCTTTTTTCTGCAAGTCCTCTATCACGCCAGCTCCATAATGCTTAACATCCTTGACAAGAAACGGTCCAGACCATTTGGACTTTAATTTTCCCGGAAACAATTTTAAGCGGGAATTGAACAAAAGTACCATCTGACCAACCCGGAATTCCTTTTGAGAAACTTTCTTGTCGTGATATCCTTTCATTTTTCTTTGTATATCTTACTTGAATGGTAAGCATTATTTTGCATTTCTTCTAATTTGTGCAATTGGACTTTTCTCTTTTCACCGGCCAAACTCGGATCAAAATTCAACATTTTTAACACCCAAAGAACCTTATGCTCCAATTCAACGGGCAAATGGCATGACTTGCCATAAACCATTTGAAATGGAGTTAGACCAATTGGCGCTTTGTAAGCGGTACGATACTCCCACAAAGCTTCGTCTAACTTTTGTGACCAATCTTTCCTCGAATTTGACGCGGTTTTCTCTAAAATTCTTTTCACCTCTCTATTAGACACCTCGGCCTGACCATTTGTTTGCGGATGGTATGGAGTTGCAATTTTGTGCCTTACACCATAATGCTCTAAGACCTTTTCGAGCGGTGCATTGCAAAAATGCGAACCTCCGTCACTAATTAACACACGAGGGGTGCCAAAACGGGAGAATATGTTTTTCTTTAAAAAATTTATCACCGTCTTGCCATCGGCCCTCGGTGACGCAATTGCTTCCACCCACTTGGAAACATAGTCAACCGCAACTAAAATATACTCGTTTGAAAAAGATGGTGGGAATGGTCCGACAAAATCAATGCCCCAACAATCGAAAACTTCGACTTCTAGAATAGCATGCAAAGGCATTTCATTTCTTTTTCCAATCCAGCCACTTCTTTGGCATGTATCACAACTTTTTGCATGGAGATTGGCATCTTTGAACAATGTAGGCCAATAAAAGCCCGACTGAAGGACTTTAGTTTTCGTTCTTAAACCATTGTAATGCCCTCCGTACAACGAGTTGTGACAATGCCAAAGGATACTTTTGGCTTCATCAAGAGTGACACACCTCCTTAACAAATTGTCACCTCCTAACTTAAACAAGTATGGTTCATCCCAAACATAGTAATTAGCATCCGAGAGGAATTTCCGCCTTTGATTCCAAGTTAGGTCTTCCGGTATAAAACCGGTGGCTTTGTGGTTAGAGAAATCTGCAAACCGGCCTAACTTGCACTTGAAAAAGTTTTTCATCCGGAAATTCTTCACAGACCTCATTCTCACGGTGAGTTACTTCTACATTGACCAACCTAGACAAATGTTCTGCTACCAAGTTTTCTGATCCTTTCTTGTCACGGATTTCCAAATCAAACTCTTGCAATAAAAGGATCCATCGGATAAGCCTTTGCTTCGAATCCGGCTTGGTAAACAGATATTTAATTGCTGAGTGGTCAGTGTAGACAACCACCTTAGAACCAATCAGATAAGACCGAAATTTCTCAAGTGCGTAAATAATAGCGAGTAATTCTTTTTCAGTGGTGGCATAGTTAACTTGTGCCTCATTAAGAACTTTACTCGCATAATGAATAGCATGAAAATTTTTTGCCTTTCTTTGCCCAAGAACCGCACCAACGGCATAATCGCTAGCATCACACATTAATTCAAAATTCAAAGTCCAATTTGGAGCAACGATTATGGGTGCGGTGATGAGTTTCTCTTTCAAAATTTTAAAGGCATACATTCATCATCAAAGGAGAAGGACTTATCTTTGTTGAGTAGATTACTCAATGGCCTTGCAACTTTGGAGAAATCTTTGATAAACCGCCGATAAAAGCCAGCATGGCCAAGAAAACTTCGGATGCCTTTGATATTTGTTGGAGGAGGCAACTTTTCAATCGCTTCAATTTTTGCTTGATTAACCTCAAGGCCTTTAGAGGAGACTTTGTGGCCAAGCACAATCCCCTTCGTTACCATAAAATTGCACTTCTCCCAGTTCAATACCAAATTTGTCTCAACACACCGTTCAAGAACGGCCTCCAAATTTTTCAAACAAAGATCAAAAGACGCTCTGAACACGGAGAAGTCGTCCATGAATACCTCCATCATTTTTTCAATAAGATCGGAGAAAATTGCTTGAACACAACGTTGAAACATTGACGGTGCGTTGCATAAACCAAAAGGCATCTTTCGGTAGGCAAAAATCCCAAAAGGACAAGTGAATACCGTCTTCTCATGGTCATCCGGGTCAACCGAAATTTGGTTATAACCGAAGTAACCATCCAAAAAGCAATAGAATTGTTGGCCCGGCAATCTTTCTAACATTTGGTCCATAAACGGAAGTGGAAAATGGTCTTTTCTTGTAGCGGTGTTTAGCCTCCTATAATCTATACACATCCTCCAACCCATCACCGTTCTTGTCGGGATCAACTATTTTTTTCATTTCGGATTACGTCATTCCTCCCTTCTTAGGCACGACTTGGACCGGACTTACCCAAGGACTATCGAAAATCGGGTAAATCATATCAGCATTCAAGAGCTTGACAACCTCTTTTCTCACTACTTCCTTCGTCGTTGGATTCAAACGGCATTGCGGTTGTGCGACCGGTTTGAAATCCTCTTCCATGAATATGCGATGCATACAATAAGAGGGATTTATTCCTTTTAGATCGGAATGAGTCCATCCTATTGCTTCTTGATTTTTCTTCAAAACTTGAATTAACCAGTTTTCCTCATTGTCAGATAAAATGTTGCTAATGATAACCAGTTTGTTACAACCATCATCAAGGAAAGCGTATTTCAAATTGGAAGGCAAAACCTTCAATTCAAGTTTAGACTTCTCCTCACTCACTTCTTTCTTTAACACTTCCTCTTCACATTCCCAAGGTTGTAACTCCTCCAAAGATTCAAGTTCCCTCAAACACTCTTCAAGTGCCCTTTCTTCTTCATTGGAAAATACGTCAAAGGAATCATCAAGAGCTCTTTGCAAAGGAGACACTACATGAACTTGCTTTGTGACATCCATTATTGCTTCTTTCTTTGCGCCTATTCTAAAATAATCGCCTTTGTCATTTTTGTGTTTCATGGCCTCAAATAGATTGAAACAAACCTCCTCATCTTGGACTCTAACCTTCATCAGACCGTCGTCCATATCAATTTCCATTCTAGCAGTTTTCATAAAAGGTCTTCCAAGAATTAATGGTGCGTCTTCATCTTCCTCCATTTCAATTACCACAAAGTCGATGGGAAATAATAATTTGTCCACTTTAACCAATACATCTTCCACTACACCGTGAGGATGGGTAGTGGATTTATCGATAAGTTGCAATGTCATTTGAGTGGATCTTAATTCCATCTGTCCCAACCGTTTCATAATAGACAAAGGTATCAAATTGATACTAGAGCCCAAATCGATCAACCCGTTGCCCACATAGATATTTCCTATTGTAACCGGCAAGGTGACTCGTCCTGGATCACTTTCTTTCCTCGGGAGAGTACGTTGAATGATAGCGCTACAACTCGCATCCACCATGACAGTCTCTTGATCCGTATACCTCTTCTTTTTTGTGAGAATATCCTTCAGAAATTTCGCATATTTCGGCATTTGCTCCAAAGCCTCGGAAAATGGAATGTTTATTTGCAATTGTTTGAAAATATCCATAAACCGAGCATAGTGCCTTGCACTATCATTCTTTGAAGGAGCATGAGGATATGGTAAATGTTGGATCAGAATAGTATTCAACGGTTCCTTCCCCTTCCTAGTTTTTTTCAATTTTTCTTCTCTCTTTCTTTTTTCTTCCTCACTTTTTTTCATTTCATTTTCAACTAAATCACCCTCAACATTTTTTTCTACTTCAATCTCATCACTATCTTTTTCTTTTTCAACTACATCCTCCTCCACTACAACTTCACCTATGCCCATGTCAATCTCTCTTCCACTTCTTGTTAGAATAGCCTTAAAATGCTCTTTTGGATTTGGTAGAGTATTTGCCGTAAAAGTTCCTTTTTGTTGCTCGACCAATTGTTTTGATAATTGTCCTACTTGCGTTTTAAGATTATTTTTGGCCGCATCGATATTCTTCTGATTTGACATTGACATTTGCATAAATTTCATGAGAGTGTCCTCCAGTTTTGTATTTCCAACCGGAACTTGTGGAGGTTGAGTGTAATTTTGGTATTGGTGACGATTTGAAGGTCCGACTTCTTGCGGTCTCCACGGTTGTTAATAGCCTTGATTACCTCTAGGTTGGTAACCTTGGCTGCCTTGTTGGTAAGGAGGTCGAGGTTGGTATCCTTGATTTTGGTTTCCAGCATAATTTACCTCTTCCACAACCGGAGGACAATATCTGATAAGATGATATCCTCTACACAACTCACAACAAGCTACTTGTACACTCTTGCTCGGAGAGTCATGAATCTCTTTGAGTTGTTGAGGAAGTTTGGACATTTGTTTCGTTAACAACTCAACTTGTTGGGATAATAACTTGTTTTGAGCAAGTATAGCATCATTGATTCCCAACTCCAAAACTCCCGGAGTCCTTTGAGAAGGACCACGGTTATGGTTCCCCTGATGGTTATTTAAAGCCATCTTGTCAATTATGGCAATGGCTTCTTCGGCAGTTTTGCTCATTAAGGATCCACCCGTGGTGGCGTCCAACAAGGTTTTATGCACTAATTGAAGACCATTTCGAAAAATATGAATTTGAGAAAGCTCATCGAAACCGTGTCCTTTAGACTTTCTCAACATGGATTTGAATCTCTCCCAAGCTTCGTTGAGAGATTCATTTCCACCTTGAGTGAAAACTGCGATTGCTGTCTTAGCCTCCATGAAATGATTGTGTGGAAAAAATCGTTCCAAAAACTTTTCCTCAAGTACATTCCAGTCCGTCATGATTGTCGTAGATTGATCAAGATACCATTCATTGGCCTTCCCAATGAGGGAATGCGAGAATAGTCTCTTAAACATTGATTCTTCTTCAGCTTCGGGTGCACCAGTTGCTCCCGCAATCTCATAGAACTTAGTCAGGTGTGTAAAAGGATCCTCATGATCCATACCAGTGAAAGGGTTCTAATATAGAAGCGAGAGGATACCAATTTTCATTTCTGAATGCCGACCATTCTGAGCATTACGTGCAAATTGTGATGTATGTCTTGGACTATTAGTACAAGGTCTAGAAGTAGGTGGCGGTGGTGGTGGTGGTTCAGTTATGATGGGCGGTAACTGTGGTATTTGCGTCGAAGTTGAACTTCTGTCTTGCTCTCGTCTTTCTTTGGCAAGTTGCCTCCTTCGCCTTGTTCTGCTATTGATTTTACGAGCGGTTCTTTCAATCTCGAGATCGAACAGAAGTTGGTCCGCATGTAACTTCCCTCGCATAAAATGAAGTCTACACACTAAACCAAACAAATCAACAAGCACAATAAAAAGTTAACAAGTTTAAAACTCAATAACTATTGCAATGCTCGCAATATAAAAACAATCCCCGGCAACGGTGCCAATTTGTTAAAACAGTTTTAGGGGGGTGTTTTATCGTATCCACAGAGATTGTGTATATTGTTGCCGTTCGATAGTTAAAAGGGTTTCAAACTTTAATCGTAACAAAGGTTTTAGTAATTTTCAGTCGGATCGTTTGCATTCGAATTTTAGAAAGCAACTGTAAAAAGATTGGTTTTAGGATGTGTAAAAACATGTCAAGATTAGGTTTCGGTAATCTGTTTCGTGTATCAACTCGATCAAGCGTGTGAACTCGTTAACAATACATATAACCACATATCCTCTCAAAAAGTTTCTCTCGAACACTTGTTGTGGGATTTACCATTTTGATCCTTTGTTGATCTCTCACACAAACTATCAAAATGATAACTTTTAAGTTCAATATTTATGAACATCAACATTCAAAACTATCTCTAGCCTTACGAATATTGATGTAATAGAACTTAGGTCAAATTTAAAACGTTTCTCTCGAACATGAATTAAACAACATATAAACCATGTAAACAAAGTTTTTATTCTATATATATCATCAACAAGGTTCACAAGCTTAAGATAAAAATTAAGACATACAAAATAATGGATCACCTACCACTAATCTTGACACAAGAGAGCTTAGCTACACATCTTCATGGTAGCTTAGATGACAAGTTTCAAGAGGAGATGAAAGAACATCTGAGTCGAATAATCGAGAATGGATGTGACTTCAGCTTCTCTATGTGAAAATTCACTTTTGGATGATCAAAGTTCAGAAAAATATGCTTTGGTGTAAAAATATCAAGTTATGATCCCAAGAAAAAGTAAAAATCTATTTATAATACATTTGGGATCTGCTACATTCGTACTGCGAATGAATCATTCGCCTAGAAAATGAAAGAAAATGGCACCTTAAGTGCCTCTGAGAGTTAAACCTCCATAGGCTGTCTTCGGAGGTTCACACTGCGAACCATTCATTCATAAAGCGAACCATTCGCCAGCACATTCGCAAAGCAAATTTTGGGTCCTTTTTCCACTGCCTCCATTCACCAGGTCCTTCGCAAAGCGAGCTAACCAGCGAACATTCACTGGGAGTTCGCAAAGCGAACTTTAGGTTTTTTTCCCTCTGCCACATTCTGGAGCTATTCGCTGGGAGACTCGCTGCTGTTCACAAAGTGAACCTACGTTGGCACCTTCGCCAGAGTTCGCAAAGCGAACACTTTGTTGTTTTCCTCTTTCTTTGGCAGCTTGTATCATCACTATGTGTCTTAATTCTTTGATCAATTAGTACACTTTTCTGCACAAAAACACACACATTACAAGCACCAAAGGTATAAATACAATGCATGAAGAACAATAACAATTCCCTCCTAAAATCCACAATTAAACATAGAAAAGTCTTGAAAAATGCCAAGTATCATATACACATATATAGCATGTTTGACATCTAACATCCATCACAAAACTCTTCCCAAAAATTGTCAAAGGACATCTCAAACACACAAAAGTAGCAGTAACAGAACCATTAGCAGGAGTCTCTATTAGCATACTACCATTCATATCAGACAACTTCAAACCCAATCTATTAGCACATTCAAGCTAGATAAAAGAATGAGTAGCACCAATATCAATCATAGCAACCAACTCAACATCATTAATAAAACAAGTACCTCGAATCAGGTTGTCCTTCTCTGACACTTCTGCACCACTCAAAGCAAACACTCTGCCACTGGTCTGAGCAGCAGTAGCCGTCTTCTACGGTTTCTGACACTTGGTACTGATGTGACCCTTCTCATCACAATTGAAGCAGGTTGGACCATCATCCTTGTAATCATTATCTCTATGACCCTTCTTACCACACCTAAGCACCTCAACACATTATTAATACAACCATCAACACGGTGACCTTGCTTGCCACACCTATAACACTTCCCAGAAGCGGGAGCTGCTCCCCCACTTGTCTTTTTCCCCTCTGAAGCCTTCTGCTTCCCTTTGTCAGCTGAAGTCGTATAAGGTTTCCCCCTATACTGCCCTTTCTTCTCACTCAACTGCTTGTAGTGAGCAGATCGAGCTCGGCTATCCTCATTGTAGATTTTGGTCTTGTCCACCAACTCAGCATACATGTGGATCTGTTAATACCCAATATCCTGCTTAATCTCTAGTCTCAACCCATTCTCGAACTTGAGGCACTTGGACATCTCAGCATTAGCATGGTTGTAGTGAGGACAGAACTTCACCAGCTTCTCGAACTTCGCAGCATACTCTACAACAGCCATGTCTCCTTGCTTCAGCTCAAGGAAGTCCACCTCTCTCTTACCATGAGCATCCTCTGGATAATACTTTCCCAGAAATTCCTGCTTGAACACAGCCTAGGTTATCACAATGCCAACATCTTCCAGTCTCTTACGGGTGTTATCCCACAAATCCTCAGCCTCTTCTGACAACATATGAGTTCCAAACTGAACTTGTTGCGCGTCAGTACATCCTATCCCTTGGAAGGTCTTCTCGATCACCTTCAACCACTTGTGTGCACTTGCTGGATTGTGAGTACCCTCAAACTCTGGCAGATTGTTCCTCTTGAACTCTCCCAAAGCACGAAACTCGTCTGGAACTCCACCATTCGGATTAAGTTATGCCACCACATTAGCAACTGATTCCAAAGCATCAGCAATAGCACGATCATTTCTTCCAGACATCCTGCACACCACCAACAAGGTTAGAACAACTAAAACATCGACAGTGTACAAACACTTTGTGAGGGCTAAGGTATTTCATCTATTTCGGTTTTAATGATGTCAACAAATAAGCTAGGCATTAGATTGTAATTTGAGTGGTATCACTTCAGTGTCGAGCAAATTGCATCTAACCGTCGATTTTCATGCGTCTAGACATATAGGAAAAAGACCAGCCTAAAATTGCATGTGCATGATCATGATATTGATGTTTGGTATGTGTGTCTCGAGTCTTGGTCTGCTAAAGCGTGTAGAAAAATGGATTTTTGAAAATATGCAGGTCATGAGTCGACCCAAAGTGAGCATGCGTCGACGCATGCTAGTTTGAGCAAGTTTTTTGAAATGTTTGGGAAAGCGCACGCTGAACCCCCCTGTCGCATGGGTCGACGCATGATTCTAGGAATTTGAATTTTTGCAAAATCTGCAGGCTTGCGTCGACGCAAGGTCCTGATGAGTCGACGCATGGTGTCAAAATTTGCATAGATACTCCTACGGGATAGCTCACGCTGACCCCCATTAAAATGGAGGTTGACCCATGGCTGTCTGAACTGATTTTTTCTGCATTAAATTTTTTCTGTTATTTCTGTTACTTCATTTTGTGGGTCACATTACTCATTATAAATAGTTGGGTCAGCTCACATTTTAAAAATAACAAGAAACGTGAAAATTTATACCAATCTTTCTCTTCATCTTCATCTTCATCCTTGAGTCAACCAACAATTACACATAATCGTTTTTGCTTGTGTTGTCCATTGTTTTGAAGTGATAATGTTCAGAATTAGGAAGAGTTGTGATCTTCATTTTTGGGTTGAGAATTGGTAGGTGTTTCTTGAATAAAACCTTAGGTTTTATCCTCCAAGAATCAAGGTGATTTTGGGGGTTTTTGGAACAAACCGTTTTGTTCTACAGGGATTCAGCCGTACGAAGGTAACCGAAGAACAGAGTATTCTTTCGGTTTAGTAGCTACAGTCGGAGGATCATAGAAGAAAGGTTTAGGGATCGAATTGCGGAGAATTGAAGTCGGCCAAGTGAAGGTGACTGAAGAACAGTGGTTTATTGCAGTCTAGTAGCGTAGGAAGGTGACTTGTTCAATCGAATTCGAGGCACTTGATTCGTCTTGAATCAAGGGGAGAGAAGACTCTGCATCAACAATCAAAGATGTTTGAGAGTTTGGATGTTCATAGTTCTTCTCTTGTATAAACAATTTGCAAACAGCAACATATATATATATATATATATATATATATATATATATATATATATATATATATATATATATATATATATATATATATATCAATTCCAATTGTGGAATTGGGGGCAGAGGTACCCAAAGCGAGGACGATTGGGGAACTGCCTAATCAAATCGTGTTTGTTCTCTCTTTCCCTTAACTCTTTACGTTTGATATCTTTCAAATTTGCAAAGTTTAAATTGATCGAAATTTCTGAACTAGTGTTATATTGAGCTGTTAAATTGTTTTGTAAATTTGATACAATCCCTTGGATTGTATTTAGGAGCAGCTCAACATCACATTACTTTGAAATCTGCACTTAGTGTGTTAACGCACACCAAGTGTTCGATAATTTTGTTTCAACGCAAAATCGAACGTATTCGTAATTAATTGTTTGTCGATTTACCTTGTTGGGTTGGATTAACTATCAAGCAAATAAAACATTGTTGATTGCGTTTAAACTGTGTTAATCAATCTGAATTTTTCTCATCCATAATTCATTCCCAATATTGTCGTGCATATCCGATCCCTCTAGTAGAGGTTCGTTGTAGACGTAATTCAGTGGCCGCTTCCATCAAACTTTTAAAACCAAATTTTTGGAAAGCCATTTGCGTGTAAACTCGAAGGATCTATTCAACCCCTCTCCCTTCTAGATCCTAGCCATCGTCTAAAAAGTGGTATCACGAGCTCCGGTTTATCTGGTGCTTCGATAAAACTTCTTGGAATATGGCGAACGAACCTAAAGGGGCTTATAATAGAGCTCCAATTTTTACAGGTGAGACTTACAGCTACTGGAAGGATTGTATGTGCGTCCATATAAATTCCATAGATCGGAAGGTTTGGAACGTTATTTTAAACGGTCCCATGGAAATTACAATGACCAATACCGAAGGCATTGTCGTTCCCAAACCCAAAGCTCAATGGAATGAGGAGGACGGGAAAAAGTACAGCTATGATTGGAAGGCTCGAAATATGTTGATCTCCTCTTTGGGAGTTGACGAGTATTATCGAGTCTCTCATTGTGAAATGGCCAAAGCCATGTGGGATGCTTTACAAGTAGCCCACGAAGGCACTAATGATGTTAAAATGGCCCGTATCAACACACTAACGCAAGAGTTCGGTCTTTTTTACATGAAGCAAGGGGAAACCATTGCGGACATGCAAAAACGAACTACTCATATTATCAACAAATTGTATGTATTTGGTAAACCAATTCCAAATGAGGTTGCTACTAATAAGATTTTGAGGTGTCTTAACAGGGAATGGCATCCGAAGGTCACCGCGATCAAGGAGGCCAATAATCTAGCTACTCTAGACCCCACCACACTATTTGGCAAACTCGATGAGCATGAGCAAGTGCTCATTAGCCTTGATAAACATGAAAAGAGTATAAAGAAGGAGAAAACAAAAGATACAGAAAAGAAGTCGATTGCTCTTAAGGCTTCTTGTTTAAAGTTCACATCAAAAGAGCAAAGTGATGATGAAACTAACAATGACGAAGATGATGACTCCGGTGATGACATGAGTCTATTTGTGAAGAGATACAATAGATATGTTCGGAAGAATGAGATTCAACACTCGGATAAAAATTTAGTCAAATTTAAGAGGCAATCTAGAAATGAAGGAAATAAGAATGGCAAGGTTAAAGGAATGTGTTACAACTGTGGAAAATCCGGGCACTACAAGCCGGATTGTCCATCACTTAAGAAAGACAAGGATAAGGATAAGGATAAGAATCGTCAACACAAAAAGTCAAACAAGTCTAGACAAGCATACATTGTAACACCCCTTCTATACCCCGTACAAAAACAGGAATAAACTAATCTTATAAATAAAACATCAGAGCAAAGAATAATTTATCATGATATAGCCAGAGATGCCACACCAACGTGAAAACTAAAACAACCTGCTCATATAGATATATAACAACCTGATAGTCATATAAACATAGGAACTCAGTTCCAAAATATCATCGTTCAGTTACAGAATTAAAGCGGAACATCCATAATTGATGTCATCACAAAAGATAAGTATGTCATATACATGTTCATACAAAGCCACTATATACAAGCCAAAAGAAACATCTACACTCGAACCCCGACTACCTGTGTTACATATCAGAGCCGACGGAACGACAAAAAGACGAAGACACTAATCTTCGCAAAAGACCTCCAGCGTCTAATCTACAATGCCATTACAGCATTAAACCACAGCAGAAGGGTGAGAAACAAGATTATAATATAATTGCATATCATTATAAAACACTTAGCAAAATATGCACAATTATTCTCACCACACAAATACGATACTTGTAAACAACACAAGACATATTAAACCCATTTCACACATCAATCACATAAACATATACATTAACACAATGCATAACAAATCCTTCTCAAAATTCAACACATAAACATTCATGTAATGAATTATGCAAATGCACAGAGACCGACACAATGACTCTATGCATGCGGTACCATTAATCCCCTAGGAACTCTTGGAATCATCGCTCGTTACTTAGGGTAACTCCCCGTCGGGCATACGATGTTCCCCGTCGCTACCACTTATCAACAAGCATACGACGTTATGGATCGTTTTTAGTCCTTTATAATAGGCACATGATCAATACAACAATTGCTTACACCCATAAGGGATCTACAATTCAACATGCATTGTTTACACCCACGAAGGGATCTACAATGTCTACATGCATTGTTTACACCCACGAAGGGATCTACAATGTCTACATCCATTGTTTACACCCACTAAGGGATCTACAATGTCTACAACCTGATGCATGTCACATAATGACCCATGGAAATCAAGGCTCATACATTAAATCATGCATTTCAAGTACATATAATACAATGCACATAATTGCCAAACGGCCACAAACCTTCACCACAACATCATATACCCATCAAACATCCCTCACACAAGTCATACGTTACATATCATATCCTATCGCACAATATAGAAAATAACTCAAAATTCCATTTTACGGTTTCTCGGAAAATTCGGCTGAAAGTCGGCCAAAAATAATATTTTCTATCATCATCAAAAAGTACTCATCGACAGCTTCGATTCGGTATAAAGAACTCTTAAATACGATAAACGGTTAACAAGATATGAATATTTCAAAATAACGCAAAAACATAAACCGGACGCCCGACACTACGAAACGGTTCGAAAAAACTGTACCGATTGGACTAGGTTCAGACCTCAAAACTATTTTTCTTAGAAAGAACATCTCGTTAGCTTCCCAACGCTTCGAACGGGGATCAAAACCGACTTACGGTTCAAGAGATATGAATTTCCGAAGTTCCCCGACAAACCCGAATTTTCTGGTTCAGCACAGTATGTATCGATACATATGCTTATGTATCGATACAAAAAGGTCACATGTATCGATACATAGAACGCATGTGTCGACGCATGCTGTAGTGAAAATTCTGTTTTCTCAAATTTCTACAGTATGTATCGATTCATAGGGGTTATGTATCTATACATAACTCTGTTTTTCTCAAAAAAACCAGATTTCTCAAATTTCTCCCTTGCTGCCACTTTTCCGAAATGCCCGGAAACTCGACTAAATCGAGCATTTTCACCGAAACAAACATATACGCTCAACCACCAAATACATAAGAACAATTTAGAACACATAAACGAAATTTCTACGACGGTCGATTTTTCGATTAAATTTCAACCTTTCAAAAAAAACCAGAATTTTCAAACATCACCAAATCGAATAAAAAGCACGCTATACGACGACCTAACCTTACTCGATACAACTACGTAATTTATTTCGAATTCTAACCGTGAAAACATCGGTTTTTATCGATTTCCTACAATTCGACCTAAACGGACAAAACAACGGAAACATAACGAAAACTAACCAAAACATAACCAAACTTCATGAAAATTTAAACAGCAGCTCACATACATATAACCAACCAACACATGTATTTATACGACTTTTCGACCTTAAAAACATCGGTTTCTATCGATTTCGTCCAATACGGCATAAACGGAAACATATGGAAAACCAACCAAAACATCCACACAAAACATACATAATCATACACAATCATAGTATAATCGAGTTTCGCACCCTTACCCGATTTAATCGTGTTCTAGAAAGTCGGGAGATTGATTTCTTCCTTCACAAGTTTTTCCTCTCTTTTCTTCTTTCTCTTCTCTTTTCTTCTTCTCTACTTTTCTTTTCTCTCTTTTTCTTTCTATTCTTTCTATTTCTATTTTTCTTTTCTTTTCTTACTAACTTAGTGAAATTAAATGTGAAATGTCCAAAATACCCCCACACTCAAATATCTCGCAAACGTTCCCAAAACGCGATAAAATATATTCCCGCCGAAAAATAACATATTTTCACATAAAAGTCGAAATTAGAATAAAATAATAATAAAATAATCCAAAAAGACTCAATACAATAAAACTGGCAAAAACTGGGGCGTTACAACTCTCCCCCACTTAGAAATTTTCGTCCTCGAAAATAATACCTGATACAAACAACTCTGGATACGACTCCCGCATCCGACTTTCCAATTCCCAAGTCAAATTGCCCTCAGCAGCGCCTCCCCACGCCACTTTCACAAGTGCAATCTCCTTGCCTCTTAACCTTTTCAACTCGCGATCTAAAATCCTCACCGGTAAAACCTCAACTGTAAGATTATCTCTTACCTCAACCTCATCCATCGGAATCACATGAGACGGATCTGGAACATACTTCCGTAGCTGTGAAACATGGAAAACATCATGTAGATTCGAAAGATTCGGTGGCAATGCTATCCTGTAAGCCACTGCACCAACTCTTTCAGATATCTGATATGGACCAATAAAACGTGAAGTAAGCTTCCTCGACTTCAAAGCACGTCCAACACCAGTCACCGGCGAAACCCTCAAAAACACATGGTTACCCGCTTGAAACTCAAGATCTCTTTTCCTTTTATCATGATAACTCTTTTGCCTACTCTGAGAAGCTTTCATCTTCTCCCGAATAAGTTTCACCTTTTCCGTCGTTTGTTGAACTAACTCAGGTCCAACTACTGCACTTTCACCAGATTCATGCCAACACAAAGGTGTTCGACATCTTCTTCCATAAAGTGCCTCAAAAGGTGCCATTCCGATACTAGAATGGAAACTGTTATTATACGTAAACTCGATCAATGAAAGAAAACTGTCCCAAACTCTACCTTGCTCAAGAACACAAGATCTCAGTAAATCTTCCAATGACTGAATTGTTCTCTCCGTCTGACCATCAGTCTGTGGATGATAAGCAGAACTCAATCTCAGCTTAGAACCTAACGCCTTTTGCAAACTTTCCCAAAATCTGGAAGTAAACCTCGGATCACGATCAGAAACAATACTCAACGGGACGCCATGCAACTTCACAATCCCAGGATATAAAGCTCAGCCAAACGCTCCATAGAATAACTGATATCAATCGGAATGAAATGCGCCGATTTAGTCAGCCTATCAACGATCACCCAAATAGCATTATGCCCACTCGGAGAATTAGGCAAACCCGTCACAAAATCCATCGATATACTATCCCATTTCCACTCCGGAATATCCAACGGTTGCATTAATCCTGCAGGCCTCTGATGTTCCACTTTCGACTTCTGACAAGTCAAACACGCATAAACAAACTGAGCCATATCTCGTTTCAAACCAGACCACCAAAATATTTTCTTCAAATCTTGGTACATCTTATTAGCACCAGGATGTATACTCATACTACTCCGGTGTCCTTCCTCAAGAATCATCTTTTTCAACTCTGCATCATCCGGTATACAAATTCTACCACGGAATCTCAAAATACCCTGATCATCCACTTTAAAGTCACCGTTCACTTCTTGATTTCCAACAAGCAACAAATCAACAAGTTTCAAGTCCAACTTCTGTTTCTCTATAACAGACAACAGAAAATCATTAGTGATCTTTAACATACCAAGCTTCACACTCTCATGTGAAAGCTCACAAACCAAACTCAAGTCTCGAAATTGTTCCAGAAGTTCCCACTCTTTCACCATCAAAGCAGATATACACAAAGATTTCCGACTCAAAGCATCAGCTACCACATTAGCCTTACCAGGATGGTAATTCAAGCTAAAGTCATAGTCCTTCAGAAGTTCCAACCATCTCCGTTGCCTCATATTCAACTCTTTCTGATCAAACAAGTATTTTAAACTTTTATGATCACTAAAGACTTCGAATCTAGCACCGTAGAGATAATGCCTCCAAATCTTTAATACAAAAACCATCGCAGCTAATTCCAAATCGTGAGTAGGGTAATTCTTCTCATGAACTCGTAACTGCCTCGAAGCATAAGCAACCACCTTACCATCTTGCATCAAAACACCACCTAAACCAATTAGAGATGCATCACAATACACAACGAACGATTCATTAGGATTCGGTAAGATCAAAATCGGAGCTGTAGTCAATCTCTTCTTCAGCTCGTTGAAACTTTCTTCACATTGAATATCCCAAATAAATGCCTTACCCTTACAAGTCAATTGAGTCAACGGAAGTGCCAACTTGGAAAAACCTTCGATAAACCTCCGGTAATATCCAGCTAAACCCAAAAAACTTCGAATTTCAGTAACAGATCTAGGAGCCTCCCATTGTAGAACTGCCTCTACTTTGGATGGATCCACAGCAATACCATTACCTGAAATCACATGCCCAAGAAAACTCACTTCTGACAACCAGAACTCACACTTGGACAGTTTGGCATAAAGTTTCTTCTCCTTCAGAATCTGCAACACAATACGCAAATGTTCCGCATGTTCCTCCTGTGACTTAGAATAAACCAAAATTTCATCAATAAAAACAACAACAAAATGATCTAAATGCTCATGGAATATACGATTCATATACTCCATAAACACACCCGGCGCATTAGAAACCCCGAACGGCATCACAGAAAACTCGTAATGTCCGTATCGTGTCCTAAAGGCCGTCTTCTGAATATCCTCCTCTTTAACCCGAATCTGATGGTATCCTGGCCTCAAATCAATCTTACTAAACACACTTGCACCCACTAGTTGATCCATCAAGTCATCGATCCTTGGAAGTGGATACTTGTTCTTAATCGTCACTTTATTCAACTGCCGATAATCGATACACAAACGCATACTTCCATCTTTCTTTTTGACCAACAAAACAGGAGCACCCCAAGGTGATACACTAGGCCTTTTAAACCTCTTTTCCAACAACTCATTCAATTGTCTTTTCAACTCCACCAACTCAGATGCTGACATCCGATATGGTGCCATAGATACAGGTCTAGTACCAGGAACTAGGTCTATAGAAAACTCCACCTCTCTTTCTGGCGGCACATCTGAAAAATCATCCGGAAACACCTCCTGAAAATCACACACAACAGGAAAACTTCCAATTGCAACTTGACTCTCCACAGACAACGAAGCAAACAATCCAAACAACTGAGCTTCCTCTGCCAAAAGTTTCTTCAACTCTTTGGTAGATAAGAAGCCAGATTCCCTTTCTTCTTCAAGAGAAGGAAATCTCACCTGCTTAAGATAACAATCAAGATGAACACGATTGAACTCTAACCAGTTCATTCCCAGAATCACATCCAAACCCTTCAATGGCAAACATACCAAGTCCATCACAAAATCTCTACCAAAAATTGTCAAAGGACAACTTAAACAAACGAAAGAAGTAGTTACCGACCCCGAAGTTGGAGTATCGATAACCATCTCTCCACCCATCTTAGACAACACCAAATTCAAATGTTTCGCACAATCAATCGAAATAAACGAATGAGTCGCTCCAGTATCAATAATAGCAATTAAAAGATTACTATTAATAAAACAAGTACCTCTGATCAAACGATCTGCATTAGTAGGCTGAGCTCCCGCCAATGCAAATACTTTCCCTCTAGGTTGAGCTTGCTTCGATTTCGTGCACTTTGTACTATAGTGACCATTCTCCCCACAATTATAACACTTGATCGCATTCCTCCTACAATCAGCAGCCACATGACCTGTCAAACCACAATTAGAACACTTGTTCATATTCCTCCTACACTCCGACACACGATGACCCATACCACCACAATTATAACATTTCACAGAAGAATTCATTCCTCCTCCACTCGGCTTCCTATCAAAAGTAGCCTTCTGTTTTCCCTTATCAGTAGGAGTCACATAAGGCCTACCTCTGAACTGCCCTTTTCCTTTCTTATCACCCAGATTCTTGTAATGCGTAGCACGTGCCTTACTATCTTCATCAAAAATCCTACTTTTGTTCACCAACACTGGAAACTGCCTGATCTCCTGATAACCGATACCCTGCTTGATTTCTGGCCTCAAGCCATTCACAAACTTCAAACACTTTGACCTCTCAGAACCAGCCGTATTATAATTAGGACAGAACTTCACAAGTTCCTCAAACTTAGCAGCATAATCCGCAACAGAGGAATTATCCTGCTTCAGTTCAAGAAATTCAATTTCCTTCTTACCTCTCTCATCTTCCGGAAAATACTTTTTAAGAAAAGCATCTTTGAACACAGCCCATGTAACCACTATCTCATCCTCCTCAAACCTCTGAGAAGCATTCGCCCACCAGTCTTCAGCTTCCTTTTCCAACACATGAGTACCAAACTGCACCTTCTGATCCTCGGAACACCTAATGAAACGGAAGATCTTCTCAATCTTCTTCAGCCAAACCTGTGCTCCCTCAGGATCACGAGTACCTTCAAAGCTCGGTGGATTATTCTTCTGAAACTTATCCATACTACGCGATTCCTCGTCCGCCGCAGCATTGGGTAAATTCTGCATCGCTTGCGCCATAGCTTGCATGGCCGCAGTCATAGCAGCAGCACCTCTTCCAGCCATAATCTGAACATTCCCAATGATAGCAAATTATGGTTAAACAACCACTCCACAGAGTGCAACAGACCAACAAGACACAACAGACACGACAACATGGTCGGACAAACCAAACATTTGCTCTGATACCACTTAATGTAACACCTCTTCTATACCCCGTACAAAAACCAGAATAAACTAATCTTATAAATAAAACATCAGAGCAAAGAATAATTTATCATGATATAGCCAGAGATGCCACACCAACGTGAAAACTAAAACAACCTGCTCATATAGATATATAACAACCTGATAGTCATATAAACATAGGAACTCAGTTCCAAAATATCATCGTTCAGTTACAGAATTAAAGCGGAACATCCATAACTGATGTCATCACAAAAGATAAGTATGTCATATACATGTTCATACAAAGCCACTATATACAAGCCAAAAGAAACATCTACACTCGAACCCCGACTACCCGTGTTACATATCAGAGCCGACGGAACGACAAAAAGACGAAGACACTAATCTTCGCAAAAGACCTCCAGCGTCTAATCTGCAATGCCATTACAGCATTAAACCACAGCAGAAGGGTGAGAAACAGGATTATAATATAATTGCATATCATTATAAAACACTTAGCAAAATATGCACAATTATTCTCACCACACAAATACGATACTTGTAAACAACACAAGACATATTAAACCCATTTCACACATCAATCACATAAGCATATACATTAACACAATGCATAACAAATCCTTCTCAAAATTCAACACATAAACATTCATGTAATGAATTATGCAAATGCACAGAGACCGACACAACGACTCTATGCATGCGGTACCATTAATCCCCTAGGAACTCTTGGAATCATCGCTCGTTACTTAGGGTAACTCCCCGTCGGGCATACGATGTTCCCCGTCGCTACCACTTATCAACAAGCATACGACGTTATGGATCGTTTTTAGTCCTTTATAATAAGCACACGATCAATACAACAATTGCTTACACCCATAAGGGATCTACAATTCAACATGCATTGTTTACACCCACGAAGGGATCTACAATGTCTACATGCATTGTTTACACCCACAAAGGGATCTACAATGTCTACATGCATTGTTTACACCCACGAAGGGATCTACAATGTCTACAACCTGATGCATGTCACATAATGACCCATGGAAATCAAGGCTCATACATTAAATCATGCATTTCAAGTACATATAATACAATGCACATAATTGCCAAACGGCCACAAACCTTCACCACAACATCATATACCCATCAAACATCCCTCACACAAGTCATACGTTACATATCATATCCTATCGCACAATATAGAAAATAACTCAAAATTCCATTTTACGGTTTCTCGGAAAAGTCGGCTAAAAGTCGGCCAAAAATAATATTTTCTATCATCATCAAAAAGTACTCATCGACAGCTTCGATTCGGTATAAAGAACTCTTAAATACGATAAACGGTTAACAAGATATGAATATTTCAAAATAACGCAAAAACATAAACCGGACGCCCGACACTACGAAACGGTTCGAAAAAACTGTACCGATTGGACTAGGTTCAGACCTCAAAACTATTTTTCTTAGAAAGAACATCTCGTTAGCTTCCCAACGCTTCGAACAGGGATCAAAACCGACTTACGGTTCAAGAGATATGAATTTCCGAAGTTCCCCGACAAACCCGAATTTTCTGGTTCAGCACAGTATGTATCGATACATATGCTTATGTATCGATACAAAAAGGCCACATGTATCGATACATAGAACGCATGTGTCGACGCATGCTGTAGTGAAAATTCTGTTTTCTCAAATTTCTACAGTATGTATCGATTCATAGGGGTTATGTATCGATACATAACTTTGTTTTTCTCAAAAAAACCAGATTTCTCAAATTTCTCCCTTACTGCCACTTTTCCGAAATGCCCGGAAACTCGACTAAATCGAGCATTTTCACCGAAACAAACATATACGCTCAACCACCAAATACATAAGAACAATTTAGAACACATAAACGAAATTTCTACGACGGTCGATTTTTCGATTAAATTTCAACCTTTCAAAAAAAACCAGAATTTTCAAACATCACCAAATCGAATAAAAAGCACGCTATACGACGACCTAACCTTACTCGATACAACTACGTAATTTATTTCGAATTCTAACCGTGAAAACATCGGTTTTTATCGATTTCCTACAATTCGACCTAAACGGACAAAACAACGGAAACATAACGAAAACTAACCAAAACATAACCAAACTTCATGAAACTTTAAACAGCAGCTCACATACATATAACCAACCAACACATGTATTTATACGACTTTTCGACCGTAAAAACATCGGTTTCTATCGATTTCGTCCAATACGGCATAAACGGAAACATATGGAAAATCAACCAAAACATTCACACAAAACATACATAATCATACACAATCATAGTATAATCGAGTTTCGCACCCTTACCCGATTTAATCGTGTTCTAGAAAGTCGGGAGATTGATTTCTTCCTTCACAAGTTTTTCCTCTCTTTTCTTCTTTCTCTTCTCTTTTCTTCTTCTCTACTTTTCTTTTCTCTCTTTTTCTTTCTATTCTTTCTATTTCTATTTTTCTTTTCTTTTCTTACTAACTTAGTGAAATTAAATGTGAAATGTCCAAAATACCCCCACACTCAAATATCTCGCAAACGTTCCCAAAACGCGATAAAATATATTCCTGCCGAAAAATAACATATTTTCACATAAAAGTCGAAATTAGAATAAAATAATCCAAAAAGACTCAATACAATAAAACTGGCAAAAACTGGGGCGTTACATACATCGCGTGGGAAAGCGATAGCGAGTCGAAAAATGATGACAGCTCAAGTGACGAAAGTGAATCCGTTAATCTATGTCTTATGGCACGTCAAAACAAGAAGAAAGAGGTAAAACACTCTAAATATGATCATTCTAAAAGTATGTCTCGTTTAGAATTACAAAAGGCTTTGGGTATGTTGCACCACGAGGCTAAGAAAGCTTTTCAACGCTTAGCCTCGAACAAAAATATTTTTAAATACTTGGAGAAAAAGGTTTCCGATTCCGAAAAGGAATTGAAAGCTCTTAAAAACTCCATGGTGGATGCATCAAAAGCTAATATTGATGAGAATAAGTCTCCATGGTTCAAGTTTGGGGGTTGTGATACTTGTCATATTTGGCAAAAAGAGGTGAGAACCCTTAAGGCCAAATTAGACAAGGCTCTTAAGCCTAAAATTACGTTTGCTATTGATCGATCACATTATCGAGAAAGTATGAATAATCCGTATCAAAGGTATACGTATGTGATTCGAGATAGAGATAGCAAAGGTAAATTCCAAATGAACCTTGATTGCCTATATTGTTGTAAACCTGGTCATACTATTGGTAAATGTCGTTTTAGAAGATTTCTTGTTCCAAAAGGCATTTATCAATGAAGCATGGGTTCTGGATAGTGGATGCTCAAGACCTGGTCATCGTATATTGTTGCAAACCTGGTCCTACTATATTGTTTCACTTACCATAAAGGACCCAATGAGAATTGGGTACCTACTCTCCCTTGATTATTTTTGTAGGTACAAAGTCTTGAGACCACCGAAAGAAGATGGGTTCTAGATAGTGGATGCTCAAGACATATGATAGGCGACATATCTCTTTTCATCGACTTTGTGGCGAAGAAAAAGGGGTTTGTCACCTATGGAGATAACAACAAGGGACAAATTCTCGGCAAAGGTAGTGTAGGTAACCCCTCATCTACTACTATCTCTGATGTGCTTCTTGTGGAAGGCCTTAGACACAACCTTTTAAGCATTAGTAAACTATGTGACAAAAATTATAAAGTATCCTTTTCAAAAGATTGTCGCATAGTTGAGGATAGTGACAAAAAGAATGTGTTTAAGGGCTTGAGGGTGAACAACGTCTATATGCTAGACTTAAATGAGGTATCGTTGAATGGAGACAAGTGTCTAGTCACTATGAATGAAGATTCATGGTTGTGGAATAGACGGTTGGCTCATATCAACTTTGATTTGCTTAACAAAATAGTCTCTAAAGACCTAGTCATCGGTTTGCCCAAAATCAAATTCACTAAGGATCACCTTTGTGATGCTTGCCAAATGGGGAAGCACACAAGGATCTCATTAAAATCTAAAAATATTGTTTCAACTATGAGACCCCTTGAGCTCCTCCATATGGACCTCTTTGGACCATCTAGGGTTAAAAGCCTAGGTGGTAACTATTATGGTTTTGTAATAGTCGATGATTTTTCAAGGTTTTATTGGGCCATTTTCTTAGCAAATAAAAGTGATACCTTTTCGGCCTTTGAGAGATTTGCTAAGTTATCTCAAAACAAGTTAAACACGAACAATGTGTCAATTAGAAGTGATCATGGGGGTGAGTTTGAAAACCCTTTATTTGAAGCATTTTGTGAATCCCATGGAATTGATCATAATTTTTCCGCACCACGTACCCCTCAACAAAACGAGGTTGTGGAATGTAAAAATAGAATTTTGGAAGAATTAGGAAGGACTATGATCAATGAGAGTGAACTTCCAAAATACTTTTGGGCCGACGCCATTAGTACGGCTTGTTACGTTTTGAATAGGGTGCTCATCCGGCCTATATAAACAAGACACCGTATGAACTTTTAAAAGGGCGTAAGCCAAATATTTCTCACCTTCATGTCTTTGGTTGCAAGTGTTTTGTGTTAAACAATGGAAAAGAGACACTTGGTAAGTTTGATGCCAAGGCCGACGAGGGTATTTTTCTTGGATACTCTCAGTCAAGTAAAGCTTATAGAATATATAATAAAAGGTTACGAATTGTTGAAGAGTCGGTACACGTTACTTTTGATGAGTCTTATCTGAGAAATGTCGGAGAAGGTAGTTCTTTTCATGGTGCAGGTGCATCTTCTGAAGACATACTCAAGGACACTGATAAGGGAACTGATCAGCCTGAAGCAGTGCATATTGAGGAGGAAAAGGATCACCAACCAATGAAGAGTGAGGAGGATCATCCAACTAATGAAGATGACCTTCCTCCAGTATGGAAGTCTTCCAAAGACCATCCAATTGACAATATCATCGGTGACATCTCTAAGGGAGTAACCACTCGTTATAAACTTAGTAACTTTTGTTATTACTCTGTTTTTGTGTCACAAGTTGAACCTAAAAACACAAAGGAGGCATTACTCGATGAGCATTGGTTCTTATCAATGCAAGATGAACTAAATCAATTCAGGAGAAATGAGGTTTGGGACCTTGTCCCCCCTCCGCGAGATCATCGAGTAATCGGCACCCGATGGGTATTTAGAAATAAACTTGATGAAAACGGAGTTATAACACGTAACAAAGCGTGTCTTGTAGCGCAAGGCTATAACCAAGAGGAAGGAATCGACTATGAGGAAACTTATGCGCCGGTTGCCCGACTCGAGGCTATACGCCTTTTACTTGCTTATGTTTGCACTAAGAACTTCAAATTATTCCAAATGGATGTTAAAAGTGCTTTCCTTAATGGATACATAAATGAAGAGGTTTATGTTGCCCAACCTCCGGATTTTGAATCCCATGAATATCCTGATCATGTCTACAAACTTAAACGTGCTTTATACAGACTTAAACAAGCCCCTATGGCTTGGTATGAACGTCTAAGCAAATTTTTACTTGATCAAGGGTATTCAAGAGGCAAGGTTGACACAACCCTCTTTATTAAACGTCAAAGAAAACACTTAATTTTGGTACAATTTTATGTTGACGATATTATTTTTGGGTTTACTAACATGACCTTGGTCAATGAGTTTTCTAGTTTGATGCAGGGGGAGTTTGAAATGAGCATGATGTGGGAGCTCAACTATTTCCTCGGATTGCAAATCAAACAACTCGAAGAGGGCACATTTGTGAGTCAAACCAAATATTGTTTTGAGCTTCTCAAACGTTTCGACATGCTAAACTGCAAGGCAATAGATACTCCTATGCCTATATGTGCCAATCTTGATCGTGATGAACATGGTAAGGATATAGAGGTAATGAAGTATCGAGGTATGATTGGATCTCTTCTTTATCTTACCGCATCACGTCCCGATATTATGTTTAGTGTATGCATGTGTGCGAGGTATCAGGCACGTCCCAAGGAATCCCACCTAAAAGCAGTTAAGCGCATACTTCGATACCTTTCCGGTACTCCAAAGTATGGGCTGTGGTATTCCAAAGGTAGTGTTTGTTCCTTAGTTGCTTATACCGACTCTGACTTTGTCGGGTGCAAGTTGGATAGGAAAAGTACTAGTGGCACGTGTCACTTTTTCGTAAATTCCTTGGTGAGTTGGCATAGCAAGAAACAGGTTTTCGTTGCTTTGTCAACAGCTGAGGCGGAATACGTTGCCGCAGGCAGTTGTTGTGCTCAAGTCTTATGGCTTAAACAGCAATTGCTTGATTTCAATTTAAAACTTGAGCATATTCCCATTTTGTGCGATAACACTAGTGCAATAAACCTAACTAAGAACCCCATGTTACATTCACGCACCAAACATATCGAAATACGTCATCATTTCCTTAGGGATCATGTAGAGAAAGGTGATGTGGTCTTTGAGCATGTTGATACTAAGAATCAACTTGTTAACATTTTTACAAAACCACTAGCTACCGAGCCTTTCTTTCACATCCGTAGGGAACTAGGCGTTCTCAATATTTTGGACCGTGTTTGAAAATTCCTTAGAATAGTAGCTCTTCACATCTATATATGCTTGTGTATGGTTTTTGACTAACTATGCCAAGAGTTATTGAGCAATATGTGAGGGCTCTCATCATCGTTCATGGTCAAGGTAATATCGTTCCGCTTTGTAAATTCCTTTTAAGTATATGTACCATGTTGAGTGCTTTACAATTGATGTTTATCACATATTTTAGCATCTATTATTCATTTGGATGTTTGATCTATGTGTTTACATGTTTATTTATCCTATTTTGGGACTTTTGTTTGCAAAATATAAATTTTTTTCATGTTTCACTTGGATGAGTCGACATAAGAATGCCATGGGTCGACTCATGAATTGAAAATGTTTGAATGAAAACAACCAGGTCAGTGCGCACCTACCTGCGATCGGCGTATCTCAAATTTTTTTAAAAAATTCAAAAACACGTCATCTTGTGTCGACGCATCCAATGCTTAGGTCAACGCATACCAGACAAATTCTGAATTTTTTTTATTGGGAACGCGTGCGCCGACCTAGTGTTTCTAAGATTCACTACATAATTTCAATGCACTTAATATTTCTTCATTGCATGTCATAAATTTGATATTTCTTAGTCTTCTCCTCTCCTTATCTTCCAAATTCCCATTCAAAATCCATCAAAGTCCATTAAAACCCTAAATCATTTCAAACCCACACAAGGTTCCAATCCACAAAGGTTTTAAAAAGGGGTTTCACAAGGTATTTGGAAGCAAGCACTCTATCAATTGTTCATCATTTGATCACTGTTCACCACACACTATTCATCATCTTCCTCATATCTTCAACAATGGCTTCTCAACGTGTCACTGGTAAACGGTCTACAAGAGCTTCAACTTCAAGAGCCGGAACTGCTTCAACTCCAGTAAATGCTATGTCTCTACTCTCCAATGCTCTGTTTGGGTCCTTCAATGATGATTTTCGCAACCGTGCGGTTATCCGCCAACATGCATTCTACCCCTTGATGGCTCCCGACTATCATCTCACCGAGGTACTTGACATGCTAAATGCTCAGAATTTTAATGAATTTCTTGAATGTGATGATAAGTTCAACTGTGATCTGGTCCGCTTGTTCTATTGCGGGATTCAAGGAAAATTTGAAGGTACTGATTTTACGTATTCCATAAATAATGCACCTCACTCTATGAACAATGATGTTTGGACTAGTTTGTTCAGTTTGGAAACTGATGAAAATCTTCCTCAAGTGACTGACACCAAATTTGTTCCCAACTATGAGTTTAAGACTGCTTTGAACTTTATGTTGTGTGAACCATACTCAGATGATGTTGTTGCAAGCGAGCTATTTCCGAAAAATGTCACAACAGGTCATCTGAAACTTGATGATCGCGTTCTACAGTGGATCATCTCTCGCATTTTACGACCAAAGAAAGGAGGTTTTTCTAGAGTGGATAAAGCTGAGGTTCATCTTATCTACATTTTGAAGAACAAGATCAAAATCAATTGGCCATATTATTTCACATACCGCATGTTTGCCCTTCGCGACTCCACAAAAGGTACTGCTTTGGGTTATGCATCATGTATTCAAAATATCTTGAACAAGGCTGGTATCTCTGTTCTGAATATTCGCTATGTCCACATTTCATCTGAGCATCGATTTCAACAAAAGACTCTCACCATGATGGGTTATACTTGGGATCCGGTTGAAAATGAGTACACCTACAAATTTAGATCAACTCACCCTTTTCCTAATGTTCTTGACAATATTGCGGAAGGACATGTCAATGAAAACCAAGATAATGCGGCATGGATGGGTAACAATCCTGATGTGCATATGGTGGACGAAGAAAATGAAGCATGGATGGTTAACTCTCAACCAGAGGAGAATTCTGATGATCAAGGTTGGGGTCAATGGAAGAATAATAGTTGGACTATTCTTGGGGATGCTTATGTCCCTTCAAACTATGGTTGGCAGCAAAGTGACGAATATGACTGTCAATAGCCTGAAGATTCTATACCTCCGACTCCGCAGCCACAGTAAGAGCAAGATTTTCAGGCCTCTAAAGAAATCCTGACAATGTTGCACCAAATGAACCTCGAACAGGAGCAATTCCAAGAATTACAAGATTAGAGGTACACTGCTCAGCAGGAGAGGCTTACTACACTGTCTAATCGGTTTGCTGCTCATACACAGGATTTCACTTAGTTTGCTGATGCCTCCATGACCAGATTCACACATTTGGAAAATGCTATGGCTATTCAGACTCAAAATCTATCTAGCAGCCTCAACATTCTCAACAGCACGATCATCGAATTGAATCGTTCCGTAGAGGACTTGCCACCACCATACCATTATTATCGAGGAATAGGTCACCCTTTTAGGGGGAGGAGACCATAGAGATTAGCATCATTTAGTGCAGTATTTTGTTTGTGCTTTTGAGTCTATGTTTTGTTCTTTGGATTGCATGTTATTTCCATTTGTTTTACTTTGAACTATGTTTCAGTTTGTTATTGATTCTATGTTTTAAACTATGGAATGAATTGTGTTTGCTTCTTGCATTCCGTATTTATCCGTTTATCCTATTGCATTAACTGTATCATATGTGGATGCTTGTTAGTGTCGTTGTTTTGCAAATTGGTGAATGAATCACTACTTATTATGATAATATCTCTTTGACCACCTTCTTTTACTCTTTTTGATGTTGTCAAAGGGGGAGAAGGATACTAGTAGCAGAAAAATGTTAAAGCAACAGACATTAAAGTGTTAAAGAAAGGGGGAGTTATTCCGTCTTCAAATTACAATGAAGAGAAAGACATATTGGGTTGCCATCATAAAAAAGGGGGAGTATGTGATGGCTAAGGTCTTTCATCTATTTCGGTTTTAATGATGTCAACAAATAAGCTATGCATTAGATTGTAATTTGAGCGGTATCACTTCAGTGTCGAGCAAATTGCATCTAACCGTCGATTTTCATGCGTCTAGACATATAGGAAAAGGACCAACCTAAAATTGCATGTGCATGATCATGATATTGATGTTTGGTATGTGTGTCTCGAGTCTTGGTCTGCTAAAACGTGTAGAAAAATGGATTTTTGAAAATATGCAGGTCATGAGTCGACCCAAAGTGAGCATGCATTGACGCATGCTAGTTTGAGCAAGTTTTTTGAAATGTTTGGGAAAGCGCACGCTGACCCCCCCTGTCGCATGGGTCGACGCATGATTCTGGGAATTTGAATTTTTGTAAAATCTGCAGACTTGCATCGACGCAAGGTCCTGATGGGTCGACGCATGGTGTCAAAATTTGCGTAGATACTCCTACGTGATAGCTCACGCTGACCCCCATTAAAAGGGAGGTCGACCCATGGCTGTCTGAACTGATTTTTTCTGCATTAAATTTTTTTTGTTATTTCTGTTACTTCATTTTGTGGGTCACATTACTCATTATAAATAGTTGTGTCATCTCATTAAAAATAACAAGAAACGTGAAAATTTATACCAATCTTTCTCTTCATCTTCATCTTCATCCTTGAGCCAACCAACAATTACACATAATCAGTTTTGCTTGTGTTGTCCATTGTTTTGAAGTGATAACGTTCAGAATTAGGAAGTGTTGTGATCTTCATTTCTGGATTGAGAATTGGTAGGTGTTTCTTGAATAAAACCTTAGGTTTTATCCTCCAAGAATCAAGGTGATTTTGGGGTTTTTTGGCACAAACCGTTTCGTTCTACAGGGATTCAGCCGTGCAAAGGTGACCGGAGAACAGAGTATTCTTTCGGTTTAGTAGCTACATTCGGAGGATCGTAGAAGAAAGGTTTGGGGATCGAATTGCGGAGAATTGAAGTCGGCCGAGTGAAGGTGACTGAAGAACGGTGGTTTCTTGCAGTCTAGTAGCGTGGGACGGTGACTTGTTCAACCGAATTCGAGGCACTTAATTCATCTTGAATCAAGGAGAGAAAAGACTTTGCATCAACAATCAAAGACATTTGAGAGTTTGGATGTTCATAGTTCTTCTCTTGTATAAACAATTTGCAAACAGCAACACACACACACACACACACACACACACATATATATATATATATATATATATATATATATATATATCTCAATTCCAATTGTGGAATTGGGGGCAGAGGTACCCAAAGCGAGGACGATTGGGGAACTGCCTAATTAAATCGTGTTTGTTCTCTCTTTCCCTTAACTCTTTACGTTTGATATCATTCGACTTTGCGAAGTTTAAATTGATCGAAATTTCTGAACTAGTGTTATATTGAGCTGTTAAATTGTTTTGTAAATTTGATACAATCCCTTGGATTGTATTTAGGAGCAGCTCAACATCACATTGCTTTGAAATCTACACTTAGTGTGTTAACGCACACCAAGTGTTCGATAATTTTGTTTCAACGCAAAATCGAACGTATTCGCAATTAATTGTTTGTCGATTTACCTCGTTGGGTTGGATTAACTACCAAGCAAATAAAACATTGTTGATTGCGTTTAAACTGTGTTAATCAATCTGAATTTTTCTCATCCATAATTCATTCCCAATATTGTCGTGCATATCCGACCCCTCTAGTAGAGGTTCGTTGTAGACGTAATTCAGTGGCCGCTTTCATCAAGCTTTTAAAACCAAATTTTTGGAAAGCCATTTGCGTTCAAACTCGAAGGATATATTCAACCCCCCCTTCTAGATCCTAGCCATCGTCTAACACACTTATCGACCGACAGGGGACTGACATCATGTAAAAACCTGGTCGGACAGACCGACCTGCTCTGATACCACTAATGTAACACCCTTTTCTACCCCACAATTATCGCAACAGATTAAACAAAAAATCATCAAATAAATCAGCATCACCTCAAAGGGTGCACATTTCTCAATAAAATCAAATCAACAAAAGTTCCTCCGTAAACAACGGGTTTTCCTCAAAATAACTCAAAAATGCCTTCAAAGGGCAGCAGAACCACCATAACCACAAAAATCCCACAAAAGGGTTTATTAAAATAAACCATAGTCATCAAATAATCAATAAAATAACAGCCAAATAAAACTCAACATGGTTCGACTCAACGACCCAACCCGATGTTACACTATCAAAGCAAAACCCTCTACATCGACCAAAATGCAAATAACTTCAAAAGTCCTCAAAAGCATCCACAGCTAATCCTGATCACCTGCACGTTAACCATGTGGAGGCAACATTCAAACAGGCAGGGTGAGTAATACAATTCATTATAATCAATATAAAATAGGATATGCATAAAAATGGCGTCATCATCATATACAGCATCATCAGAGTCATTACAAGGCAAACATCAAAACACGTCATCCTAAATCACAACAAATGCCACATAAATGCAATACACAACAGGACTCATGCATGTGGTACCAATCGTCACAATCGATGGACACTTAGGACATCACCCTCCAAAGATCCTCGTCAATAGGATCGGTTCCACACAAGAACCGGAGTACGTCATAAACCACTTCACATCCACACAATGGGATGGAAGCCACAAATAGACCGGAGTCTAACATCATCATCACTGGACCGAAGTCTTATCATCATCATCAGAATATGCTATGAATGCATGATACACAACATCAATAATCATCATCATTAAAAATATCATTATGTGCATCATCATTCACCAAAATATCATGTTAGTCATGTCATCATATATTCATCAAAACATCACAAACCATCATCTCATAACCATCTGTAACCTCACAGTAAACCATCAGAAAGATCACATCGTCAAACATCAGAACATCACGAAAATCATAAACAAAATTTCGCGAACAGCAGGAGTTCGCTACTGAGTTTGCTGTGCAAACACATTCGCTGGGATGTTCGCTTTGCGAGCTCCAGCGAATCCCCCAAATCCCACACAAAAACCAGAGAGTTCCCAGTATTCACCAACAAAATCATCACGCATTTGCTGCGCTGCTCGCTTTACGAGCCTGGGCGAATGTTCGCCTTGCGAAGGAATGGTTCGCTTTGCGAACCTGCGATTTCTACAATCTCTGCTACGCACCAGTAGCATCCCAGCCCCAAAAACCTTTACGATTCCAACCTTAATTCACCCCAAAACACTCCCAAAACAGGTCTGAAACATCAAGGCAATCAAAGGCATAAAACCTACGACTATTAGGTCGGTTAATTTCACTATTCTAACTCGAAAATACCTAAACCTTCACAAATTCTCAAGATTCCCATAAACCCCATAAATCCTTTTCTCATACAAGATCCCACATATCATCAAAAAGGTTTAGCCTCGAAGGCTTATTTTTACCCAAATCAATTCAACCCTTAATAATCCATCATCGATCCTCAGAAAAACCCCTAAATCATCAATAACTCATAAACCCTTCAAAAACCCCAAAACCCTCAAAATCCATTTTAAACACGTCACTTCCTATATTGAAAACAATGAAAGGCAATACTCCTCATACCTTAGATTGTTGTTCCAAAGTTTTCTCTACTGATTCTTCGGAAACCTTCTCGAATCCTCGCCTTTTCCTTCTTTCCTCAGAGCTCTGCACTTTTCCCTTATTTTCACTATCTAACAAAATGAATCCTATTCTTCCCAATTCCTTTTTGTTAAACCCTTGGGCTTTCAAAATGGACTTTCCCAATAATACCCTCACTAATCCTCCTCAAAAGTCCATCTTACCCTTAATTCCTCTAATATTATTTAAATTAATAATAATACAAATATATTCATATTATATACTATTATTAATTAAATAACCAAAACTCTACGAAAATGCCAACGTCAACACAAACCACCAAAATTCACCGAAAATTCACAAATATTATATTTTAATAAATTAAATAAATATTCTAATAAATTTGGGGTGTTACAACTCTCCCCCACTTAAAGAATTTTCGCCCTCGAAAATTACCTCAAAGAAACAGAGTCGGATACGACTCCCTCATCTGATCTTCGCGTTCCCAAGTTCAACTTTCGCCAGCTGGTCCGCCCCACAACACCTTCACCAAAGTTATGTCTTTACCCCGCAGTTGCTTCACCTCTCGACCGTCAATCCGCACCGGTAAATCTTCCACTGTCAGGTTATCCCTCACTTGTACATCATCCATCTGAATCACATGCGACGGATCCGAAATGTACTTCCTATACTGAGACACATTGAACACGTCATGCAAATTCGCAAGTGGCGGCGATAAAGCAATTCGATAGGGTACCTCTCCTATCCTCTGTGAGATTTGGTATGGACCAACAAAATGTGGAGTGAGCTTTCTAGACTTCAAAGCTCGACCCACACCAGTCACTGGCGTCACCCTCAAAAACACGTGATCTCCTTCTTGGAATTCAAGTGTCTTCCTCCTCTTATCATGATAGCTTTTCTGATGACTTTGCAACGCTCTCATCCTTTCTTGGATCATCTTAATCTTCTCGGTCATCTCTTGCACAATCTCAGGTCCGAGTACAACACTCTCGCCTGACTCATACCAACACAAAGGAGTCATACACCTCCTCCCATACAAAGCTTCATAGGGCGACATTCCAATACCAGCATGAAAACTATTATTGTACGTGAACTCAATCAACGACAAATGTCTATCCCAAGATCCTCCATGATCTAACACATAAGCTCTCAGCAAATCCTCTAAGGATTAGATAGTCCTTTCTGTCTGACCGTCCGTCTGCGGCTGATAGGCAGAACTCATCCTTAATTTAGTACCCAAAGCCTCTTGAAAGCTCTTCTAGAACCTCGATATAAATCTCGGGTCTCTATCCGACAAAATACTCAAAGGTATCCCATGTAACTTCAAAATATCCTCAATATACATCTCAGCCAACTTTTGTATAGAATGATTAATCTTCATCGGCAAGAAATGAGTCGATTTAGTTAATCTATCCACAATCACCCAAATGGAATCATTTCCCTTAGCAGTCCTCGGCAATCCCACCACAAAATCCATGGAAATATTATCCCACTTCCATTCTGGAATTCTCAACGGCTGCATCATACCTAAAGGCATCTGATGCTCAATCTTTGACTTCTGACAAGTCAAACACGCATAAACAAACTCCGCAACATCCTTCTTCATACCTGGCCACCAAAACAACTTTTTCAAATCCTGGTACATCTTCGTAGCACTGGGATGAATACTCAACCTACTTCGGTGTCCTTCTTCAAGTATGCTCTTCTTAATATCTAGGACATCTGGAACACACACCCTGTCTCTGAACATCATCACACCATTCTCGTCAACTCGGAATTCTCCTTCGTTACCTTGGTTGATCAAAGTCAACTGGTCCACTAACTTCAAGTCAGATTGTTGTCCCACTCTGATCTCTTCTAGTATGCCACTAGTCAACTTCAACATTCCCAACTTCACACTGTCAAGGGTCTCTTCACACACCAAACTCAAATCTCGGAATTTCTCAATTAATTCCAATTCTTTCACCATAAGCATCGACATATGCAATGACTTCCTGCTCAATGCATCAGCCACTACATTTGCTTTGCCCGAATGATAACTCAAATCAAAATCGAAATCCTTCAACAGCTCTAACCACCTTCTCTGCCTCATATTCAATTCTTTCTGATCAAATAAGTACTTCAGACTTTTATGATCACTGAACACTTCAAACTTAGAGCCAAACAGATAATGTCTCCAAATCTTCAGCACAAACACCACAGCGGCCAATTCCAAGTCATGCGTAGGATAATTCCTCTCATGAACTCACAATTGTCTCGAAGCATAGGCAACAACTTGTCCATTCTGCATCCGCACTCCACTAAGACCCATCTTCGACGCATCACAATACACCACAAAAGATTCACTCGGATTAGGCAAAATCAGCACCGAAGCGGTTGTTAATCTCTTCTTCAATTCTACGAAACTCTCTTCACAAGCTACATCCCACACAAAAGCTTGACCCTTTCGAGTCAATTGAGTCAAAGGTAATGCCAACTTAGAAAAGTCCTCGATAAACTTGCGGTAATAACCCGCCAAACCCAGAAAACTTCGTATCTCAGTAGCAGACTTCGGAGTCTCCCACTGTAACACAACATCAATCTTGGAAGGATCTACAACAATTCCACCACTTGAAATCACATGGCCAAGAAAACTTACTTCCTTCAACCAGAACTCACACTTTGACAGCTTCGCATACAACTTCTTTTCCTTCAATACTTGCAACACAGTTCTCAAATGCTCAGCATGCTCTTCTTCAAACTTATAATATATCAGAATATCATAAATGAAAACCACGACAAAATGATCCACATACTCGTGAAAGATCCGATTCATATACTCCATGAACACACCAGGTGCATTGGACACACCAAACGGCATCACAGTGTATTCATAGTGACCATACCTCGTTCTGAAAGCTGTCTTCGAAATGTCATCAGGCTTGACACGAATCCAATGATAACCAGGCCTCAAATCGATCTTGCTAAACACACAGGCACCTACTAACTGATCCATCAAGTTGTCGATTCTCGGAAGTGGATACTCATTCCTCATAGTCACTTTATTCAAGTGCCGATAATCAACACACAACCTCATACTTCCGTCCTTCTTCTTCACTAACAACACATAAGCACCCCACAGAGAAACACTTGGTCGAACAAACCTCTTCTCAAGCAATTCTTCCAATTGTTTCTTCAATTCACTTAACTCAGAAGCTGACATCCGATAAGGAGCCATCGACACTGGACTCGTACCTGGTATTAAGTCCACCACAAACTCTACTTCACATTCTGGAGGCAAATCATTGATGTCATCTGGAAATACCTCTGGAAATCCACATACAACAGGTAAGTCGACACTTGCAGCTTCACAATCAATCTGCAACGATGCAAACATTGCAAACACCCAGGGCTTCATCTTCTATAAGCTCGTCTACTTGCCTAGCAGACAGGAACATCAACTCTCCACTATCACTAAACTCAGGAAGCTCCACAGTCTTAGTATAACAATTGATATGAACATGGTTGAACTCCAACCAGTTCATTCCAAGGATTACATCGATTTGGTGCAAGGGTAAGCACACCAAATCCATCACAAAACTCTTCCCAAAAATCATCAAAGGACATCTCAAACACACAAAAGTAGTGGTAACATAACCATTAGCAGGAGTCTCTATTAGCATACTACCATTCATATCAGACAACTTCAAACCCAGTCTATTAGCACATTCAAGCGAGATAAAAGAATGAGTAGCACCAGTATCAATCATAGCAACCAACTCAACATCATTAATAAAACAAGTACCTCGAATCAGGTTGTCCTTCTCTGACACTTCTGCACCACTCAAAGCAAACACTATGCCACTAGACTGAGCAGCAGTAGCCGTCTTCTTCGATTTCTGACACTTGGTACTGATGTGACCCTTCTCTCCATAATTGAAGCAGGTTAGACCATCATCCTTGCAATCATTAGCTCTATAACCCTTCTTACCACACATGTAGCACCTCAACACATTATTAGTACAAACATCAGCACGGTGACCTTGCTCGCCACACCTATAACACTTCCCAGAAGCGGGAGCTGCTCCCCCACTTGTCTTTTTCCCCTATGAAGCCTTCTGCTTCCCTTTGTCAGCTGAAGTCATATATGGTTTCCCCCTATACTGCCCTTTCTTCTCACTAACTGCTTGTAGTGAGCAGATCGAGCTCGGCTATCCTCATCGTAGATTCTGCTCTTGTCCACCAACTCAGCATACCTGCGGATCTGTTGATACCCAATACTCTGCTTAATCTCTGGTCTCAGCCCATTCTCGAACTTGAGGTACTTGGACATCTAAGCATCAGCACGGTTGTAGTGAGGACAGAACTTCACCAGCTTCTCGAACTTCGCAGCATACTCTGCAATAGTCATGTCTCCTTGCTTCAGCTCAAGGAATTCCACCTCTCTCTTACCACGAGCATCCTCTGGATAACATTTTCCCAGAAATTCCTGCTTGAACACATCCCAGGTTATCACAGTGCCAACATCTTTCAGTCTCTGACGGGTGTTATCCCACCAATCCTTAGCCTCTTCTGACAACATATGAGTTCCAAACTGAACTTGCTGCGCGTCAGTACATCCCATCCCTCGAAAGGTCTTCTCGATCGCCTTCAACCACTTGTGTGCACTTGCTGGATCGTGAGTACCCTTAAACTCCGGTGGATTGTTCCTCTTGAACTCCCCCAAAGCACGAAACTCATCTGGAACTCCACCATTCGGATTGAGTTGTGCCACCACATTAGCAACTGATTCCAAAGCATCAGCAATAGCACGATCATTTCTTCTAGCCATCCTGCACACCACCAACAAGGTTAGAAGAACTAAAACATCGACAGTGTACATACACTTATCGACCGACAGGGGACTGACATCACGTAAAAACCTGGTCGGCCGGACGGACCGACCTGCTCTGATACCACTAATGTAACACCCTTTTCTACCCCACAATTATCGCAGCGGATTAAACATAAAACCATTAAATAAATCAGCATCACCTCAAAGGGTGTACATTTCTCAATAAAATCAAATCAACAAAAGTTCCTCCCTAAACAACGGGTTTTCCTCAAAATAACTCAAAAATGCCTTCAAAGGGCAGCAGAACCACCATAACCACAAAAATCCCACAAAAGGGTTTATTAAAATAAACCATAGTCATCAAATAATTAATAAAATAACAGCCAAATCAAACTCAGCATGGTTCGACTCAATAACCCAACCCGATGTTACACTATCAGAGCAAGACCCTCTACATCGACCAAAATGCAAATAACTTCAAAAGTCCTCAAAAGCATCCACAGCTAATCCTGATCACCTGCATGTTACCCACGTGGAGGCAACATTCAAATAGGCAGGATGAGTAATACAATTCATTATAATCAATATAAAATAGGATATGCATAAAAATGGCGTCATAATCATATACAGCATCATCAGAGTCATTACAAGGTAAACATCAAAACACGTTATCCTAAATCACAACAAATGCCACATAAATGCAATGCACAACAGGACTCATGCATGTGGTACCAATCGTCACAATCGATGGACACTTAGGCCATCACCCTCCAAAGATCCCCGTCAATACGATTGGTTCCACACAAGAACCGGAGCACGTCATAAACCACTTCACATCCACACAATGGGATGGAAGCCACAAATAGACCGAAGTCTAACATCATCATCACTGGACCAAAGTCCTAACATCATCACCAGAATATGCTATGAATGCATGATACACAACGTCAATAATCATCATCATCAAAAATATCATTATGTGCATCATCATTCACCAAAACATCATGTTAGTCATGTCATCATATATTCATCAAAACATCACAAACCATCATCTCATAATCATCAGTAACATCACAGTAGACCATCAGAAAGATCACAGCGACAAACATCAGAATATCACAGAAATCATAAACAAAATTTCGCGAACAGCAGGAGTTTGCTACTGAGTTCGCTGTGCGAACACATTCACTGGGATGTTCGCTTTGCGAGCTCCAGCGAATCCCCCAAATCCCACTCAAAAACCAGAGAGTTCCCAGTATTCACCAACAAAATCATCGCGCATTTGCTGCGCTGCTTGCTTTGCGAGCCTGGGCGAATGTTCACCTTGCGAAGGAATGGTTCGCTTTACGAACCTGCGATTTCTGCAATCGCTGCTATGCACCAGTAGTATCCCAGCCCCAAAAACCTTTACGATTCCAACCTCAGTTCACCCCAAAACACTCCCAAAACAGTTCTGAAACATCAAGGCAATCAAAGGCATAAAACCTACGACTATTAGGTCGGTTAATTTCACTATTCTAACTCGAAAATACCTAAGCCTTCACAAATTCTCAAGGTTCTCATAAACCCTATAAATCCTTTTCTCATACAAGATCCCACATATTATCAAAAAGGTTTAGCCTCGAAGGCTTATTTTTACCCGAATCAATTCAACCCTTAATAATCCATCATCGATCCTCAGAAATACCCCTAAATCATCAATAACTCATAAACCCTTCAAAAACCCCAAAACCCTCAAAATCCATTTTAAACACATCACTTCCTATATTGAAAACAATGAAAGGCAATACTCCCCATACCTTAGATTGTTGTTTCGAAGTTTTCTCTACTGATTCTTCGGAAACCTTCTCGAATCCTCGCCTTTTCCTTCTTTCCTCAAAGCTCTGCACTTTTCCCTTCTTTTCACGATTTAACAAAATGAATCTTATTCTATCCAATTCTTTTTTGTTAAACCCTTGGACTTTCAAAATGGGTTTTCCCAATAATACCCTCACTAATCCTCCTCAAAAGTCCATCTTACTCTTAATTCCTCTAATATTATTTAAATTAATAATAATACTAATATATTCATATTATATACTATTATTTAATTAAATAACCGAAACTCTACGCAAATGCCAACGTCAACACAAACCACCAAAATTCACCGAAAATTCACAAATATTATATTTAAATAAATTAAATAAATATTCTAATAAATTTGGGGTGTTACACAAACCAGAATAAGTACCTAATAGTAGGTGTGGATTACTTTACAAAGTGGATAGAAGCAGAGGCTCTGACAAAAATAACAGCCCACAACATACTCCGCTTCTACAAGCGGAACATCCTTGCTCGCTTCGGCACCCCCCAAGCAATTGTCACCGATAACGGGGCACAGTTCACGGGCAAAAAATTTCAGGAGTTTGTCGCCCAACTGGGCACCAAGCAACACTTCGCCTCCGTCAAGCATCCCCAGACTAACGGGCAAGCCGAGGCAGCAAACAGGGTAATCCTACGAGGCCTCAAACGGAGACTAGACGAAACGAAGAAACAATGGGTTGAGGAGCTGCACAACGTGCTTTGGGCCTATTGTACTATGCCCCACTCTTCGACTAGGGAAACCCCTTTCTGTCTAGCATACGAGACTGAGGCAGTAATCCCTATTGAGATACATGTGCCCTCCAGGCGGACTGAAGCTCCCCTGGACGAGGAGACAAATGGCGAGGCACTAAGGGAGAAGCTCAATCTCGTCGAAGAGGTCTGGTCAGGAGCAGCCCTCCGCGAGGCCTCACAAAAAAATCGCAATTAGGCATAACGCCAAAGTTATACAACGAGAATTCCAAGTAGGCAGTCTCGTCCTAAGGAGGAATCACAAAGATTCTCGAGAAGGCAAACTCGCCGCTAACTAGGAGGGGCCCTATCGTGTTCGAGCAAAAACAGAGAATGAGGCCTACTACCTAGAACATCTTGACGGGGAAGAACTCGCTCGACCTTGGAACGCCAAAAAGCTAAAACAATATTATAGCTAAGGCCATAACAGTCGGCATGCTCCGTCGACACGACGAGTATAACGTACCGACCATAAGTGTGCGCCCAGGTATAAGCGCTGCATGCCAAATAAATCAAGGAATCCTTTTGCTCTAGAATGAACAAAACCCCTGCACGACAGCGGTCTCTCGACCGAGCCCGCCGTCGTCCAAGTACCACGACAGGCAGAACACCCAGCTCGCAATGGGAAGTTCATGCCGCGAACTCAGGCCACAAACGCGACATGAGCTCCGCCCTCATGCCCGGAAGCTACCCAGGCCTTTCGATCAGTTCCCCTCACTCGAACACATCATGTCGAGTAAACCCCAAAAATAATAAATCATTTACTAAAAGTATCCTTTATGACGGACACGCATATCGAGCATCATTTTGATAGTTAGCGAAAATAAAGCAAAGTAAAAACATGCATCCAAAGCAAATCATACACAAGCGACCATTAATAAACATTACAATAAGAACGGCCACAAGGACCGCGATTGTACTTGTTACATTACAAAGGGGCCAAGCCCCTATACAAAAAAATAAGTTACAAGAACACGGCACGCAAGCCGGAAGTACAACTAACAAAGAAATCACTCGGCCGTTGGCTAAGACTCTTCATAAGCAGGCTGCCCCTGTTCCTCGCCGAATTGAAGGAAGTTGATGATGACGATTTTGCCGTCCACCACACTGTGGAGGAACCCGATCCCCTCGGTGGATAATTCAACCCCGGGGTTCACAATCCTCAGCTACTCCACAACATTGTTGTAAGAATCCTCAGCGATGCCCACACAATCATCCTCCACCTGGGTAATACTGGAAACCAGCTCAGTCCGAGTCTTCAGCCTCTTCACCTCCTCGTTCTCACCCTCAGCAAGAGCAGCGACGGACCTCAATTCCTCGACCAAGTCCTCCGCAACTTTGTTCTCCGCGGCCAGGGTGTCCCTCTCCCCGTTGACCTTAACCAGTCCATCTTGTACTTCTTCACCGCCTTGTCGATAGCCCTGGCCTGCTCCTCCTGGGACTTATTCAACTTCTCTTCCAGGACCGCATTCGCAGTCTGGGCCTTCTTCAACTCGGATTCATGAAGGGAACCTTCCTCGGTGTAAACCACTGCCATTTATAGGACCCTTATTAGGGCAACAGCATCCTGAGCCAACATCGTCCTCTTGCTCGGACGGTCTATATCCTCGAGCTTCAGAGACCCCGCCCGAGGGAGTGCCAGAGAGGAGCCTTCGAAGAATCTCCTTTTGTGAAGGCACGAGGGCAGCTCAAATCTACTCTTTTCCTCCTCTTTGGTAAGGTCCATTATCTCGCCCGTCCGTAGGTGCTTGGGCCTTGAATTTACTGGCACGGGGGATGTCTGGGCGGTCGATGGGGCAGACGAGGAGGTCCCCGACCCCGTTTGCGGAAGAGGCGCTCGCTGGCTAAGGCGGCTTTTCCTGATCGTTTGTCCCCCATTGAGCTTTGCATGAACATTCTTCAGCATTCGCCCATGGGCATAAAACATTTTATCTGCAAAACAACGAGCACATTAGTAAACGAGGAAAATAACAATCCCAAATAAACTAAGAATAAATAAAAGGCAACTCATCAGTTCTAGAGCCTCCTCGCGAGTGCTGCACTCGAGGAGCTCATTCGTATTAATAAAGCGGCTCTCCATCTTAGGCCCCCCATCTTCTTCGTAAATTAGGGCCCCGTTATTGGTCACGCACTGAGCAGCGGTGAAGCCATTGACAAAACCCACCAGCTTCTCGTAGCCGACCTTATCTGTGAGGGCAATGTGCCTCTCATTTGAGCTTTATTTTAATGATGTCAAAATGTATGTGAGGGCTAGTAGTTTGTAATTTGGACGGTGTCATCTCATTGGTGTCGGAATTCCAATTTTGCATTGCATAATCATGAGTCTAAATACATGGTGGAGTCTTGCATATCCATTAAATGTGGGTGATCATGATATTAGTATTAGGAATACATAAATTGTGCCTATATAGATGAAAATGTGTCGAAAAACCAATTTTTAAGTATTTTTGAAGCTTGAGTCGACCTAAGCTTAGGTCCGGATGACTCACAATATGTTGACAATGTGTGTGTCTCGCTCGGGTAAGCGCACGCCTACCCTGCGGTCGACGCACGCTTCTGGAATTTCAGATTGTGCATTTTTCCTAGCCATGCATTGACGCATGGTCCCTGAGCGGTCGACGCATGGTCTTCCAACATGCGCATATTGCTTCACGGGTCAACGCAGGCTGACCCTCTTCAAGGAGTGGTCGACTGCTCGCTGTGAGTAATTGTCATACCCCAAATTTGTCCTACTTGTGTAGAAATTTCATCTGTACATCCATCCACTAATTCTTATTCAAAAAAATTCAAAAAAATATGTTGTATTTAATTTCTTCTCTCTTTTTTTATTTATTATCCATTTTTATTTTTATCTAGTTTTAACCATTTTTTATCATCCAATTAAAAATCCATAACCATTTCCAAATACTCATTTCTTTATCCTTTCATTTTTTTCAATCCAATTACCCACTTTTCCTTTAGACCCAAATCCACATCCATTACTAGTTCCAAAATTTATTTTCAAACTTCATTCAAAATATCCATCACATTATCCATTTTTTTTTCTATCATATCCAAATATCATTTTTTTCTTGTTCTCCTTATTCAAGCCTATTATTGATCCATTATCTCTTTTATTATTTGAAACCAATTTCAACCCATTATTCATATTGCAAAAATTCCTTTCATCATTAATATCCATCACTAAATTTTGATATATATTTTTTTAGAATAAATTTTCCAATATTTTCCATTTTTATTATTCATTTCAACTATCCAAAATTTCATGGTCATTTTATCTAATATCTAAAAATCCATTACCATAAATTACCTCACAAAGTTTTATCAAGTCCAAGTTTATTACAAAATGTCACAAAAATAGAATGGACTCATTACCACAATTTCTACACACACAAAAGCTTTACATACAGGTTGCAACAAAAATAATAAGCTTCCAAAAGGCTATGTTGCAAATAGGGCCCACCATCACATTTTTATCCTTTACCCTGTACAAAAAAAAACCAAAATCAAGCATATGATTCACCGACCCCACACAAACGAAAAAGCTACAGCCACAGGCTGAATCACAACCTGCATAACCGTACAAAAATAAAACCACGTCCAACCACAGCTTATGTAACCTTCGCAGCAGCTCCCACAAATCTCAGCAACAACATAATTGAAAAACCACAAAATTCAACAACAAAAAAAAACAACCATTAATCTCCATGTGCAAATTATGCATCGCACCACATACCATACACAAACCATAAAAAATCTCTCCACATATACACCTGCAGCAAAAAAATATATGATTCACATCCCAACCTTTACTAATTTTCATCATGACCCCACAATGGATCAACACACAATGCTTCAAAACTTATGTTCAGAACCTGTGTTCAAGACAGCAACGATACAGAGTAACAGGGACAGTTCATGCTTCAGTTTGCAAAATTCACAATAGGAAAAATTTCAAAATGCCAGATTATTATCAGAAAAAGCATTTAACATAAAAAATGGAAAAAGACAACAGTTTCAGAGCAGGGAACCAATTTGACTAGCATAAGAAAAAGAAGAGAGAACAATATAAAGGAGGGGGAAAGCCGAAGAAAGGGGATGGGACACCAAAACCTCTCCCTAAAAAACTTAACAGAGCTTTTTTCTCGATAACCATCATCACCTCACCTTGAACCAAAAACCTCTCCATAACCCAATCTTCATCTTCTCGTTAACCTTCCCCTTCACTTTCAACCAAATTATTTCAAACCTTCATCCCCACCGAACCACCTTCGACACCCTCCTAATAACCCAACAACCCACACCACAAACAAACACAAAAAAATCCAAAATCAAAACAAAATATAAAACAGAGAGAGAGAGAGAGAGAGAGAGAGAGAGAGGATGAAGAAGGAGATTGAGTGAAACCCAAAGAAACCCACAAACCTGATTAAGCAAAATCGTGATTGATACAAACCGAAGAAAAGTCGCAAAAGAGGACCCGAGCGGAGGGAACCAATTCGAGGAGAATCTGTCGAAGGTTGAGTGTGTATTTGTTCTTCGTTTTTCACTATCCCTGGCCATGGCTCTTGTGCCGTTTTGATGTTGTTTTTTGAAATCAATTTTTGAAGCCGTGTCTCCTTTTACCTTATATTATGATAACTTTCAGCAAAAACGTCGCCGCCTTCTGTTGACTGTGGTTTTTTTTATTTTTTTTTCTTTTGTTTTTGATTTAATGTGCATCTGTGTGTTTGTATTGGAATGATGGGCTAGTTCCAGCCCAAATGATTTCTATACTCACACAGCTTCCTTTAATTTCGCACCCCCTCATTTCTCTTTTTTTTTTTTTTTTTTTAGTTTTAGTTTTTTCTTACTTTTATTGGTTTTAGTTTTTAATAAAAGGTTTATAATATTTTGTTTTATATTTGCTTAAATGATATTTGATTTGTGATTTTCAGTTTCCTTTCGATTTCATTTTTTATTTATAGGGCCAATGATATGACTCAATTCATAGTTTAATCAAACCGATTAAATTTTGATTTATTTGAGGCCTACCTATTTATTTATTTTTATTCCAATTTATTCACTATTTTTTATTTATTTTGGGTCGATGAAAACCAAATATCGATCGATTTATCGATTTCTCGATTAAATCTCGATAAAGGTGAGACCTTTACTCTTTGTATTTACCTTTTCGATTTTATTCCATTTTTATTTATTTTGGGTCGATGAAAACCAAATATCGATCGATTTATCGATTTCTCGATTAAATCTCGATAAAGGTGAGACCTTTATTCTTTGTATTCGTATTTTCGATTTAATTTCCTTTTTGTCATTTTATATTCTTTTATTCAATTTTGGGTCAATGAAAGTCAAAAGTCCGATTATCAACTTACCGATTAAATCGCGATTAAGACGAGACCGATTTTATATCCATATTATATCTTGTCCATATTCATATTATTCATATTCATATTTATTTATCTAACCATTTTTCATTTGTATATACCCTTCATCGAAAACAATTAACAACTATCGCAACCATAAAAAATGAACATGAACGGACTGTGGTTATGATCATTTGCTCGACGCGCATTCAAGGCTTAGTTTAGGACACTTTGCACACACACGGCTTCCTCTTGGGCTACCTTACAATGAGACCATTTATTTCTGTCAACACTTGTAATTTACATGTATCCCTCCCCCATTCCGATGTACGCACTTAATATTGTTTTGATTGTGGTTTGTTTACTAGGAGCACCCCTAGGGACTAGCATAGGCAACCCATTTTCAAACCAAAACCTCGATTCGTCGTCGAGACATTTTCAAACGAACCCATTTTCAAACCAAAACCTTGATTCGTCGTCGAGACATTTTCAAACGAACCCATTTTCAAACCAAAACCTCGATTCATCGTCGAGACATTTTTCAAGCAACCCATTTTCAACCAAACCCTCGACTCGTCGTCGAGCCATTTTCAAATCAACCTCTAAACCAATCATTTTTCAAATCAAACTCTTTTCACAAATAAACCCTTGATCCAACGTCAAGCGGATTTTCATGATCAAATTTCAAAAAAACTAACAACTATCGCAACTCTTTTAAGGTGAAAAATGGGGGTTCAAGTCTTTGATCTCCCTTCGATTGTTTGGGTGCGAGTTCTCTTACTCGTGTGTGAGCAATTGACGCCTCTTCTTTTAAATCAAATCCTTTTCAAAATAACCAAGCGCATACAATAAACCCTTGATCCAACATCAAGCGGATTTTTCATAATCAAACCTCAAAACGACTAACAACTATCGAAACTCTTTTCAAGGTGAAAAATGGGGGTTCAAGTCTTTGATCTCCCTTCGATTGTTTGGGTGCGAGTTCTCTTACTCGTGTGTGAGCAATTGGCGCCTCTTTTAAAAAAAAATCAACCAACTCCCTTGTTTCGTGGGCGTACCACGGACTACGACTGCTCTGATTCTTTATTCTCGTCCGAGTAAAGATACGTAGGCACAAGATTGCGATGATCTTGGCGAGCACACTTTTTTCTTTTTCCCCGTTTCCGTCCACCCTACCATCTTTTTCCGTCAAACCCCGTAGTCGAACTACGATTGCTCTGATTTCTCATTCTCGTTCGAATGAGCATACGTAGGCCCGAGGTCGCGATGATCTTGCCGAGCACCCTATCCTAAAACCACCTCATTCCCCTTAGTATCTTTTCCCTTCATCTTATCGTTTCGCGTTTACCATAGAGAAGAAAATAAACAAGCTTAGACAACATTTCCTCACAATTCGAACTAAGAGGTTCCTGTTGAGTACAACGGACGTGAGGGGGTGCGCGTACCTTCCCTTCACGTAACCGACTCCCGAACCCAAAATGTGGTTGCGACGACCACGTTCTCATCCTTCTCTTTAAAGGTTTTCTCGATATTTTCCTTTCCCTCTTTTGGGATAAATAAAGTTCGGTGGCGACTCTGTCGAACCGTTTTCCGCGCCTTTCGCGCGAGGGTCGTGTCTTCGATTTAAGCAATTTTTTCGAGGTTCGACAGATGGCGACTCTGCTGGGGATGGATATTTGCTCCATGCAAGAGAGAGTCAAGCCTATCTTGATTCGAATCGCTAGCTCTTTAGCTTTGTTTATTTATTTTCTTCTCGTTTATTCGTTTGCTTATTTGTGTTACCTTTTGTAACATTGTTGGGTTGTTCTGACATTGGGAACTTTGTGAGATGGCTCTACACCCGAGTCGAGAAAAACCCTAGGATTAGGATGGTGGTTGTGTAGTGTAAGCTTGCGTGGTCTCTTCCGCGTGAGTTGAAGCGAAAACCACCGCTTGGAGTAGATTCCCTTGGAGATATTATTGTTGTGGTGAATCTTTGCCATGGTGGTAATATCTTCGAGGTGGGTCGTCGATCCCAAGGACCTTTAACCCAATTTACCCATGGTGGTTGGTAGCGTTAATTCTATATGAGTTAATGCGAATGCCCCAATCAGATAAGATCCCTCGAACGTATTACTTCCTGACAGTAATATTTTCGACCTCGATCTAGGATTCTGAGAACCCTATTTAGAACCCGTGTGTCGATGGTTGTGTAGTGGGCGCCTCTGAGGAATCTTTCTCGTGGGGATGAAATGAAGACCTCACCTAGACGAGATTATTTCGAGGATATTATAGTCGGACAAATATTTGTCATGGTTATAATGTTTTCAAAATATATCTATAACTCTAGGCACCTACCCGTCTTAGAAACCTACCTGTGGGTTTTCTTGATCCTAGTTGTGGTTCTTGACCCGTTCCTCCGGCCAACCTCAGAACTGTTTGAAGCTGTTTGATCCTGCGATCCTAGATCTTGCATCTGGCATTGCATCTCATATCATTGCATTGCATTGCATCTGTTACGCATCTTGCATTACATTTTCAACCTCAAAATCTCACTTCAACTTCCTTCCTTCTCCAGTAAACCAAGCTGATTCCTCGACACCAGTACGCAACTCGAGCCAACATAAAAAGAAAGATGGAGCAGATTCAGCAAGAGCAAGCTGCCTTTAGAGAAGAGATAGACTCTATGAAGGGAAATATCGATCAGATTCTTGAAGCCATCATGGCGGCCAGAAGAGAAGAAGAACTGCGTGAAGCCGCTGCTGCCAACAACACGGCGCCTATGCAAGGGTCACCCTTAAGGCTCTCAGTTCCTGTTCCCAACCCTATCAATTATGGGATACCAATGAATTTCACTCCTGCCGCTGAAGGAGCCATTTCTCAACCACCTCCAACATATGGAGTCGCTGTTGGAGCTATTCCGCAAGCCCAACCTGTTGTCACTCAGATTCCTATTCCTCATGCTGAAGAAAACCTGGTAGATCAGTATGATGAGGTACAGAACTACCATGTTGCTATCCCAATTGTCAATCCTACTGCTGCTCAGGATTCTGAAGCCATCAAAATGTGTCGCGATCTAGCTGAAAAACTCCGAGTCATGGAGAGGCGCAACTCAAAATCTCTGAACGCTCTAGAAATGTGCTTGGTGCCAGATGTTGTCATTCCTCCCAAGTTCAAGGTACAGGAATTCCCGAAGTACAAAGGCCTCAGTTGTCCCCACATGCATCTAAAGATGTACTGCCGCAAGATGGCTGCCTATGTCAAAGACGAAAATTTGATGATCCATTGCTTCCAAGACAGCTTGTCTGGGGCATCACTCGAATGGTACATGCAGCTGGAGCGTAGCAATGTGCGCACTTAGGATGATCTAGCTGATGCATTTGTCAAGCAATACAAGTACAACACTGACCTTGCTCTGAACCGTACTCAACTTCAGAGTATGGCTCAAAAGGACAACGAATCCTTTAAGGAGTACGCACAACGCTGGAGAGAGCTAGCTGCAAGGATGTATCCACCTATTGTTGATCGTGAATTGATTGACATCTTCATGGGTACTTTACAAGGCCAATACTATGAGAAGTTGATCGATAATGTTTCCGCTGGATTCTCTGATTTGGTAATTGTCGGTGAGAGAATTGAAGAAGGTCTAAAGAGCGGAAAGATCAAAGGAGGTTCTAGCAGCCAGCCTCAAGCCAAGAAACCTTTCAACAATGGATTCAAAAAGAAAGAGGGCGAAACGAATGTTGTCTATGCTCAAAAGAGGCAAGCTCCATAAGCTCCAGCTCCAACGCCTTATCAAATGCCTTACTTCCAGTATCCATATGTTGCTGCTGCGCAATACGCTCCAATGCCTTATTAGCCAACTGTTTAAGCTGTTCAAGCTCCCATGCCTCAGCAACAATCATACAACCAGCAAGCGTATCAGTATCCTCCTCAACATCAACAACAGAAAGCTGCTCAACAACGTCAGCCTAATCAACAGAGGACAAGGAGGTCTGATAGAGACTTTGATCGTCTGCCGATGACCTATGCTCAGATCTTTGCTCAATTGATTGAGAAGAGGGCAATCACTCCCAGGGACCTAGCTCCTCCAACTGTCATCCCCCAGATTATGACGCTAATGCTCATTGCGAGTTTCATAAGGGTGCTCCAGGGCATACGATCGAGGACTGCAGAGCTTTCAAACACAAGGTTCAAGACATGATCGACTCAAAGTATCTCGTGTTCAATGGGAAGGCTCCGAATGTAATCAAAAACCTGCTGCCACCGCCAAACTAATACCAGCATCAAGTCAAGTCAAATCAAGTCAAGTTTATTCCCCGAAGAAGGCAGTCATGTTGCCATCCCATCATTTGCATTATTGTATTTTTGTCTTTGTTTGTTCAAGTATTGTTTGCTTCAAACATTGTCGTTTGTATTTGGTTTTCTTAATGTATTGGCAATGCATATTTTGAATCAGTTATGTCGTATTCACTCATCTTTTCCATTTTACTGCAAATCACAGACACATATATCTCCACTTCACTCTCATTATCAAACTGTCGCTTAGCAATGATTGGAGGGAGGATGATGAAAACGAAATACCCATAATTGCAAACCGTATGCTTTTGGATAAAATCTCATCGATGATGTACAAGCATTGTTTCAATTCCCCAAACACTGGAGAGACAAGGAGATAATCCCTAGTTAACCCTTCGAGCCTAGAAGTAGTAGTTTCCTTTGGATCTTCAAACCCTTACACTCAACCTGGGGCAGGGTAGTGTTCAGTTAATCCAATTACGCACTCAAATCACAAAGACAAAATCTAAAAGACATGACGGTTGTTCATCAATACCCATGACTTGGCAGTCACGATCGTCCAACAAAACAAAACAAAAATTAAAAATTAAAAAACCTGCTAAGTCGAGCACCTCAAAGGAGACTTAGACAAAAATCAAGGCAACCCCGATGGACTCGACAAGCAAAATCAGTGCATGCAAAAGATAGGGATTAAAAACAAAAGAGGCCATCTGATCCTCAACAAAAACAAAATAAGATCCGGTGACCACCAAATCAAAACCAATGGGTCACTGACACCCATCAAAAACAAAATAAAGGTGACTGCCATTTCGAGCAAACCTTGAATCATCACGCTTACACCGTCAACCTTTTTGGAATACAAACCTGTGAAGATTTAACTGAACGTAGGACTGGAGATCATCACGAAGAAGGGGTGGGTACAAATTATACTTTGAGCCTAATATCCTTTATTTCATAAATCGTAAACCAGACCACGTTACAACCCTCGAAAGGCCTAATTGAGGCGAGGTTTATTCTGAAAGCATACTATTGCAAGGTTGCGTAACCTGACTCCCCATATTTGCTAATCTTCAGCATTGGTGTCATTCTCCTTGCTATATCTTTCACACCATCAAAATCAGCACACGTTTGGGCTAACGGTCCATTCGTCTCACTTTCACGACACTCCAATAAACAACTCTTTTTCAAAACTTGTATGAGCATTGCATTAAGATTACCATTTGTGAATGTACAATTTTAATTGCAAATCAGTGCTAGACATCGAAGCAATTCCAACAAGGGGCAACCAAAGAGGAATTTGAACTTTCAGTGGTGCCGACCCGAAGCAAGACTACCTCAACCCACAGGCTGGGGCAAATCCTTCAACACCTCAATCAGGGGCAAGTCATCTCAAAGTGCATCAAATCTCAACCTCCAAAGATCAGACCACTTCAGAACTAGTTAATCAAGGGCAGACCATTACCATATTCAGACTGGGGCAAGACCCATTGTAGCAAGCACCCTTGACCATCAAGCAAAGTTGTGGATCTCTCCGAAATGAACCCATAATTCATCAACAAGTGGTCAACCTCAGAGCTTCAAGAGCATCTTCATCTACTTCAATCATGGTGTCTTCAACGAACTGAGTGTCGAGGAAATCAAATCCCTCCCACCGCCCAAAAGTCTAATCCGCATTGGCAACTACCAAGTCCACCACGCTAGCACCTCTCCAAACTTATCCAATCATCCGTCTGCATCATACACATCATATGCATCGCATTCAACATCATTAGCATCATATGCATACCCAAAAAACCAATCATACTTCCCCAGCACTTGCATCTCCGCGCGTCAGCATTTGCATTGCACATCATTACAAAATCAACCATTCGAACATACACATAGTCAAGATCCAGGATCATTCTCAAGCTCAAGACAATCTTCAGCCCAGTCAGGGGCATCTCCATCAGTTCATGGGCGTTCCTCATGAAGTTCATCAACCTTTCGTTGATAAAGTTGTCACCCTCAGCTTAATTAATGAACATTACTCCGAGTCAGTGGGCGTTCCTCATTGAATCTTTTCTTCGTAGTCGAACTACGACTGCCCTGATTCTTTATTCTCGTCCAAGTAAAGATACGTAGGCACAAGATTGTGTAGATCTTGGCGGGTTACCTTCTTCATTTTTCACTGTTTCCCTTTCCTTTTCGTGGGCTCTCCTCATTGATTTCTTTACTTCAACCTCTGTGTTGTGTGCCCTATTATCTCATCGGTAATAGCAGGTTGTGTTGTGTTCCCTATTATCTCGTCGGTAATAGCAGGCTGTGTGTGTGTGCCCTATTATCTCGTCGGTAATTGTTGAATGCAGAATAGCGGCAAGCAAGCAAAAATATTTATTTTCGGAAGAATTCCCTCCGGGATTTATGTCGTGTCCACAGAGATCGGTTCGAGGGAAAGAATGTCGTTCGACGATCTCTCGCGTTAATGAGTTTGGATTAAATGGTTTCAAACAAGAAAATAGAAAAGTAAATATTAAAACAAAAAGAACTTCATTCTTCAACAAGAAAAACTCGTCCGGCAATGCATACAAATCACTCCTCACAAACTTAAACTTACCGACCAGTTATACTCCACCTACAATACTCATCAATATCACCCAGCATCGCTCACAACACAGGTTATGTCTAACGCAAAGTTGAGAAAACAACCGTGTTACTCTCTTCGTCACTCTCGCGAGCGAAGCCTCGAAACACGGAAGGCATTAAGCTTCGACGCCTATTAAAGATTGTTAGCCCTAAATCTATCTCTAGAATCCAGAAACTAACAGACAATCCTCCCTAATCGACGTTCGTGAAGGTTATGTCTAACGCGACACAAACCCCGCGCATAAAGCAAAAATTAGAGACAATTACCAATAAAGATTTGTAAAGCAAATTTTATACAACGCCATGGGCGGTAAATATACATGAGATCATAGTCAATACATACACACAACCCAACAAGAAAGAATACACAAAGAGGAAGAGAAATGAACCAAACACTTCACGGATTGTCGGAGCCGATCGATGAGAAATCCACCTCGGATCATCCACATGCAAGCTTCCATGTTGTTTTCTAAGCTAATCTACTGAAAAAATGAAGTTTGATGGAGTTGGAGCAAGAATCCCCAAAACCATCCATAAAAAATGATGAAAAATGGCTAAAAATAGGCAATTCTGACTTTCCAGGTTCGCCTAGCGAGTCCCCATTCGCTAGGCGAACGTAAACCGCCTTTCTGTTGAGTTTTTTCACGATTCTGGAACTTTCTGTTCGCCCCGGTTCGCCTAGCGAACAAGCTAGCGAGTGTTCGCTACGGGGGCTCGCCTAGCGAGTATGACAGAAAACCAGAATTTGTTTTCTTCATAACTCTTGAACCGTAACTCCGATTGACGCACAGTTTGAAGCGTTGGAAAGCTTATTCAATGCTCTTTATGAATATGGAAATATACCATTGCTGGAACACCTACAAAAATAAATGAAAATTGATTAAACTCAATGATATTTACACGGTAACGCACTATACACCGAAAACGTAAACTAAACGTATTTACAAACAAATTGGGTTTTATTCGCACGATATTTACCAAAAAGAATCGATAAGTGCAACAAAACATATATACAAAAATAGGTACAATTTGCACTTATCAAACTCTCCCCAACTTACCTACTTGTTTGTCCACAAACAAAAATCAAACAAACTTGAAAATGCAAAAGCGATATCCAAAGAAAGACGAATCAACAGGTTTTGAAAAATAGAAACGAATGAATGGTTCAAATGACAACGGTACACACAAAAAGTAAATACTTACCACTAAACTGCAACGATAACATGGTCATGAAACCAATGCAAAATACAAAAATCATGCCAAAAATTCTAAAACAACACAAGTTCCAAAGTGAATCACACCTAGTAAAAATAATCATCGGTAGATGAAAAACACACAATAAGGTACTTTACACTCACACAACACTCATGCAAACAAAAGACTAAATTATGCATACATCCACAAATTCACATTGAAAATACAAAGGCAAGAATCACAAGGGCTTTTCAAGGTTGTAGCGTGGTCGGGTAAACAAACAAGGGGCAATTTCTAAAGGTAATTGAAACAAAAACTTGCCTAAACCTAAGGGAGTGAAAACTCACAAAGATTCACACACAAAATTTCAACCAACTTCTTCCGAAATCCCAAGTGCTACACAACACACAATACTTATTTAGCACAATTGTTGAAACTCTTTTTGTTTCCTTTTTCAAGGATTTTCTTTTTCTTCTTTTTCACTTTTTTCTTTTCTTTTCTTTGTCATATTTTTCTCTTTTTTTCTTTTCTTTTTCAATCCGCATAGAATCCACCCAATGAGTAAACAACCATTCTCTCCCCAACTTGAATTCAACCACATCATCATGTGAATACTCCCTACTTTCTAAGGCAAGGAAAAAATTCATACAACAACACATAGTTGAGGTCCAAGAAAAAACAAAATCCATTCAAAAATAAGTGAACTAAATACTCATAGACAAGCATTAAGTTCAAATAAAAACATGGATCAAAAAGCTCAAAGGGGTTACGAATTCTCATACACTCACAAGGTGAATTGACTATTTGGCTAAGGTAGTTGTGCTCAAAATGAAACAATTGCCTTGATCCTTTTCATGCATTCATATAATCAACACAAATAAAAGATTCAACATAATAAAATCCAGTTATAACAAGAATGTTGGTTCTCCGCGCATATATGAACAATGGAAAGCCACCTCACAAAAAGGTTGGGAACTAAAGTGATTCACAATAGAACAAGTATACAAAAGAATGGATGGCATGGAAGTTTGTAAAATGCCTAAGTATCATGAATATGCTAAAGTATAGAAAGCGATAAATACATACCTCAGACGTGTACAAAACTTAACAAAATCATTACCATACATCCGCAAGTTGAAACGAACCAACTTGGAAAATCACAACAGCATCCTCAAGTAAGTCAATCAAAATCTGTGAGCAAACAACAACCAAAAACATTCAAAAAGAAAAACTATAAAACATGCTTGTTTTACGTCGTAAGCTCGACGCCTTTACGGTGCTTAATTAGAAACTTCCTTCATTCATGCCATGGTGATGTCTCACCGCGCAACCAAAAGCAAGCGTCCTAACCAAACACTTGAACAAACGTCAAAATGTACAAGTATCAATATAAACAAGTGAAAATATACAACATGTACGATATCTACAAAACTCAAAAACAAAGAAACTATCGCAATGCGATTCAATATCAAAAACAAAGAAACTATCGCGATGATCTTGCCGAGCACCCTATCCTAAAACCACCCCATTCCCCTTAGTATCTTTTCCCTTCATCTTATCGTTTCGCGTTTACTATAGAGAAGAAAATAAACAAGCTTAAATAACATTTCCTCACAATTCGAACTAAGAGGTTCCCGTTGAGTACAACGGACGTGAGGGGGTGCGCGTACCTTCCCTTCACGTAACCGACTCCCGAAGCCAGAATGTGGTTGCGACGACCACGTTCTTATCCTTCTCTTTAAAGGTTTTCTCGATATTTTCCTTTCCCTCTTTTGGGATAAATAAAGTTCGGTGGCGACTTTGTTGAACCGTTTTCCGCGCCTTTCGCGCGAGGGTCGTGTCTTCGATTTAAGCAATTTTTTCGAGGTGCGACAGTAATCAATTTTTCTGTTTTTCTCTTTGTTCAAAATGCTGTTATTATTTTCTGTTGGTCCTTGCATCATATATATAGTTGGTTCCTCATTATTTACACATTAACAAGAACAAGTGAAAGAAATACATTGAAACTTTTTCTCTCGTCACTTTCATCTTCATCTTGCACCTTTCTCAACAAATACACATAATCATTTTTGTTGATTTTCTGCATCATGAAGTGATAGCGTCCAAAGCATAGAGTTGTATTTTGGTTTAGGGTGAATGTTTCAGTGGATTTGTTCTTGAATAAAACCTCTAGGGTTTTGTCCTCCAAGATCAATTGGATTTGGGGTTTTTGGATAAGATCTTGTTTGCATTGAATTCAGCCGAGCGAAGGTGATCGATGAACGGAGGGTTTTGTCGATCTAGTAGCGTTAACTGGAGGATTGTGCAACAAGGTTTGAGGATCGAACTGGGTGTGGATTAGAATCAGCCGAGTGAAGGTGATTGAAAACCTGTGTGTTCTTGTAATCTAGTAATGGTAAACGGAGGTTCTTCCAACAAGTTTGAGGCACTTGATTCGACTCGAATCAAGGGAAGAGAATACAAAGTATCTGCATCAACAAAGTTTCTTGAGTGTGGGATAGCTAAGTTTTCTCTTGTAAAAACATTTGCAAATAAGTTATAGATATCTCAATTATAGTTTTTAGAATTGGGGGCAGACGTACTCGAAGCGAGGACGAAAGGGGAACCGCCTAAACAAACCTGGTGTCGTTTCCTTTTCCTTATCTCATTTGTATTTCAAATTGTTTACGCTTGTAATCGTTCAATTGATCGAAAAAATTCTGGTATAGTTTTGTGCAGAAAATTAATTTGAAAACCATTGCACAATCATTTTGGATTGTGCTTAGTGAAAATTCTGCATCAACTATCATAGAAGGTTTAGCTTGGAGCTTTACACACTCCAAGTGCTCGATAGATTGAATGCATGCAAGGTGTTTGATATATTGTCAAGTTTGGTTAAACTTTTGACTGCTCATTGGAGATTGCACCTCATTAAGTGCTTTTGGAAAAATTGATTAATTGTTAAGTTGCGATTCTAATTTTTCTCTTCGAGCCTTTCGTTCCATTTGGCTTACGTATATCCGATCCTCTCAGTAACTCGGTTCGTGTAGACGAATTATCCTTGGCCGCTTCCGCAAAATATTTTTAAAAACAAATTTTAGCGCCAACTCGCATTTAAAAAGAAGTGATCTATTCAACCCCCCTTCTAGATCAATTGCCTTCGTCTAACAAGTGGTATCAGGAGCACCGGTTAATTCTAGTGCTTCAAGTATAACTTTTTAGAAAATGGCAAACGAACCGAAAGGGGCTTATAATAGAGCACTTGTTTTTAATGGTGAAAATTATAGTTACTAGAAGGATTGTATGCGTGTTCACATCAATTCTATTGATAGGAAGGTATGAAGCGTTATCCAAAACGGTCCAATGGAAATAACCATGACCGATGCGAATAATGTGGTAGTACCTAAGCCTGAAGCACAATGAAATAAAGAAGACGAGAAAAAGTACAACTATGATTGAAAGGCTGGAAATATTTTGATCTCCTCATTGGGAGTTGACGAATATTATAGAGTTTCACATTGTACGAGTGCTAAAGCTATGTGGGACGCGTTAAAAGTTGCCCATGAGGGTACTAACGACGTCAAGCTAGCTAGAATCAATAGATTGACTCAAGAGTTCGACCTCTTTCACATGAAACAAGGGGAAACCATTGCTGACATGCAAAAGAGGTTCACTCATTTAATCAATAAACTTCATTCACTTGGTAGGCCAATTTCCAATGAGGTTGCTACTAACAAAATCTTGAGGTGTTTGACTAGGGATTGGCAACCGAAGGTGACCGCCATCAAAGAAACCAACGACCTAATAAAGTTAGACATCACAACGTTGTTTGGGAAGCTCGAGGAACATGAGCAAATGCTCATAAGCTTAGACCAATTTGAGAAAAGAGAGAAGAAGGAAAAGAGCAAGACCAAAGAAGCGGAAAAGAAGTCGATAACTTTAAAGACTTCTAGTTCAAAGTCCTCCGCATATGAGCCGAGCGAGAGTGAATCTAGTGATGACAAGGAAGAAGATTCGAATGAAGACATGGGATTATTTGTGAAGCGATACAATCGCTATATCAAGAAAAATGGTGTTCAACATTCGGAGAAAAACCTCGTCAACTTTCGTAAACAATCAAAGTCTTCCAAGAATGAAGACAAAAAGAGTGGAAAAACTAAGGGTTCTTGCTATAACTGTGGGAAAGTCGGCCACTATAAGCCGGACTGTCCATTGTTGAAGAAGGACAAAGTTAAGGACAAAAGTCGTCACGGGAAGAAACAATCAAAACCTAAGAGAGCCTATATCGCTTGGGAAAGCGATAGTGAATCATCTAGTGTTGAAAGTTTAGGTGATGAAGGAGAATCCCTCAATCTTTGCCTTTCCGCTCACCAAAGGAAAAAGAACAAAAACGTAAGACACTCTAAGTACGATAACTCTAATTCAATGTCTTATTCTGAACTACAACGTGCGTTTGATACTCTACACCAAGAGGCCAAGGAAGCCTTTAAATAGTTAGCTTCAAATAAACAAATATTTTCTCATTTGGAGCAAAGGATCTCCGATTCCGAAAAGGAATTAGAGGCTCTCAAAAAGTCCATGGTGGAAGTAACAAAGGTAGATGTTGTGGAATACAAAAGTAAGTGGTTAAATTTTGGTTGCGATACTTGTCACATTTGGCAAAAATAGGTTATAACTCTTAAGGCCAAGCGTGACAATGCTCTAGAACTAAAAATGACTTTTGCTATTGATAAATCACACTTTAAGAAAAGCATTATTAATCCATATCAAAAATATACTTATGTGATTAGAAATCAACCTAGCAAAAGTGATTCTCATGTTAACCTCACTTGCTTATATTGTTGCAAAAGGGGTCATACCATTGCTAAGTGTCGCTTTAGGAGGTTTTTGGTTCCTAAAGGCATTTATCAATGGGTGCCCAAATGCAATCATGTTTTCACTCACAAACAAGGACCCAATAAGAATTGGGTACCTATTTCCCTTGATTGACTATGTAGGTACAACATCTTGAGACCACGGAAAGAAGATGGGTTCTGGATAGTGGCTGCTCAAGATATATGACAGGAGACATATCTCTTTTCATCGACTTTGTGGCGAAGAAAATGGGGTTTGTTACCTATGGAGAAAACAACAAGGGACAAATACTTGGCAAAGGTAGTGTAAGTAGCCTCTCATCTACTACTATCTCTGATGTGCTTCTTATTGAGGGCCTTAAACATAACCTTTTAAGCATTAGTCAATTATGTGACAAGGACTATAAAGTATCTTTTTCAAAGGATTGTTGCATAATTGAGAATAGTGATAAAAAGGATGTGTTTAAAGGCTTGAGGGTGAATAACGTCTATATGCTAGACTTGAATGAGGTATCGTTGAGTAGCGACAAGTGTCTAGTCACCATGAGTGAATATTCATGGTTATGGCATAGACGGTTGGCGCATGTCAATTTTGATTTGCTTAATAAAATAGTTTCTAAAGACCTAGAGATCGGCTTGCCCAAAATCAAATTTACAAAGGATCACTTATGTGATGCGTTTCAAATGGGGAAGCAAACAAGGATCTCGTTTAAATCTAAAAACATTGTTTCAACTACGAGACCCCTTGAGCTCCTCCATATAGACCTCTTTGAACCATCTAGGATTAAAAGCCTAGGTGGTAACTATTATGGTTTTGTGATAGTCGATGACTTTTCTCGGTTTTGCTGGACTATTTTCTTAGCAAGCTAGAGCAATACTTTTCGGCCTTTGAAAGATTTGCCAAGTTATCCCAAAATAAATTAAACACAAAAATTATATCAATTAGAAGTGATCATGGGGGTGAGTTCGAAAATCCTCTTTTTGAAGCATTTTGTGAAAGCCATGGGATTTATCATAATTTTTCCGCACCACGTACCCCTCAACAAAACGGGATTGTGGAACGTAAAAACAGAATTTTGGAAGAATTAGGAAGGACTATGATCAATGAGAGTGGACTTCCAAAATACTTTTGGGCCGGCGCCATAAGTACGACTTGTTACGTTTTGAATAGGGTGCTCATTCGTCCTATTCTAAACAAGACACCGTATGAGCTTTTAAAAGGGAGAAAGCCCAATGTATCTCACCTTCACGTTTTTTGGTTGTAAGTGTTTTGTGTTGAATAATGGTAAAGAGACACTTGGTAAGTTTGATGCTAAGGCCGACGAGGGTATTTTTCTTGGACATTCTCAGTCTAGTAAGGCATATAGGGTTTACAATAAGAGGTTACTTACTGTTGAGGAGTCGATTCATGTTACTTTTGATGAGTCTTATCCAAAAAATGTCGCAAAAGGTAGTTCTTTTCATGGTGCATGTGTATCTTCTGAAGACATACTCAAGGACACTGATAAAGGGACTGATCAACCTGAAGCAGTGCATGTTGAGGAGGAAAAAGATCACCAACCAGTGAAGAGTGAGGAGGATCATCCGTCTAATAAATATGACCTTCCTCCAGCTTGGAAGTCTTCCAAAGACCATCCCATCGACAACATTCTCGGTGACATCTCAAAGGGAGTAACAACTCGTTCTAAGGTAAGTAACTTCTGTTATTACTCCGCTATTGTTTCGCAAGTTGAGCCTAAAAACTCAAAAGAGGCCTTACTCGATGAACATTGGCTTTTGTCAATGCAAGAGGAGTTGAATCAATTTAAAAGAAATGAGGTTTGGGACCTTGTCCCTCCTCCGCGAGGCCATCGAGTAATCGGCACCCGATGGGTGTTTAGGAACAAGCTCGACGAAAATGGAGTTATAACTAGAAATAAAGCGCGCTTGGTTGCGCAAGGGTATAACCAAGAGGAAGGCATAGACTATGAGGAAACTTATGCGTTTGTTTCCCGACTCGAGGCTATACGTCTATTGCTTGCCTATGCATGTGCGAAAAACTTCAAATTATTTCAAATGGATGTAAAAAGTGCATTCCTTAACGGTTATATTAATGAAGAGGTTTATGTTGCCCAACCTCCCGGATTTGAGTCCCATGAGTATCCCGATCACGTTTACAAATTAAAACGTGCTTTGTACGGTTTCAAACAAGCCCCTAGGGCTTGGTATGCGCGTCTTAGCAAATTTCTACTTGATCAAGGGTACTCTAGAGGAAAGGTTGACACAACTCTTTTCATTAAACGTTAAGGAAAACACCAAAATTTGGTACAAGTATATGTAGACGATATTATATTTGGTTCTACTAACACAAATATGGTCAAGGAGTTTTCTAAGTTAATGCAGGGAGAGTTCGAGATGACCACGATGGGGGAGCTTAACTATTTCCTCGGATTGCAAATCAAGCAACTTGATGAAGGGACGTTCGTGATCCAGACAAAGTATTGTCTTGAGTTACTCAAGCGCTTCGACATGGCTAGCTCAAAGGCGATTGACACTCCGATGCCTACGTGTGTCAACTTGAGTCGAGATGAAACGAGTAACGATGTAGATGTCAAGAGATATGAAGGTATGATTGACTCTCTACTTTACCTTACCGAATCACAACCAGATATCATGTTTAGTGTCTGCATGCGTGCTAGGTACCAATCGTGTCCTAAGGAGTCACATTTAAAAGTTGTGAAGCGCATACTTAGGTACCTATGTGGTACTCTAAAGTATGGGCTTTGGTACTCCAAAGGAAGCGATTGCTCTTTGGTTAGCTATTCCGATTCCGACTTTGCCGATTGCAAATCGGATAGGAAAAGTATTAGTGGTACTTGTCACTTTTTCTTGAATTCCTTAGTGAGTTGGCATAGCAAAAAGCAAGTTTCCGTTGCTTTGTCAACAGCCGAGGCAGAATACGTTGCGGCCGGTAGTTGTTGCGCTCAAGTCTTATGGCTTAAGCAACAATTACTCGACTACAATGTTCAACTTGAACGTATTCCTATTTTGTGTGATAATACAAGTGCCATTAACCTAACCAAAAACCTGATATTACATTCGCGCACAAAACATATAGAAGTAAGGCATCATTTTCTTAGGGATCATGTAGAGAAAGATGATGTGGTATTTTAGCATGTTGATTCTAAGAATCAACTTGCGAACATTTTTACTAAACCTCTTGCGATGGAGCCTTTCTTTAATATCCGTAGGGAACTTGGTGTTCTCGATATCTCGGATCGAGTTTGATTATATGATTGCATGCTCTATTCCTTTGCTTGACTTTATTTCTTTTAACTAACAATAAGTGATAAGATTAAGCTATATGTGAGGGCATCCATCATCAATCGTCAGAGGTAATATCGTTCCTTCTTAGAAATTCTATTCTTGATCAATTATGTTTGTGAATTATTATGGCCAAAATGTGGTTTAAATTGATGTTTTATTCATGATTAAATGTTTTTTTTAATCCATTTTTTAGTATTGGCATGTGTATGGTGTGTTATTTATCATTACTTGTTGCATAAGTAGCTCAAAATATGCATTTTCAATGTTATGCTGGTTTGAGTCGACCAAAACATGGCATGTGTCGACTCAAGAAATGTCATTTTTCTCAAATGTGGGCGCGGATCAGCGCACGCCGACCTATGGTCGACGCATCCCATTAAACTTTTGAAATTGTCAAAATTCGCTCAGCGTGCGCCGACGCATGACCTATTTCGGTCGAGGCATCGCTGACGAACTTTGCTTATCTTTTCCCCGAGAAGACGCACGCTGTTTCATGTTGAGCAGATTGACTACACTAATATTTTTTTGTTTTATTTTCCAATTGTATGTCATAACACTTTGATTCTATTGTCTCCCCATCTCTCTCTTCTCCTCTCCTTAAAATCTCAAACCCTAAAAACCCATTGCCACAACTCTCTTCAAATCCAACAAATCTTATAATCAAAGAGGTGTTCAAAGGGTTTTATCTACATAAGAACCAAGGTTTTTCAGTCTAGTCATCTTGATCATCCAGATTCCGTACTATTCATCTTCCTCTACAAAGTGAGTACTGTTCATCTGAGTTCACAGATTGCTCATTAATGGCTTCACAAAGAGTTACAGGAAAGAGGACCTCCAGAGCTTCAACATCAAGGGCTGGTACATCGACAATGCCGGTAAATGCTCTTTCATTACTGTCTGATAATTTATCTGAGACATTCAACAAAGATTTTCGAAACCGCTCTGTGATTAAGCAATTTGTGTACTATCCATTGAGGGCTGAAGATTATCACCTACCTGAAATTATAGAAATCCTAAATGTTCAAAAGTTTGATGAATTTCTAGAATGTGATACCAAGTATAATGAAAACTTGGTCAAGCTGTTTTACACTGTGATTTTGGGCAAGTTTGAAGGTACGGACTTTCAATATATGATTGGTGGTAAGAAGTACTCAGTAAATGCATCTGTTTGAAACAGCCTGGTTAAACTAGAAACTACAGGTCTTTCTAAGGTAAAGAACACTGTATTTGTTGACAACTATGAGTTTAAGCCTGCTTTGAACACAATGTTGCGAGACCTTTTCTCGGAGAGCATTGTGAATAGCAACCTATTTCCTAAAACGGTCACAATAGGAATTTTGAAACCAGTTGATCGTATTCTTCAATGGATTGTCGCTCACATCTTACGGCCTAAGAAAGGAGGGTACTCTCGGGTCGATCAAGCTGAAGTCCATTTGATTTATTTGCTGAAAAACATAAAGCGCATTAACTGGCCGTATTACTTCATATATCGGATGTTTGCTCTTCGCGATTCTACTAGAGGCACGGCTTTGTGTTATGCCTCCTTTATTCAGTGTCTCTTGAAAAAGGGTGAGGTAACCGTCCCAGGTATTCCTTACGTGACCTTTACCACTGATCAAGAGTTTACTCAGAAGACTCTTACTATGATGGGTTACTTTTGGGACTCTGAAGACGAGGAATACAAATTCAAGCACCGAGCAACATACCAAGATCTTCAGTATGATGTTCCAAATGAAGAAGAGGATGCAGAAGATAATGTACAAGAAGAAAAAACCGGTAACAACATGCAAACTGAGGTAAATACGGTGGAAGATGACAATGTTGAATGGATGGGATACTCTCCACCTCAAGATCCATATGAAAATTAGGGTTGGGGTGAATGGCAGCACACAAGATGAATCTCACTTGGTTCATCCTATGTTCCTCCAAATCATGGCTGGCAACAACATGAAGAATATGAATGGCACCAGCCCAAATATTCAATTCTTACACCTACACAGCCACCGCAACAGAGCAACGAGGAAATCCTCGACATGTTACGATCAATGCAGCTGCAGCAAGAAACGTTCATGACCACACAAGAAGAGAGGTATACAACTCTCTCAAACCAGCTGGAGGCACAAAATCAAACCTTCAACATGTTTGCTACTGCGGTCATGACTCGTTTTGACAATTTGGATACTGCTGCCGAAGGTCAGACACGCTGTGTGACGAATGGTAGCAACTCACTCAACAGGGCTGTATTGGAACTGAATGAGCGATTGGAAGAATAACCTCTTCCTCCACCTCAAGACCCCTATTTCAGAGGATGCAATCATCACTTTAGGGGGAGGAGACCCTGAGAGATAAGATCATAGTTTGATGCATGTTATATCTAGTTTTTGGCTTGTATGACTTGTTATTTGCTTGCATTTTGATTATGTACTTGGTTTGCTTTTGGAATATATTGACATTTGAACTATTATGGAATGTATGTTGAGTCTATATGTATGCATATTTTGTGCCTTATTTATCCATCTAATTTTTCGCATTATCATCATTCTATGTGAATGTTTGTTGATGTATCTAGTTTGCAAGATGTTGAGTGTATCCATAAGTATATGATATATTTCTTTGACCTTCGTCTTATTCTCTTTTTGATGTTGTCAAAGGGGGAGAAGGACATTTACAAGCAGCAAAAGATTGAATCTTAGAGGGGGAGGATGAGATTCAAATTACAAAACAAGTTGAAGATTTTGCCATCATAAAAAAGGAGGAGTATGTGAGGGCAATATGCCTCTCATTTGGTCTTTATTTTAATGATGTCAAAATGTATGTGAGGGCTAGTAGTTTGTAATTTGGACGGTGTCATCTCATTGGTGTCGGCATTCTAATTTTGCATTGCATAATCATGAGTCTAAATACATGGTGGAGTCTTGCATATCCATTAAATATGGGTGATCATGATATTAGTATTAGGAATGCATAAACTGTGCCTATATAGATGAAAATGTGTCAAAAAAACCAATTTTTGAGTATTTTTGAAGCTTGAGTCGACCTAAGCTTAGGTCCGGTCGACTCACAATATGTTGACAATGTGTGTGTCTCGCTCGGGTAAGCGCACGCCTACCATGCGGTCGACGCACGCTTTTGGAATTTCAGATTGTGCATTTTTCCCAGCCATGCGTCGATGCATGGTCCCTGTAGCGGTCGACGCATGGTCTTCCAACATGCGCAGATTGCTCCACGGGTCAGCGCAGGCTGACCCTCTTCAAGGAGTGGTCGACCGCTCGCTGTGAGTAATCAATTTTTCTATTTTTCTCTTTGTTCAAAATGCTGTTATTATTTTCTGTTGGTCCTTGCATTATATATATATATATATATATATATATATATATATAGTTGATTCCTCATTTTTTACACATTAACAAGAACAAGTGAAAGAAATACATTGAAACTTTTTCTCTCATCACTTTCATCTTCATCTTGCACCTTTCTCAACAAATACACATAATCATTTTTGTTGATTTTCTGCATCATGAAGTGATAACGTCCAAAGCATAGATTTGTATTTTGGTTTGGGGTGAGTGTTTCAGTGGGTTTATTCTTGAATAAAACCTCTAGGGTTTTGTCCTCCAAGATCAATTGGATTTGGGGGTTTTTGGATTAGATCTTGTGTGCATTGAATTCAGCCGAGCGAAGGTGATCAAAGAACGGAGGGTTTGGTCGATCTAGTAGCGTTAACCGGAGGATTGTGCAACAAGGTTTGAGGATCAAACTGTGTGTGGATCAGAATCAGCCGAGTGAAGGTGATTGAAGACCTGTGTGTTCTTGCAATATAGTAATGGTAAACGGAGATTCTTCCAACAAGTTCGAGGCACTTGATTCGACTCGAATCAAGGGAAGAGAAGACAAAGTATTTGCATCAACAAAGTTTCTTGAGTGTGGGATAACTAAGTTTTCTCTTGTAAAAACATTTGCAAACAAGTTATAGATATCTCAATTCTAGTTTTTAGAATTGGGGGCAGACGCACCCGAAGCAAGGACGAAAGGGGAACTGCCTAAACAAACCTGGTTTCGTTTCCTTTTCCTTATCTCATTTGTATTTCGAACTGTTTACGCTTGTAATCGTTTAATTAATCAAAAAAATTCTGGTATAGTTTTGTGCAGAAAATTAATTTGAAAACCATTGCACAATCATTTTGGATTGTGCTTAGTGAAAATTCTGCATCAACTATCATAGAAGGTTTAGCTTGGAGCTTTACGCACTCCAAGTGCTCGATAGATTGAACGCATACAAGGTGTTTGATATATTGTCAAGTTTGGTTTAATTTTTGACTGCTCATTGGATATTGCACCTCATTAAGTGCTTTTGGAAAAATTGATTAATTGTTAAGTTGCGATTCTAATTTTTCTCTTCGAGCCTTTCATTCCATTTGGCTTACATATATCCGATCCTCTCAGTAACTCGGTTCGTGTAGAAGAATTATCCTTGGCCGCTTCCGCAAAATATTTTTAAAAACAAATTTTAGCACCGACTCGCATTTAAAAAGAAGTGATCTATTCAACCCCCTTCTAGATCAATTGCTTTCGTCTAACATTAACATCCTCGTCTAGCATATCCGAGTTGGCGGTGTAGCCATCAGTTCCTCAGGTGAAATGATCCCCGCTCTAGTAGAAGAGGAACCTTAACAACCTCCGCCCCTGTATTATGCCCTGCTCGTCGACAAGGTCTTCCCCGCTCTCATCTGTTGAAACCTCCCAAATAAACGTGGAGTTTGTGGCCCTCTCTGACACGGGCTCGATGATATAAAACCTTTCCTTAAAAGTCCTAATGGACTCAGAAAAAGGCTTGAATAACTTCTTCCCCTGCTTCAGGGAGACCCATCCGAACTTCCTCCACGAAACTTGGCGCTGAAGATGGAAGACAGTAAAGAAGAAGGGAAGATTAGTTCCAATCTCCAGATATTCGCACGTCAGCTCAAATGGCCGTATGAAGGCAATCGAGTGTGGATGTAATTGCGAGGGAGCCAAGTCCAGATGCACGAAGACCGCCATCTAAAAGTCGGTAAAGGGCAGCCTTAACCCTATCTCTTTGAAGACGTATTCATACCTAGGGAACTTCTCCCCGTATGTCGAGCAAATGCAGTCATCCTCCCCAGGGAAATGAATCTTTCAGTTGCCCTTAACCCTCACCGTCGTGAAGGCGTCTCCGGTGTAAGAGGCAAAGAGGGAGGCATGCTCCCCAGGTTCCACAACGGACCATTCTTCCGCGCGGTAGTCCTCGAAGTAGGTGTTTCGCCAGCGTCCCGGGGATTGGAAGTATCTTCAGTATCGCTATCCTCAGACAGATCTCAGGACTTCATCCTCATCTTCGTGAGACATCTCCTTTACCTGAAAAGCAGAGGACAAAAGTGAATTTGATGACAAAGTCAAATCCACCCTTCCACCGCTAGTCAAGCGAAAGGGCGCGCGAAGGCCCGAAGACCACGTCCACGACCTAATCCCTACTCAAATGGCACACCAACGGTGTAAGGAGACGCCCAGGGCAATCCCTTTAACCCACGCGGGGAGATCCTCCCCGGTGCGTTACTCAGAACTCCCGTTGGAGATCCACCGGAAAACTCATGGGTTCACCGGCGACGAAATCATCCATTGTTGTAACGACGTCATAATCACCTAAAATCCTAAGTTCCTCGGGCTCCAGCGCCGACAGCAGAAGATGGCCTAACCACCGCCAGCCACCAACAATCGCCGGAAACCACCCCTACACTACATGGTTTCATCCTAACCGCATGCAAACTAAAGTGAAACAGAAACTGGAACACTTAAAACAGAGAAAGGTGAAGAAGACTTACATGGTCGAGGAAGAGAAGTAGGTGGTCGGCGAGCTCTGGTCGTTGCGCGTACGGCGGTGGTATGACGGTGAACGACGGAAACGAGAACAGATAGCAAAAGAAGAGAGAGAAGCGAAAAGTAGAAATGAGCGTGTCTTCCCTCTATTTATAGACGGACTAGAGGCACGTGCACGAGCACGCGCGCCGTATGGGCATCATCATGACCCTAACATATCCATCATTACGCATTTAATGCGAGACATGACTCGAGGCATGCGTGACACTCCATCTTTTCAAATTCCATCAACCGCTGGGCTCCTCGCACGCCGGGCATATCGGACAACGTTGCAGGTTCCTCGGGCACAAACCCCGCGAGCACCGCGAAACAACCTCGTCTCTAAAACAGGCGTCGACCACGCCTACTCTTCCTCGGAACTGCGAGCTGCCCTTAAGTCATCACTCCCTTGCTCGGGAGCAACGACTCGGGGGGCTCCTGTCCCGGATTGGCCCAATGACTATGCATGGTCCAATCCACTTCTGCTCCAAAAACGACCCAATTGCCTAAGCTTTGCCAATTAAGGGCAGAGAGAAGCATTTTACCTTTCTGCCCCTCTGTTGGGGAAGGCTGGTCGGTTGACCTCCAGGATCAGCTGCCCCTCAGCATTTCTGCCCGTCACGCACAATTCCACCATTCAGAAACAGTCACGACGCTTGTGCCCGTGACCACGCCCTTGCCCGTGGCAACGACTAGTTTCAAGCAGGTCTGCCCGTCCCAACAACTAGTTTTTGGCAGTTACCTATTCTTTGGGAGTGAATATCTTGCCCCGAAAATAGGGACCAATGGCCAAACGTTGGGGGCATTATAAAAACCCTCTCATTTGAGAGGGCCAGGTATTCAAAATCATCCTAAGACACACATACTTTGTACTTGCCTTCTTTTCTCCCGATCCTTACTTTAGCATCGGAGTGCCTTGCAGGTACACCCCCTCCACATCTTTCAAACCCAGCATCGCAGACGTAGTCTCTGGCCCACTTCAGGTTCTGATCAGTCGGTAAGATCATATATATATATATATGCTGTTCTTGTAATACCATTGACGGGAAGCCTTTTTAAGGGCATAGATGAATTTCTTAAGTTTGCAAACCATAGACTTTGGGTTTCCTGACACAAAGTTTTCTGGTTGCACCATATATATTGTCTCTTCAATGTTTCCATTTATAAACCCAGTATTTACATCCATCTGATGCAGCTCTAAATCAAAATGAGCTACCAATGCCATCATGATTCTAAGAGAGTCCTTCGAAGAAACTGGAGAGAAAGTCTCTTTATAATCAATTCCTTCCTTTTGAGTAAAGCCTTTTGTGATAATACGAGCTTTATATCTCTCAATGTTACCCTTTGAATCCCTTTTGGTTTTAAATATCCATTTACAACCAATGGATTTCATTCTGTCAGGTAATTTAATGAGATCCCAAACATCATTGTTAGCCATAGACTTCATCTCATCCTTCATGGCATCAACCCACTTAAGAGAGTTTGGACTCCGCATAGCTTGACTAAAGTTGGTAGTTCACCATAAAAAGCGTATACATGCTAAAATGTAGATTGTTCAAGCTATATAAGACGATTACAAAACTCTTTGGATTTGTAAATGCCCACACCATATTCAAACTCTTATGACTTGATGTTCATGAACCCATTCTCACAAACTTTTGCAGGCGCAAACATGGAGTGATAATTTCTCATATAATTACCAATGTTGGGTGAGAGACTGAAACACCATTCTATGTGTTGCAGGATTGCAGATTTTCTACTCAGGTTAAACTCTATCTTATTCCATATAATCATATAATTATTTATTTACTTGTAATTGTAAGGATTGAATTTTTAAACTTTTCAACAAACGAGAGATTGAAGATATTTATACAAACAAACCTATTACTTTCATGCTCCTTTTTTAGTTTTTATGGATGTGACATAACAAAGTTATGTTTGAGGAAAATTTTCAATGACTAGATGATAATGTGTTAGCTATACAAAACTTTACCAGAGGCATAAATATTTGTGCTTCTCAACCCCTTCTTCGAAAAGTGTAACCCAAAAGATGATCTATACTAATAAAAAGAGCATTTCTTAATGCACCACCCAAGTTTCTTAGGCACCACGTGAAATTATTTTTTTGCCCCCTGATTCCAAATGTGCACATCCGAACACACCGTATCCTTAAGAAATAAAAAGTTGTTCCGGATGTGCATATCCGGAATGCCTCCGGATCTGTATATCCGGAATAATTGTTGTTATATTAGAAGCTGCATGATCACTCCCCCTTCCCATAATCAACCTTTCTTCTTCCACACTCACTCTCACCAACCCAAAAAACCTACTTCATCAATCCCATTTCTCACTAAAAAAGTTCAAGTTTTTGGTGCAACAAATCAAAGGGAGCAAGGAAAGACTGAATTTCAGGTAAACATTCAACTTCATCCACTACATTGCTCACATTATCAATCTACATTTTTGAAAAAACAAGTTACGCTACTTCCGGATGTGCGCATTCGGAACGAATTAAGCATGAACTTTTTCGGATGTGTACATCCGGAAAAATGCCTGAAGCTAATTAATTTAAGTTTTCAGCATTTTTGAATATATCTTATTTATACATATTAATTTTTCTATTCTTGTTTATAAATAGATATGGTGCATCCCGATAACATGGCAAAAGAATTAGTTGCGCCGATTTCCCCGAAAGATGAAGGTATGCTCGTAATGTCGGTTGATGTCGGCGGTGACTTTAACAACAAGCAAGACTTTGATGATCTTGAAAGCATGATCGCATATATTCGTAGGACGACTATTGAGCTTGGCTTCGGTGTAAATATTGGGAGATCGGATAATGGGTCGGATAGAAGAAAAGCTTTTGTAATTTTGGGTTGCGAAAGAAGCGGCAAATATCAAGCACCTCTACGGAAGTTAAAGAAAGACGAGACCGACACTAGAAGATGTGAGTGCCCTTTTAAGATTGGTGGTTACATATTAGTTTCCAAGAAATGGAGATTTACCGTTCGTTGTGGTATACATAACCACGAAATGTGCTCAAAGCTTCAAGGCCATCCAAGTGTATGCAGGCTCAAGGCGGAAGAGAAGACATGTATAACCGACATGACCTTGAACCTTGTCCAACCGAAGAATATACTTGTGACGTTGAAACGGAAAGAACCCGAAAATGTTGCAAACATAAAACAAGTGTATAACATTCGGTATCAAACGAACAAGTCAATTAGGGGAGATATGAGTGAGATGCAACAACTGTTGAAAGTGTTGGAGGACAACGATTACGTGACTCGGTACAGATATCGCGATGATGAAATTACGGTCCGAGATATTTTTAGGACACCGATTCCACGAGTTCCGACTCCGACTCCAACTACACGTATGGTTTCCTTTATTGACGAGATGCCGGTTTTTATGCACAAGCATATCGACGGTATAATCGATGTTGTAGGGGATGGTAATTGCGGTTACCGAGCCGTGTCGGCACTACTCGGTAAAGGAGATGAAGGTCATGCACTTGTACGTCATCAGCTTATCCTAGAGTTGGAGACGCATAAAGAAGCATACTTGCGTCTCTACGAAAATCAAGAAAATTACAACAAGGTTCACGAGTCACTTGTTCCGTGGTTGAGTGGTCCGACACCGGTATCGAAATGGATGAGCTTCCCCGAGATGTGTCATCTTATTGCATGCGCCTACGATATGGTGTATATCGACTTGACGAGATACGGATTTTCGGAAACCTTTTTTCCACTCCACACCGCACCTCCGTCGAATCCAAATGATCACATCATGTGTATCAGATGGCTTGCGAAATCAAGACATTTCGTACAAGTTATCTTGAAACCCGGATGCCCGATACCACCTAAATCACCGCAATGGGCGACGCATGCAACTGCAATTGCCGAGTCTTGGCCGGATATTTTTGTCGAAAGGATGCTTGAATTCGAAAGATTGCACGCAATTGAAAAGGCATCAAATACGGAAAAATCGAAATTTCTAGCTCCAATAGATTTAGACGGAGAATTTTGTTTTAACTCTTTTGTATAATCACACGACACAATGTACATTATTGAAGTGAAATATATTGTATTTTTATCCATATGTCTTTTTAATACACTTACGAATTTTATTGCACTGAAAGTATTCCAAGTGGCTGCATAAGCTGTTCAATTCTGTTTTAAAATTGTATCAGTAAAACATTCTGATTTACAGATCCGGGCAATTTTCGGATTTGCACATCCGAAACCAATATTTGTAGGGTTTGTCCGGATCTGCACATCCGGAACGAACTTAGGCAGATATAACTTTACTCTAACTTTTCTATAAATTAGGGGTTTCATTTGATATCATTCACACAAACACTAAATGTCTCAATTGTATGATATCAAGATCCATTGATATGTCGCAACTGTCTCCTACACCGACGACAAAACACGCGGTCGCAAGTATAAGTTAACGAGGGACACCTCCATCAGCGAGATCATTAACGACATCGAACATCTCCTACCTTACGGAGACAAATGAAAGGTTGCGAAGATTCAGTATCGTTCACCTTCCGTTGATAACGAAGGGAACGTCGCTTACAGCCTTGTTGAGCTCAAGAATCAAGAGGCTGTTAGAGCGATGTGGCAAACGTTTTTGGGCTACGAAGAACGATTCCCGCTCGAGTTCGAGGCGACCGTCAAAATCCGAAGAACGGTCGATGACATCTTAGAGATGTGCTAGCGTCCACCGGGCTATTGATCTTGTAATATTTAAATTTCTGTCGATGTCATGACGATTTTCTCAATGTAATCCCGATTTTATTTTATGAATGTGAGAAAGATTGTTGGATTTCTGGTGTTCTGCTTCAGCATTTATTCCGGATTTGCAAATACGAATTTATTCCGGATGTGCACATCCGGTAAAAACTGAAAATTTTAAAAAAAATGGTGCGTCCGGATGTGTACATCCGAAATCAGAGGGTAAATCAAAAATTAAGATGATGTCTAAAAAACAAGGGTGGTGTGATAAGAAATTCTCAATAAAAAACTTCTTTATAAAAGCTTATAAGATGTGGCAACCATCATGCCTAAAATGTCGGACACATACCTTAAATATATTATTTAGAAGAATACATTTCTCATCTCTTTATAGAGAATAACTAAAAATTCTATCATACACGATTATATAGACAATTGAAAGTGTAGTGAGATGATTTTTATTATAGTGCAACACATTCAACACTAAACTTTCATATTTATGAATTACTCATCGATAGTATATTTTAAAATAGTGACAAACATTACAATACCAAAATCCTAAATGAATTAACGTTTTGACATAAACACACACGACAGCATGGTCGGTGGATTGCTAGAGACGAGTAGCCAAATTATTTTCAATTACTATATTTATAATTAATTTTACATAAAATGCATCATTTTCGTGTTTGGCGCTCTTTTCCCCTGACGACCCTTTAGATTCTCCCACACTCTCACGTCAACGGTTCGATCCATCTCAAAACTTTTTCTATTTTTATTTTCATTAAAATTATTTAAAAATCTAAAAACAATAAATAAATAAATAAAAAACGCAAATTTCTCTCAATTTGTTCCCTCTTTCTCTCTCATAAAATTTCAACGATTCCTTCTTCTCTATAACTTCCCTCTCCTCACTCAACCCGTAATTTCTCACTTTCAATGGCTTCTGCATCTTCTTCAGTTATCAAAGTAAGTTTCCTAGTAGTTTCCTCTACCTCCGTCGTCGTTTTGCGTGTTTCTCATGTCGTTTTGAGTTTTTTGTTTTGTTTTGTTTTTTTCAGGATGCAAAAGTTCTCATGGTTGGTGCCGGTGGAATTGGATGTGAGCTTCTCAAGACTCTCGCTCTGTCTGGCTTCTCTGACATACACATAGTGAGTTCCTTCCTTCATTCTTTTTTTAGGTTTTTGATTTTTTGAAAATTTGAATTTCGGTTGTTTTTTTAGGGTTTTGTGTACTTTGTTTTTTTGTTGGTAAAGTTAGGGTTCTGTGAAGTAGGTGTTTCCATTATTTCGCGCTTTGGTTTCGTTTTTTTGATATAATTTTGTGGTTTTATTTTTTGTTTAAATTTTTTATGAGTTAATTGTTAAGTGTGTGAACTGTTTTATGATCTTAATTGGAGTGCTTAAATTTGTTATTCAATTTCTTTTGTTTTTATATTGTTGTATTGGCAGTATATATAAAGGTTTTAAAAATCGGGCGCGCCAAGGTCACACGTAAGGCTTTCGTGATTTCGGTTGATGCTGCGTTACTGATTTCGGTCTTGCTGTCGTCAGCAGTCTTGCTGTTGTCACGGTGTGAATTAATCACATGATTGCACCAATCTTATTAAACAATAACTTAAACTAAAATTTGTTTTTCATTATTGTAAGATACGAGAGAATATCGGGAAGAGATGAGAGAATAAATCTTAAGTTTATTGAGTGAGAAAAAGCTATAAAAATCCAACTTATATAATTCATGTTGAGATATGTATTAAAAGCAGAACTTTCTATCTACTTTTAAGAACGATGTTATACCATGGCGGCGGTTTGCCACACGTGTTTCAGTGTGATTACTTTCCGCTCCGTTTTAATGTGTGTTTCAGTGTGATTATTTTCCACTCCACTGTAACGGCTGTTGCCGATATCTTTTCTTTGCGGCCTATATCGTGGTAATAGTTCTATATTTAAAACCTTGTTATATCCTGTGATTCTTTTCCCTTTTGATCTGGCTTGTGGTTTCTTAGTTCTGCTTTGAAACTCTTTGCATTAATTGGGAAGCGTTTTAGATTGTTTGATCCTAGTTTTTTTTAATCGTTTAGTAAGGTTTGAGTAATTTTTTCTACTCTGGTTATTATTGGGGGAAAAGTGTTCATAGTAATTGTATGTTTATGGTGAGTTGTTTGACTCCTTATAAACAATGTAGTTAAAATCAAGATTTTACGCAAGATTGAAAGGTGTTTACAATCGTAAAATCGTGGAATCATAACACTAATGGTAAGATAGGGTGTTTTTCAAGTTTTTTGGTTATTGGTGTTGGCAATGGTGAAAATAGGGTATTGAGAGTTTTAGTCACTAAAGTTGTCAGATTAGAATCATATTTTTATTAAGGGTAGTTTGTAGTTTGGATGGATGGTGCAGGCATATATTAACCTTGTTGCGATCGATAATTAGTACCAATATTTTAACAACTGAACCATTGAGCTGAGACCTCCGGGTCATGGTTCAACAGCTTTAAACTCTTCAAAACAGGACAAAACCACAGTTGGACTGATCAAATAACCCAAACTGTAGACATTGCCAGTTCATGGTTGGATCGGTTGAGCCGTTCGGTTCTGTCATCAACACACTGGTTAGTACTCTGGTTGATAGGTTGTAGGAAATGCGGACCTGCCGAATGCTAGAGGAAGTCATGCATAGAACAAATTACAAGATTGCATTTGTATATTACTATATTTTAAGATTTTCTCTTGGATTATCTATATGGTTTTAAGCTATGGATGCACTTCATTCAATTAATATGCTTCTATTATTTCCAACGTGCAGATTGACATGGACACTATAGAAGTCAGTAACCTGAACAGACAATTTTTGTTCCGACAATCCCATGTTGGGCAGTCCAAGGCTAAAGTAAGCTTATTGACATTATTGTTACTTGTATAGGTTTCAAATTCTCAACCACCTGATTAAGTCTTCTACCAGGTTGCTAGGGATGCTGTCTTAAAATTTAGGCCCAAGATAAACATTACATCATATCATGCAAATGTCAAAGATCCTGATTTCGATGTGGACTTCTTTAAGGAATTTAATGTTGTTCTTAATGGACTCGACAATCTAGATGCACGTCGACATGTGAATCGCCTGTGTTTGGCAGCTGATGTTCCTTTAGTTGAAAGTGGAACTACTGGGTTTCTTGGTCAGGTATTTTAATTGTAATTATTGGCTTCTTAGTTACTTATATCCATTTCCATATAAAGGCTGTATTGCAGCTGTATTTAGTAGATTCTAAATGGTATTTTTTACTGCTTGATGATTATTTTACTTGCTTAAGAGTATCTCTGAATTTAATTACTGATTATCTGACTTTCATTATGAGTCTATACTGTATTTATCAAACATATCCTATGTGATACTGGTTACATCATTTTCAAACTTGGTGATATACTTTTGATTGAAAACAGGTTACAGTGCATGTCAAGGGAAGAACAGAGTGCTATGAGTGTCAGCCTAAACCAGCCCCCAAGACGTATCCAGTCTGTACTATCACTAGTACTCCATCAAAGGTATGTGTTGGGTTTCATTTATGCACTGAGTGAGTTTTTCATCCAGAATAGAATTTATTAGAAACATATAAGAAACTGGAATTTATCACAGCCATTATCTTTTATTATTGAGTGGTTGATTTTTTGTACACCTTTGATCTGTCATTTTCTTTTGAGGCATCTAACAATTTTTATGTATGCACTTTGCTTTGTCAAATTGAACATCAACTAGAATTATGAGTGCAATATTTAATTGAGACTACTGAGATCTCAGCTTTCATCTTTATTATTGTTGGCAGTTTGTTCACTGTATTGTGTGGGCAAAAGAGCTACTATTTTCCAAGTTATTTGGGGACAAGAATCAAGACAATGATTTAAATGTTCGCTCAAGTGATGCTGCCAGCTCATCAAAAAATGTTGATGATATATTCGAACATAACAATGATGAAGATATTGCTCAATATGGAAGGAGAATATTTGATCATGTATTTGGTTACAACATTGAATTAGCTTTGTCCAATGAGGAGACATGGAAAAATAGAAATAGACCTAAACCTATATACAGCAAGGATGTCCTGTCTGATGATTTGGCTAAACAGAATGGAAATCTGGACAACTATAATGCTTGTGGTGATGAATTATCAGTTTCTGCCATGTCATCTTTGGGCATGAAGAACCCGCAAGATGTATGGAGTCTTAGAGAAAATTCTAGAATACTTCTTGAAGCACTTAGACTATTCTTCACGAAAAGAGAAAAGGTTGGTCTGATTTCACACTAAGTTTGATGTGAGCGCATAATTAAAATTATAATAATAATCATATATTCTTCTGGAAACTTAAATAGAACCCGTTATTATTTATGCTTCTTTTGAGCAGGAGGTTGGGAATCTAAGCTTTGATAAAGATGACCAGTTGGCTGTAGAATTTGTTACTGCAGCTGCAAACATACGGGCTGCTTCATTTGGCATACCTCTACACAGTCTTTTTGAAGCTAAAGGAATTGCTGGTAACATTGTGCATGCTGTGGCGACAACAAATGCTGTTATTGCTGGTTTGATTGTCATTGAAGCAATTAAGGTGCTGAAAAATGACGTTAATAGATATAGGTATATGTGTTTCCTCTTCCTCTATTCTTTTCTGTTTCACATTGGATGTAGTGATGCAAGTAATTGTCTTACTGTATTTTTGGAGTGTGAGGAAGCATTGCTAGGTGTCAAAATATAGATGTGGAAAAATATTTTCGTAGTATAATCATATTGCTGGTGGTGTTACATGAAAATTTTTGCGTTCAGTTCACTTGTATGTTGTTTTAAATGATAAAATTATTCTCATTTTTATTCACTGTATTGCACTATAGTTTACATAGCTAGACTAGACTGAATAAAAATATAATCAAAGTATTTTAGTTGGGCGGTGTTTGGAAGACCATATTTGGATTTATATTATGAATTGCATAACAGTTAAGTAAGAAATTGGAAGAGTTTATGAAAATAATATTTGGTATTAGTCGGTCGCAAGGCCGGATACCAAGATTTCCAAAAAAAAAATAAAAAATATTTGGTATGTACATAAACTGTTTTTGTCTTATTTTCATAAGCTTCTCAGATAGCTTATTGTCATAAACTTGCTGTTTTCAGCTTATGTAAAGTTTGCCCTCATTCTCATTTATACATAAGTGTTGGTTATTTCTTTTTTTGAAATGACCAATGTTAGTAATTAGTTGTTATTTTTGTTAGAGGTGGAGTTGGACCCATGACCTCCATATCACTCCAATCCCTATGTTCCTCCCTAGTTATTGATTATCACAAAAGCAACATGCCCGTGATTTGCTTGCTGTTTATTCCTGTGAGGGATGGATATCCTGTTTTCCCATGGGAATGTAAGTTACTTTGAAATCCACATGACTCTAGCCTTCGTGTTGCTTCCTTCCACCACAGACATTCTTTCTTTTGATATGTTGGTTTTTTGAACATTCTGAAAATCTTGAATGTGAAGCAAACATATTTTTGGAAGTTAACCTGAGGATAACATTCTCGGGTATAAAGTATTTCTGAATGGCACTTGTTTTTCCTTACCTGTAGTCAAATTTTCTCTGTTGTTTCTATTTGCTCATTTCCTCACATGAATTCTTCATTAATACACTATTCTGTGTAGTTTACAAGGCAACATTTTCCTTACACTTTTTAATGACTTCTTTTAATCCTATGCGTCATTTAACAGAATGACATATTGTTTGGAACACCCATCAAGAAACCTGCTGCTTATGCCAGTGGAGCCATTTGAACCAAACAAATCATGTTATGTATGTTCTGAGGTATGTCAAATCTTCCCTTGTCTCGTCTCTTGCTTGAAGTCAATGTTATGCATATGCTAGTACTCATCATGTTCGCATGCGGGCAAAACAGAGTCCTGTACTGCTTGAAATAAACACAAACCGCTCAAAGTTGAAGGATGTTGTTGAAAAGATCATCAAGGCTAAGCTTGGGATGAACCTTCCACTTATTATGAATGCTTCAAACCTTCTCTACGAGGCTGGTGATATTGAGGAAGACATGGTTGCAATTTATGATGCCAATCTTGAAAAGGTATGTTTCTTGTTTTTGTTTTGAAAATTCGATTGCATTTTATTTATAGCTATTTTAATTATTCTGTTCAGGTCCTAGCTGAGCTTCCTTCTCCTGTAACTGGTGGCACAATGCTTACAGTAGAGGATTTTCAACAAGAATTGAAATGCAATATCAATATAAAACACAGGTTTTTGCTCTTTTCTACATATGTATATTGTTTGTTAGAAGAATTTAGCAAGTTTGTAGTGTAATTTAGTAAGGATGCTTTTCTTCCATTTTTCTCTTGCATCTTGATTAAGGATGCTTTTCAATTCATTCTTTTTCCATCATGTAACCCTCCCTTCGTTTGTTTTTTCTCTGGTTCTGAATTCTTTTCTTTTGTTGGTAACTTCTAATTCAGAGAGGAATTTGATGAAGAGAAAGAACCTGATGGCATGGTTCTCTCAGGATGGACTCAACCAGTGTCAGCAGAAGAAACAAAAGACAAATCTATTAGTAACGGTGCCAACACTTCAGATGCACCAACAGCTGCAGAATCTGAAAATGATGATGATGTTGGTATAGTTTCTCCGGTGAAGAAAAGAAAGCTTCCTGATAATTCTGATAAGCTGAATACTGCTGATGATGCAAAGCATCAAAAGCAATTACAAGTGATCGACGATGAAGACGATCTTGTTATGCTTGATGGGAATTTAGATGGGTTTAAAAAGAGAAGAGTGTCATAATCTTGTGCATGAAGTATTTATCTGGTTGAGATCTTGCATTCTAATTTTGTATTTTGTTAGAGGTTTGGCGATTCTTTTGGCCATAGTTGTTAGATATGCTGCTATTAGTCTTTTGATTCCGATAGATACATACAACCTTTCTTTCTGCCTTGTGCTTTTCTCTGTAGCAGCAAATGTGTATTATTCTTGCTGACGCCTGACAGAGAACCACTGATCTTGCTAATTAACTTTAACAAAAGTTTTGCAAATTGGAATCTTGTCTAAAGATGAGTTAAACAGACAAGTCTTGCAAAATCAAAGGTTATTCAATTATTGTCATGCATAATTTAGCATTCAATTGTGATTTTTCTTTCATCAGTGCCATGGTTATGAATTATAAGGACAACTTTTTACTATCAATTTTTCATAATTTTAGGGGGATCACAGAAATTCCAGGGTATAAATGGTTGATGTTTGGTATGGCACTTATGCCTGTGAAAATCTTTTATTATAGGTAACTTTAAATGTTCATGCCACAAGTCAATTCCCTTCTAAAAAAGAGAAAAGGAAGCAAAGCTGATTTTTTGCTCGTTTATAAATTTTGATTTTATTTCAATGCCCTTTAGTATGATGCTGGTCCAACAGTTTTGAGACATGTAAATTAGGTTTGTGTTATGAACACTTGATATCTGTACCTACCAGTTTTGGACCTATTAAGACTGATCGATGATGACCCCATCCTTATCTACAACAACAATTCCTCTCAATAATTCAAGATGCTGCCATTTACAGTTGGGACCATAAACCATACATATATATATATATTTATATTTTAGATTATTTGTCTTTCTATGTAAAACAATTGCCTGCAAACACGAGAGTTCGATCTGTTCACATTTCATTTAATCACTTTTAAAAGGTGAAAATCTGATCATTATATATATATATATATATATATATATATATATATATATATATATATATATATATATATATATATGTTTAAATAATGTTTTCGTCCCTCTAAGTTGGCGAATTTTTGTTGTAGATAATGATCAGATTTTCACCTTTTAAAAGTGATTAAATGAAATGTGAACAGATCGTATTTAATGATTTTTTGGGTTTAGGGTTTAGGGTTTAGAGTTTAGGGTTTAAAATTAAAAAACTAATTTTATCGTATTTAATGATGTTTTTGATAAAATATATTTGAAATTTAAGAATGTAATAATCTTTTTGACAAGACTTTGTATAATACATTTTTTTAAATAGTGAGGATCAATGTTTTTTTAGCTTACTCTAAATCATAATTTTTTGATTGAATCTACTCTAATAGTTAATTAAATAAAAGGTTAATTTAACCTTTATATTACATTCAATTCAAAGGCTATGATTTGGAGTAAGATAAAAAAACTTACTCTTGGAGTAAGTTGATCCCCACTCTTTTTTAAATTGATTAAAATATGTAACAAAATTAATATAATATTTTTTAATTAGAATTAGTTAAAGTATTCTTTCACCAAAAGTATTATTAATAATTTCCCACTCACTTTAGTTACACTTTAAACAAAATTCAACACATTAGAACACATGATCGACACGTGACACTGCTGTCAAGTCACAAAACTTCCTCTAAGACGAGTCATTCAAAATAGTCTCTAATGGAGCAAAGTCATATTTGTTAAGACTGAAGAAATAATTTCTAGAATCTGTATCTCCCACTAGGTTAGAAAATAATATATCTATCTACTTCAAGAATTAGGCTAGATAATAACATTCTTTACAAGTCATACATACATACGACCTTCATTTTGCTTGGTTTATGACAAGCCGACTCTACAGGATTGTACTCACAAGAAGTAAAATTGGCGTCCATAGTGGGCTCTAATGAAGCATTCTTGGGCTACACCTTTTCAAAAGTTTTGATCATTTATCCTTCGTTTTACTATGGTGGCAACACAAGTTAAGTTCTGGTGATCAGGGCGTACTAGAAACGCTTCCCACTATGGATGAGTTGTGCTGCTAGAACCAAAACCTACAAGAAACCATCAATATGATCTAACAATAATGACAAAACGATGTACACCTAGAGGGGACTGAGGTTTTAGACTCTCGACTTCTATTTCTAAATATGAGACACCCCAGTCCTAGAAAATTTCAAGCTTTCCTTTCTGTTGACGTTCAATAGGAAATGCAATCCCTAGAAGCTCATCATTGTCTTCAACACGCAAAAGGCGATCATAAACACAATTGACTCACTGAAATGCAATATTATCTTTGAATCCTTGAAAGAGGAGGCCTTGCGTTGATGTGTGAATCTTCCCAGGTGCTTTGTAACCAACTATCAAGACCTGTTGTACCCCAAATTTTACCCCTTAGATGTCATAACATTTTGCACTTGACATTTAGGTTCAAGCATCTGTGCATTGTTAACTAACCATTTCATTTTGTAAGTTTGTTTCTTCTGCGAAAAAGCCAGGACTTATACCAAGAGGAGGACAAAGTCTCCTAAAGAAGAGAAGGCCCCAAATGCAATTATTGAGCTCATCTACATCCCAGAGGTCTTACTCAACAAGAATTTAAGTGTGACTGGCTCTCATCACCGGTAGCTTGAGCCACAAGTTCACCCTGCCTCCAATTAGGGTTTTTGTCAAGACAGGTTAATCATGGCCTTTGATTTTGATCAAGAGTTGTTCTCAAGCCTTGGGACATGACTCCATGTGGTAGTAGACATCCTCAGAGAATACCTATGAGCCTTAGATATGATGGAAGAAGCAAGATCATCAGAGATTATTCCAGTACATTCACAGTTGAAATTAGGGTTTTGACTGAAACCCTAATCCCTGAGATTTTGATCCAGAATGAAGCATCCAAGTCCTGAATCCATCATGACATGTCTCATTGAGAAGTTAAGGCATGAGAGATCAAGTTTTGAAGGGTTTCTTGCAAAGGAAGCAAAGTTTGGTTCATAAAACTTTTCAAATATGGAGATTTCACTACTTGTGCCAAAATTGAAACAGTCATAACTTTCAAACCACACATCCAAATTGAGTGACTCAAAGCTCAAATGGAATCTCTTTCCATGATCTTCAAAACATATTAGAGGACCCTCTTTCAAAAAATTCTTGGTTTTTAAGTTACAAGACTTGGAAGATAAATCACTCTTGGGGACTTAGTGAAATTTCAGCTTTTTCACCATTGTTTGCACACAACTTTAACCCGATTTTTCATGTAGTTCTAAGCCTCAAATAAAAAATCCTTGAACATGAAAATTGTAGAGGGCATTAAGGGCTTTCCAAAAAGTACCAGAACTCCTCAATCCATTGAGTGAGCTGGGAATTTCGAAGCCTCAAAGATAGGGGTTTCATTTCTTAATTTTCAAGCAACCAACTTTGGCATAATGGATCAAAACCTCTCCTATTCACCAAGGCTTCACATTTCTGAGTTCTTGAAGTGGATTTAGTGATAGTAGGACCTGTGCCACGAATTTTCAAGTGCTTGCATTAAAATAATGAGGTTTATGTCACCTTTGTGCAACTTGTAGCAAGAGAGAGAAACTTTTCAAGGGAAACAAATATTGTTTATTCATTGAGCTTCTCACCAATCACTTCTCACCAGATTGTGCTCAGTGTTCAGAGATACTTGGAGATTTTGATTCAACAAGCAAAACTTCTCACGAAGGGAAATGGGTAGATTTGGCATAATATGTAAATGTGACCATGCTTTGGATTCTCATGTTTTTCCTATAAATAGCAGGCTTTTACACTCAGTTTAGACACCATGCCATGACCATGTAACCTATTCTTTGATGTTTTGAATTGAATGACCAGATGTATGGAGTTGACATTTGCCACTGACTTGAGGCTATATTTGTGTGATCTCCTGATACCATGTTCACTACCAGCTTTCACTAAGAGTTTGTGTGAGTTATTTTGAGGATTGCTTTTCATGCCATCAAGAGATGTATGTTTATTTGTTTCCCATTTTGATTCACCATGCATACCAAGCACTACATGATGTTTATGCTTGCCTTCTCATGATAAAGTGTGCCTATTTGAGTCATTTGTGCCTTGCCTAAATGTATGGTTTCTTTTGAATATGTTTTGGATGATGACAGAACTTTTACTGAATGCACTTGTTCTAATGCTGTCTTGATACTTTGATCATGTGCTTGCTTCAACTTCTTTCCATGCCATGCCTTGTAATGTTTGTCTTTATTTTGAAGTTTGAATTCTGCAGTTAAGAATTTTGTTTGAATGTGAAGGACATAATTTTATGTTTTGGATCAGTTTTGAATACACCCTTGCCAATCCAATTCCATGTTGATTAACTCTTATTTTTTATTTTGAGTAGAATGAATTCAGTTTGGTTCCATTTATTTTTGATAATGTTGTCTTGATCAATGTTGGATTCATAGTTGTACTGGCTATGATGTTGTGAGCAGCCTTTATGTTTATTCTTTTGTAGGGTTGCGCAAGGTTATGTATTCATGGAAGTGTATTTTATAACGGATGTACCAGCCACCCCAGTGGCAAGCACACACATACACACGCGCCTTTGACTATGAGGACTGGGGTTCGAATCCCCCTCACCCCAGTCCTTTTATTTTAATTTTCCAAAGCGCTTTGTTTTTTATATATATTGTGTTGTTGCCATGACTTGTTAAGATGCGCGCATTGGCTCGTCTGGTAAGGCTTTTGGGCTGTACACACAAGGGCACGGGTTCAACACCCATGGGGAGCATTTCCCCTAATTTTTTTATCACTTGTTCATTTTACATATTTTTAATTCATGCTTTAATTTCAAAAATTCATAACTTGCTCATCCTTCATTATTTTTTGTCCATTCTTTTTGCTAAATGCTCTTTAATGAATATACTTTTTGAACATAAAAAGGAATTAGTGAAAATCAATATTTTTGAGGTACTTATTCATGTTGGAAGTGGAAGTTACCTTTAAAATCTGTCTAAAAATGGTTTTGGTCAGTTTTTGCACTAATCTTCCACCAGTGGAAGTTACCTTTAAAATCTGTCTGAAAATGCTTTTGGTCAGTTTTTGCACTAATCTTCCACCAGTGGAAGTTACCTTTAAAATTTGTCAAAAAAACCTTTGGTCAATATTTGCATCATTTATCATCTTCACCATTTATGTATTGATATCATGCTTGAATATCATCTTTGTCCATGATCACCCATATTGTTCATGTGTACCATAAGCTTTATCCCTAAGTGATGTGAGCTTCTTAACCTTCATCCTTCAACCCCCTTCAACACTTGTCTTTACAAGAGGTTGTCTTCCCAAATCCAAAGGAAAGTCTCTCTATTGACCTCAAAGTCATAGATAGCTCATTACCCTTTTAGCCTAGCCTTAGGCTTGGAGTAGCCGCACTCCGCGTAGGCGTCTTGCTTTCAGACCCCACTTTCCCGTGAACACTTCATTCCCTTTTAACCTAACCTTTTCCAAGAGATAGCTATTAATCTCTTATAACCCTTAAACTTTTCTTTAAACCTTCGCAAGAGATAGACATTAATCTCTTCTCCTTCACGACGGTCTAACCTTTCACAAGAGATATCCATTAATCTCTTTTTCCTAAACAATCAATCCTCACAAGTTTTGCTTTCAAGCTTTTCACCCTGCTTTCCTTTGGAACCTTGACCACAGTCAAGAGTTCCTCACCCCCATTGAGGGGAACTATGAATGCTCTGATTCCATTCCCGTCAGGATACGTAGGCACGAGATGCGATGTCTTACCGAGCATACTTAGTGTATATATCCTTAGGTCTTTTCCTTAGCACATTTTCCTTAGCAAGCAACTTTAGAATAACACAAATACTAACAAGAGGTTCCTGTAGAGTACTACAGATACTTAGGGTGCTAATACCTTCCATTAGTATAACTAACCCCCGAACCTAGATTCTCTTATTAGGGTTTTCGTTCTTTACCCTTTCCTTTGGATAAACAAAGCTCAGTGGTGAATTTCATGATTTGTGAATCAAGTTAATTAATAGCTTGATATCCGATTCTCACCGCAACAGAAAATGGCGACTTCACTAGGGATCGGCCTCCCCTAAGAGGGTTATGCCCACCTTGTTTGTCTTTGTGTTAATTATATGTTTGCTTGCTTGTATATCTGTACATATTTATATATCTGTATATACCTGTTGTGCTTGGGGTTTTCTGTGTGCAGGGTTGTTACTTTGAGTGGTGAGGATAAGTCCTGTACTCGGACTTGAGAGTACATTTATGATAGGACGATGGTATATTCAAGGAGACTTTGAGGGAGTCGATTCCCGAAAAAGTTGACTTGAGACACCATCACTCAGTTGAGGCCCTCTTGAGAGTCTAGTCATGTTAAACAAGTCTATTCGTGAAAACATGCTACTCTCGACCTAGGTGCCCTTGATATTGAGAACCGTAGTTACCTCTAACCCCACTCATCCTGTTAGGATGTAGTGCGAGGACTATGAAAGAGTCTATTCCCGAATTGGTTGCTACGTGATACTACACTCGGACGAGACTCTCTTGAGAATATTATTGACTACCGAGTCATTCGGGAAATCGATAATATTCGAAAGATGGGTTGTTAACTCTGGGAACTCTTTAGAGCCCTGTTTTACAGATACAAGAACCCTAGTACACACCCTGTGATTGGTTCTTTACCCAGACTCCATGCTGTGATCTCGAACCTTTGATCCTGCTGCATGTGTTTTGCATCCTGTTGCATTGCATTGCATATCATCTGCATCTTTGCATGATTCATTGCATGTGTCTGTTTGTCCAGTTACTCATCTCCAGCTGTCTCTATCTTCCAGAGTTTATTTGTGAGTCGTCAAGCTGATTCCTCGACACAAATACCGGACTAGAGCTAACTACAGACGAAGGATGTCAGAGCAAGAGGCACACAATGCTGAGGTCCGAATGGAAATCGATGACCTTAAGTCAAGCATGACTACACTCACTGAGATGATTCAAGTTTTGATTGCTAGGGGGAACAAACCCAAAGAACTGTCATCTAGGAAGTTTCAAGCGCTGATCCTCCACCAGTTCAAGTGCCACCATCAACTTGGCCCGAGTTTGGTTTACCACACAACTATTCTCCGCCGATTATATCTACTGCTATGCCTGTATTTCAAGCTCCTATTTTTACTGAGCCCAGACCTACAGTCCATGTTGTTCCACAAACTGTTCGAGCTTCCTTCGAGAATCCCCTCTATGAGTACAATGCTGCCAGTGCTCAGGGTGAAAAGCCTGAAGACTTTGTTGAGCCTGAAGTTGTCCGAGAGAAATTTCAAACCTTAGACAAAAGACTCAAGGCTGTTGAGGGTACTGACTTCTTCAATGTGGATGCAGACAACATGTGCTTAGTGTCTGACCTTGTTATGCCTGCTAAGTTCAAAAATCCAGAATTTGTGAAGTACAAGGGCCATTCTTGTCCAAGGGCTCATTTGGTCATGTATCTCCGTAGAATGACTGCTTACACCAAAAATCAGAAGCTGCTTATCCATTATTTTCAGAATAGCTTGAGTGGGGCATCACTTAAGTGGTATATGGGTCTCGAGCAAAACTCCATTCACTGCTTCCAAGATCTCACAAATGCCTTCATGAAGCAGTATAAGTATAACCTTGACATGGCTCCTGATCATCGTTAGCTGCAAAATATGAATCAACATGAGAAGGAATCTTTTAAGGAATATGCTCAACGTTAGAGAAAATTGGCTTCACAGGTTGAACCTCATTTGGCTGAGAAAGAGTTGACTGGAATGTTCATGAATACCTTGCCCCCATTCTATTGGGAGAAGATGATTGGAAGTGTTTCCTCCAACTTCACGGATTTGGTTACTATCGGTCAAAGACTCGAGGAAGGTCTTAAGAAAGGAAAAGTGTCAAAAACTGCTGAATCTTCCAATGCTGTGAAGAAATCCTATGAGAATTTTCAGAAGAAAAGGGAGGATCAAACTAACACTGTAATGGTTGAAGTGAGAAGGCCTCGTCCCCAACCTCAGTATGTTATTCACCCTACTGTTGCTGTTGTCACTCCCGTGGTTACTGCTCCACGACCAGCTCAAGCTTCCCAACGTCCAACGGCAGGACAAAACCAGTACCGTAATAGGAATTAATTTGATCCTATTCCCATGACATACACCGAACTTTATCCCGGTTTGGTTCAACAAGGTTTGATTACCACAAGGCCTTTGCCTCTTCCTCCAAATCCTCTTCCAGCTGGCTATAGGGCTGATCTTCATTGTGAATACCATCAAGGTGGTGTAGGCCATAACTTGGAAGGTTGCTTTGCTTTGAAGGCTAAAGTACAAGAGCTGATGAGAAACAAAATCCTCTCCTTTAAGGATAATCCCAATGTTCATAAAAACCCCCTTCCAGGGCACGCCAAGTGAAGCTTCAGTCGACTTTGGCCCAGCTACTTCTTAAAGACAGGAAAGCTCATCCTTGTGTTTGATTAGTCACTAGGCCTTGTTTCTTGTTGTTTGCATTTTCCTTATTTTGTAATAGCTATTTGCTTTCAAATTATATTTGTACTTTCAAAATTAATGAAATGGGCATTGCAACTTTTGATTCAATTCATTTATGTTTGCTATTTACATCTCTATGCTTTCTTTTGCAAAATACTTTATCTCTTTTCCACTTTCCTTTTGATTATGCAAAGATTGGAGGAAGGATGATGAAAACTTTATACTCATAATTGCTGTTAGTATGCTTTCAAATCAAAACTTTGCTGACGATGTAAGGCATTGTTTCAATCCCCAAACACTGGAGAAATAAGGAAGTTAACCCCTCTTTAACCCCTTTGAGCCTTGAAGTAGGAGTTTCTTTTCTTTACAAATCAAAACCCGCAATCTTAACCTGGGGCAGGGTAGTTTTCAGTTAGCTGGATTGTGCATTCAATTACAAGAGTTTCATGCAAGACGCCTTTCAACAAAGTCCACAAACTTTCCTTCGCACACGACAAGCAAGTGTCAAAGATGTCTTTCAAGTCAAATACCAATGATGGTTCACCGAAATCATTAAGTTGTTTAGCCACTTTCCTTACCCAAAGAATGAGTCGAGTCCCTTTCAAGGCAAAAGCTGAGAAAAATGGGAAGTTCATGACCTTGCCCTAAAAAAAAAAGTTTGTATGACAACCCAAAATGAGGAAACCTTTAAATTTTCATCCTGAAAGTCCTCAATGGCAAACATTGGTGAGGAAGCAGTGACCGCCATCTCAAATCCCTAGAATTCTGAACCATCATCATTATCATCATCAGTACAATTCCTAACCTGTGGAAACCTGAGTATAGCTGAGTTAACTGAGCATAGGACTGAAGTTCATCACGTAGATTGGGTGGGCACAAATAAACTTTGAGCCTTTATCCTTTGTTTCTTAAACCGTGAACCAGGCCACGTTATAACCCTCAAAAGACCTAACTGAAGCAAGGTTATTTTGAAAGCATACTACAGCGAGGTTGCGTAAACTGACTCCTAAAGATATTTGTAGATCATCTGTTTTGGCATCATGCCTTTTGCTTAAACTTCTCATTTTGGTATCTTGAACCGCTGTGTTCTGACTAATGACTCATATACTTCGCCTCTTCCAAAAATGATTTTGATTTCAAAAGTTGCATGAACTTTTCATTTACCATGTTTGTATAAATACTTTTGTTTGCAAACTAGCTTTCTTTTCAAGGAACTTTCAAACAATTAAGAAACTTGGTCGGTGATCCTATCAGGGGCAAGTTCCTTCCATATCCTATTGAGAATCAGTTCAAGATTCGTGGTTTAATGGCGACTTCTCAGAATTGGTTTATACAGAAGATTTTTCAAAGGCTCACACCGGGGCAAGCTTTCCAAGTGTAAAATAAATCAGTCATGTCAAGACTCAGACAAACTGAAGCAATGATCAGTTCATCTACAACAGTCAGCTAATCTGGGGCAATTAATTTGAAGAATCCTCATGCAATTTTCCATCCTTCCTACAAAGAACATCCCTTGATACAGTTTACCAGTGTGGCAGAGATATGTCCAGCAATAGCATCTCTAGTCCCCAAGCAGAATGACAGTGATCTCCGTGTTGAGGAATCAGTCTTCCAGTCTTGTTTTCTCCCCAAAAAGAGTCGAGCTGTGTCGTCAGCATCTGCATTTACATTTGATCATATATCATCTGCATAATTCATATACATATGCATATCATGAGTGTTTCATCCTCATTTGCATTTCTCCCGAGGTCGTGTCGTTATCCACATCTTACCTTACCAAAACGTTACCTGTCCTTTTCATTCAGTGCCATTCTTGAATGTTGTTATTCTCTTGCGCATCTAATCCTGTTGATAGATGTTTGTCTTCTCTCATTCCAATGCTATTCCTGGATCTTCATATTCTCTCACTCCAGCGCCATTCCTGGATGTCCGTCTTTTGTGATCTCCAGTGCCATTCCTGGATGTCCGTCTCATGTGATCTCTAGTGCCATTCCTGGATATCTTGTTCCTCTTGATTCTCCCAGTGCTATTCCTGGAAGTTTTGCCTCTCTTATGTAATCCTCATCAAATTTGCTTGGATATCTTTCAGTGCCATTCCTGAAAGTCTTATCTGTTCATTCAGTGTCATTCCTGGATGTCTTTCTCACTATCATTCGATGCCATCCCTGAATATAGCGATTTGCCTTTACTTTCAGTGCCATTTAATGCTGTCTTGGATAATGTGATTCCTTTTATCCAATGCTTTCTTGGGTATCTCCTTGTTCATATTCGTTCAATGCTTTCTTGGACGTTGTGGTTTCTCTTATCCAATGCCTTCTTGGATTTCACCTTTTGTCTCATTTGCGTCTGATGCCTTCTCAGATATTATGAGTTTACCTTTCGTTCAAAGACATTATTGAATGTCTGGTGTCCTTTTATCCAATGCTGTCTTGGATCTCTGCCTTTCTCACGTTCATCTGATGCCATTCTCAGATATTGTGATTGTACCTTTCATTTAAAGCTATTATTGAATGTCTGGTGTCTGTTTGTCCAATGCGTTCTTGGATCCTTCCTTGGTTCACTTTCATCTAAAGCCATTATTAGATATTGTGAGTTATACCTTTCATTCAAAGCCATTATTGGATGTCTGGTTTCTTTACCATCCGATGCCTTTTTGGATGTGTCTTTCTTTCTGATATTTTTCCAGATCGAGTCTTTGTTCACTTTATCTAAAGCCATTATTAGATATTGTGAGTTATACCTCTCATTCAAAGCCAATATTGGATGTCTGGTTTCTCTACCATCCGATGCCTTTCCGGATGTGTCTCTCTTTTTGATGTTTTTCCAGATCGAGTCTTTGTTCACTTTTATCTAAAGCCATTATTAGATATTGTGAGTTATACCTTTCATTCAAAGCCATTATTGGATGACTGGTTTCTTTGCATTCAATGCCATTCTTGAATGTAGTCTCTGTTCACATTCATCTAAAGCCATTATTAGATATTGTGATTTGTACCTTTCGTTCAAAGCCATTATTGAATGACTGGTGTCCTTTTATCCAATGCCTTCTTGGATTACCCTTGCTTTCATCTAATGCCATTATCAGATATTATGAGTTTACTTTTCATTTAAAGCCATTATTGGATGACTGGTTTCTTTGCATTCAATTCCATTCTTGAATGTAGTCTCTGTTCACATTCATCTAAAGCCATTATTAGATATTGTGATTTGTATCTTTCGTTCAAAGCCATTATTGAATGTCTGGTTTCTTTGCATCCGATGCTTTCTTGGATCTCTGCTTTGTTCATTTTTATCTAAAGCCATTATTAATTGTGATTGTACCTTTCATTCAAAGCCATTATTGGATGTCTGGTTTCTTTTGCCATCTGATATTTTTCCGGATGTGCCTTTCTCTGTCTTTTCGGGCTTTTCTTGAAGATCCCGTTTGAACTCTTCAGTATAAGAAAATCCCAGAAAATCTTTTGTTGATGTCTATCCTTTTATTTCAAATTGATCCCCAGAAGAGATCATGTCTTCTTTCTGGTTCCATACCCAGTAAAGAGTGTGCTTTTATTTTCCCCAGTGTTTCCTCAGAGTCTCCCCATTGAGTCTCTTATGTTGGTTAGACTGTATCCCCAGTGAGTTTTCCTCATGGATACTAACCTTCATCCTTTCCCAGTAAGCTCTCTGTGGTGGTTTGTCCTTCATCTTTGGTGTCTTGTTTGTCTGCATCTTTGCATCTATCATGACATCATATCATCATACTAGAAGTTCATGGCATGTCAGCATTTGCATGTCTCCTACTTGTCCTTAGCATTTGCATTCCATCTAAGGGCAAAATTTTCGGTTTGCTATATTTAAACACCTTTCACCTTGATGCCCCGAGGATTTCCATTCCTCGTGCCATCCGGTAAAGCTATTTTAAATAGGGGCAACTGTTGTACCCCAAATTTTACCCCTTAGATGTCATAACATTTTGCACTTGACATTTAGGTTCAAGCATCTGTGCATTGTTAACTAACCATTTCATTTTGTAAGTTTGTTTCTTCTGTGAAAAAGCCAGGACTTATACCAAGAGGAGGACAAAGTCTCCTAAAGAAGAGAAGGCCCCAAATGCAATTATTGAGCTCATCTACATCCCAGAGGTCTTACTCAACAAGAATTTAAGTGTGACTAGCTCTCATCACCGGTAACTTGAGCCACAATTTCACCCTGCCTCCAATTAGGGTTTTTGTAAAGACAGGTTAATCATGGTCTTTGATTTTGATCAAGAGTTGTTCTCAAGCCTTGGGACATGACTCCAGGTGGTAGTAGACATCCTCAGAGAATACCTATGAGCCTTAGATATGATGGAAGAAGCAAGATCATCAGAGATCATTCCAGTACATTCACAGTTGAAATTAGGGTTTTGACTGAAACCCTAATCCCTGAGATTTTGATCCAGAATGAAGCATACAAGTCCTCAATCCATCATGACATGTCTCATTGAGAAGTTAAGGCATGAGAGATCAAGTTTTGAAGGGTTTTTTTGCAAAGGAAGCAAAGTTTGGTTCATAAAACTTTTCAAATATGGAGATTTCACTACTTGTGCCAAAATTGAAACAGTCATAACTTTCAAACCACACATCCAAATTGAGTGACTCAAAGCTCAAATGGAAGCTCTTTCCATGATCTTCAAAACATATTAGAGGACACTCTTTCAAAAACGGCTTGGTTTTTAAGTTACAAGACTTGGAAGATAAATCACTCTTGGGGACTTGGTGAAATTTCAGCTTTTTCACCATTGTTTGCACACAACTTTAACCCGATTTTTCATGTAGTTCCAAGCCTCAAATAAAAAAAATCCTTGAACATGAAAATTGTACAGGGCATTGAGGGCTTTCCGAAAAGTACTAGAACTCCTCAATCTATTGAGTGAGCTGGGAATTTCGAAGCCTCAAAGATAGGGGTTTCATTTCTTGATTTTCAAGCAACCAACTTTGGCATAATGGATCAAAACCTCTCCTATTCACCAAGGCTTCACATTTCTGAGTTCTTGAAGTGGATTTAGTGATAGTAGGACCTGTGCCACGAATTTTCAAGTGCTTGCATTAAAATAATGATGTTTATGTCACCTTTGTGCAACTTGTAGCAAGAGAGAGAAAATTTTCAAGGGAAACAAATATTGTTTATTCATTGAGCTTCTCACCAATCACTTCTCACCAGCTTGTGCTCAGTGTTCAGAGATACTTGGATATTTTGGTTCAACAAGCAAGACTTCTCACGAAGGGAAAAGGGTAGATTTGGCATAATGTGTAAATGTGACCATGCTTTGGATTCTCATGTTTTCCCTATAAATACCAGGCTTTTCCACTCAATTTAGACACCATGCCATGACCATGTAACCTATTCTTTAATATTTTGAATTGAGTGACCAGATGTATGGAGTTGACATTTGCCACTAACTTGAGGCTATATTTGTGTGATATCCTGATACCATGTTCACTACCAGCTTTCACTAAGAGTTTGTATGAGTTATTTTGAGGATTGATTTTCATGCCATCAAGAGATGTATGTTTATTTGTTTCCCATTTTGATTCACCATGCATACCAAGCACTACATTATGTTTATGCTTGCCTTCTCATGATAAAGTGTGCCTATTTGAGTCATTTGTGCCTTGCGTAAATGTATGGTTTCTTTTGAATATGTTTTGGATGATGATAGAACTTTTACTGAATGCACTTGTTCTAATGCTGTCTTGATGCTTTGATCATGTGCTTGCTTCAACTTCTTTCCATGCCATGCCTTGTAATGTTTGTCTTCATTTTGAAGTTTGAATTCTGCAGTTAAGAATTTTGTTTGAATGTGAAGGACATAATTTTATGTTTTTGATCAGTTTTGAATACACCCCTGCCAATCCAATTCCATGTTGATTAACTCATATTTTTTATTTTGAGTAGAATGAATTCAATTTGGTTCCATTTATTCTTGATAATGTTGTCTTGATCAATGTTGGATTCATACTTGTACTGGCTATGATGTTGTGAGCAACCTTTATGTTTATTCTTTTGTAGGCTTGCGCAAGGTTATGTATTCATGGAAGTGTATTTTATAACGGATGTACCGGCCACCCCAGTGGCAAGCACACACATACACACGCGCCTTTGACCATGAGGACTGGGGTTCGAATCCCCCTCGCCCCAGTCCTTTTATTTTAATTTTCCAAAACGCTTTGTTTTTTATATATATTGTATTGTTACCATGACTTGTTAAGATGCGCGCATTGGCTTGTCTGGTAAGGCTTTTGGGCTGTACACACAAGGGCATGGGTTCAACACCCATGGGGAGCATTTCCCCTAATTTTTTATCACTTGTTCATTTTACATATTTTTAATTCATGCTTTAATTTCAAAAATTCATAACTTGCTCATCCTTCATTATTTTTTGTCCATTCTTTTTGCTAAATGCTCTTTAATGAATCTACTTTTTGAACATAAAAAGGAATTAGTGAAAATCAATATTTTTGAGGTACTTATTCATGTTGGAAGTGGAAGTTACCTTTAAAATCTATCTGAAAATGCTTTTGGTCAGTTTTTGCACTAATCTTCCACCAGTGGAAGTTACCTTTAAAATCTGTCTAAAAATGCTTTTGGTCAGTTTTTGCACTAATCTTCCACCAATGGAAGTTACCTTTAAAATTTGTCAAAAAAACCTTTGGTAAATATTTGCATCATTTATCATCTTTACCATTTATGTATTGATATCATGCTCGAATATCATCTTTGTCCATGATCACCCATATTGTTCATGTGTACCATAAGCTTTATCCCCAAGTGATGTGAGCTTCTTAACCTTCATCCTTCATCCCCCTTCAACACTTGTCTTTACAAGAGGTTGTCTTCCCAAATCCAAAGGAAAGTCTCTCTATTGACCTCAAAGTCATAGATAGCTCATTACCCTTTTAGCCTAGCCTTAGGCTTGGAGTCGCCGCACTCCGCGTAGGCGTCTTGCTTTCAGACCCTACTTTCCCGTGAACACTTCATTCCCTTTTAACCTAACCTTTTCCAGGAGATAGCTATTAATCTCTTATAACTCTTAAACCTTTCTTTAAACCTTCGTAAGAGATAGCCATTAATCTCTTCTCCTTCACGACGGTCTAACCTTTCACAAGAGATAGCCATTAATCTCTTTCTCCTAAACAATCAATCCTCACAAGCTTTGCTTTCAAGCTTTTCACCCTGCTTTCCTTTGGAACCTTGACCACAGTCAAGAGTTCCTCACCCCCATTGAGGGGAACTACGAATGCTTTGATTCCATTCCCGTCAGAATACGTAGGCACGAGATGCGATGTCTTGGCGAGCATACTTAGTGTATATACCCTTAGGTCTTTTCCTTAGCACATTTCCCTTAGCAAGCAACTTTAGAATAACACAAATACTAACAAGAGGTTCCTGTAGAGCACTACAGATACTTAGGGTGCTAATACATTCCCTTAGTATAACCAACCCCCGAACCTAGATTCTCTTATTAGGGTTTTCGTTCTTTACCGTTTCCTTTGGATAATTCAAAGCTCGGTGGTGAATTTCATGATTTGTGATTCAAGTTAATTAATAGCTTGATATCCGATTCTCACTACAATAAGACCTATCCAGGAAAATGATTCATTAGTTATCGGATAGCAAGTACCACAAGGTGTCCACAATAAGTAACCTTAGCATGCGCAAGGTACACTCCGAGCCCTTACGCGTGTAATTAGCATGTTTCAATGAGAATGTGCTGAAACTAGACATTTTTACGACCCTTTGCCCCAAAATCTTCATAGTTAATGATAGAGATAATGACAGGGGCATAATGTTATGTGAAGGACGAGGAAAATAACATAGATAAAAGAGATAGAGGCGCAAATGATAGAAGCAATGGCATATTAGACTCCTCTAATCAATACAAGAACAACTCATCACAACCAATAAGAGGCAGGGGACTGTCAAAGCCCCAGAAGGCCTGTGGAAAATTACACAACATAAAATACTAAGCGAGAAGCCTTTCACATAAGAGCCATTCTTGAAGTCCCAGTCCCTAGATGAGAGGCTATGTGAAATAAACCCAACAAATGCTACAAATACCACAAAGTGAAAGGTCAACACACAAATGACCGCCACCAGTTAAAGAAGTAGACTTAACATCTTATACAATATGGGTATCTCAGGAGATACGTTAAGGGCACACAATCTAGTTTTGGAGCAACAGTTTGAACATCTGGGGCGCGATAGACCTAGAAGCCCCATCCTAAAAAATATAAATAATAAAATTAACAGAATAAGGGGGAACATGTTCGTCACACCCTTAACATCATTGATGAAGGGTTTGTTGGAGAACGAGTTGAAATCCTTATGCAAAAGGCATGCTCTCCATGTGATGCCAATCGTTGGATCACCCTCAAAATCTCTACCATCTTCTGCTCCTGAGGTCACTTTTTTTGCACAAAGACATCACCATAATCCTACACCATGAGGATGATCATATGATCATCAGTGCACATATGTTCAGCTGAAACATAAGAGGAGTTCTTATTTACTTTATAAACTTTGCTGCCGTCCTTTATTGGGATGCCTTTAAATGACTATAGTTAGATCATGAACACCTAGAACACTTTAAGGGCTCATTCGTAGGTTTCTCAGGCGAGTAAATACAAGTTCGTGGATAGATCTTCATTAGGCAACTTTTGGAGTGGGTGAAAATACAAATACCATCAAACTTAGATATCTTGGGTAAATACCCCTTCTTTGTATACCATAATTATTGGACACTCTACATTCAATCTTTTGAATTGTTTCCAATCCTACAATTGTTATTAATTCAACCTTAGCATACGAAAATCATAGTGTCACTATTGATGTTATTGCAATCACCAGAATGAACAAGGTTTTTATCCATGGAAAACAGAGCTATTACATGAAGAAGAAGTTATCAACTAACTTCTGTAACTAATTTCAGTTACGGTTAAGGGAAAAATTAATTGGTTTGAGAAGAACAATCTCAACCTTATATACAATCTATATCCTTACTCTCTATTTACAATAATACCCTCAATACTCCCCCTCAAGTGGGAAGGTAAATATCAAGCATTCCCCACTTGGAAGTGAGAAATTCATACAAAGGTCTTGATAGTGCCTTGGTGAGAGGATCAACCAATTGTTGGGATGACTTGACATGCACGAGTTTGAGGAATTGAGTTTGAACGTGCTGACGGATGAAATGGCAATCAATGTCAACATGCTTGGATCTTTCATGGCTCAAGGGATTGGAAGCCAGTTGAATGGCAGACTGACTATCGCAAAACACCATGACTGACTGTAGTTCAATCTCAAAGGTCCTGAATAATTGCTTGATCCACAACAATTCTGAAGTGAGTGAGGCCAGCGCACGGTATTCAGCTTCGCCTGATGAACGAGCTACCGTTGGTTGTTTCTTGGACTTTCAAGCTATCAAAGCGTCCCCCAAGAATATGCAGAATCCAGTTGTAGATATTCTCGAGACTTTACAACTGCCCTAATCAGCATCCGCAAAAGCAGTGGGTTTGAGGGAGGATTTCGCAGGGAAGAATAGGCCTTTGCCAGGCGTGCCTTTAAGATACTGTAAGACATGTTGAACTGCTGCTAAGTGAGGAGTACGGGGATGTTGTATAAATTGACTCAAATGATTTACTGCATAAGCAATATCTGGTCTTGAAATGGTTAAGTACATAAGCTTACCGATCAGTCTACGATATCCAGAGATATCTTCCAGTGCTTCACCATCCGTGTTATTGAATGAAATTGATGAATCGAGTGGAACAGTTGCAGGTTTGGAGCCTATATACCCTGTGTCTTGGAGAAGTTGTAATGTATACTTTCGCTGACAAAGGTGGATACCCTTTTTGGATTTAGCAATTTCCAATCCCAAAAAATAGTTCAAATCACCTACGACCTTCAACTTGAAATGCTGCTTCAGAAGATCCTCCACTTGTCTCAATCTTTGAATGTTTGGACCGGCAAGAACGATGTCATCTACATACACAAGTATGATGACCAATGATGCACCATTTCCATTGAAAAAACAAAGAATGATCTGCTGAAGATTGTTCAAAACCTATTGAAGTGAGTGTGGAGCTGAACTTTTGATACCACTGTCTTGAAGCTTGTCTCAAGCCATACAGTGATTTGTTCAGTCTGCACACTAAATTCTCCCCCTGAATGGGATAACCCTTAGGCAACTGCATGTACACCTCTTCAGATAAATCTCCATTAAGGTATGCATTGTTAATGTCTAGCTGAGTAAATTTCCATTGTCTTTGAGCAGCCACGGAGAGCAGAATTCTGACAGTGGTAAGCTTTGCCACAGGTGAGAATGTATCTAGAAAGTCAATTCCAGCTTGTTGTGTGAACCCTTGAGCAACTAGGCGTGCCTTATACCTGTCAAGTGATCCATCAGCTCTATACTTGACCTTGTATATCCACTTGCAGCCAACAACTTTCTTTCCTGCAGGTAAATGCTGAACTGTCCAAGTGTTATTTGCTTCTAGGGCAGCAATTTCCTCTACCATGGCTTGCCTCCACTCAGGGCTAGATACAGCTTGGTGAAAGAAGGAAGGTTCATAAATGTTGGAGATGTGGTTGATATAATGTTTGTAAGAGGGCTGAAGGATGTCATAAGACAAGTGCTTTTGGATAGGGTATTGAACATGACATTGAAAGTCTTGCAGGTAGGATGGAGGTTTATGAGGTCTAGTTGATCTCTTAAGATTGGTGTTCTGGTCAGTAGGTACTAAAAGAGGAACATTATCAAGAATAGGTAAATAATTGACACTGGATGAAATGGCAGATGCATCATTAACCATAGGTGTATATGGTGGTGTGGTATGAGGCTCACAATGGACCAAAGGGTTTTGCTCAGCATTACATATAGGTTCAGAGATAGCATTAGGTAGTATTGTGTCAGAAAACAAGCTTGATAGGCAATTGTCATCTTTGATTGAGTGAAAAGGGAAGATAGACTCATGGAAGATGACATCCCTAGATATCAATATTTTTCTGGATTCAAGAATTAAAAGCTTGTAACCTTTTATACCCGGGTGGATATCCAAGTAAGACACAAGGCACGACCCGGGGGGTAAATTTGGTTCGATGTGCAGGTATGGTGGATGCAAAGCATAAACAACCAAAAATTCTTAAGGAGGCATAATCAGGCAGCTTACCATAGAGCAACTCATATGGAGATTTATTGTCCAAGCCACGAGAAGGAGTCCTGTTAATCAAGAAAGCACTTGTGTTGACACAATCACCCCAAAATGGAATTGGAATCTTGGTCTGAAACAATAAGGCTCGAGCCACATTTAGAAGATGTTGATGCTTCCTGTGACGCCCCCAATCTAATACCCCCAATTAGCATGCATTTAAAGCAGTTAAAAGAAAAATTCAAAAAATTGATCAGAGTACATTTGAAAACACGGCATAGAAAGGAGACATCCCATCAACGTAACCAAAATTATACACATAACATGCAACACCTGCCCATAATGATATGCAACTGTGGGGTAGCAATCATACAGAGGAAACTTCGTTCCTTACACCCACTTTTCAGAAATTAGAAATAAAACGGAAAATCTAAAATCTGATTAACATATACACATATAAACAGTTTGTCATACATCAAGTAGCATATGTACAACCAAAATATAATATATCATCAGATATACAAAACAATAGCACGCGGCCACCCTAACTACCCGGAGTCACATATCAGAGCCGACCGACCAAATAATGAAGATGCAAAGCTTCACAAAAAGAATACCTCCAGCAAACCTAATCTGCAACGCCTCATAGAGCGTTATAAAACAGCAGAAGGGTGAGAAAAACAACCATAATATAATTGCATAAAATTATATATATTAACACAAAAATACACAAGCCAACACATTCTCACCACAAATGCTCAACAGTCGCATATAATATCACACGGTACAATTCTCACTTATCGTATACCACATCACATCAATCATTCACAATACAATCAAACACGTTCCAAGCACAATTACTCATGATTTATGCAATGCACATAGACCGACACAACGACTCTATGCACATGCCATGCGGTACCGACTTCAAATCTTGTAATTCATTAGTCCCCCAGGAACTCTTGGAATCATCGCTCGTTACATAGAGTAACTCCCCGTCGGGCCTACGATGTTCCCCGTCGCTATAAACCAATATTTCAGGGCGAACGACGTTATGGATTGCTTTCTACCAGTATTTCAGGGCGCACAATCCGATTGCTTTCTACCAGTATTTCAGGGCGCACAATCAATTGGGATTAATCGCTTCTACCAATATTTCATGGCGTAAGACTATAAAACTGATTCATCTATGAATCTTCCCATGCAAGAATACATATCATGATACTTGACACATTAATGACTCATGCCAACATCAAATACTCATGCATCAACAATATTCATGTATTTCAAGTGCACACAAAGTAATGCACACAATTGCCCAAAATGGCCACAAACACCAATATACCACACTTAGCATTTTCTTGCCTCTCGGCCACAAATCGTCATCACAACAGCACATAAGGCATACACATCCAAAGCACAAACATATAACACAATACAAGTCAAATACGCACTATTAAAAACGACAAAAGTCGAGATTCGACACTATTCACATTTTCCGACCAAATTTAATCGGCTAACGATTCTCAAAACCTCATATTCACAAAGTACAGTTCGATACCCTTTCCAACGACACCAAGAATGCAAAAATCGGATAATCGGAACCAAAGTTACGGACAAAACCGAAAACACATTTTGAAAAAATCACATTTTTGACATTCTCCTGTCCATACGCGTATCACTCATGTCCATACGCGTACGGACAGAACCCATTTCCTTCACAAATTCCTCGTTCCAAAACCCATACGCGTATTGGCCCATGGCTCGCCCATGTTACGCGTAATGCCAAGATTCATACGCGTATTGGCCCAAAAACAAGCCAATGATACGCGTATCGCCTTGGCTCATACGCGTATGGACATGCCCCTTACGCGTATGGCCAGAGCATACCCAGAAAAATTCTGCAGAACAATTTCTGCGTTTTCCAACCCAACATCAACCAATTTCTTCACCTAAAACTCAGAAAAACAGCAATTTGAAGTGTAATAGCATACCACAAACATGTATGAACAATCAACAATGCATTCAACAAGACTTTTACTACAATCAAATTCATTTCTAATCAATTTTTACACAATCTAGGTTTTACTAATATTCTCCAAATCAATCCAAAAACAACAACAAAACACATACATAATCGTATACAATCATAGAATAATCGAGTTTCGCACCCTTACCCGATTAATCGATTCCTAGAAATTGTTCTTGATGATTTTTCCACTCTTTCTCCAATTTTCTCTCTTCTCCTCTTTTCTTCTCTTTTTCCTTCTTTCTTCTTTCTTTCTCTCTATTTTTCTTTCCCTTTTCTTTTCTATTTTCTTTTCTTTCTTACTAACTTAGTAAAAATATCTATGAAATGTCCAAAATACCCCCACACTCAAATATCCCGCAAATGTTCCCAAAACGCGATAAAATATAATCACGACGAAAAATAACATATTTTCGCATAAAAGTCGAGAATAAAATAAAATAATAATAAAATAATCCAAAAAGACTCAATAATATAAAATTGGCAAAACGGGGCGTTACACTTCCTCTCTACCACTGAATTCTACTGAGGCCTATAAGGACAAGAAAATTGGTGCACAACTCCTTCTGTTTGTAGGAAATCAGTCAACTGCAACTCCTTTGCATTATCTTAACGAATTCCCTTAATAGAAGCATTAAACTGAGTTTTGACATACTTGAAAAACAGCTTAATTAACATAGTAGCTTCAGACTTATGTTTCATTAAGTGTATCCAAGTGTAACGTGTGTTGTCATAAACAATTGTCAAAAAATAGTGAGAGCCATTATAAGTAGGTTTTCTAAAAGGCCCCCATACATCACAATGAATTAAGTCAAAAGGTAATGCAGAATGATTATTGTTTGAATTGAATGATAAACGATGAAACTTTGCAAGGGGACAAACATTACAAATTTCATGAAATGATACATTTGAAGGAAACAATTCAGGAATTTTATTATGAACAACTTGTAATACTTGATCAGATAAATGCCCTAATCTAGCATGCCAAGTAGAGATGGAAACATTAGTAACAGAATTACAGGTTGGTATATTCAACAAATTCTTGTTTGTACACTTATCAGGTATAACAGATGAAGATTTGGGTGCAGCTTTGAGAAAGTAAAGGCCATGAGCATATTCACCCGTGCCAATCACCTTCTCCTTGTGGCTGTCCTGAATTAGGAATCCATTATCAGAAAAAATAACAAATAAATCGGATTGATGGACTAACTGACCAACAGATAACAGATTAATATTGAAATGTGGAATGTACAACACATTTGTCAATTTCAAAATTGGTCCTAAGGAGACTGTGCCTATTGTAGAAACTGGAACTTTTGTGTTACTTGGTAAGGAAACAAATTTGTTAGAAAGGAATTTGTAAGAAGAAAACAATTCTAATGAATGCACAATGTGAGATGTGGCTCCAGAATCAACAATCCATAATTTTGTTAAGGGATATTCATTGTGATGCGAGGAAGAAAAAACCAGACCAACTGAATCACCTGTTGCAGAAGTGTCCCCAATACTGGACTGACGAACCTTTTGACCTTGAATATATGCAATAAGTTGTTGATATTGCTTTGTGTTCAGTTGTGTGCCAGCTTCCATGTGATCAGTGTCAACTGCATTTGCAGCAGACTGTGAAGAAACATTCCCTTTTCCTTTTCTATATCCAGGTGGATATCCATGGAGTTTGAAGCATTTGTCTTTGATATGATCAAGAATTCCACAATGCGAGCACAAAGGTCTATCTTTCTTCCCATTCTTGGATTTAGCGCCATTAGGATCATTGACAGCATAGGCTAAATTTTCAGCATTGTCACTTGCAATAGCATTGACCACTCTTTGCTTCTCCTCTTGAATAACCAGCGAGAACACGCGACTTACTGATGGCAAAGGATCCATGAGAAGAATTTGGCAACGAATAGGGTTAAGCTCTCATTCAATAGTAGGAGGAAAGTTAGTACATATTCACAATTGATGTGTTCAATTAAGGGATTAACACCACCGCATACACATTGGTGAATCGGACGAAACTCAGCAAGCTCTTCCCAAAGACCTTTGATCTTGGAGTAGTAAGCACCAACAGAGAGTGTACCTTGTGTGCAGGTGATGAAATCTTTGTGAAGCTGAAACAAACGCGGACCGTTGTTCTGAAGGAAACGTTCCTGGAGATCATTCCAAATCGCCGCCGCAGTGGATGCATAAATGATGCTCGCGGTGAGGTCTTTGGAAACGGAGTTCAAAAGCCAGGAAGCAACAACATTGTCATTGCGCTGCCATAGACGATATTGGGGATCATCATCGGGAGGTTGCGGAATCGAACCATCAACGAATCCAACTTTGTTCTTGACACGTAGAGCTATGAGCATCGATAATTTTCCTCCGTCAACAAATGCGAGACCAGAACAAGACCAGGATGATCGGAATGATGGATGAAGAACGGATTCTGCTGTTGATCTTCCATGATGATGAGAAAACGAAGCAAACTTGACAAGAATCAAGGAAACACAGAAGCAGAGACTCAAATCTTTGATGAAGATCCGTTGAAAAACTCTACTGATACCATATTGATGTTATTGCAATCACAAGAATGAACAAGGTTTCATCCATGGAAAACAGAGCTATTACATGAAGAAGAAGTTATCAACTAACTTCTGTAACTAACTTTAGTTACAGTTAAGGGAAAAATTAATTGGTTTGAGAAGAACAATCTCAACCTTATATACAATCTATATCCTTACTCTCTATTTACAATAATACCCTCAATAGTCACTAAGTAATATCACATCCTTATTCATTTCTCCATTACAATCCTTGTGCTTGGGGACTGTAGACCATCATGTTTCTCCTAAATCACTTCACCCTTATAAGCCTCGTGCTCGGGGTGATGGATTGTCACGAATATTGTTTTCCAGGTCCACATAGTATTAATGGTCTCAAGCCCATTCACTTATAGACACATGAGATGCATAAAAGACATTAAATAAGGTTCAACATGTGGGCGACATTGTCATGTCGTGAAACCTCCTCGAAGGTGAGTCACCACCATGTCGTACTGGTCAAGACGGAGGAAATAACCTCATAATACGGAGAAAATAGCCTCATAACTCTGCATGTCCCACTAAGTCACAAATGACTATATATATCTACCTTAAATGTTAGGCTAGATGATGGCATTCTTTACAAGTCACACACATATGCGACTTTTGGCTTGGATTATCACGTACATAGTCTACACTATTGTACTCACAACACGTACAAAAATAAAAGCAAGCATCAACCTCTTTAGTTTGCAAAAACTCTTGGTTCATCCAATTTTGTATTTTATTTTGGGAGGTTCTGTCGAGGTTCTACTGATTGCAATGGTGAAGTATGTTGGGTCATCAATTTTGGAGTGCCACGAGGGGACATTTTTTACATTTGACCATTTCTTTATGAGCAACACATCAAGTGAGAGATGCATTACATACTCACCCAAAATTTTAAGGGGATAGATGTATGAGTTCTCTCGATTATAAAGTGTTCAATCTCCACTTTTCTAAGTAATATGGAACTTCCCTAAACGTTATTTCTCAACACTTCCAATTCACACTTGTTTTTCTCAAGAGAGACATTTTGTCCTATAGAATGGTGAAAATTAGAATCACGTCCAAACATATATAATGCACTTAGAAGCTTTGAGGCATCGTTGTGATTTGACCTTGTAGAATTTCATGTTAAATATTATCGATGTTATGTTGTACATGCGTGATATTCACATACTCTACTCTTGTTAACTTTAAGAACTTTTTATACAAGTATGTATACTTATCTCATATTTACCTAAGTTTTGGAGTTTACCCTTGCACATTGGAGCAAAACATGATTGAATCCAATTTTGAAGTAGTTTGTTTGTTACTATTAAGGGTTGAAGTTTCATAAGTAGGACCAAATAACATTAAAGCCATGCATAAAATTTTTCAAACATTAGCAATATCATATATGTATGGCCAAAAAGAGAGAGTCCATTTGCTACAACAAATTATTGGTGAAATTGCATACAAACTCAAATCAAATTCATTAGCTATTATAAGTAGCTAGTTTCCTTAAGCTTGCTTTCTAAAATCACTTCCTAAAACTTACAAACAAAATATATTACAAATCAAATTATAAGACCATATGATTAATTGTACTGAAATGCATCATATACACTTATCAGTACTTTAATCAGTATTACAACATTTTATGATACAAATTGCTACACCATCAAACATTAATACTCCACCACAACACAAACACAGCACACAGTATCATTACTTTTTTTTTAATTACTATAACACTTCCTTCACATTGTTCATCTCTTGTAGTTTTCACCTTCCATTAAGATTACTAAACTGTGCAAACATTGCAGTTCCAGAATGATCGTCGATACCACGAGCTTCAGCAGCACCATTGTTGTTGTTGTTGTTGTTTGCTTCTTGACGAGGAATTGTAGGGCTAGGTGTGGTGGGGGTGTCTTCAGGAATAGTGGGAGGTGTAGTAGGAGGAGCAGGAGCAGGAGCAGGTGAAGTTGGAACAACAACAGCAGCAGAAGAAGAAGCTTTGTTCTCATTCTCATCCTCAGCCTTTCCTTGTGTGAAAGCTTCTTGAAGCTGCAACGCGTATTCCAAGTTCCAAAGAACATCTCCCATTGAAGGCCTGTCTACGCCATGATCGGCTAAACATTTCTCGGCCGCCTCGGCGAATTTCTTCATTGATTCGGGGTTAATTGAACCGACGAGAAGAGGGTCGATGATTTTATCGATCAGGCCCTTTCTCTTCCATTGCATAGCCCAATCTGCTAAGTTAACTTGTTCTCTAGGCAACTGAGGGTTAATAGCCGGCCTAGCGCATAGTGCCTCGAGTAAGACTACTCCGAACGAGTAAACATCTGATTTCTCGGTTAGTTGTTGTCTCCTGAAGTACTCGGGATCAAGATAACCAAAACTACCTTTCACCGCGGTACTGACATGACCTTGTCCCATAGGCGCGTCTTTTGAAAGTCCGAAATCGGATACCTTAGCCGTGAAGTTCTCGTCAAGTAAAATGTTTGTTGTCTTCACGTCGCGATGAATGATTCCTTGTGCTGTTCCGGTGTGAAGGTAATGAAGACCTCTCGCGGATCCGATGCAAATCTCTAGCCTTTGCTTCCAAGAAAGTGCTGGCATGTTCTTTCCATAAAGATGATCCCTCAAATGTCCATTAGGCATGTACTCATAAACCAAGATCATTTCATCGTTTTCGTCGCAATATCCAATCATCGAAACCAAATGTCTATGTCTAAGCTTAGACAGCATTTGGATTTCAGTTTGGAATTCATTGATACCTTGTTCTGATTGTGGATTTCCTCTCTTAACCGCAACTTGAGTCCCTTCGTCGATCACACCTAAGTAAACATTACCGAATCCACCAACACCGATGATGTTCTTCGCATCGAAGTTCTTAGTCGCTTCTTGTATTTCATGAAAGGAGAAAATCCTTCCTAATCCCATTGATGATGAGAAAACGTTGCTTTTCCCCATTGAGTTCTTGCTACTCATGAAACTCGTGTCGCCGGCGTGTAAAGGAAGCAACCATGAAGAGAAACTGTTCCTCTTTTGCCAATCTTGTGGCCTCTTATGCCACTTGATCACCATAGCACCAAGACCAACAAATGCTCCAAACATCATAGCGAAACCAACGGCCGCAACCGTTCCTCGGTTCGATCCTCCAACTCTCCTTCCATCAACACCAAACTCACCATCCAAACTATTAACAGTGTTGCTTATCTTCAAAACCTCAATACCATTCAACATTGCATTCGCATTTCCACCATCAGCATTTGCAGGACCAACTTGAACACTTAGTCCTTGAGTCATCAACGTCGCATTCACAACAATATCTTTATAATACGGTGTCGCCAACGCACCGGTGATCGCGGATAAATCCAAATTAGGGATTGCAGCTTTTCCATTAATATAAACATTGAAGTAAAGTTGATTAAGACCTTTACTCACAATGTCACAAAAATGCAACCTTACAAGGTAACTAAAAGAAGTGTCAACATCAAATTTCCATGAAACATTGAAATTTGGTAGATTAACACCGGCATCACCCATCTCAGTTGCAGAAGAGTAAACCGACTGCGGCGCAATCAAAGGCGAAATCGTCGGCGTGTCTTGAGGAAACTTAACAACATTAGTAGCAACAGAGACAAACTTTGCAAGGTTCTTGTTTGTAAGATAATGTTCATCAGATTCCCATGTTCTTCCTAATGTATCATTTGATGATGTAATAAGAGGTCCTCCATTGTTCAATCTATAAACAGGCTGAAAAGCATAGGCTGTTAAACCGGTAACGTCAGCGACCGGGAAAAGTCCCGCCCCCTTATCGAACATTAGGTTATCAGGAGCTGAAACAACCTCGATTGCGTTGATAAACGCAGCCGAATTCTTCAAAGGAATAAAAGACAATGTAAACTGTGGTTCTGTTACATTGATAAGATACTCCTTGAGGATAGGTTTATCAGTGTTATTGACATTGAAGCTATGAAGAAGAACAAAAGTATTGGTGTTGACAGAAAACGTCGCCTTTTGAAGATCGAAAACACTGTTTTTAATCGGATAGAAATGAAGGCGAACCCAATGGAAACCAGATTGAACTAAATGGAAAGAATACTTAGCTTCTTGAATGAAGATTCTAGCATTTAGATATACAGGTAAAGGAACATCAACATTATTCACCGAAACTTTGTAATCATCAGTCGCTTTTAAGAACGAATTCGCCTGTGGATCTGATTTGAACTGTCTTCCATCAGGTAAAGTAGGTGGATTTTCAGCACCACAATCAATGAGAAAATTGTCCTTAGGAACGAAACTTGCGGAAGAAGGAAGAGCTAAAGACGGCGAAGAGAAGAATGATAAGAGAAGAAAAACCAGGAGGATAGGCATCATGGATGATGATGACAAGGATGATAGAAAATTATTTTGATTTGGTAATGAAAATTTTATTCTGATATGTTTTTTTTCTACCTTCCCCATACCTCCTGGAGAGGGGATTGAGGTAAGAGAGGAGAGGAGAGGAAAAGGTTAGTTAAAATTTTTTGGAAAATTTTATGAGATGAAAGAAAGCATGAAAAAGGGTGTTAATTAGATTTCTAATAACTACTTTTGAATATTGTTTGGAGGAAAATAGGAAAAGATGACAACTATGACAGAATGTTTGAAGAGCCAAAGATTGTGGAGGGTGGTTTTTTTTGTGGTTTGTTAATTCTGGTACAATAACATGTTTGTTTTGTCTTTTTTTTGGTTAATGTCTTTATTTAGTATTTAACAAACTAATGGTTGCTTTGAACAAGTCAAACTCAAGCTTTTTGTTTTGTATGAGGTAATAATAATGGATTCATGTTGTTGTTCAATTAATTCAAAATAGTATAATTTTAAAATTTGGTTATATAGTTTGAGATGGAAGCACGTAGGGAAGAAAGGAGAGAAAGTTGACATTGTTTTTGAGTTGTATAGATTAGTTAGGATCCTCACTTGTTTGTATGCACGTAGAGAGAACATGTCAAGCATTTAGGAGACTTAATAAATATTTTAAATAGGGTTTGTCAATAATAAGATTATTTTTAAATAGGTATATTAATTTCTTAAATAAATTTAAAAGTCAGCCATTTAGAATATTTGTATTCGTTGAAACTACAATAGTTGAGAGGGAGTTTGCTCACATAAAAATTGTGAGAGATTTTGTGTGTTTTTTTCTAAATATAAAATTAGTGAATGTTCTCATCAATTTTGGGATTGTGGTATTTATAGAAGACCTCTTAGGCCGAACTAGAAAGTAGGAGAAACGATTTCCCTGGTTCCTGATCAGAAACGTGGAAATGGAGGAAAACCGATTCTTCCTCAAATTGCGGGGAGACGGTTTTCTCCCTTGATATCTTTAGGTCGTTATGGACACATCCATGTCCACGTGTTTAAATAAATAGATCATTAACCTTAGTTCGGGAGGGGATGCCAAAGCCCACTTAGGTGACCTGAAGTGCGTTTTGGGCAGTCGATCCTGGTTCGGGCACTCACCCAACATTACGACCCTCAATTTGGAAAGGATGGAGTGATTTGATTTAAACATACTGCGATCTTAAAGACTCCGTGATGTCGAGTTCCCGTGGTAAGTCTCATAGCTTGAGGCGAGTTCCTCCAACGTCACTTGGGAAAACACGTGATATATAAAATGTCTCTCATGATGAGTTTGCCTCAGGAAGACAACCCTGCTAAAAACCTTTCATTCCTTCCATGTGTTAGAAAGGGAGACATGTAGAGGTTCTCCCTGCAACAGTTGATGGGTATCTAAGGAGAGGCAATCATTGCCTATGTGACCAAGATTTCTGATCCTATAAGAGGAGAACTTCAGTTCGTTCCCCATCTATGTTATCTTCGGAGTGTCCATTTATTAGGGCAAATTGCATTCAACCTTTTTGAAGCTCAACTCCACCTTCCTTCCTTATTCACAGGTATAACATTTTCTTCACTCACTTCACCCTCCATTTATCCAAACAAAGAAAATCATTAGGGAGTTATACGAGAAAGGGTAATTCGATTGAACCTTTTAATAGAAGAGAACTCATGAAACTATATGAATATTTTATGAAAAACACCAGGCAAGTTGACAGAACAGTCACCTACAGGCTTCTCAAAATAGAGATGTTTGGGAGTTATAAGAGTACCTTCGATTCTAGAAGCGATAATGTCCCTTTTTTTCTTATTCTTTCTCAAGAAATCCATAGTTGTCAATGGTGGCCACCTCATCCAAAATTTCGAGAGTGGAATACTTCGAAACTTGCTACATCTCTGAGAAAAGAGTGATCCTTTTTCAAAAACACATAAACCTTTATGGAACGGGCGACGAGGGGGAGGTTCAGTGACTTTGGGCACATTGCCGGGAAGAATTCTATTCGCCCAATCTAACAATTACAAGAACTATAAAGATAGGTTCGTGAGGATGAGAAGGCGAGATTGTGCATTCATGGTTACTACATGGGATGATGACGCCTATAATTCCCCTTATATTAGACGAAGTTTAACATTATGAGCTCTAGGGAGATGGTGGACCTCGACCGATGTGAAGATAGCAAAATTTAGGAGGATTTGTGTATGTTTAATTTCCATAGGCGTTCTTAATTAGGGTTTTCTTATTTCTTAATGCTTATTATTTTTTCTTTTTTGGAGAAAGAATGTATCCCAAGAAAGTCATTGAGAGGAAAACACGTTTGGAAAAGAAGAAAGATGCTTGGGGAGAGCAATGGACTAATATTCCAAAAAGCCATCCAGACAGTCTCATGATCAAGATAGGAAAGAGAGTCTCATGATCCTATTCTTCATTGGACTCATTTGTGATTGTCTTTCTACGTCATTGAATAGTCTCCCATGTTTAAATTAATTATTTGCATCGTGATTCCCCTTCCTCTTATCCAAGTATGTTGTCAAAGTTTTCTTAAACGAAGGTGACTTATCTAGAAGGGGGGGGGGGGGGGGGGGGGGGGGCAGGGGGGTGAATAGATCCCAAGTTAAAAAAAAATTACTTTAAAAACTTTTATAAAAAATCAACCGCTAGCGGAAGTGAAACGGATTGAATCGTCTAAACTGAACCTCTATCGAAAAGCTCAGATATACGTATAAATAAACAATTGATGATAAGGATAAACAAATCAATCAATATACTTTAAACCACAATCACTTGAAAGCTACTAAACAAGTAAAGCTATTTCCAATCATAAAATACACAAAAATGTAACTGAGGCAAATTATCAAACACCTTATGTTCAATCAATTTTGTTTAGAATTTTGCATGGTTTTGTTGATTTGCAAATCCAACCACAATCTAATAGATTGTGATAAACTTAACAAAACCTCTTTCAAAAGGTTATAAAAAAGGTTTAGCCAAACGTATTGATTGCATAATCGAAGAATTCAACAATTTACAAATGAAAAATAAAAGAGATACATAGAAAGAGAGAATGCACAAGGAGTTGTTTAGGAAGTTCGCCAATTGATCTTGCTATGGGTACATTTGCCCTCAATTCGAATTCGAATTGAGATAGTGAAAATTAACCTTAATTTGAAAATGTGGTTTTTAAGAGAAATTTAGCAATGCAACCCTACAAACCCTATATTTAATGTTGATTCTAACACTTTCTCTTCCCTTGATCTGAGTTTGATTAAGCCACCCAACAATGCCAATTTGATTCACAGTCTCATACTACTCCTTTGCAAGAATACTTCGCTCTTCAAAGTCTTCACTCGATCGAATCCAAATTGCGAATTGTTGTAACCCAATATTTACCAATTTGATTCACCGTCTCACACTACTCTTTTGCAAGAAACCCCTGTTCTTCAAAGGTTTCACTCGATCGAATCCAAATTTCATAATCTTGTCCAAAACCTTCAAATCCTCAATTGATCTTGAAGGAAAGCCCCCACATTGGTTTTTTTTATTTGAAACCCTCAAAGATCTCAACCCAATTTACAGTTCACCAACCTAAATTGGACGTTATCAACTCTAATTCTAGATGGCACCCAAACAAAAAAAATATTTTGTGTAGTTTGTTTATGTGTATGCATATAATGAAGGTTGAAGATGAAGAACACTCTTTGAAATCCCAATTTTGTTTGTGATTTTCTCAAAATCACTAAAAAGAAAGGATGCATGAATGAATAATATATATGTGTGCAAGTTAGAAGCAAAAGGAGTGCAATAGGTTTAGAAAATGATGCAAATTTTCAAGATTTTTAATGCATGTGTCAACCTATGTAAGTCATAGGCCGACCTATTTGATGCATGTGCCGACCTTTATAGGCCATGAGTCGACTTATACAGGTTATGTGTCAACCTATACAATCAGCACATCAAATAGAGGCTACATACTTTTAAAATGAGTTACATAGGTCGACCTGTAACTCGTATGTCCTGACCTGTATAGGTCATGTGTCAACCTATGCAGTCAGCACATCAAACAGAGGATACACGCTTTAAAAATGAGTTGCATAGGTCGACATGTAACTTGTATATGTCGACACATAGACATGTTTTTCATATAAAAACCAGTTTTTAATGCATGAAACCTTTTTAAAATTATTTCAAAATGATGTTATGCTTCATAATGCTAAGATGTACATTAAGACTCGGAGGATACCGTCCATTATACATAAATGCTAAAGTATCCTAGTTTTGACATCATACAAAATACATCCAATGAAAGGTTAAACTCACTTACCCCCCCTTTTTGATGATGGCAAAACTTGAGACAACACGTTGTCACACCCCAAAATTTGCCCTACCCTTTTTACCTACATCCTAGGTCCTAGATAGCTCATATAGTGCATATACATTTGATCATATAACATATCATACATTCAATAATCATCAAGACTGGGCATACGGGTCAAAAGTCACACATCAAGGGTTTTATCGTCCTACATGTGGATACAGAGATCATCAAGCTTCGAACTATCACAAGCACCATATTAGGGTTTTGGTGAATACTCAAAGCTTTGGCTATGCAACCATAAAGAGAATCGTCTTCTTATGTTCATCATCACTTGATAAGGGTTTATTTCCCTAGTTAAGTGGCCTTCAAGTGATTTCCTCAGGAGGACTATACATCGATGCATCTGATCGCCCAAAGTATCTTCATTACTTAAGGAGCAAGTTATGGGCAAGGACATTAGTTTATATTGTCCATTCCAGGCACATTCAAGATCTATGAAAAACCGGTTTCATTCATGGCCAAGTGCTTTGGTCATTACATGGTTATGAGTTCATTCAAGTTTATTCAAGATTGATTCTATTGGTGCAAGATAAGAACAAGACAATTAGATTTGATTCAAGGTCTCACGTCTACAATAATTGCAAGTCAATCCAAAATTTATCTTTAGTCCATTGTCCAACCACTTTAGAAACCATTCTTATCCATATTCAAATATCCATATTCACTTTCCCATTCTTTTCAAACCAAAATTTCCACTATTATAAATAACATCTTTAGTCCATATTCGTATCAAGATCCATTTTTTTTAAACCCATATTCAACCATTTTAAGTTCACATTTAATCATTTTCCTAAAATAAGTCCATAATCTATTTTAAGCCCAATTCACAATTCATGTCCATTACTAATCCCATAATTCACATTAAAAGTCCATAGCCATTTCATTGAAATCCATATCCATTTTTAATTCAATTCAAAAGGTCTAATTTCCAAAGCTAAATCCAATTCATATCCATGTTTTCAAATACAAATCTATTTCCATTCAAGTCATCACTATTTCAAACCACAACTAGTTACAAAGTTTACACATTTTTTGACCAAGGCCACATTATTACCCTAGGCTCCTAACTCTACTTGAATAACCTTTCAATCTTCATGTCTTAAAGCCTCCAAGATATCTTCGTCCCTTCCCAAACAAAACTTGTAGAGCTTTTACTGCTAGCCAAAGTCCAATATCGTTCCTGCCACAACAAAAGCTAATTAGTTACCCCATATGATGCAAGAGCAACTCACACCATTCAACCAACCTCATGGGAACCATGATGACACTACAAGACAGATCCAAACACACACATTGACCATGCTAAAGCACATTGCACGAAACCACATATGCTCAGTCTATTAACACATGGCAACCAACTGCTGCCCACATATCGGGCCAAATATGAAGGGTTGGTGAAGTTTTGCAACAATCTGATCAAGGATTTGCCATGGAGATTAGAGAGTGCAATAGAAGATATGGAGGAGACCAAAGTCCCCGATGCAGTGCAACACTTTGTTTAATTTTGTTGAAGATCTGACCAAGAGGGTCAAGGTTGAGTTGGAAGAGCTTAAGAAGCGTGTTCTCAAGAAAGCCATTTGAGCACTTTTATGCTTTTTACTTGTCGTTTGTTTCTTTTACTTTCAGCTGTATCAATCAAAGTGTAATCAAACTATGTACTTCCTTTGAATGAATAAAAGATTGGTTGTTTGTCTATTATCTTACTTTCCATTTGAATGTTCACTAATCATTATAAATCATGCAAGATTCCTCGAAAATAAAGCCATGAACATAAAGCATTCATGCATCATTTGCATCACCTCGGCATTGCATAAACCCAAATCAAAGAACTTACCACTTGACCTTCTCCTTATCCAGATTATCCCGTCAAGCTGACTTCTTGGCATTCGTACAACACTCGAAGTAACAGAAAGCTAATCATGGATCAGATAGAACAGAACCAAGCTACCCTAAGGGAAGAAATGAGCAACAGAAGACTCAGTTTGCGCAGATGATGGAGCTCATAAAAAACATGGCCCGAAGCCAAGAAGAATTGAGGCAAGCAGCCGAAAGGAATGAATCCATCCTAATTCATGCTGGCGCAATTCCTGCTGGCGCAAGTCTTGCGGGCGCAGTTCCTGCTGGTGCAATTCCTGCTGGCACAATTCTTGCTGGTGCAATTCCTGCTGGCGCAATTCCTGCTGGTGCAATTCCTGTCGGTACAATTCCTGGTGGTGCGATTCCTGGTGGTGCGATTCCTGTTGTTAATCAAACTGGTGTTGGTATGATTCCTAATGGTCCCATTCCCCTTCCTAGCGGTGGGGCAATCCCAATCCCTGCTATCGGATAGTTAAATCAAAACTTTATCCTTGAAGTGGATGACCATAATGATGCTTACTACATTCCTAGAGATGAATCTGTGTGTGATGCTTTTGGCCCTCCTACTGGCGAGGTGGCAAAGAAAGTACTTGTTCTAGAGGAACAGATGCGGGCTATTGTAGCGAGCGATTTTGGACGCGGTTCTTAAGTGCTGGTCGCTCTCTGCGGTTGAGTTTTAACTACAGGTCGATTCATTTTTCATCCTATTGTGAGCTGATGAAGGAAGGGAAATAGATGTCTCCAATTAACCCTGCTTTGCATACTGAGTTTAAACAGCGGTCTGCTAGGTTACGGATGCTATCAATGTGGGGGGGCCTTTGTACTGGTTATTTGTATTTTCGCCAATACGGTTTTCTTTCTTTTCATTTGGACAGAAGGTTTCTGGTGGGGAACAAGGATTAGGATGTTTGGACTGATGCTTTTGAATTACTGCTTTTGATATGGGATTTTGGGTTTTTGTTTAGTGTGCTCGCTAAGATTTTTCTTTCAATCTTATGCCTACGTATTCCCGTTTACCGAAACAGGGAAATCAGAGCGTTCGTAGTTCCTCCTATTCTATGGGAGAAAATGGTTGTTTTGGTGTCTTGTTCAAAGCCCAAGACATGAAATGAAAGGTGGTTTGTATCTTGTTCAAAGCCCAAGATGTGAAGCTGAAAGGTCGTCTTTAGAGAGAATTTGTCATCTCTAAAGGGGGGTTTGTCTGTTTGAAAAGGAGAATTACTTTAACCGGGATGTGTGAATCCTGGCAATGCCATAATTTCCTTAGAAGGGGTTTTTTCAACCTGAAGGAGAAGACTTTAACTCACTGTAGAGCAATGCCATCTTTCCTTAGGAATTTCTCATGCTAAAGGAGGGACAGTGGCATGGATATAGATGATCCAGAGGCTTGCCGCTTACAGCGATTAGATGAAAGGAAAAGAGTTGTTGATGTTTGTGTACCGTGAACGAGGCACAACTTTGATGCTAAAAGGTTGATTGGATCAACCAGTGGTTTTCTTATACAAAGCCTAAGAGGAGGCTAGTATGTGTCTCGTACAAAGCCCGAGAGAGAGGCTAAAAAGGTTGTGACTCACCGATGAAATCTTTTGGTATCTCGTATGAAGCCCGAGATGGAGGCTATTGTTTGTTTGGCTCAATAAGAACCTTTTTGTATCTCGTATAAAGCCCGAGATGGAGGCGAAAGAGTGATTGACTCAACGAGGGAGTCTCTTATGTGTCTCGTACAAAGCCCGAGAGAGAGGCTAAACGTTGTTTGACTCCGCTGGGGAGAATCATTTGTACAAAGCCCAAGAGGAGGCTATGGTTACTGTTTCAGTTGAGTGACAGGTCCAGTATACTGATTTTAAAGAGAAAATCAGTTCTTATATGAGCAACACTGTACTCGAGGATTTGATTCGAGGGTCAGGGATATTTCCTGTTCTTTAAGGAAGCGGGAAATCCGAAGGGTACTGAGACTATCTGAGTCTACGGGTTTCCTTCCTATTTAACGAAAGGGTCACTTGAGAATGTCTTTGAGACTCAAGGAGATTAGACTGTCCAAGTCTAGAGTTTCACCTTTTGTACTATGTTTTGAGAAACAGTAGTAGACTCTATGAAAGGACTGTTATATGAGGATGACTAGGTTCTATTCCTATACCTCTAGGAGGTCGTCGGGACAATTTGTACGAAGCCCAAGAGGAGGCTGGAATCTTTTAAGAAGCCGATGGGTCCTTGTACGAAGCCCAAGAGAAGCCTATCATTCCCGGAGGAAGAGATCATTATACGAAGCCTAAGAGGAGGCTGTGAATACTTCTAAGAAGCCGTAGGGTCCTTGTACTAGGCCCAAGAGGAGGCGGGGTTGCTTTTAGGAAGCCTGTGGGTCCTTGTACGATGCCCAAGAGGAGGCCGATGCTTTTAAGAAGCCCGTGGGTCCCCAAACCCCGAGAAATTCAAGGCAATGCTATTCACCGAGAATAGATCAAAGTCAGGAAAGTTCGAGAATTTGGAAGAAACTCAAAGATGCCATTCAAGGAGAAGACATTCATCTTGGGGAATAGAGTTTCTTGACGATTCCTAATGAGGACAGCCGAAGAGAAGACTGTATCTGGTGATCCTATTTGGGGATCTAGGCGTCTATTTCTACGAACGAAACGGCGTCACCTAGTTCTAGACGTAGTTGCCGGGGAAACTCGAAATATCTATACTATTATTACACAGTTGATATGAGTTTATGAAAGAAGACTTACAATGAAACAGCCCCACAATACAGTTTATATGTATATGAAAGCGGTAAATGAAAGCAATAACCACTTACTCGGTTGTAGAGCTTCCATGATGTTTGGTTAGTTGTTCAATAAAGAAAGATTGAAAACAACAGTATATTCAAAATCAAAGGAGAAAGTGCTTTGAAAAAGAAAGTTTTGGGGCTTACAGCTCAAGGAGAGGCCCAAGGTTTTATCAGTGGGCGCACTGTTTGAATTTGTACAGATGGACTTATACAAGTGACTGTGGCCCAAAATGTTTTCTGTACAAAGGGATGGGTCTTACACTCTCTCAAGAGGCCCAAAAAGTTTAAAGAAAACGAGTGAGGCTTATAACACGAGGGTAGGCCCAGATGATTTTTCTGTTTAAAATGGCGATCGCGCCGAGGTTTTCTTTTAACGCAGAGGGACTTATACAATAAGTGAGGCCCAAATGATTTTGGTTAAAAAGGGGTTGGGTCTTACACTCTATTAGAGGCCCAAAACTTTTGGGCCTCTCCTTGAGCTATAAGACCCATTCAAAACTTTTGGGCCTCTATTAGAGTGTAAGACCCAATCCCCCTTTTTACCAAAACATTTTGGGCCTCACTTATTGTATAAGTCCCTCTGCGTTAAAAGAAAACCTCGGCGCGATCGCCATTTTTAAACAAAAAATCATCTGGGCCTACCCTCGTGTTATAAGCCCCACTCTTTTTCTTTAAACCTTTTTGGGCCTCTTGAGAGAGTGTAAGACCCATCCCTTTGTACAGAAAACCTTTTTGGGCCCCAGTCACTTGTATAAGTCCCTCTGTACAAATTCAAACAGTGCGCTCACTGATAAAACCCTGGGCCTCTCCTTGAGCTGTAAGCCCCAAATCTTTCTTTTTCAAAGCACTTTCTCCTTTGATTTTGAATATACTGTTGTTTTTAATCTTTATTTGTTGAACAACTAACCAAACAGCATGGAAGCACTACAACCGAGTAAGTGGTTATCGCTTTCATTTACTGCTTTCATATTATAAACTGTATTGTGGGGCTGCTCACTGTAAGTCTCCTTTCATAAACTCATATCTACTGGGTAATAATAGTATAGATATTTCGAGTTTCCCCCGGCAACTACGTCTAGAACTAGGTAACACCGTTTCATTTATTCGTAGAAATAGATGCCTAGATCCCCAATAGGAGCACCAGATACAGTCTTCTCTTCGGCTGTCCTCCTTAGGAATCGTCAAAAAGCTCTACTCCCCAAGATGAATGTATTCTCCGTGAATGGCATCTTTGAGTTTCTTCCCAATTCTCGAACTTTCCTGACTTGATCTATTCCTTGTGGATAGCTTGCCTTGAATGTCTCGGGGTTTGGGTACCCACTACGGTCATAATCTTGGACCTTAACTAAGGAACCCTCTTTAAAAGCTAAAAGTCGCTGGATAGTAAACCTCGCACGTTTACCAGTGGTTTTTATCTTTAAAAGAGTTATCTCTCCTAATGGAAAGGAGATGATAGACCCACGAGCTTCTTAAAAGCATCGGCCTCCTCTTGGGCATTATTCAAGGACCCTACGGCTTCTTAGAAGTATTCACAGCCTCCTCTTAGGCTTCGTATAATGATCTCTTCCTCTGGGAATGATAGCCTCCTCTTGGGCTTCGTACAAGGACCCGTCGGCTTCTTAAAAGATTCCAGCCTCCTCTTGGGCTTCGTACAAATTGTCCCGACGACCTCCTAGAGGTATAGGAACAGAACCTAGTCATCCTCATAGAACAGTCCTTTCATAGAGTCTACTACTGTTTCTCGAAGCATAGTATAAAAGATAAAACTCTAGACTTGGACAGTCTAACTTCCTTGAGTCTCAAAGACATTCTCAAGCACCCTTCGTTAAATAGGAAGGAAACCCGCAGACTCGGATAGTCTCAATACCCCTTTGGATTTCCCGTTTCCTCAAAGAAAAGGAAATATCCCTGATCCTCAAATTAAATCCCTGTGTACAGTGTTACTCATATAAGAACTGATTTTCTCTTTTAAATCAGTATATTGGATCTGTCACTCAACTGAAACAGTTACAATAGCCTCCATCTCGGGCTTCGTACGAGATACCAAAATTCTCCCCAGTGGAGTCAAAAGAACCTCTTAGCCTCTCTCTCAGGCTTTGTATGAGACACAAAAGATTCCCTCGTTGAGTCAATCACCCTTTTTTTTGCCTCCATCTCGGGCCTCGTACGAGATATAAATCCCTTAAGCAAGAGTCGAACTCTTTGCTAGCCTCCTCTTAGGCTTTGTATAACGATATGCCCCACTGGGTCAAAAACTTTTAGCCTCTCTCTCGGGCTTTATACGAGACACAAAATAGCCTCCTCTTAGGCTTTGTATAATGATTTTCCTAGCAGAAATTAGCCTCCTCTTAGGCTTTGTATACAGAAAACCACTGGTTGATCCAATCAACCTTTTAGCATCAAAGCTGTGCCTCGTTCACAGTACACAAACATCAATAACTCCTTTCCCTTCATCTAATCGTTGTAAGCGGCAAGCCTCTGGATCATCTATATCCATGCCACTGTCCCTCTTTTAGCATGAGAAATTCCTAAGGAAAGATGGCATTGCTCTACACTGAGTTAAAGTCTTCTCCTTCAGGTTAAAACCCTTTCTTCGGAAATTATGGCATTGCTCGGATCCGCGTATCCCAGTTAAAGTAATTCTCCTTCTCCCCTCTTTAGAGATGACAAATTCTCTCTAAAGTCGAGGTTTTCAGCTTCACGTCTTGGGCTTTGAACAAGACACAAATAGACCTTTTAGCTTCACATCTTGGGCTTTGAACAAGATACAAATCACCTTTCGCTTCACGTCTTGGGCTTTGAACAAGACACCAAAAACCAATTTCCTCCCATAGAATAGGAGGAACTACGAACGCTCTGATTTCCCTGTTTCGGTAAACGGGGAATACGTAGGCATAAGATCGAAAGAAAAGATCTTAGCGAGCGCAATCAACAAAAAACCCAAATCCCATATCTCCATCAATTAAAAGCAGTAATTCAAAAACATCAGTCCTAACATCCTAATCCTTATTCCCCGCCAGAAACCCTTTGCCTAGAAAAAAGAAAAAAAGAACCGTATTGGCGAAATACGAATAACCAGTACAAAGGCCCCCCCCACATTGATAGCATCCGTAACCTAACAGACCGCTGTTTAAACTCAGTATGCAAGCAGGGTTAATTGGAGACATCTATTTCCCTTCCTTATTCAGCTCACAATAGGATAAAAAATGAATCGACCTGTAGTTTTAAGCTCAACCGCAGAGAGCGACCAACGCTTAAGAACCGCGTCCAAAATCGCTCGCTACACTTAGGTCTAGTTGAAGTTTTTGTAGAGGGTAATGAGGGCTACAAATCCATCTTTGGATGAGAAAAAATGGCCATATGGTTTAGGAGTTATGACCCTCCAAAGTTAGTGTATTAGTGGTACTTTTTCCATAACTTAGAAAAATTTCTAAGTTTTATGGTTACCCCTTTTACAAGTTATCCCACTTTCTTTGGTTTTTCTTGATGAATGATGATTCAAATCATACATTAACATCATTTTAGGGTTAAAAATCCATTTTGGTGAAAAATCTCAAAAAGTCAAAGTTGACTTTTGTGCACAGTTGACTTTTTATCAGATGAATTCCAAACTGTGCAATTCTTCAGGAAATCATGTCCTTGACCTAAATCAAACTTGATGAACATGTTCCATGGGTGTCATTGGGTATATTGAGGCATGTCCTAGGGTTTGGGAGCATGTCCTGGTCAAAAGTCAAAGTTACAGTTGACTTTCCTCGCGAAACCCTAATTGTGGTGCAGATGAAAATGAGACTTGTTGCTCAAGCTTCTTGGATTAATCCATTGTTCCAAATGGATCAATATAGTTCATTAGAGACCCTCAAATCATGTCTTGAGGTCTTGGCTCTTGATTTGTCCCAAAAGTCAACTTAGGGGTGAATTAGGTCAAGAAACCCTAATTCCTGATTTTTGATGTATGCATCCCCTGAGGTCAAATTGACTTGATGCTTGGATCCATGAGTTCCATGGAGTATATTAGGTTATGTTTTAGATCATTGGCTTGTGCCCAGATGAAAAATTTCCATCTGAAGGCCCTGGTCGACCAAAACCCTAATTTGGTGACACTGTCAATCTTGAGACTTAATCCACCTAGAAGGGAGCAACCTTGTGCTTAATCCTTGAAGTGAGAGTCCTTTTGATCCATTGTGGATGTTTGAGAGGCTAGACAAGTTAAAGATCATGTCATTCCTTGATTGATCCTTTGTTTAAGGCTCTGAGAGGGCTTAAAACCCTAATTTTGATTGTAGTGAATGCTCAACAACCCTTGAGGCATTTGGTGAGGCATGATGGTTCATCCATATTGTGATGATGATTTGCACAATGATGGGAAATCTTAGTGGTCAAAATTTAGGGTATGACAGATGCCCCTATTTAATCTTCTTGGACCCGAAGGTGTGAATGACGAAGGTATTCGGGCATTCGGGGTACAAGAGGATTAAATATCAGAATACCCAAAATTTTGATGGTGGTTATGAATGGTAGCTTACGCATTCATCTTCTTTTAGCTAAGCGATGATGCTTAGAAAAGGTAAACTTCCCCTCGATTCTGGTTGTCTACCAAGGAACTTGTCTAAGTTACTGAAATGAACTTCCCCTCGATCCTGGTTTCCTACCAAGGAACTGGTCTTAGTTTCTGATTTAAACTCCCCCTCGATCCTGGTTTCCTACCAAGGAACTGGTCTTAGTTTCTGATTTAAACTTCCCCTCGATCCTGGTTTCCTACCAAGGAACTGGTCTTAGTTTCTTTTGTCAATAAATTTTACTGACAAGGGACGCTATTCGTAGCGGCTTTCCTTCAAACTTCTCGCCGAATTTTCCTGGGGAGATGCCATTTGAGTGGAAAAAGTTTTGATGTCAGACTTGTTGGGGAACCCAGTCGTCTGAGTTGTAGAGGTGCACAAACTTCTCTGTTGGAGACGCCATTTGTCGATTCTACTGGGGGAAAGCGAGTATCTTGAGAGACTGTTTCCACTTGGGGATATTATATCATACTTTTCTCGGGATCTTCCCGGAGAAATGCCATATGATGCGACCCAATTTTGAGGTACCGATGACCTTTTCATCAGCGGTTTTTCAGAGAAACACTGTTGTACTGCCGAATCTTTGCTTAAGAGGCTTTCTCTGGGGATTTTCTTTAATCCGGGAAAGCAAGGATATCATCTTCAATGGCGAAGAGTGACATCTGTTGAAGGTTCTCTAGCCTTTCAGAGGTTCAAGTTATCAAAGTGGTCTAGTGCCGACTCTGATCTAGAGAGATTGCTTAGATGATTTTCTTCCCAATGAGGAAAGGTCTGACAACTCGATTGAGAGGACTTTTATCACTAGGGGATAAGACCGACTAGAGTGATAGCGATGCAATATGAAATGTAAATGTAAATCAATAATGCATGATGTATGTATGTATATGCTGACAAAACTGACGTGACACACAAACTAAAAGATGAACACGACTGGATACTCGGCCATCGCGGGGCGTATAGAGATATCGCTGGTTCAAGATAGCAATTCCACCTTGCTTAGGAGAGATAATCCCTGTGGGGAATACCGTTGATCGGGCTTAGGAGATGAGAACTCGGCCGAGGCGTGTCAGACGAAACAAGGTCTCTGACGCAGTTGATCCCTTCATTCAGGCGAACTGGTTTAGAAGGAGCACTTTGATTCTGCACTTTGAAGTTCGCTTACTTCTGGAGAAGCGGTTCATGTTCTTTCGATGTTCAACAGTCAAAAGAAATTGCCATCTTTATTTTAAAGCAGAAAAAGTTTTAACAAGTAAATTCATTTTTGTTTTATTTCAAGAAACGTTAATCATGTTAAAAAACGTCATTCTGTAAAGCTAAAACAAATAAGAAATACAAACAAAAGCACAAGGGCTCAAATTTTATTGATAGGATGGAGATCAGCCAAACGCGTGATTCCACAGAGTATATACAAAGTTAGAAAATGGTAATTTACATGGAAAAGGGCCACGTTGAAACATAACGACCACTATCCTTCCACCAACTTTGAATTCGGGGCATCCTGAGCTTCTGTCGAAGATGACCTTGATTGGAGTTTTCTTCCGATGATGTAACTGCTGCTGTTGAGGGACTTGCCTCTGTTGAACATAGTTACTTGCCATTATCCCTAATTTTTGCCTGGATTGTACTATGAGATTTCCAATCCACCAGGATGATTTTTTTCTCTGTCTCTAACTTTTGCCTGGACCACCCTTTCGGGTTTTCAATCCACCGAGACGTTTTTTTTAGTTTAGGCGAAGTATTTCTTGACTACATCAACATTCGTGGGATATGCAAATTCCTCTCCGTCCATGGTTGCAAGTCTCAAGGTGCCGCCTGAGAAAGCTTTCGTGACCACATAGGGGCCATCATAATTCGGAGTCCACTTGCCCCGGGAATCAGTGAGAAATGATTGTATCTTCTTGAGCACGAGGTCTCCTTTTCTGAAGACACGAGGTCAGAACTTTTTGTCGAACGCCCTCTTCATTCTCTATTGATACAACTGACCGTGGCATAGTGCCGTTATTCTCTTTTCTTCGATCAGATTTAGTTCGTCATGTCGGCTTTGACACCATTCAGCTTCGGTGAGCTTAGCTTCCATCAATACCCTGATTGACAGGATCTCTACTTCTATGGGGAGAACTGCCTCCATGCCATACACTAGAGAGAAAGGGGTAGCCCCTGTTGAAGTGCGGACAGATGTCCGATAACCGTGAAGAGCAAAGGGTAGCATCTCATGCCAATCTTTGTAGGTTACAACCATCTTTTGAACGATCTTCTTGATGTTCTTGTTAGCCGCTTCTACCGCCCCGTTCATCTTGGGTCGGTAGGGAGATGAGTTATGATGTTCGATCTTGAACTCTGCGTACAACTCTTTCGTCATCTTATTGTTCAAATTAGATCCATTGTCAGTAATGATCTCGCTTGGAACACCATAACGGCAGATGATATTGTTTTTGATAAATCGGACCACCACTTGTCGGGTTACATTGGCGAATGACGCTGCTTCGACCCACTTGGTGAAGTAATCAATGGCTACCAGGATGAACCGATGTCCGTTTGAAGCCTTAGGTTCAATCAAACCAATCATGTCGATTCCCCATATGGAAAAAGGCCACGGGGAAGAAAGAACTTTGAGATGTGATGGCGGTACATGAATTTTGTCGGAGTATATCTGACACTTGTGACACCTCCTCATGTACTTGTAGCAGTCGGATTCCATGGTCAACCAGTAGTACCCTGCTCTTAGAATTTTTCTCGCCATTGTGTGTCCGTTGGCATGAGTGCCAAAGGATCCTTCATGAATTTCTTTCATCAGCATTTCTGCTTCTGGTCTGTCTACGCATCGGAGCAAGACCATTTCAAAATTTCTCTTATAGAGAGTGTCACCGCTCAGGAAGAAGTTTCCAGCCAATCATCTGAGGGTCTTTCTGTCCTTTCTGAGTGCCCCAGATGGGTACTCTTGTTTCTGAAGGAAGCATTTGATATCGTGATATCAAGGTTTGTCGTCTATGACTGCTTCAATCGTGAAGACGTAAGCGGGCCTTTCAAAGCGCATTATGTCGATCTTAGGTATGTCATTCCATTGACCTATACTAATCATGGAAGAGATAGTGGCTAAAGCATCAGCCATGTGATTCTCATCACGAGGGATATGATGAAACTCAACTCTGTCAAATAAAGGTAGCAACCTTCTTGCGTAGTCTTTGTAAGGAATCAATCCTGATTGGTATGTGTTCCAATCTCCTTTTATCTGATTGATAACCAGAGCTGAGTCGCCGTATACGTCCAAGTTTTTGATCCTTAAATCAATCGCTTCCTCGAGACCCATGATACATGCTTCGTATTCGGCCTCGTTGTTCGTACATTTGAACGTCAGTCGAGCGGTGAAAGGAATGTGGGTACCCTGAGGGGTAACAATGATTGCCCCAATTCCGTTTCCATAATGATTAACTGCTCCGTCAAAGATAAGTTCCCATTGGGAACCTGGTTCTGGCCCTTCACTGGGTAGCGGTTCATCGCAATCTTTCATCTTTAGATACATGACATCTTCGTCTGGGAAGTCAAACCCGATTGATTCTTGATCGTCAATCGGTTGATGAGCCAAATGATCGGCTAAAATACTTCCCTTAACGGCTTTCTGAGCGTGATACTCTATGTCATATTCTGATAATAACATCTGCCAACGGGCAATCCTTCCTGTGAGAGCAGGTTTTTCAAATACATACTTGATTAGATCCATTTCTGAGATCAACCAAGTAGTGTGGCAAATCATGTACTGGCGAAGACGTTTGGCTGCCCAAGCCAAAGCACAACAAGTTTTCTCGAGCATCATGTACCGAGTCTCGCAGTCGGTGAACTTCTTGCTCAAATAGTAGATGGCAGACTCTTTCCTTTTGGTTTCGTCTTGTTGGCCAAGTACACATCCCATTGAGTCCTCTAGGACTGTGAGGTAAATGATCAGTGGTCTTTCTTCCACTGGAGGTGATAGAATCAGAGGATTCAACAAATATCCCTTAATACTGTCGAAGGCAGTTTGACAATCTTCTGACCAAACGCAATCCTGGTTCTTTTTGAGTAATTTGAAGATCGGCGCGCATGTCGCGGTCATAAGGAATATGAATCTGGAGATGTAGTTCAAACGTCCCAGGAATCCTCTGACTTGTTTTTCAGTTTTCGGAGATGGCATTTCTCGAATGGCCTTGACCTTGTCAGGATCAACCTCAATTCCTTTTTGGCTGACGATGAACCCTAGTAGTTTCCCTGAATGGACACCGAAGGTGCACTTGTTGGGATTCAAGCGGAGCTTGAATTTTCTTAGACATTCGAACAATTTTGACAGATGTTCAACGTGCTCACTCTCTGTTTTTGATTTTGCAATCATATCATCGACATATACCTCAATTTCCTTGTGTATCATGTCATGAAACAGAATAGTCATGGCCCTTTGATAGGTTGCCCCGGCATTATTCAAACTGAACGGCATCACCTTGTAACAAAAGGTACCCCATGGGGTGATAAAGGAAGTTTTCTCCATGTCTTTCGGCGCCATTTTGATCTAGTTATAGCCCGAGAATCCATCCATGAAGGAGAATACTTTGAACTTTGCTGTGCTGTCAACCAACATGTCAATGTGTGGTAAAGGAAAGTCGTCCTTCGGACTAGCCTTGTTCAGATCTCGGTAATCAACACACATTCTGACCTTTCCGTCCTTTTTGGGAACGGGTATGATGTTGGCTAACCATTGAGGATATTCAGCTGTGGCGAGGAAACCCGCGTCAATCTGTTTCTGTACCTCCTCTTTGATTTTGATGGCCATGTCCGGGTGAGTCCGTCTCAACCTTTGCTTTACTGGCGGACATTCCGATCTCAACGGTAAATGATGTTCCACGATGTTGGTATCCAACCCTGGCATATCCTGATAGGACCAAGCGAATACATCGGGGACTTCTTTGAGAAGCTTTATCAAACTCTTTCTGGAAGTTAGACTGAGCAGTGCCCCAATCCTGATTTCTTTTCTCTCTTGCTCTGAACCCAAGTTTACCGTTTCCAACGGTTCTTTGTGAGGTTCAATGGACCTTTCCTCTTGTCTGAGTAGTCGAGAGATCTCTTCTGGAATTTCGTTGTCATTTTCTTCTTCAGCCCCAAATACCGGGAACTCAAAGTCGGGAGAAGGCATCGGATCGTATGTTTCAACGGGGTGTAAAATAAGCAATCTGCATAACGTGATGATTCGTGTTTAGAAGAGATAGAGAAAATGCAAGTGTGTGTAGTGTATTTATTTTACTGCTTGTTTTTATTTTTGAATTGTTTTTTAGGATTACCATTTTCTGAAAAAGCAAAAAGAGAAAACAACAATTAATGCGGAAATTACAGAACGACGTTATTTTATTAATGAACAAGTCGAATCTTGAAACTACAGCCCTATAAAACAAAACTCTGTCGCTTTGGGAAAAGCGAAGAGGGAAAATTTACAGAAAGCGAGCCCTATCAAAACATCCGTTTCACCTGGGCAGGATGAAAGGTTTAAAGATGGCAATTACTTTGACTGGTGAACGGCCTTCGGAACATCGACAGCAACCCATTGGCGGCGAACTCCTCGGTGAATCACAAAGTCTGGAACCTTCCTTGATTTGTCTTCAGAAATAACGCTGATTTTTGGTGGAGCGGGATCATTAGAATCTGTCTCCCAGGCAGAATTGTCGTAGGAGAATTCCTCTGTCGCATTTTGCATAGTATTTGGGCTCTCAGCTGTATCTCCCCATCCAGTTGGCTGGATATCTTCGAGCCTGATACGAGAGCTTTCGAGAGCGGTGTACTTGACCATATAGTCGTATTTTCCACTTGGTTGTCCCAGAGTGTCCCATACTTCTTTGGAACTGGAGGAGTCATCTCTCTCGATGACGTTGACCTCAGGAAAAGCATAGTTGATGAATTCAAGTCCTGCAAACGTTGCGAATTCATCTTCATGTTGAGTAGTTTCTGACTGACCTGAGTGTTGATCCCATGACATGGTGGGGACACAGGTATTTTGTTCAATGATGCTCAGCTGAGTTTCATTACTCGGCTGACTTTATTGCCCCAAGTTTCCTGGGTAAGGTTACCACATTGGCAGACCATCCATTGGGCCATAGTAGGTGTAGTCAAAATTGTCTTTCATCAGAGTGTCTTCTTCTAATGAATTTGGCGGAGCACGACATCCTTCTGGATCACAATCTCCATAGATCATTTCGACATCTGATCTTGGTATAAACCTCGGACTTTCTGTAGGAAAGCAAAAAGGCATATAACCGTCCTTGTTAAGGTAGGACTTCCATTCTTCATCTGTGTCAGAGGGATCTTCCTCATTGATAGCATGAACTGCTTGAGACACTGGGTGAAGGAAACCTCCACTGTGGAATAAGTTTCGAAGGGGATGAAGACTTTCATCGCTGGCAGCTGTCCTGGTACAGGTTGCAGAAAAACCAAGACCCTTCTTTGTTTTATTGTCAGTGGGAATGACAAGCTGTCCCCATCCTATTGTATTGGTACTCTCGGCCGCTTTGATAGCATCTTTATATGAGGAAATCGAGGTTCCTCCTTTGAATTGATTGTTCTCGCTTACCGATAGTGCTTGGAACTGAGTTCCAATAACCTCCTCGGGTTCTATTCCGGTAGATGATGACAAGTTACTCACAAGCAAGGCTTGTTCCCCATAAACTGTGACAAGTTGATCGTTCTTGACAAACTATAGCTTTTGGTGGAGGGTCGAGGTGACCGCTCCAGCCTGGTGTATCCAAGGTCTTCCTAATAAACAACTTATGTTGCCCAGATGTCCATGACCTGGAAAGTGACTTGGAAAGTATGAGGACCGATAGTTATGGGAAGATCAACTTCGCCGATAACTATTTTTCTGGATCCGTCGAACGCTTTGACGATGACCTCACTGATTCTCATCGAGTGTCCTTTGAATGATAATTGCATCAAAGTGGACTTCGGCATAACATTCAGGGCTGACCCTGTGTCTACCAGTACGTTGGCTAAAGCATCGTCCTGGCAGTTAACTGTAATGTTGAGCGCCATGTTATGACGACGACCCTCCTCAGGTAATTCTTCATCACTAAATCCCAAATTATTGCAGGAAGTGATGTTAGAGACAATGCTATCGAACTATCTGATTGTTACATCCTGTTCCACAAAGGCTTGCTCCAAGACTTTCTGTAGAGCCTCCCTGTGGGCTTCTGAACTGAGTAACAATGATAATACCGAGATCTTTGAAGGAGTTTGTAACAGCTGATCAACAATGTTATATTCGCTCCTTTGGATGAGCTTTAGCATCTCATCATCGTTTTTTGACAGGTCAGGATTATTGGATTGACCGACTGGTGGATCGAGAGCTTCTGCCTGAAGTTCCTTTTCCTCGTTAAGTTCTCCAACTCCTCGGTTGAAGATTCGACTGCTCCGTGTTACTCGACTGATGTCTGCAATATTCACGACGGAGGGTAATGGAATTTCCTTTCCATTCTCAATTGTTGTTGCACCGTATTTGTAAGGGGTTGCCTTAGCTGATTCATACGGTAGTGGTCCTGGTAGATAGATGACTACATGAGCCTTCTGATTTTTCTGACCATCATAAGTGATCTCGATTCGTTCCCGGTTGGGAACCTCAGATTCGTCAAGCAGAGGAATAATGGCGAAAACATCCCTGGTCCTGTGATGACCAGAGATCGTGACAACATCCTCAACTCGCCCGACAAGGTAGTTCGGCGTCCAGTTGATGGGTCCAGAACCCGAATAGGGACGAATTTCTCCACGATCGACCTGACCCTGAAGAGCTGCTCTCACAAGGTAACACCCTTGGTTACTTTCCAAACAGACGCTACAACTGTCATAGTTGTGTGGTGGTACCTGGCCACTCCCACTTTGAATATAATGTATCCTCACTAGGTTAGCTTCCACTGATCGGACATCCTGACTCTGTCGCCGAGTGGGGTTTCTATTACTGATACTAATCTGCTGAGTATCTTCATCCATGTATATTGACATCCACCAATGATTTAACAAGTGCTGAAGTGCTTCCTGGACAAGGGTACAACCTCAATCATTTTCGCAACCCGCTTTACAGCTTTGATAGTCATGTGATATTAAGAATCCGAGTTGGACCTGCTCAGCATGTAACTCTACCAGGTTGGTATTCATTACGCGAATATCGAAGATCTGAACCATATTGATCTGATAGGGATTCCTATCATGGTAGTCTTGGATCCATCCAAGATCCATCTGACACTGGAGGGCCTCTTGTATAAAAGAGAATCCCTGTTTGTTTACCGAGCAAATCAGACAAGAACCGTAATCGTGCCGCGGCAGATTATGATACTGGCTTTGCCTTGAGTGCATTGCCACCAAGTTGATATTCATTGTACGAATGTCGTGGTTCTGAATGACGTTAGAATTCGTGTAAACCATGTTAACTCCACGAACTCGGTGCTCTTGGATCCATCCGAGATCCATTTGTTCCTGTAGAGCTGCTTGCACTACAGAACATCCCTGATTGTCTTTAGAGCAGATATCACACTGATGATAGTTATGAGGTGGCACATGGCCATATCCACTCTGTCTACAATGCATCCTGACCAGATTGGCCCTCAATAAGAGTACATCGTGAATTTGATAGACATTGTTAGACTCTTTCTCGATCGGGTTGACTGCAGCTTTCTCGTGTTGAGGCAGCGGGTTCGTAAGAACATTGGGATTCGTATCTTTGAAAGATAAGAGCCCGCTCTTAACAAGCTTTTGCACGTCAGACTTGAAATTGAGACAGTTCTCAATGTTATGCCCTGAACCTCCTTGATGATATGGGCATGTCTGATCCACCTTAAACCAAAAAGGCAGATTTTCCGGTACTGTAAGAGGAGACTTAGTCTGGATGTACCCCTTAGCCAGTAGTAACGGAAACAGTTCTGCGTACGTCATGGGTATAGGATCAAATCCTGGTGGCCGTGTTGTACGGTTGTTGTTATATGGAGGACGAGCCTGCTGAAGAGGCTGTTGTGTCCTTTGCTGGTCAGGTTGGCTCTGCGCAACCTGAGTTTGATACGTAGGAATAGGCGCTGGGCTGATAGCAGGAGTTACAGCTGCTACCGGTTGATAACGTCGCCTTTGCTTTCCGAGAGAGATATTCCCAATATCTTGCTCTTTTTTCTTAGGGAGAGCACTACCGTATTTTTTAGTACCGCTCGTCGATCCAGTGTCTTTTTACCAAACGTCCTTCTCGGACGGCTTCCTCAAGACGTACACCCTTGCCGACCATTTCGGTGAAATCACTGGGTGCACTGGCAATCATTCGGTCATAGTAAAATGAGCTTAAGGTCTTTAAGAAGATCTTTGTCATCTCTTTTTCCTCAAGAGGTGGACAAATTTGAGCGGCAATTTCACGCCACCTTTGAGCATACTCCTTAAAGGTTTCCTTGTCCTTTTGCGACATTGATCTGAGTTGATCTCTGTCGAGTGCCATGTCCAAATTGTATTTGTATTGTTGGACGAAGGCAGTACCAAGATCTCTGAATGTGCTAATCGTAGCACGGTTTAAACCCATGTACCATTTGAGTGCGGCACCGGTTAAACTATCCTAGAAGTAGTGAATCAGTAGGTCCTGATTCTCCGTCTGGGCTGACATCCGCTGAGCGTACATCACCAGATGGCTTTGAGGGCAAGAGTTACCCTTATATTTTTCAAAGTCGGGCACTTGAAATTTGTGCGGAACTTTCACATTTGGGACCAAGCAGAGGTCTGCGACGTCCTTTCCAAATAAATCTTGACCGCGAATGGCCTGCAGTTCCCTCTGCATTTCCAAGAACTGTTCCTGGAATTCATCCATTCGGTCAAACATAGTTTCCTTCTTACCAGAAGGTGTCTGTGGAATCTGTCCTTCCGGGACAGTGTGCACCACAGGGGGTGGTACCGTGACTACGGTAGTGAGTCTTGGCGTTTCCCAAAGTTTGTAACCTTCAGGAGTTTTCAACATGCCCTTGGCATCTTCGCTTTCCCGAAGTTTGTAACCTTCAGGCCCAACGACTTCTGTTGTGATTCCCTGATCTTCAGTGATCGGCGGAACATATCCTCCCGGGATATAGTTAATAGGCATATGCCCCAAGGACGATCTTTCGGTATTTGATACCTAGAATCATACCTCTCCACTATGGGCATTGAGGTGATCTCTGAGATCACAGTTCGCTGTAGCTGAGCTTCTGCCATGACTTGCATGTCGTTACGAAGCTTTCTCATATCCTCTCTTAGAGCGTCGATCTCTTCTTTCAACTCTCTATTTTCTTCCTCAAGATCATCCATCCTTTTCTGACAATTGGCCCGAGTATTATACGAATGAGACAGTTTGACTCTAGAATCGAGACACAAATGTGAGATTCGTAGGGAAGAAGAATACGCGATGTGAGAATGATGAATGCAATGATTATATTAATTGTTTAATGGTTTAAGCAAAATAAACTTTGACAATTAGATTGCAAATATCAAACGGTGGGGAAACCCCTTTTTATTGAAATTCAAAGGATTACAGAAATGGAATTACAGTAGATTACAAAGTGCAGAAACAGGAAACCTAAACTAATGGGTCCTGAGTCCTCTCTGAAGAGAAATCAGGTGCTGATTCCGGTATCTTCCTTTTCTTTGACCGGGGCTCTTGGGCCGTCGTCGGGTTGTCACTCCTTTGCCAGGTGAAAGGAGCGAGCAGATTCCTTTGGTCATCTTGATTATCTACAGCATGTTGCTCCAAAATTTCAATAAGAGTATCTTTTTCTTTCAATAATTGCTGTATTTTGATGCACTCTACGTTGAGGGTGCGGTACTTGTTCTTCCAAGACCTTCTCTCCTTTTGAACTTTGTTGAGAGTAACCTGAAGCTTTTCAGTTTCCATCATGAAGTACATGACAGATTCCCTCGGCAGAAGAATTCCGTAACGAGGATAAGCCATTTTTAGCTTGAGAGCTCTAGTCTGTACCCAGTGGAGATAAAGCTCCACCGAGACACATTCTGGTTTTCCCAGAGACTCTCGTCCTTTCTTATGAACATGCTTCCAAGCGTGCACTATTTCCATCTTTAGTGCTCTGTCATTTTCCCCTTCTTTGAAGAAAAGACCTTCCAGATGAACACCCAGCGGGATGTGTCTCATCGGGTATCCAAATTGACGGCGAACCAATACCGGGTGGTAGTTGATTCCTCCTTTAGTTCCTATAAGGGGTACGTCGGGGAAGTTTTCGCAACGATCAATGATTCTGATTCCCTCATAAATCCTATTACACCAATCTATATCAGAGTTGGTAAGAGACATGATCTTCTGCGACCAACGTAAGGCACTCTTGCAATCCCAAAAAGCAGCAGACTTGGGCAATTGAGAGATAAACCATTTGTAAAGCAAAGGTACACAACATGTGATCTCCCCTCCGCTGTACAAATTTCCCAGGTGCACAGAATGATACGCATCTGTGAGCAAAGTCGGCACAGGGTTTCCAATGAGAAAAACCTTAATAGCGTTAATATCAACGAAGTTATTGATGTTGGGAAACAAAAATAACCCGTAGGTAAGCAAGACAAAGATGCTTTCAAAAGCAGTCACGTTTCCTATACTGGCGAAATACATGGCCTTCTTTGTCAAGAACTGGGCTGGAAAACCCTGGATGTCACCCTTATCGGTTAGGTGAGTCCTAACTTCAGACTCGTCCAAATGAATTGCTCTTGCAATAGTCTGATTCTTTGGAATTTCTTCCAGTCCAGAAAATGGAGCTCGATCTGTAATGTGTAGATCGATCAGGTGAGAATACTCCTCCAGCGTTGGTGCAAGCTGGTAATCCGGGAATGTGAAACAATGATAAATCGGATCATAAAACTGAATGAGCGCATCCATGATTCCCTCAATCACATGGACTCTTAATAGTGGTAGCAAACCTCCGTGCTTGGCTCTAAAAGCCTCTTTGTTAGTGATCATCCTCGCTAACCTTCTCAAATCCTCTAGCTTTGGAACCTTGAAGGTATACTAGTGAGTTCTCCTTCTACCGAAATCCATTAGTGCAATCCTTTTCTCTGATATTTACAATCACAGTCTTAGTTTATTTTGAAAGAACAGAGAGACTAGAAGAGAAGATTTTTTGAATGTTTTAATGTTTTATTAAATGAATGCATGAATGCAGCACACAAAAACATAGAAAAAACATGTGGTCAAAGGGTCGTTGTCATGAAGTCAAAGCTCTACCCATCCCCCAAAGGTTTATACTAGGGTGATTTTTGTACCTGTACTCATTATCATCAGCTCCTCCCAGGAAAGCAAAACAACAAGCGGATCGCCAGCGAGTTGTAAGGCAATCTTAGAGTAAGTACCATTCACCGAGAATAGATCACCAGCCTCAAATGAGGGTAGTATCGCGTAACAACTATTTCCGATAGTTTCCGCACTACGAAAGGGTTTGGCTCCTCAGCTTCTCAGACTTAACAACCGGCCCATTGTCTAGGCGAGAGAATGGGTTGCGTTGGTCAGCCTCCACTGAGGTTGATGGTCGACCCCGTCACCATCACTTATCTTAAGTGTATACTCAATCTTTCCACATACGGCATCACCCGCATTCCCATTAGCAGAAAAATAAACATGTATAGCAATTAGGAAAAGCAGTATATATATTTGTCCTAATCATCCTAGACCTATAAAGCTAAGAATCCTAAGTTCCTGACAGAAAATGGGTTCCCCGGCGGAAGCCCCAATCTGTGGTATTCTCATAAGAGAAGAAAAGGAAAAGAAAAACAGAGCATGGCCCCACGGTGGGCGCCATTTTTACTTTAGCGAGCGATTTTGGACGCGGTTCTTAAGTGCTGGTCGCTCTCTGCGGTTGAGTTTTAACTACAGGTCGATTCATTTTTTATCCTATTGTGAGCTGATGAAGAAAGGGAAATAGATGTCTCCAATTAACCCTGCTTTGCATACTGAGTTTAAACAGCAGTCTGTTAGGTTACAGATGCTATCAATATGGGGGGGCCTTTGTACTGGTTATTTGTATTTTCGCCAATACGGTTCTTTCTTTTCATTTGGACAGAAGGTTTCTGGCGGGGAACAAGGATCAGGATGTTAGGACTGATGCTTTTGAATTACTGCTTTTGATATGGGATTTTGGGTTTTTGTTTAGTGTGCTCGCTAAGATTTTTCTTTCAATCTTATGCCTACGTATTCCCGTTTACCAAAATAGGGAAATCAGAGCGTTCGTAGTTCCTCCTATTCTATGGGAGGAAATGGTTGTTTTGGTGTCTTGTTCAAAGCCCAAGACGTGAAGCAAAAGGTGGTTTGTATCTTGTTCAAAACCCAAGATGTGAAGCTGAAAGGTCGTCTTTAGAGAGAATTTGTCATCTCTAAAGGGGGTTTGTCTGTTTGTAAAGGAGAATTACTTTAACCGGGATGTGTGAATCCTGGCAATGCCATAATTTCCTTAGAAGGGGTTTTTTCAACCTGAAGAAGAAGACTTTAACTCAGTGTAGAGCAATGCCATCTTTCCTTAGGAATTTCTCATGCTAAAGGAGGGACAGTGGCATGGATATAGATGATCCAGAGGCTTGCCGCTTACAGCGATTAGATGAAAGGAAAATAGTTGTTGATGTTTGTGTACTGTGAACGAGGCACAGCTTTGATGCTAAAAGGTTGATTGGATCAACCAGTGGTTTTCTTATACAAAGCCTAAGAGGAGGCTAGTATGTGTCTCGTACAAAGCCCGAGAGAGAGGCTAAAAAGGTTGTGACTCAACGATGGAATCTTTTGGTATCTCGTATGAAGCCCGAGATGGAGGCTATTGTTTGTTTGGCTCAATAAGAACCTTTTTGTATCTCGTATAAAGCCCGAGATGGAGACGAAAGAGTGATTGACTCAACGAGGGAGTCTCTTATGTGTCTCGTACAAAGCCCGAGAGAGAGGCTAAACGTTGTTTGACTCCGCTGGGGAGAATCATTTGTACAAAGCCCAAGAGGAGGCTATGGTTACTGTTTCAGTTGAGTGACAGGTCCAGTATACTGATTTTAAAGATAAAATCAGTTCTTATATGAGCAACACTGTACTCGAGGATTTGATTCGAGGGTCAGGGATATTTCCTATTCTTTAAGGAAGCGGGAAATCCGAAGGGTACTGAGACTATCCGAGTCTACGGGTTTCCTTCCTATTTAACGAAAGGGTCACTTAAGAATGTCTTTGAGACTCAAGGAGATTAGACTGTCCAAGTCTAGAGTTTCACCTTTTGTACTATGTTTTGAGAAACAGTAGTAGACTCTATGAAAGGACTGTTCTATGAGGATGACTAGGTTCTATTCCTATACCTCTAGGAGGTTGTCGGGACAATTTGTACGAAGCCCAAGAGGAGGCTGGAATCTTTTAAGAAGCCGATGGGTCCTTGTACGAAGCCCAAGAGAAGGCTATCATTCCTGGAGGAAGAGATCATTATACGAAGCCTAAGAGGAGGCTGTGAATACTTCTAAGAAGCCGTAGGGTCCTTGTACTAAGCCCAAGAGGAGGCAGGGTTGCTTTTAGGAAGCCTGTGGGTCCTTGTACGATGCCCAAGAGGAGGCCGATGCTTTTAAGAAGTCCGTGGGTCCCAAAACCCTGAGAAATTCAAGGCAATGCTATTCACCGAGAATAGATCAAAGTCAGGAAAGTTCGAGAATTTGGAAGAAACTCAAAGATGCCATTCACGGAGAAGACATTCATCTTGGGGAATAGAGTTTCTTGACGATTCCTAATGAGGACAGCCGAAGAGAAGACTGTATCTGGTGATCCTATTTGGGGATCTAGGTGTCTATTTCTATGAACGAAACGGCGTCACCTAGTTCTAGACGTAGTTGCCGGGGAAACTCGAAATATCTATACTATTATTACACAGTTGATATGAGTTTATGAAAGAAGACTTACAGTGAAACAGCCCCACAATACAGTTTATATGTATATGAAAGTGGTAAATGAAAGCAATAACCACTTACTCAGTTGTAGAGCTTCCATGCTGTTTGGTTAGTTGTTCAACAAAGAAAGATTGAAAACAACAGTATATTCAAAATCAAAGGAGAAAGTGCTTTGAAAAATAAAGTTTTGGGGCTTACAGCTCAAGGAGAGGCCCAAGGTTTTATCAGTGAGCGCACTGTTTGAATTTCTACAGATGGACTTATACAAGTGACTGTGGCCCAAAATGTTTTCTGTACAAAGGGATGGGTCTTACACTCTCTCAAGAGGCCCAAAAAGTTTAAAGAAAAAGAGTGGGGCTTATAACACGAGGGTAGGCCCAGATGATTTTTCCGTTTAAAATGGCGATCGCGCCGAGGTTTTCTTTTAACGTAGAGGGACTTATACAATAAGTGAGGCCCAAATGATTTTGGTTAAAAGGGGGTTGGGTCTTACACTCTATTAGAGGCCCAAAAGTTTTGAATGGGTCTTATAGCTCGAGGAGAGGCCCAATTGTTATTTTTCAAAAGGCGACGATCGCGCCGTTTGTTTTTTACGGTATCGGGATTTATACAATACACTGAGGCCCAAAATGTTTTGGTCAAGAAAGGATTGGGTCTTACACTCTATTAGAGGCCCAAAGTGTTTTGAAAATGATTTATGAGGGTTGAATTAATCCAAAAACCCTAATTTGTTTTCAAAAATGTATTTAATTGAATAAAAATTCAATTAAAATGATCAAAATTGTTTAACATGTGAAAAACAAATTGTGATCTTGGATTAATGCTTCAAAAATTAAGTATTGACCTCTAAGCCGTGACAGCAAGTTGTAATGTGATTTTTGATTTGGAGGTGTTACAGATGAGTGGTGATGATCTGAATAGCTTCCCTACACCCTATGGAGTGTGTTTGAATGGTTGGACTTGATTGAAATTGGCTGGATCAATTTGTGGTACCTCAGCTGCAACTTGATTGAAAATTTGAGCAACCAGCTGGTGATTTTGTGAAATTGGTGTTTCAGAAGTGATCTAAGTGTTTGATCAGCTCATATGTGATGTATATGAGGTGTGTGAGTGATTGGTTTGATTGGAAAAGCTCTCAAACTCAAAACCCGATAGCTACCTTGCTAAGAAAGGCATTTTTGCCAAGAGAAAGAGATTTTGAGGAAAGCATCTGTTAGATGGCTTTGGTGTACTCAAACTGACCACAATTGAGCTCTATTTATAGTAGAGCAAGTTTGTTTTGCAAGGAATAGTGAATGGCAGCTGGTAAGTAGGTTTGGCCAATGTTGGCAAATGAAAATCCAAGTCTCCTCTAGCCATTGACTAGAGGTTAGGGCATAGAGCTTTGGTTCCCTTGGTCTTGGATAAGTCTTGACTAATTTCAGATGAGAATGGCTCAGTCCATGCCACCTTGATACTTCCATTGAATGCTTCAATCCAAATTTGGAGTCTTGTCCCTATTTTGGCCATTCTAGGTTCAACATGCTATTTCTTGTTCCATGGACTTTGGAGGCTTGGCTAAGTGATTGTCCCCTTTAGATTCAATCCTCAGATGTGTCCAAGTGGATAGGAGTATTTGAATTTGGCTGATTTTGGCAAATCGATCCAAAATGCAAAATCTGCCTTGCCTTTGACAGATTTCAGCAAGGCAACTTGACAATGTCATATCTCATGGGGTAAGTTGAATTTGGCAATGTTCTTGGCCACTTTGGAAAGCCCTTACATGATATAATAACTGTTTGAACAAGTTTGGTTTTGATCTCTTTTGATTCCAAGTGAAAAATCCTTCTACATTTGGCAAAAAGTGAAGCAAAATCTGACTTAGTGAAATTTTCACTAGGTGTTGGAACAAAGTGTGATTTCTTGATTTTGATCACTCCATAACTCAAAATCCTTAATGAATTGGACTTAGGTCTAGTTGAAGTTTTTGTAGAGGGTAATGAGGGCTACAAATCCATCTTTGGATGAGAAAAAATGGCCATATGGTTTAGGAGTTATGACCCTCCAAAGTTAGTGTATTAGTGGTACTTTTTCCATAACTTAGAAAAATTTCTAAGTTTTATGGTTACCCCTTTTACAAGTTATCCCACTTTCTTTGGTTTTTCTTGATGAATGATGATTCAAATCATACATTAACATCATTTTAGGGTTAAAAATCCATTTTGGTGAAAAATCTCAAAAAGTCAAAGTTGACTTTTGTGCACAGTTGACTTTTTATCAGATGAATTCCAAACTGTGCAATTCTTCAGGAAATCATGTCCTTGACCTAAATCAAACTTGATGAACATGTTCCATGGGTGTCATAGGGTATATTGAGGCATGTCCTAGGGTTTGGGAGCATTTCCTGGTCAAAAGTCAAAGTTACAGTTGACTTTCCTCGCGAAACCCTAATTGTGGTGCAGATGAAAATGAGACTTGTTGCTCAAGCTTCTTGGATTAATCCATTGTTCCAAATGGATCAATATAGTTCATTAGAGACCCTCAAATCATGTCTTGAGGTCTTGGCTCTTGATTTGTCCCAAAAGTCAACTTAGGGGTGAATTAGGTCAAGAAACCCTAATTCCTGATTTTTGATGTATGCATCCCCTGAGGTCAAATTGACTTGATGCATGGGTCCATAAGGTTCCATGGAGTATATTAGGTTATGTTTTGGATCATTGGCTTGTGCCCAGATGAAAAATTTCCATCTGGAGGCCCTGGTCGACCAAAACCCTAATTTGGTGACACTGTCAATCTTGAGACTTAATCCACCTAGAAGGGAGCAACCTTGTACTTAATCCTTGAAGTGGGAGTCCTTTTGATCCATTGTGGATGTTTGAGAGGCTAGACAAGTTGAATATCATGTCATTCCTTGATGATCCTTTGTTTAAGGCTCTGAGAGGGCTTAAAACCCTAATTTTGATTGTAGTGAATGCTCAACAACCCTTGAGGCATTTGGTGAGGCATGATGGTTCATCCATATTGTGATGATGATTTGCACAATGATGGGAAATCTTAGTGGTCAAAATTTGGGGTATGACAGCTATGCAAGGGTATAATGCTTTTAGACTAGAGGCTGTGGACATATGCTTAGTCCCCGATCTCAAGATTCCCCATAAATTCAAAGTCCCAGACTTTGAGAAATATAAGGGAGTCACTTGTCCTAAGACCCACATCAGGTCTTACTGCCGAAAGATGGCTGCGTATTCCAGTGATGAGAAGCTGCTAATGCATTTTTTCCAGGATAGTCTCAGTGGGGCTTCCCTAGAATGGTACATGCAGCTCGAAAGAAATCATATTCGTACATGGAGAGAGCTGGCTGAGGCTTTCCTTAAGCATTACCAGTACAATTCTGACATGGCTCCGAATCGTACGCAGTTGCAGAGCCTCTCCTAAAAAGATGATGAGACGTTTAAAGAGTATGCGCAAAGATAGCGCGAGCTGGCAGCCAGAATCCAACCGCCACTTCTCGAAAGGGAAATGGTTTATATGTTCATGGGAACCCTGCAAGGGCCATTCTTGGAACGCTTGGCAGGATGTACTTTATCTGGATTCTTTGATATAGTCATGGCTGGTGAAAGAATCGAAAATTTGGTGAAGTTGGGGAAAATACAAAATGCTGCTGGAACTTCCATTGGGAATAAAAATCCGTATTCAGGGTTTGGTAAGAAAAGAGAAGGTGAAGCAAACGCTGCCTCAGTATCCAAGGGAAAGGGCAGAGCCTGTCAGCAAGTGGCTGCAGTGGCATCCAATCAGTATCAACAGCCATGTGTCATCCCAGTAAGCCAACCAGTCGCTCAACAGACCGCTCCTCATCAGCAATAATACACGCCGCAACAACAGAACTACTACCAAGGCCAACAGAGACCGAGGAGGCCAGAGAAAAAATTTGATCCTCTTCCTTCTACTTATGCCAGAATGCTTCCATTTTTTCTTTAGAGTCGATTAGTACAACTACGAGAGATGAAGGCTCCCCCAGCTGTTCTCCCTCCCGGTTACGATCTAAACGCCCATTGCGAGTTCCATTCTGGTGCTCCAGGGCACAATATTGAAAATTGCAAGGCTCTTAAGTACAAGGTACAGGAGTTAATTGATTTTAAATCTATCACCTTTACACCGAATGCTCCGAATGTGATTAATAACCCTATTCCACCTCACAACAACGGTCCTGCTGTTAATATGATCGAAGAATCTGTGGGTAAGAAGCTAGTGGATAAAGTGAGTCAAGTGAAGACGTCTTTGGCAATTGTGAAAGAGCAGTTAATAATGAATGAGGTATCCCCCGGATGCAGGGCTGATTATGAATTTTGCTTGATTGACCCTTAGCAGTGTGAAAGACTGAAGAATGGAATTCAGAAGTTGATAGACCGAGGTATTCTGCTGGTGGACAAGTACCTACTATTGAAGAAGTGGCTATGCTGGAAATTCTATATGACCAGGTTCGTATACCAGTACAAATTCCTTATGATCCAGCCCAGTGCCCGTCTATGTTTCCTTGTGGTCAAAGACAGACCTGTAGAAATTCCGTATGATCAGGTTTGTATACCAGTACAGATTCCTTATGATCTAACCCAGTGCCCATCTACGTTTCCTCGTGGTAAAAAATAAGGACCTGTGGAGATTTTATATGATCAAGTTTGTGAACCAGTGCAAATTCCTTACAATCCAGCACAGTACTCAGCTACAACTCCTTATGGTCAGCGCCAGCATCATGTGAAGATTCCTTGTCAACAAGTCCGGAAGGCCGTGCAAATCCCATATGATCAAGTTGCGATCCCAGTATCTAATCCTACAGTTGCTCCTTTTGTGATCACCGTACCGACCCCGTTCCCCTTTGAGAGCACCAAAGCTGTTCCATGGAACTACGACTCAACAGTCTACATCCATGGTCAAAAGGTAGAGGAAGAGCCAATTAAAGTCGAGAGCGTTATTGAAAATATTGCTGGAGCCAGCGAAGTAACTCACAGTGGAAGGGAATTTGCACCACCTCCCCCTGAAAACAATGATGAAGGTACATCCAAGGGTAAGCAAATAGCTAGTGATAATCAGAAAGTAGATTCTCTCTAGAAAGGTAGCTCTGTTGATGAAGCAGAAGAATTCTTGCGCCTCATACGCAAGAGAGATTACAAAGTGGTTAACCAGCTCAACCAAACTCCATCTAAGATATCGATGTTGCGTTTATTGATGTGCTCTCAGGCCCACAGAGATGCACTTGTGAAATTTTTAAAGGCTGCCCATGTGCCTCAGGAAATCTCTGTCATTCAGTTCGAAGGAGCTGTAGCCAACATATCATATGGGCACAATCTGAGCTTCAATGATAGTGAGTTGCCTCCCGAAGGAAAGAATCATAATAAAGCCCTATATATTTTGGTTGAATGTGTGGATGTGGTACTATATAGAGTTTTGGTCGACACAGGTTCATCTCTGAACGTGTTGCCAAAGGTCTGTGGTGGTGAAAGCCTTCGATGGTGCACGAAGGTCTGTGTTAGGGGAAATTGACTTGCCAATCAAAATTGGGCCTCATACCTTCTTCATTACATTCTACGTAATGGATATATACCCAACATACAGTTGTCTCCTAGGACGACCTTGGATCCACTCCGCAGGAGCAGTGACCTCTACCCTCCACCAAAAATTAAAGTTCGCGATTAACAACAAGCTGTTTGTTGTGGAAGGAGAAGAAGATATCTTAATCAGCCATCTAGCATCCTTCCGTTATGTCGAAGTGGGAGGGGAAATCCATGAAACCCCCTTTCAGGCTTTTGAAATGACCGAGGTTATGATGCTCCTGATGTGAAAGAATCTGAAAGGATTGAACTCCCTATGGCTTTCCTCAAAGATGCAAGAAAAGTGATAGAGACTGGTTATCCTTCAGGCCGGGGCAGAGTGCTAGAATTGCCCATGAACAAAAACAGAGCTGGTTTGGGATGCTCGAGCAATCGGGCTACACAGAAGAAAACAAGCTTAGATGAAGACAAGAGTCGTGCTCTCACGTTACCTATCGCTTTTTCAAATGGTGGACGTCTTAAGGATGTTCTCATCACCTGTGTGGAAGAAGAAGGCAGTACTTCAGCCGAAGTGTGTTTTGTTTACCCGAAGGCTCCGGGTAAAATACTCAATAATTGGACATCCGTGGATATGCCGGAGGTCACCTTGATTGAAATGTAATCTTCTATGTTTCGTTTTTCAAGTCCTATGCTCTGCCCAAGGCATACGGATTAGCATGTAGGGCCCCCATATTTTTCAAACCAACGTTTATAATAAATAAAACGAGCTTTTGCATTCAATTGTGTTCCATGTCTTTTTTTATTTTATTTTGCATTAATAAAAATGGCAATGTTTTCTTTCTTACACTTTTTCTTTCTTCATTCTAAAATAAAGCATGATCCATCAATCATGCAGATCCGCCTCGGATTCCATTGATGACAGTACTACTATGATCCCATATGACTTTGATAATCCGATCTACCACGCCGACGAGGATTGTGAGCTCCCCGAGGAGTTAGCCAGATTATTAAAGTAAGAGTCAACAATCATTCAACCTCATCAAGAGGCAGTCGAAGTTGTCAACCTTGGAACAGACGGTGATAAAAAATAGGTCAAAATAGGCGGTGCCTTGGCAGATGATGTGAAAGAAAGGCTGGTCAAGTTTCTATGAGAATACAAAGACGTGTTTGCTTGGTCCTACCAGACATGCCTGGGCTGGATATAGACATTGTGGTGCATAGGCTACCTCTTAAAGAAGGATGTCCTCCAGTGAAGCAGAAACTGAGAAAATCCCGACCTGATATGGCCATCATAATCAAAGTAAAAGTGCAGAAGCAACTGGATGCAGGCTTCCTCGCAGTATCAAACTACCCCCAATGGGCCGCAAACATTGTGCCCGTGCCTAAGAAAGATGGCAAGGTACGAATCTGTGTCGATTATAGAGACTTGAACAAATCTAGCCCAAAGGATGATTTCCCTCTACCGCACATTGATGTGTTGGTAGACAATATAACTCAGTTCTCTGTGTTCTCTTTCATGGATGGTTTCTCCGGATACAACCAGATCAAGATGGCCCCGGAAGACATTGAAAAGACTACATTCATAACCCCTTGGGGAACCTTCTGCTACAAGGTTATGCCGTTCGGTTTAAAGAATGCTGGAGCAACATATCAGCGAGCAATGATGACTCTCTTTCATGACATGATTCATAAAGAGATCGAAGTATATGTCGATGATATGATTGCAAAATCCAAGACCGAGACAGAGCATCTCGTCCATCTAGAAAAATTGTTCGCTAGATTGAGGAAGTTTAGGCTGAGGCTAAATCCCAACAAATGTACCTTCGGGGTAAGATCTGGCAAGTTACTAGGTTTTATCGTGAGCCAACGAGGGATTGAAGTTGATCCTAACAAAATCAAGGCCATCCAAAATATGTCAGCACCGAGTACAGAAAAGGAGGTTCGTGTCTTCTTAGGAAGGTTGAACTACATTGCTAGATTCATATCTCACCTAACAGCCACCTGTGAGCCCATGTTCAAACTACTTCGTAAAAATCAAGCGGTCGTGTGGAATGACAATAGCCAGAGAGCTTTTGAGAAAATAAAAGAATATCTGCAAGAACCACCGATCTTGATACCTCCTGTGCCAGATAGACCTCTCATCATGTACTTGACAGTCCTGGAAGGATCCATGGGGTGTGTGCTAGGACAACAGGATGAAACGGGCAGAAAAGAACATGCGATATACTACCTCAGCAAAAGATTCAATGACTGTGAAACGAGGTATTCAATGCTAGAAAAGACGTGTTATGCACTCGCTTGGGCCGCCAAATGCCTAAGGCAATATATGTTGACTCGTACCACTCTGTTGATCTCCAAGCTGGATCCTATTAAGTATATCTTTGAAAATCCCACTCTCACCAGAAGAGTTACCCGTTGCCAAATGGTATTAACAGAATATGACATCCAGTATGTCACGCAGAAAGCCATCAAATGAAGTATATTGTCTTATTATCTGGCCCACCAACCCGTGGAAGATTATCAACCAATGCGTTTCGACTTCCCTGATGAGGATATCATGTTTACCCGAGATTATACAACAATAGGCCCAGATGAAGGACCCGAACCAAGATCGCGATGGACGCTCATGTTTGACGGTGCCTCCAACGCTCAAGGCAATGGAATTGGGGCAATAATTACATCTCCTATTGGATTTCATATCCCCCTCACTCCAAGGCTATACTTTGAATGTACCAACAACATAGCTGAGTATAAAGCTTGCATCTTCGGGATTGAGGCTGCTATTGATCAAAGAATTAAGATTCTAGAGGTCTGTGGAGACTCAACTTTGGTTATCAGTCAGGTCAAAGGCGATTGGGTAGCTCGTGATAGCAAATTGATCCCATACCAAGATCACGTCTTGAAGTTGATCCCATACTTTGATGAAATCACTTTCCACCACATCTTTAGAGAAAATAATCAGATGGCGGATGCCCTAGCCACACTAGCATCCATGTTTAAAGTCAAGTGAAAGAACGAAGTGCCTGCCATTCGCATTGAGTATCTTGATGAGCCAGCTTACTGCGTGGCAGCTGAGGCAGCAGAACCCAAAACTGATGAGCATCCTTGGTTCTACGATATCAAGCGGTATCTAGAAAAGCAAGAGTATCCAGAAGGCATATCCATCACTGATAAGAAGTATTTGTGAAAGCTTTAGGCCGAATTCTTCTTAAGTGGAGATGTGCTTTACAAGTAGAATTATGACTCGGTTCTGCTCAGATGCGTGGATAGACACAAAGAAGACCGAATCATAAATGAGATCCACGAAGGTTCCTTTGGAACGCATTCCAGTGGACACGTGATGGTTAAGAAGATCTTGAGAGCAGGCTATTACTGGATGACCATGGAGATAGATTGTTATCGCCATGTGCAGATATGCCACAAATGCCAGATCTATGCTGATAAGATTTATGCTTCACCGCTTCCGCTGAATGTCCTAACATCGCCTTGGAATTTTGCCATGTGGGGTATAAATGTGATCGGAAGAATTGAACCGACTGCCTCTAACGGACACCATTTCATCTTAGTAGCTATCGATTATTTCACTAAATGGGTGGAAGCTGTTTCTTATGCAAACGTTACCAAACAGGTCGTTGCTCGTTTCATCAGAAAAGAAATCATCTGCCGCTATGGGGTTCCGAACAAAATCATTACTGATAATGGCTCCAACCTCAATAATAAGATGATGAAAGAATTGTGTGAGAATTTCAGGATTGAACACCATATTTCGACACCATACAGTCCGAAGATGAACGGCACTGTCGAGGCAGCAAATAAGAACATCAAGAAGATTGTTTAAAAAATGGTGAAGACATATAAAGATTGGCACAAAATGTTACCGTTCGGTTTACACGGTTATCGTACTTTCGTACGCACCTCGATAGGGGCAACCCCATTTTATTTAGTGTACGGCATGGAAGCAGTATTGTCGGTCGAAGTAGAGATTCATTCTTTGAGGATACTCACCGATGTCAAGCTCGACGAAGCAGAATGGGTCCAAGCGAGACTTGATCAACTTAACCTCATCGAGAAGAAGCGTATGACAACCATCTTCCATGTCCAGCTATACCAAAAGCGGTTGAAAAGGGCATTCGACAAGAAAGTTCATTCTCGACACATTGAAGCAGGAGATTTGGTATTGAGGAAGATTCTACCAATCCATACAGATCCACGGGGCAAATTGACCCCTAATTATGAAGGCCCATACGTTGTGAGGAAAGTCTTCTCTGGAGGAGCTTTAATACTCTCAACTATGGACGGCGAAGATCTTTCATCTCCCGTGAACGCAGACTCAGTAAAAAAATACTACGCCTAAAATAGACCCGCTGGACCGCAAAAAGAATAGGTCCAGGAAAAAAAGGCCATCTCGGTGGGCTATAAAAAGAAAAAGGCCAGGCAAAAATTAGGGAAAAATCAAAAGAAATTAATAACCCGCTAAGTTGAAAACCCCCAGGGGCAACTTAGGCAAGAAAGGGTATCCCGGTAGACTAAAAACTCGAAAGGGTGATCTAGGAAAAAATTAGGGATTTAAAAGGCAAAAAAACTGATGTCTGCCAGATCTGTGAATATCCCTACAAAGCATGAAAACCCCGAAAGGGAAGGATCGATCCAGTCACATTCCTCAAAAGTAGAGTACAAAGGACCTTTGAGGACATAAGGACCATAGCAGAATTGGAACTCAATGGAAATCTGAGCTTCTTCATTGCCATTGTATTTTTCTTATTTTTTTTGGCAATGACCTCTTTTAGGAATTGCTTCCCCATGTAAAAACACCCCTTCGCGGGTTACTTCATCATTAATAAAAAAAAATTTCTCAAAAGTGCTCCACATTTTTCTTTTTCTGTTTGTTTGCAAAGCGCGAATTTTGTTTATAATAAGCGATGCATTGAAAATGTTGGGGATAACAATAAAAGCAGTGAAAGGAAACATGAAATTACTTTTCCTTCAAGTTGTCTAAAGGTTGACCACAGGTTCCAAATGACACACTTAGCTTATGGTACTGGCAAATTACGGTGACCCCGAGACCTGATCAGGACAAGGACACCCCAATCCATCACCAGCACCGACGTGCTCATTAATCCAGGATAATTTTCCAGTTCTATGAAGATTCCATGATTTGCTGCAACATTCTCAATAGATAAGAGTGTCGGGAAGTCAAACCCTTTCATCAACCCAAAAGTCCAATTTGTATTGGCAACTACCAAAAATCTGAAACTTATTCCCTCTTGAACCAAAGCCTAACCATACTTGGCATTTTGCATACATATTTTGCATACATTCTGCATCATTACATGCACGCCTAACCAGTCTTTCTGGAAGACGCGAAATTCCTATGGGCATCTGTCATACCCCAAATTTTGACTACCAAGATTTCCCATCATTGGGAAAATCATCATCACACTATGGATGAACCAACATGCCTTAATCAATATCCTCAGAGATGTTTGAGCATTCACCACAATCAAGAATTAGGATTTCAAGCCTTCACATAGCACTTAGACAAAAGACCAATCAAGGAATGACATGATCTTCAACTTGTCAAACATCTCAAACCCCCATAAAGGATCAAGAGGACTCCCACATCAAGAATCAAGCACAAGGTTGCAGCATTCCAAGTGGATCAAGCCTCAAGATCGCCAGTGTCACCAAATTAGGGTTTTGGTCAACTGAGGCCACCAGATGGAATTTTTCCTCTGGGCACGAGCCAATGCTTCAAAGCACAACCCAAGATACTCCAAGGAACCTCATGGACCCAATCATCAAGTCAATTTAACCTCAGGGGATGCATTTACCCAAAAATCAGGAATTAGGGTTTCTTGACCTAATTCACCCCTAAGTTGACTTATGGGACAAAACATGAGCCAAGACCTCAAGACATGGTTTGAGGGTTTCCAATACACTACATTGATCCATTTGCAACAATGGATTGATCCAAGAAGCTTGATTCACAAGTTTCAATTTCATCAGGACCACAGTTAAGGTTTCGAGGAAAAAGTCAATTGTACCTTTGACTTTTGACCAAGACATGCTCCCAAACCTTGGGACATGATTCAATACACCCTATAACACCTATGGAACATATCCATTAGGTTTGATTTAGGTCAAGGATTTGATTTTACAAAGGATCGCACAGTTTGGATTTCAACCGATAAAAAGTCAACTGTGCACAAAATCAAGTTTGACTTTTTGGAATTTTTCACAATTATGGTTCCTTGACCCTAAAACAATGTTAATGTGTGATTTGAATCATCATTCATCAAGAAAAATCAAAGAAAGTGAGTTAACTTGTAAAAGAGGTAACCATAAAAAAACTTAGAATTTTTCTAAGTTATGGAACAAAGTGGCTAGGGTACCAACTTCCAAGGACCATAAATTGAGATCCAAGCAACCATTTTGGATGGTCCAAAGATGGATTTGTAGCTCTCATGGCATACTTTAAAAGTGTCAACTACATCTCATTCCAATTCTTCATGGATTTTAAGTTATGGAGTGATCAAAATGGCTGAAAACATGAAAATGACATTTTTCCAACACTTAGTGAAATTTTCACTAAGTCAGAATCTGCCTTCCTTTTTCCAAAATGTAGGGGCAGTTTTCACCTTGATCCAAGTCAAATTAGGTCTAGGGGTAAACATCAAAGTTGAAGTATGCCATGAGGGCTTTCCAACAAGTACCAAATTATCTCCAAATTCCATTTGAGCAAGGAGATATAACCCTTAGAACATGGCATCCTGAACTGGTTTTTACAAGGCAGAATTTATGCATTTTGCTCGATTTGTCCAAATCTGATAAATCCAAGCCTTGCCATCAATTTGGACACATTAGAGGATCAAATCCAAGGGGGATGATCTTATCTCCAAGCCTCCAAAGTTAAAGAATCTACAAGTAGCCATGCCAAACCTAAAAGAGCTAAAAAGTGCCAAGACTCCAATTTTGTTTCCAAGCATTCAATGGATGCACCAAGGTGGCATGAACTGAGCCTATTTCAACTGAATTCAGTCCAAGTTTTTCTCTGAACCAAACCTACAAAGCTTGTGCTCTAATCTCAAGTCAATGGCTAAAGGAGACTTGAGATTTCTTTTGCATAACATTGGCCAAAGGCCTACTACAACCTCTATTCACTATTGATGCCAAAACAAACTTGACACACTATAAATAGGCCTCAATTGTGATCAGTTTGAGTACACCAAAGCACCCAAACTGATGCTTTCCTCAAAATCCCTCTCTTTAGGCCAAAATGCCTTCTTTTGTAAGGTACCTCTGAGTTTTCGAGTTAGAGAGCAATTCCATCACAGCTCATGATCCAAACAAATCCAATATGTCATATCTAACCTGTCCAAACTCTCATATGAGACCTGTAACACCAAAATCACAAAGTCCCCTCTCAAAACCTCAAAATTGGACTTTTTTACATTTTTCAAGCCATGTCTTGGTTCAGTCACTTTCAAAACCAGATAAAACCTCAAACACACTCCAAATATCATCCTTGAACTGTCCCAAATGGTTCCCCACATCTAGAACACCATTTGAGAGAGTTGCCATATTGGTCGATTTTGCCCCTTTTGCAAGAAAGAGCTCAAACTTGTTCCCGAGGATTCCAGCTGGTGGTGACTGTAGCGAGCGAGTTTTGTCAGTGACGCGACCACCTTATCGCTGGGTTTTCCTTACCACAATGGTAGGAGGGGGTGCTACTTTCTAATTTCTTATTTATCCCATGAAGCTGGAAGGGAAAGGGAAGTTATCTAAAACTAACCTTGCACGCGAATGTTTAACTGAACAAATGCTTAAAAGAGATTGAGGGGTTCGGGGTCAGGTTATACAATGGGGAGTTGTCAATTACCCATCCTATATGTGGTTATCCACAGGATGATAGCTTTAGGTTTCGCTTTGTACTGGATGGTGTTTATCCGTTAATGGGTTGGGAAAGTTTCTTGGGAAGTATGAGTGAGTGAGTGAGTTTTTGTTGATGTTCGGGTTTTCCCGATGTTTTTGGTAAGGTACTGGACCTAAGTTTTGATTGGTATAAAGGTATTGGACCTAGAGTTTTTGATTAGTATGTGAAGGTACTGGACCTAGAGTTTTTGATTAGTATGTGAAGGTACTGGACCTAGAGTTTTTGATTAGTATGCTCGCTAAGATTTCGCAATCTTATGCCTACGTATTCCCGTTTAAATGAAACAGGGAAATCAGAGCAATCGTAGTTACTCCTATTCTAAGGGAGGAAAAAGATGATGTTTTGGTGTCTTGTTCAAAGCCCAAGATTGAAGCTAAAAGGCTTATTTGTGTCTTGTTCAAAGCCCAAGATTGAAGCTAAAAGGTTTGTTTGTGTCTTGTTCAAAGCCCAAGATTGAAGCTAAATGTTTGACTGAGAGAGAATTTGTCATCTCTAAAGAGGAATGGTTGGTTTTTGTGTGACTTGATCAAAGCCCAAGGTTGAAGCTAAGAGGTTGATTGACTCCACTGGGGGGAATCCTTACCCAAAGCCTAAGAGGAGGCTGGATAAGACCGACTCAACAAGAGAGTGTATATATTGGTGTCTTGTACAAAGCCCAAGATTGAGGCAAAAAAGGGACTGACTCTTTTGGGATATCATTATACAAAGCCTAAGTGGAGGCTAAAAGCTTGACTTTTTCGGGGAAAATGTTTTATCTGTCTTGTACAAAGCCCAAGATTGAGGCTAAAAGGGATTTTGACTCCGCCGGGGAGATTTGTATGTGTTTTGTACAAAGCCCACGATTAAGGCTAAAATGGGTTTGACTCTTGCTGGAGAGTATTATCTGTCTTGTACGAAGCCCAAGATTGAGGCTGAAAAGAGTTTAACTCTGCTTGGGAAATCATTCCTAAAAGCCTAAAAGAAGGCTGGGAGGAAATGACTTTACTGGGGAAGATATCTGTTCCAAGCTTAAGAGATGAAGATATATGTCTTGTACAAAGCCCAAGATTGAGGCTAAAAGGGTTTGACTCAACAAGAGAGTGCTTTTATCTTTCCTATACAAAGCCCAGGATTGTGGCTGAACAAGCTGGAGAAATTTTTCTACACAACTTGAGAGGAGGCTAGCTCCTGATAGGGGAAATCATTATACAAAGCCTAAGAGGAGGCTGAAAAAGATGGACTCAATAAGAGAGTGTTCTTATCTGTCTCGTACAAAGCCCGAGATTGAGGCTAAAAAAGGTTGACTCAATAAGAGAGCCTGAAAAGGTGATTGACTCAACGAGAGAGTCTGAAAGTTGATTGACTCAACAAGAGATTCTGAAAGGGTGAGTGATTGACTCAACAAGAGAGTCTGAAAGGGTTAGCTCCGCTGGGGAAAATCATTATACAAAGCCCAAGAGGTGGTTGATTTTGCTGAGGAAAGATCATTATACAAAGCCTAAGAGGAGGCTAGCTTTCTTCTGGGGATCATTGAGATCCCTAGGCAGGTCTAAGTGGGGAATCAAATCTTGCTAAGGATTTACATACGAGTTGAGATATCAGATGCCTTGAGGTTCTGATACTGGTGGATAGACTATCCCTTGTTAGGAATCTTTTAGGAGAGAGACTGGGGTTTAGCTCTGCTGGAGATTGATCCAGAGTGATCGGGGTTTCTCCTATGTTTATAGGGAACTTGAGAATGTCTTTGAGACTCGAGAGGATTAGATTGTCCAAGTCTACTGGTGTGGAAGAGTTTTATCTTTTGTATGATTCCTTCAAGAGGAGACAGGTGTTTTAAGGGATGAGAATCAACCCTATGTTCGAGTTTTGACACTGGAAAGGCTGCTCTAGAAAAGGATGACTAAGTTATGTCTTATACCTTTAAGAGGTCATCAGGGTCCTTGTATTAAGCACAAGAGAAGGCATGAGAACTTCTAAGAAGCCGGAGGGTCCTTGTACAAAGCCCCAGAGGAGGCGGGGATACTTTTAGGATGCATGTGGGTCTCAAACCAAGAAAAGTTCAAGAAATTCTATTCACCGAGAATAGATCATTTAGTGAAAGTTCTGAGGTTTGAAGAAACTCAAGAGATGTTATTCATCGAGAATAGATCAACTCTGGGGAGTAGAATTTCTTTGACAATTTCTAGGGGTGACAGTCTGAGAAAAGTTTCAGGAAGAATACTGCCTTTCTCTTTGTTCCATATTGTTTAAGCCGAAGAGAAGGCAAGACTGTATCTGGAAATCCTATGGGGATCTAGTTTTATCTGTATTTAAGAGTGACCAACATAGCTTTACCTAGTTCTAGACCTAGTTGCCGGGGAAAACTCTAAATAGCTATACTAGTATATATACAGTTTATATATGACAAGTATTTAAAAGGATATGAAAGAGGACTAACCGTGCGCAGCTTCTCACAATACAGTTATATTTATATGAAAGCGAGTATATGAAAGTTGTTAAAACTTACAAGTGAGCAAGCTTCCATGCTGTATTGTTAGTTGTTCAAAGAAATTAAAGAAAGTTTTGATAACAACATGTATATTTGAATCTAAATCAAAAGGAAAGTTCTTTTGAAAATATTGTTGGGGCTTATACTCAAGGAGAGTCCCAGGGTTTAACAGTGATCGCGCTGTTGTTATTGAAATCGCATCAGTACTTATACAACGACTGAGGCCCAAAAAAGGTTTTCTGTACAAAGGGATGGGTCTTACCACTCAAGGAGAGGTCCAAAGAGTATTTAAAGAACAAAAATGGGAATTACAATACGAGGGTAGGCCCAGTTGAAAAAAAGTTTGAAAACGACGATCGCGTCGAAATTTTCTAAAGCCAAGTGGGACTTATACAATGACTGAGGCCCAAATTTTTTTCACAAAAAAAGGGTTGGGTCTTACACTCTATTAGAGGCCCAAAGAGTTTGAAAATGAATAAATATGGGTCTTATAGCTCAAGGAGAAACCCAATTGATTTTGTTACAAAGGCGACGATCGCGCCGAACTTTTGAAAATATACCGAGGGACTTATACAATGTGTAAGGCCCAAAAAAGTTTATTTACTAAGGGATTGGGTCTTACACTCTATTAGAGGCCCAAAAGTGTATTTGTACAAGTGATGGGGCTTACAACTCAAGGAGAGGCCCAAGGAGTTTTTTTGTTTGAAAAATGGCAATCGCGCCGAGATTTTTTTATCGTGTCCGGACTTATACAATATCTGAGGCCCAAAATGCTTTTGGTTAAAAGGGGCTTACAACTCAAGTGATGGGGCTTACAACTCAAGTGATGGGGCTTACAACTCAAGGAGAGGCCCAAGGAGTTTTTTTGTTTGAAAAAGATTGATGAGGGTGAAATCAATCAAAACCCTATTTTTGTTAAAAATGGAATTAATTTTGATTAAAAATTAATAAAGTCATTGAAAACATGTGAGAAACGAGTTGTGATTTTGGGTCAATGTTTCAAAAATCATGTTTTTATCCACAAAATGATTGAAAACAATAGTTTGGAAAATTAAGAGAAAGAAAATTTTTAAAATGTTAAAAACAAATAAAAATTAATTCTTTGCAAAAATATCAAATATATGAAATAAATAATATTTTTTGGGAAATTTTTGTAAAATAAAATATTTTAACATTTTTGTGAATTTTGAAAAAAAGAATCAACTCAAAATCATTAAAATTAAGAGAGAAATTAATTTTTGAATCAATGAAATAAAATCACAAAATTCAAATATTTGAATATTTGAAAAAAGGCGCCAAGAACAACCAAGAACACGCGCGTGTTCTGAGTTTTTGCAGATTTGCGTTTTCTCACTAATCTCACTGAATACTTGATGACACAATCCACATATCAATCTGCTCGTTTTCAACTCACGATTATGTCTATGGTCTTTAATTTCATTTATTTTAAGTATGGAATGAGAAATCAAAGAAAAACCTCAAGAACCCTAATTTCTGCATGAAGGCTAAGAAATTCCATACACGATTCATACAAAGCAATCAATGGAGGGGAAACACTCCATACATAATTATGAACATATGGCAAAATTATTGTGCGAGAAAATATGCATGAATCATGAGATGACCAAGTTTAGGCTTACTTAAATGTCGTGGCAGCAAGAGCAATTTGATTTTTGAGTTGGAGGTGTTACAGATGAGTTATGATGATCTGAATAGCTTCTTTAGGTGCTATGGAGTGTGTTTGAATGCTTGGAGTGGATTGAATTAAGCTGGAACTTGATTTGGCACCGCAACTGCAAATCTGTCAAAGGCTTGTGCAGATGGCTGGTGATTTTGAGAAATTAGTGTTCCAGATGTTATGTAAGAGTTTGGATCACTTCTATATGTTATATGTGAGGTGTGTGTGTGTGATTGGTTTGGTTGGAATTGCTCTCAAACTCAAAACCTAATAGTGACTTGAGTTAGAAGGAAAAATTGGAGTGAAAGAGGTGATTTTGAGGAAAGCATCAGTTTGGGTGCTTTGGTGTACTCAAACTGATCACAAATGAGGTCTATTTATAGTACAACAAGTTTGTTTTGGTTGCGATAGTGTATGGCAACTGGTACATGTCTGTGGCCAATTGTGATCAAATGGAATCTCAAGTCTCCTCTAGCCATTGACTTGAGGTTAGAGCACATGCCTATGATTCTTTGGTACAAGGATAAGTCTTGACTGAACTTGGATAACATTGTCTTGATGAATGCCACCTCTATTCATATGTTAAATGTTTTAAAACAAAATTGAATATTTGAAGCATCTTTGAATTTAGGAGTGTCATGCCTAAACATAGCTCCATGGACTTGTGAGGCTGGTAGATCAGTGCTTGTCCCTTGGTTATTCCCCCTTGAGGTGTGCATATGGATAACCATGCTTTTTGTTGCACAATTTGATCAAATCGAGCCCTTATGCGCAAATCTGCCTTGCCAAGACAGTTTGCAGCAAGGCATGTTGCAGCTGTCATAACTCCTAGCCCAGGTGGAGTTTTCTCATGTTTTTGGGATCATTGGAAAACCCTAATATGATACAACACATGTGTGATCATAGTTTGTCTTGAAACTATTTGGATCCAATTGAAAAATCATCATGAACATTGATGTTCAAGACTGCCAACTTAGGCAGATTTTCACTAAGTGTTGGAAAAGTGTCATTTTCATGTTTTTTGCCATTTTGATCACTCCATAACTAAAAATCCATGAGGATTTGGAATGAGCTGTAGTTGAAGCTATTGTAGAGTGTAATGAGAGCTATAAATCCAGCTTTGGATCATCCAAAATGGTTGCTTGTATCTCAAGTTATGATCCTTGGAAGTTGGTACCCTAGCCACTTTGTTCCATAACTTAGAAAATTTCTAAGATTTTTAAGGTTACCCCTTTTACAAGTTAACTCACTTTATTTGATTTTTCTTGATGAATGATGATTCAAATCACATATAAACATTGTTTTAAGGTCAAAGAACCATAATTGTGAAAAATCCCAAAAAGTCAAACTTGATTTTGTGCACAGTTGACTTTTTATCGGATGAAATCCAAACTGTGCAATCCTTTGTGAAATCAAGCCCTTGACCTAAATCAAACCTAATGGATGGATTCCATAGGTGTTATAGGGTGTATTGAATCATGTCCCAAATTTTGGGAGCATGTCCTGGTCAAAAGTCAAAGACACAGTTGACTTTTTCCTTGAAACCCTAATTGTGGTCCTGATGAAATTGAAGCTTGTGGATCAAGCTTCTTGGATCAATCCATTGTTGCAAATGGATCAATGTAGTGTATTGGAGACCTCAAATCATGTCTTGAGGTCTTGGCTCATGTTTTTTTCCCAAAAGTCAACTTAGGGGTGAATTAGGTCAAGAAACCCTAATTCCTGATTTTTTATAAATGCATCCCCTGAGGTTAAATTAACTTGCTGATTAGGTCCATGAGGTCCCTTGGAGTATCGTGGGTTGTGCTTTGAAGCATTGGCTCATGCCCAGATGAAAATTTCTACCTGGAGGCCTTGGTCGACCAAAACCCTAATTTGGTGACACCGGCGATCTCGAGGCTTGACCCACTTGGAATGCTGCAACCTTGTGCTTAATTCTTGATGTGGGATTCCTCTTGATCCTTTATGGGTATTTGAGAGTTTATACAAGTTGAAGATCATGTCATTCCTTGATTGATCCTTTGTCTAAGTTCTCTGAGAGGGCCTGAAACCCTAATTTCTGATTATGGTGAATGCTCAACCATCTTTGAGGAGACTTGTGAGACATGTAAATACATCCATATTGTGATGATGATTTTCACAATGATGGGAAATCTTAGTGGTCAAAATTTGGGGTATGACAGATGCCCCTATTTAATCTTCTTGGACCCGAAGGTGTGAATGGCGAAGTTATTCGGGCATTCGGGGTGCAAGAGGATTAAATATCGGAATACCTGAAATTTTGATGATGGTTATGAATGGCAGTTTGCTCATCCATCTTCTTTTGCTAAGCAATGATACTTAGAAAAGGTAAAACTTATCCTCGATCCTGGTCTTCAGCCAAGGAACTGGTCTAAGTTTCCTTTGTCAATAAACTTCCCCTCGATCCTGGTTTCCTACCAAGGAACTGGTCTAAGTTTCTAAAATAATCTTCCCCTTGATCCTGGTTTCCTACCAAGGAACTGGTCTCAGTTTCTGAAACAAACTTCCCCTCGATCCTGGTTTCCTACCAAGGAACTGGTCTAAGTTTCTGAAGTAAACTTCCCATCGATCCTGGTTTCCTACCAAGGAACTGGTCTCAGTTTCTGAAACAAACTTCCCCTCGATCCTGGTTTCCTACCAAGGAACTGGTCTTAGTTTCTTTTGTCAATAAACTTTCTTGACAAGGGACGCTATTTGTAGCGGTTTTCCTCAAACTACCGCCGAATTTTCCTGGGAAGATGCCATTTGCTGGAAAAAATTTTGATGTCAGACTTGCTGAGGAACCCATTCATCTGAGTGTAGTGGTGTACAAACTTCTCAGTTGGAGACGCCATTTGTTGACTTTACTGGGGAAAACGAGTCTCTTGAAAGATTGCTTTCCGCTTGGGGATATTAATCATACTTTTCCTCGAGATATTTTTGAAGAAATGCCATGTGATGCAATCCAACTTTGAGGTGCTGATGACCTTTTCATCAGCAAATTTTCTGGAGAAAAACTGTTGTACTGCCGAATCTTTGATTAAGAGGCTTTCTCTGGGGATTTTCCTTAATCAGGGAAAGCGAAGATATCATCTTCAATGGCGAAGAGTGACATTTGTCGAAGGTCTTTTTGCCTTTCATAGGTTCAAGTTATCAAAGTGGTCGAAGACCGTCTCCATCTCAGAAATAAATGGGGAGAGAGGTGGTTCAGACAAAACATTCCCTGACGAGGAAAGAACTGACAACTCAAGTGAGAGGACTTTTTATTACTTAGGGGACAAGACCGACTAGAATGATAGTGATACAATATGAATGTGAATGCAACTCAATTATGCATGATGTATGTATGTTTATGCCGACAAAACTGACGCGACATACAGACGAATAGATGAACACGACTGGATACTCGGCCACTGCGGGGGACGAAGAAATACCATTTGTTCCAGATAGCAATTATGCCTTGCTTAGGAGAAATAGTTCCGACGGGGAACACGTTGGTCGGGCTTAGGAGATAAGAGCTCGACCGGGGTGTCAGACGGAATATTCACATCTGACACAGCTGATCCTCCATTCAGGCATACTGGCTTAGAAGGAGTACTTTGATTCTGCACTTTGAAGCTTAATCGCCTTTGGGAGGGGCGATCGATGTTCTTTCGATGTTCAACAGTCAAGAGGAATTGCCATCTTTATTTTAAAGTAGAATAATTTTGACAAGTAAATTCATTTTTGTTTTATTTCAAGAATCGTTGATCATATTAAAATGTCGTTCTGTAAAGCTAAAACAAATAAGAATTGCAAACAAAAGCACTAGGGCTCAAATTTTATTGATAAGATGGAAATCAGCCAAACGCGTGATTCCATAGAGTATTTACAAAGTTAGAAAATGGCAATTTAAGGGAAAAGGGATACAGTGAAACATGACGACCGCTATCCTTCTACCAACTTTGAATTCTGGACATCCTGAGCTTCCGTCGAAGATGACCTTGACTGGAGTTTTCCTGACGTATGGTATTACTGCTGCTGGGGAATTTGCCCCTTTGCTGGACGTAGTTACTTGCCATTAATCCCTAACTTTTGCCTGGATTGTACTTTGAGATTTCCAATCCATCGGGATAATTTTTTTTGCTTACGTCTCTAATATTTGCCTGAACCGTCCGTTCGGGTTCTCAATCCACCGAGACGTTTCTTTTTATTTTATTTTATTATTATTTTATTTAGGTGAAGTATTTCTTGACTACGTCAACATTTGTGGGGTAGGCAAATTCTTCTCCATCCATGGTTGCGAGTCTCAAGGCACCGCCTGAGAAGGCTTTCTTGACCACATAAGGGCCATCATAATTCGGAGTCCACTTGCCCCGGGAATCAGTGAGAAAAGATTGTATCTTCTTGAGCACGAGGTCTCCTTTTCTGAAGACGCGAGGTCGAACCTTTTTGTCAAACGCCTTCTTCATCCTTTGTTGATACAATTGACCATGGTACAGAGCCATGATTCGCTTTTCTTCGATCAGATTCAGTTCGTCGTGCCGACCTTGACACCATTTAGCTTCTGTTAGCTTAGCTTCCATCAATACTCGGATTTATGTGATCTCTACTTTTATAGGGAGCACTGCCTCCATGCCATATACTAGAGAGAAAGGGGTTACCCCTGTTGAAGTGCGGACAGATGTGCGATAACTGTGAAGAGCAAAGGGTAGCATCTCGTGCCAGTCTTTGTAGGTTACAATCATCTTTTGAACGATCCTCTTGATGTTCTTGTTAGCCGCTTCTACCGCTCCGTTCATCTTAGGTCGGTAGGGAGATGAGTTATGGTGTTCGATCTTGAACTCTGCGCACAACTCTTTCATCATCTTGTTGTTCAAGTTAGATCCATTATCAGTAATGATCTGACTTAGAACACCATAACGGCAGATGAGATTGTTTTTGATAAATCGGACTATCACTTGTCGGGTTACATTGGCGTATGATGCTGCTTCGACCCACTTGGTAAAGTAGTCAATGGCTACCAGGATGAACCGATGTCCGTTCGAAGCCTTGGATTCAATCATGCTAATCATGTCGATTCCCCATATGGAAAAAGGCCATGGGGAAGAAAGAACTTTGAGATGTGTAGGCGGTACATGGATTTTCTCTGAGTATATCTGACACTTGTGACACCTTCTCATGTATTTGTAGCAATCAGATTCCATTGTCAACCAATAGTACCCTGCTCTTAGAATTTTTCTCGCCATTGTGTGTCCTTTGGCATGAGTGCCAAAGGATCCTTCGTGAATCTCTTTTATCAGCCTGTTTTCTTCTGGTCTGTCTACGCATCGGAGCAAGACCATGTCAAAGTTTCTCTTATAGAGTGTATCACTGCTCAGGAAGAAACTTCCAGCCAACCTTCTGAGGGTCTTTCTATCTTTTCTGGATGCCTTAGGTGGGTACTCCTGTTTCTGAAGGAAGCATTTGATATCGTGATACCAAGGTTTATCGTCTATGATTGCTTCGATCGTGAAGATGTAAGCGGGCCGTTCAAGGTGCATTATGTCAATCTTAGGTATGTCATTCCATTGACTTACACTAATCATGGAAGAGAGAGTAGCTAGTGCATCAGCCATGTGATCCTCTTCACGAGGGATGTGATGAAACTCGATTCTGTTGAAGAATGGTAACAACCTTCTTGCATAATCTTTATAAGGAATTAGCCCTGATTGGTATGTGTTCCAATCTCCTTTAATTTGATTGATAACCAGGGCTTAATCGCCATATACATCCAAGTTCTTGATCCTTAAGTCGATCGCTTCTTCGAGACCCATGATACAAGCTTCGTATTCGGCCTCATTGTTTGTACACTTGAATGTTAGTTTGACAGTGAAAGGAATGTGGGTACCCCGAGGTATTATAATGATTGCCCCAATCCCGTTTCCATAATGATTGATTGCTCCGTCAAAAATAAGTCCCCGTTGGGAACCTGGTTCTGGCCCTTCACTGGGTAGCGGTTCATCGTAGTCTTTCATTTTTACATACATGACATCTTCGTCTGGGAAGTCAAACCCGACTGATTCCTGATCAACAATCGGTTGATAAGCCAAATGATCGGCTAAAACACTTCCTTTGATGGCTTTCTGAGCATGGTACTCGATGTCATATTCTAACAACAACATCTGCTAACGGGTTATCCTTCCCGTGAGAGCAGGGTTTTCAAAGACGTACTTAATCGGATCCATTTTGGAGATTAACCAAGTAGTGTGGCAAATCATGTACTGGTGAAGATGTTTGGCTACCCAAGCTAAATCACAACAAGTTTTCTCAAGCATAGTGTACTGAGTCTCGCAGTCGGTGAATTTTCTGCTCAAATAGTAGATGGCAAACTCTTTCCTTTTTGTTTCATCCTGTTGACCAAGGACACAACCCATTGAGTCTTCCAAGACTGTTAAGTATATGATCAGTGGTCTTCCTTCCACTGGAGGTGATAGAATCGGTGGGTTCAACAGGTATTCCTTGATACTGTCGAAGGCAATTTGGCAGTCTTCTGTCCAAACGCAGTCCTGATTCTTTTTTGAGGAATTTGATGATCGACGCACATGTCGCGGTCATGAGGAATATAAATCTAGAAATGTAGTTCAGACGTCCCAGGAATCCCCTGACTTGTTTCTCAGTCTTTGGAGAAGGCATTTCTTGAATGGCCTTGACTTTGTCAGGATCAACCTCAATTCCTTTCTGGCTGACGATGAACCCTAAGAGTTTCCCTGAACGGACACCAAAATTTGAACTTATTGGGATTCAAGCGGAGTTTGTACTTTCTCAGACGCTCGAATAGTTTTAATAGGTGGGTCACATGCTCCTCTTCTGTCTTAGATTTGGCAATCATATCATCGACATACACTTCTATTTCTTTGTGTATCATGTCGTGAAACAAAGTAGTCATGGCCCTTTGATAGGTTGCCCCGGCGTTTTTCAAACCGAACGACATTACTTTGTAACCAAAAGTGCCCCATGGGGTAATGAATGAAGTTTTCTCCATATCTTTCGGCGCCATTTTGATTTGATTATAGCCCGAGAATCCATCCATGAAGGAGAAAACTTTGAACCTTGTTGTACTGTCTACCAGCGTGTCTATGTGCGGTTAGGGAAAGTCATCCTTTGGAATGGCCTTGTTCAGATCCCTGTAGTCTACTCACATTCTGACCTTTCCGTCCTTTTTCGGGACTGGTACTATGTTGGCTAACCATTGAGGATATTCAGATGTGGTGAGGAAACCCGCGTCAATCTGTTTTTGTACTTCCTCTTTGATTTTGATGGCCATGTCTGGATGAGTCTGTCTCAACCTTTGTTTTACTGGCGGACATTCTAATGTTAACGATAGATGATGTTCCACGATACTGGTATCCAAACCTGGCATATCCTGATAGGACCAAGCGAATACATCGGGAAATTATTTGAGAAGCCTTATCAAATCTTCTTTGACAGTCAGACCGAGCAATGCTCCAATCTTGACTTCTTTTCTCTCTTCTTCTGAACCCAAGCTAACCGTTTCCAACAGCTCTTTGTGCGGTTCAATGGACCTTTCCTCTTATCTGAGTAATCGGGAGATCTCTTTTGGAATTTTATCATCATCTTCCGCTTCAGCCTCAAATACCGGGAATTTAAAGTTGGGAGAAAGCATTGGATCATATGTTTCAATGGGGTTTAAAATAAGCAATCTGCATGACGTGATGATTTGTTTTTTTAGAAGAGATAGAGAGAAATGCAAGAGTGTGTGCAGTGTATTTTCTGATAACTGCTTGTTTTTATTATTTGAGTTGTTTTTTAGGATGACCATTTTCTGAAAAAAAGAGAAAAGAGAAAACAGCAATAAATGCAAAAATTACAGAATGACGTTATTTTATTTATGATTTAGTCGATTCTTGAAACTACAGCCCTATAAAACAAAACTCTGTCGCCTTGGGCAAAGCGAAGAGGGACATTTACAGAAAGTGAGCCCTATCAAAACATCCGTTTCACCTAGGCAGGGTGAAAGGTTAAGGTAAAGACGACAATTACTTAGACTTATGAACGACTTTCGGAACATCGACAGCAACCCATTGGCGGCAAACTCCTCGGTGAATCACAAAGTCTGGTACCTTCTTTCTTGGCTTGTCTTCAGAAATGACGCTGATTTCTGGCAGAGCGGGATCATTGGAACCTGTCTCCCAGGCAGAGTTGTCGTAGGAGGATTCTTCTGTTGTATCTTGCACAGTGCTTGTACTCTCGGGCGGATCTCCCCATCCAGTTGACTGGATGTCTTCGAGCCTGATACGAGAATTTTCAGGAGAGGTGTATTTGACCAAGAAGTCGAATTTGCCACTCGGTTGTCCTAAAGTGTCCCACACTTCTTTGGAACTGAATGAGTCATCCCTTTCGATAACGTTGACCTCGGGAAAAGCATAGTTAAGGAACTCTTGTCCTGTAATTATTGCAAATTCATCGTCGTATTGGATATTTTATGAATGCCCAGAGTAATGATCCCATGACTCTGTGGGAACACAAGTATTCTTCTCAATGATGCTCAGCTGATATTCATCGTTCGGCTGACTCTTTTGCCCCGAGGCTCCTGGGTACGGCTGCCAGATAGGCAGGCCATCCATTGGGCCATAATAGTCATGGTAAAAGTTATCTTTCATTAGAGTGTTCTCCTCTAATGAGTTTGGTGGAGCACGACATCCTTCCGGATCACAATCTCCGTATATCATTTTGACATCTGATCTCGGTATATATCTCAGACTCTGTGCGGGATAACAAAATGGCATAGGTACCTCTTCTTGAGACATATAACCTTCCTCGTTAAGATAGGACTTCCACTCTTCATCTGTATCGGAGGAATCTCCCTCGTTGATGGTATAGACTTCTTGAGACACTGGGTGAAGGAAACCTCCACTATGGAAGAAGTTCTGAATGGGATGAAAACTTTCATTATTAGTAGCAGTCTGAGTACAGGTTGAGGAAAAACCAAGACCCTTCTTCATTTTGTTATTAGGAGGAATGACAAGCTGTCCCCATCCTTTTGCATTGTTACTTTTGATCACTTCGAGAGCATCTTTGTACGAGGATATTGACGTTCCTCTTTCTGATAGGTTGTCATTGCTCACCGAAAGTGCTTGGAACTGGGTTCCAACAACCTCCTCTGGTTCTACACAGGTAGAAGATGATAAGTTACTCATGATCAAGGCTTGTTCTCCATAAACTGCGCCTAGTTGGTCGTTCTTGACAAACTTCAGCTTCTGGTGAAGTGTCGAAGTGACTGCCCCAGCCTCGTGTATCCAAGGTCTTCCTAACAAACAGCTGTATGCTGCCCGGATGTCCATGACCTGGAAAGTGACTTGGAAAGTGTGAGGATCTATAGTTATGGGAAGGTCTACTTCGCCGATAACCATTTTTTGGGATCCGTCAAATGCTTTGATGATGACCTCACTGCCTCTCATCGGAGATCCTTTAAATGATAGTCACATTAAAGTGGACTTAGGCATAACATTTAGAGCCGATCTGGTGTCAACCAGTACGCTGGCTAAAGCATCGTCCTGGCATTTGACTGTAATATTAAGCACCATGTTGTGACTTTTGCCTTCTTCTGGCAATTCCTCATCATTAAACCCCAAGTTGTTGTAGGAAGTGATGTTGGAGATGATGCTGTCGAATTGCCTTATTGTTACATCTTGTTCCATAAAGGCTTGCTCTAAGACCTTATGTAGAGCTTCCCTGTGAGCTTCGGAACTGAGTAAAAGAGACATCATAGAGATTTTTGAAGGGGTTTGCAACAGTTGATCAACAATGTTGTATTCACTCTTTTGGATGAGCTTCAGCATCTCATCGTTGTTCTTTGAAAGGTCGGGATCACTGATTTACCCGATTGGTTGAATGGGAACTCCAGTTTGAGGTTCCCTTTCTCTGTTAGGTTCTCCGATTCCTCGGTTGAAGATTCGACCGCTCTGTGTTACTCGACTGATGTCTGCAATATTCACGATGGAGGGTAATGGAGTTTTCTTTCCATTCTCAATTGTTGTTGCGCCGTACTTGTAAGGAATAGCTTTATCAGACTTGTACGGTACTGGTCCCGGCAGATAGATAACTACAGGGGCCTTCTGATTTTTCTAACCATCATAGCCGGCCTCAATTAGTTCGAGGTTGAGAATCCTTCCACCCTCAAGAGGAACTCTTGATTCATGGAGTAAAGGGATTATGGAGCACACATCTTTGGCCACTTCTCGTTTAGGGATTAAGACAACATCTTTGCCTCGATTAGGATGATAATTTGACATTGAACTAGAACTTGACCATGGTTGAATTTCCTTATGGTCCAACTGGCCTTGAAGGGATGCTCGCACGAGGTAGCATCATTGATTATCCTCTGAGCACACTCTACAATGCTCATAGTTGTGTGGTGGCACCCGGCCACGTCTGCTTTGTATGCAGTGTAACCTTACTAAATCTGTTTCCATGGATCGAACGTCTTGACTTTGATGCCTAGTAGGGTTCCCGTCAGTCATACTGACTTATTGTGTGTCTTCATCTAGGTAGATCGGAAGCGACCAGTGGTTTAACAAGTGTTGCAGTGTTCTTTGAACGAGTGCACATCCTTGGTCACTCTCCCGATACACTTTACAGTTCTGATAGTCGTGCGAAGTCAGAAAACCGAGCTGGACTTGTGTAGCTTGTAATTCCACCAAGCTGGTATTCATCAGGCGAATATCAAAGATTTGGATCATATTCACTTGATAATGACTTCTATCGCGGTAATCTTGAATCCATCCAAGATCCATCTGACGCTGGAGGGCCTCTTGTACAAAAGAGCACCCCTGATTATTTATTGAGCAGACCAGATAGGAATCATAATCGTGTTGTGGCAGATCATGATGTTGGCTTTGCCTTGAGTGCATTGCCACCAAGTTGACATTCATCGCACGGATGTAGTGGTTTTGAATGATGTTGGAATTTGTATAAGTCATGTTAACCTCACGAATTCGGTGATCTTGGATCCAACCAAGATCCATCTGTTCCTGTAGAGCTGATTGCACCACAAAACATCCTTGATTGTCTTTAGAGCAGACATCACACTGGTGATAGTTATGAGATGGTACGTGACTGTATCCACTTTGTCTATAATGCATCTTGACCAGGTTGGTTCCCAATAAGAGTACATCATGAATTTAATAGCTGTGCTTAGACTCTTCCTCTATCAAATTTACCGCAGCTTTCTCGTGTTGAGGCAACGGGTTTGTCTGAACATTTGGATTCGTATCCTTGAAGGATAAGACCCCGCTCCTGACAAGCTTCTGAACATCGGATTTGAAACTCAGACAGTTTTCTATGTTATGCCCTGGTCCTCCTTGATGATAAGGGCAAGTCTGATCCACCTGGAACCAAAAAGGCGGATTCTTCGATACTGTAAGAGGAGCCCTGGTTTGGACGTGTCCCTTAATCAGTAGTAATGGAAACAGTTCTGTGTACAACATTGGGATAGGGTCAAACCCTGGTGATCACGTTGTACGGTTGTTATTGTACGGAGGACGAGCCTGCTGAAGAGGCTGTTGTGTCCTTTGCTGATATTGTTGTTGATTCGGTTGGCTCTGAGCAACTTGAGGTTGATACATAGGAACAGGCGCATGGTTGATAGCAGGAGTTACAGCTGCTACTGGTTGGTACCGTCGCCTTTGTTTTTCGAGAGAGATAGTGCCAATATCTTGCTCTTTTTTATTAGGGAGAGCACTACCATATCTTTTGGTACTGCTTGATGGTCCAAAATCTTTGACCAGACGTCCTTCTCAGACTGGTTCCTCAAGATGAACTACCATGCCCACCATCTCAGTGAAGTCACTAGGCGCACTGGCGACCATTCTGTCATAGTAAAATGAGCTCAAGGTTTTCAAGAAGATCTTTGTCATCTCTTTTTCGTCAAGAGGTGGACAAATCTGGACGGAAATTTCACGCCATCTCTGAGCATATTCCTTAAAGGTGTCCTTGTCCTTTTGCGATATGGCTCTAAGTAAATCTCTGTCCGGTGCCATGTCCAGGTTATACTTATATTGCTGAACGAAGGCAGCTCCAAGATCTCTAAAAGTGATGATCTTAGTGCGGTTCAAACCCATGTACCATTTGAGTGCGGCACCGGTTAAACTATCTTGGAAATAGTGGATCAGTAACTGTTGGTTCTCTGTCTGAGTTGACATTCTCCGAGCGTACATTACTAAATGAATTTGAGGGCAAGAGTTACCCTTGTACTTTTCAAATTCGGGCACTTTGAACTTGTGCAGAACTTTCACATTTGGGACCAAACAAAGGTCTGCGGCGTCCTTTCCGAATAGATCCTAACCGCGAATGGCATGCAGGTCCTTATGTATTTCCAGTACCTATTCCTAGAATTCCTTCATTCTGTCGTCCATACTTTCGTTTCCAACAGAAGGTATATGTGGAATCTGCCCTTCCGGGACAGTGTGTACCACGGGTGGTGGTATAGTCATTACGACAATGACTCTTGGTGCTTCCCTCTCCCTAGGTTTGTAACCTTCAGGAGTTGCTGTCATGCCTCTTGCATCTTTGCTTTCCCGAAGTTTGTAACCTTCAGGCCCAGCGGTTCCTGCTGCAGTTTTCGGATCTTCCGTGATCGGCGGAATATATCCTTCCGGGATATAGTTGAGTGGCATGCCCCAGGGACGATCTTTAGGCATGTTATACCGAGGATCATACTTTTCCACTATGGGCGTCAATGTGATCTCTGAGATCACAGTCCTTTATTGTTGCATCTGGGCTGCTGTCAGAGCTTGCATGTCATTGTGAAGTTTCCTCAGATATTCTTTCAGAGCGTCGAGTTCTTCTCTCAACTCTTTGTTCTCTTCCTCAAGATTATCCATCTTCTTCTGTCGATTGGCCCAAGTATTGTACGAATGAGACAATTTGAATCTAGAACCGAGACATAAACGTAAGATTCGTAGGTAAGAAGAATGCGTTATGTGAGAATGATGAATGATATGCAATAATTATATTAATTAATATTTTCTTTTTGTTTTGTCAAAATAAACTTCAACAATTGGATTGCAAATATCATACAATGGGGAAACCCCATTTTATTGAATTCAAAGATTGCGGAAATGGAAATACAGTAATTTACAAAGTGCTGTAAAAGGAAAAGTCTAAACTTATGGATCCTGTGTCCTCTCTGAGGAGGGCTCAGGTGCTGGTTATGGTACTTTCCTTTTCTTTGACTGGGGCTCTTGAGCCATTGTCGGGTTGTCAACCTTTTGCCAAGTGAAAAGAGCGAGTAAATTCCTTTGGTCTTCTTGATTTTCTACAGCATGTTGCTCTAATATCTCGATCAGAGCATCCTTTTCTTTCAACAATTGCTGTATTTTGTTACACTCCACATTGAGAATGCGGTACTTGTTCTTCCTAGACTTCTTCTCCTGTTGAACTTTATTGAGAGTAACCTGGAGTTTTTCCGTATCAGACATAAAATAAAGGACAAATTCCTTTAACGGAAGAACTTCTTGACGAGGGTAAGGCATCCTCAGCTTGAGAGCTCTAGTTTGTACCCAGTGGAGATAAGGTTCCACAGAGACACAATCTAGTTTTCCTAGAGACTCTCTTCCTTTTCTATGAACATGTTTCCAGGCATGTACTATTTCTGTCTTTAGTGCCATGTCATTTTCTCCTTCCTTGAAGAAAAGACCTTCCAGATGAGCATTACGTGGGACATGCCTCATCGGGTATCCGAATTAACGACGAACTAAAACTGGATGATAATTGATTCCTCCTTTAATTCCTATGAGGGGTACATTAGGGAAGTTTCCACAACGGTCAATGATTCTTATCCCGTCATAGATTCGATTATACCAATCTATGTCAGAGTTGGTAAGAGACATGATTCTCTGCGACCAACATAAAGTACTTTTATGATCCCAAAATGCAGCAGACTTTGGTAAGTGGGAAGTGAACCATTTGTATAACAGGGGTACACAACATGTGATCATTCCTCCGCTGTACAAATTCCTTAAGTGTACAAAATGATAAGCATTTGCGAGCAAGGTTTGTACACGGTTTCCAATCAGAAAAATCTTAATGGCATTAATATTAACGAAGTTATCAATGTTGGGAAACATAAATAACCCATAGGTGAGCAAAACAAAGACGCTCTCGAAAGCAGTGATGGGTAAATCAGTCAAGTGAGAGTACTCCTTCAGTGTTGGTGCCAGTTGGTAATCCGGGAATGTGAAACAGTGATAAACCGGATCGTAAAACTGAATGAGCATGGATAGGATTCCTTCAATTACATAAACCCTTAACAGAGACAACAGTCCTCCGATCTTAGCTCTGAAAGCATCAGGGTTGGTGATCATCCTTTCCAACCCTCTTAAATCCTCTAATTTTGGAACCTTAAAGGTGTACTTGTGAGTCTTCCTTCTACCGAAATCCATAACGCAATCTTTCTCTATGACATTTGCAATCATTGTCTTAGTTTAATTTGAAAAAGAGAGACTAGAAGAGAAACTTTTTCTTTGTTTAAAGTTTTTTTAGATGAAATGAATGCATGAATGCAGCACACAAAAACATAGAAAAACATGGGGTCAAAGGTTCGGTGTCATGAAGTCATGGCTCTACCCATCCCCAAAGGTTGTACTAGTGATTTTTTGTACCTGTCCTCAAAATCATTGACCCCTCTTGGGATAACAATAGCAGGCTGGTTCACCCGAGCGAGCTGCAGTATCTTAGAGTAATCTCAAATGAGGGTAGTATCGCGTGACAACTATTTCTGATAGCTTCCGCACTACAAAATAGTAACATGGTCTCAGCCTACTAAATCCTCAGTTTCACGGACACCACAATCGAATAATCTGCTTTCAACAACCGAAGTCATATAGGCATTGAATCCACCAAGGGTATCTCCACTGATTCGATGGTCGACCGGGGTCTCTTATTTGGGAGTCACTCCCTGTAAGATTACCCGTCTAATGCCATCACTTATCTTAGGTGTCACTCAAACTTTCCAGATGCGGCATCACCCGCAGCCCAATTAGCAGAAAAGTAAACACGGATATCAAGTAGGAAAAGCGATATATATATATATATATATATATAACCCTAAAACTAACATCCTAGACCTCTTAAGAATTCTAGTCTATAATCCTAACAGACAAAATGACACCCCATCAGAGTCGCCATTTTTCTGTAGCAAGCGATTTTTGTCGGTGATGCGACCACCTTAGCGCTGGGTTTTCCTCACCACAATGGTAGGAGGGGGTGCTACTTTCTGATTTCTTATTTATCCCATGAAGCTGGAAGGGAAAGGGAAGCTATCTAAAACTAACCTTGCACGCGAATGTTTAACTGAACAAACGCTTAAAAGAGATTGGGGGGTCCGGGGTCAGGTTATACAATGGGGAGTTGTCAATTACCCATCCTATATGTGGTTATCCACAGGATGTTAGCTTTAGGTTTCACTTTGTACTTGATGGTGTTTATCTGTTAATGGGTTGGGAAAGTTTCTTGGGAATTATGAGTGAGTGAGTGAGTTTTTGTTGATGTTCGGGTTTTCCCGATGTTTTTGGTAAGGTACTGGACCTAAGTTTTGATTGGTATGAAGGTATTGGACCTAGAGTTTTTGATTAGTATGTGAAGGTACTTGACCTAGAGTTTTTGATTAGTATGCTCGCTAAGATTTCACAATCTTATGCCTATGTATTCCCGTTTAAATGAAACAAGGAAATCAGAGCAATTGTAGTTCCTCCTATTCTAAGGGAGGAAAAAGATGATGTTTTGGTGTCTTGTTTAAAGCACAAGATTGAAGCTAAAAGGCTTATTTGTGTCTTGTTCAAAGCCCAAGATTGAAGCTAAAAGGTTTGTTTGTGTCTTGTTCAAAGCCCAAGATTGAAGCTAAAAGGTTTGACTAAGAGAGAATTTGTCATCTCTAAAGAGGAATGGTTGATTTTTGTGTGCCTTGATCAAAGCCCAAGGTTGAAGCTAAGAGGTTGATTGACTCCACTGGGGGGAATCCTTACCCAAATCCTAAGAGGAGGCTGGATAAGACCGACTCAACAAGAGAGTGTATATATTGGTGTCTTGTACAAAGCCCAAGATTGAGGCAAAAAAGAGACTGACTCTTTGGGGATATCAATATACAAAGCCTAAGAGGAGGCTAAAAACTTGACTTTTCCGGGGAAAATGTTTTATCTGTCTTGTACAAAGCCCAAGATTGAGGGTAAAAGGGATTTTGACTCCGCCAGGGAGATTTGTATGTGTCTTGTACAAAGCCCAAGATTAAGGCTGAAATGGGTTTGACTCTTGCTGGAGAGTATTATCTGTCTTGTACGAAGCCCAAGATTAAGGCTGAAAAGAGTTTGACTCTGCTTGGGAAATCATTCCTAAAAGCCTAAAAGAAGGCTGAGAGGAAATGACTTTACTGGGGAAGATATATGTTCCAAGCTTAAGAGATGAAGATTTATGTCTTGTACAAAGCCCAAGATTAAGGCTAAAAGGGTTTGACTCAGCAAGAGAGTGCTTTTATCTGTCCTGTACAAAGCCCAGGATTGTGGCTGAACAAGCTGGAGAAATTATTCTACACAACTTTAGAGGAGGCTAGCTCTTGCTAGGGGAAATCATTATACAAAGCCTAAGAGGAGGCTGAAAAAGATGGACTCAACAAGAGAGTGTTCTTATCTGTCTCGTACAAAGCCCGAGATTGAGGCTAAAAAAGGTTGACTCAACAAGAGAGCCTGAAAAGGTGATTGACTCAATGAGAGAGTCTGAAAGTTGATTGACTCAACAAGAGAGTCTGAAAAGGTGAGTGATTGACTCAACAAGAGAGTCTGAAAGGGTTGGCTCCGCTGGGGAGAATCATTGTACAAAGCCCAAGACACTACAAGAAAATAATCATTTTGCGACACTTAGATTGCGATAGTTTGACCCCAGCCGTCGCAATATGATTTTTGCGACAGTGCTTACGACAGTTTTAAGTAACTGTCACAATATTTTGTTCATATAACTAATAAGATGATATGTTAGTGGGAATTTATTTGGTAAAAATGATTAAAATGCATAGTAGCGGGAATTCATTTGGTATATTATTAAAATCAATTGTTTCCCTCACATACTAAATATCTCTCCTATTTATCATTAAAAAAAACTTTAATTCCTTCCACCCATTCCTTCGCTTTCTTCTCACTGAATCTCAAACAGCTTTCCTTAAGAAATCCCTCTCATTGCATTGAATCATCATCAACAACAACTTTATTTCATATGGAAAAACCTAAAGCCGAAAACCCCCTCCTCCTTCTACTTGAGCGTGTACGACGGTACTGACGAACCCAAATTCCAAAAACCCCCTTCCTCCATCTACTTTGGTGTTTACGACAGTCACGACGGTCCTTAAGTTTATTTATTTGTCAACAAATGTCTATTCCATGGTTTTCACAGTGAGTAAACTGATTTCTCCCCTCTACCCCAACCCTAATTTCTATGTTGAATCTATATATTATTGTCTTTGTTGAGTAAATTAACTTTGTGTTGTTTGTTTCTTGTAAATATGAATTTTTCCAGCAACCGTGAAGACATTCGCGGCACTGAGCTCACCGCTTCAATCCTTTTGGCGTCTTCGCCAACGATAGGTTACGGGATAGTTTCGGTTCAGATAAGTCTTCCAGCTTATTTAGTTAAATTGATTCTAAATTTCATGTTTCAATTTTTATTTTGAGATCTGTTCAGGTTTGTGCCCCATGCGCTTCAGGAAAAGCATGGGATATACTAGGCCTATTTCTATTGTATTTTGGGTAAGGAGTTTACCGTGGCCACCACCAATTTTAGCACCCTATTGACTATACAAATGACTTGTGGCATGTGGTTTGATCAGTTATTTAAGATATTATCTATAGTTGATTTAAGCCATCATTAAACAGAAAAATAATGCATAATTTGATCAAATTGAAACCTGAACATTTTGTTGTTTTGACCATGGCTATATGATGATGACATTAGTTGGCTAGTAGGATTTAGAACAAGGATTGAAAATTCCTTATAGGCTTATGATCTCTCTATGCATTATTGTCCTGCAATAGTTTTGCTTAACTACTTTTGTCGATCTCATAATGTGGATACGGGACATCAATTAAGTCGTCAGACGAGTACCCGGTGGTTTGGAAGATTGGTCGTACTGACACCGACATTAAAAGATAAGTGATTCTCGTATATTCATTTGGTTGTTATCTCATATTTATTTTCGAACGGGTTAAGCATAATTAAGTTTGCAAAGTTCATGGTTTTCAAAGAATTTAGAAGAGGAGCCAACTTCACAATCCATGGTGATTTAAATTAAGCTAACATGTGTGTATGAATATTGATGTTGAATAGTTGTTAGTGAAATGTTTACATTTTACTCGTACATACGGCATAATTGTGTTGATTAAAATGTAGTTATATGTGATATTGTAGTGGTAATCATGTGTTGTATTTGGTCACGTGATAATAATATAGGTACTAAACCATGTCGTACGACTGCTACTACGATACTAAAGGATGCAGGGACTGTACCGAGTCATATAGTTGATATCTTGAACATTGCAGCAAAGACAATTAAGTTAAAGCTACTAATTCAAAAGGAGTGAAGTTGCGTGGAACCAAGTTCGGATCTACGGAATGTTACAATCATGTGTTGTAAGTAAATAAAGGATGAAAATATGATAAAAATAATTGAGGTAATTTATCTGTTGCTGCTCCTATTTCTCTACATCTCTATTTAAGTAATTGAGAGATAGATATCGGTGGTGTTTACATTTTATTGAGTTAGGAATCAGATATTGAATCTTATATTTGTTTTTTATTGAGAAATCATGTTTGAGACTTTTAATGTGCCTGGACTTTACATTGCTGTGAACTCTGTGCTTGTTTTGGCTGCTGGCTACACAACGTCTAAAGTATGTAGTTGGTATTGTTGATAAATATTGTGTTTGTGTATTATGTTGATAGAATTATGATAGGATATTATGACACTGTCTGATTTATGAAACCTTGCCTAATGGAAAAATGTTTTTTACTATTGTATTATGCTGATAGAATTGGAATGATGGAATGGAAATGAACTGTTAGTCTTGAAAGGGGTTTATTTATTTAAACTTGTGGAAAGGCTCTTGTACAACTTGCTAGCTATCTAAACACAAAATGTATAATATGGTTTATCTGCTCCTGCAGTTTGATGCTTTTGGATATCTTGCTTGAAACTAAATGTGAACCACTCTGTTGAGTAAGAACTTATTGTAGCGGATAATTTATCATCTATGGAATATAGAATGTAACATTGGTTCAACATATTTGCATACAAACATGAAAAGATTACCATTTGATCTTTCAAAAAATATTGTTTGTTGAATTTTTTAGGCTGATCTAGAATTTTTTTTAGTGTGAGATGACAGGAGTTGTAGTTGATATTGGAGACGGGGCTACACATGTTGTACTAGTTGCGGATGGTTATGTTATCGGAAGTAGCATCAAGTCAGTTCCTATCGCTGGAAAGGATGTTACTCTTTTTGTCCAGCAGCTAATGCGGGTAGGTAATCCTTGTATAAAATTAGAAGGTTACTAGGCCACCACTTGTCCTGAGTTTGAAAATATGTAAATGCATGATTGTTAATGTTAAAGGTTCTCACAGTTTACCAGTTAGACTATATAATGAAACCATGTACAGGTAAATGCTAATCATGGATGAGTGGGGTTTGATGTATTTTTGATAATATTGTTTACGTTACTTTGTTAATAAATAAAAGTGATTTGATTCTTGATCTGCAAGTTGCTAATCTTGATTCATGCTCTGTCTCATGCTGACATTGATTTATGCAAGAAAGAGGAGAGAATATACCTCCAGAAGACTCTTTTGAAGTGGCTCGGAAAGTGAAAGAAATGCATTGCTACACCTGCTCAGACATAGTGAAAGTTGTCTTGAGCTCAGCGCTTAAATTGATTTGGCATAATCATTTAAGGAGTTTGTGGTGTGATGCTAGCATTAGTTTTGTTTCCTTGGTTTTTGTTAATCCCAACATTTGTTTGGCTAATGTCTAAACTTCTTCACCACTTTAATTTGATTTTTTTATTTATATGAGAAACAAGGGATCTTAAGTTATCTATTGGATTTGATAATTTTGCTTTATAATAATTGCTCTATTTCTCTTAGGAATTTAATGAACACAACAAAGAACCAACCAAGTATATCAAGCAATGGAGAGGAGTAACACCAAAGACCGGGGCTCCGTATTCCTGTGATATTGGCTATGAACGCTTTCTTGGGCCTGAGGTTTGTTCTTAGGCTTTTTAGACTTTCTCTATCCTCCATACTAGATCTATCAGATGGTTCTGAATTATAATACCCAAACCTACATTATGAACTGATAAATTAAATAAACATATACCTGATTAGTTCCCATTTCCTATCATGAAATTAGCGAGGACCACATAAGAAAATGGTAAAAACTTAAAGTGGCATTATTCATTTGGCTTGCCCAGATATCTTCTGACTATAAGGTCAAATTTTGTTGCTTTTACTTTTTGGGTTATGAAAGATTTCTAAAATATAATAGGGTATATGGATGGGATGCCTAAGTGCAGGTAATGCAGATCCTATCTGTGATTTAAACCTGGGATCGCTGATCATGTAGTCTCCTAAGAGACTTGATGATATCACTTTGCTATTGATCTTGGCACTCCTTAAGTTTGTTCCTCCAAACTGTAGAAGAAATCATGAAAATGTAGTATTCCTTAGTGTAATTGTGTAGCCTTGGTGTAATAGTTAAAGTAATATACAGGTTTGGGTCATTTTATCTATAGGATTGGTGATTTAAAGAGTCTTATGTGTTTTCCCTTCTATTTTTGCAGGTTTTCTTTAATCCTGAGATGTATAGCAGCGACTTTACCACTCCTTTGCCAGTCGTAATAGACAAGTGCATTCAGTCTGCACCAATTGACACAAGGAGATCACTATATAAGGTGAAGCACCTCATCTCAATTTAATGGTAACATTTTGTATGAAATAAGCCATGAAAGTGCCTGCTTTTGAGGCCCAAATATTTCAATATGCTGTTTTAACATGATATCCTTAAAAATTTAAATTTTAATGAGTAGTCAGCTTTACCTTAGTATTAGAGAACTTCTAATGTTCAATCTTTAGTGAAGTGCATTTTCTGCTGTTGGCCTAGATGCAATACATCAGTTCCATGTGCTATATCAGTTCACAGACAAGCCCAAATATTTAATTAAGGATCTTATTAAATTCAAGGCCTCCACTCTACATGTTCTTAATGATCTTGATTAAAAAGTAGTTATATGTGATATTGTGGTGGTAATCATGTGTTGTATTTGGTCACGTGATAATAATGTAGGTACTAAACCATGTCGTACGGCTGCTACTACGGTACTAAAGGATGCAAGGACTGTACCGAGTCATATAGTTGATATCTTGAACATTGCAACAAAGACAATTAAGTTAAAGCTACTAATTCTAAAGGAGTGAAGTTGCGTGGAACCAAGTTCGGATCTACGGGGTGTTACAATCGCGTGTTGTAAGTAGATAAAGGATGAAAATATGATAAAAATAATTGAGGTAATTTATTTGTTGCTGCTCCTATTTCTCTACATCTCTATTTAAGTAATTGAGAGATAGATATCGGTGGTGTTTACATTTAATTTAGTTAGGAATTAGATATTGAATCAGATATTGAATATGATTTGTGGCCTTCTGCAGTGATAGCAGTTCCATGACGTTTACGGTGGGAAATGACAACTTAAAATAGTGGATTTTTAGCCTTTTGCAATCTATAACAATGTGTTGGTTGGCCTTGGAGCAGGCAATTCTTAGGGTGCTATTTGGTGGTTGTATCCTAGTCTCGGCGGGGTCTTGGTTTGCAGTTATTTTGATCTTTGGATTGTTGTTTGTTTAATTCAGGTGGTGCTGCTTCTTGCATTTGGCTGAAATGTCGATTGTCTCCTTTCACACAACTCTTCTATATTTTATTGTGTGAAAAAACCTTAATAACCCCCTTTTAAGAATTTCTATCGTGGTATATACCATATATGATAACTGCAACTTCTACAAACCTAAGAAATATGCAAGGGCTTCTAAACTATTTGAGAAGTTAACCTGGAACAGAACCACTGACCTCGTCTTTCTAATGATTTCTTGTGTTACTGTTATTACTTGATGTCAGAGAGGAGAAGTAAATAAATGTTTCTGGTTCTTTCTAATGTTATCCACTAGTAATGTACTTTCCGAGGGATTTAGTTTCCCTGCGTGTGTTGATGTAATGAAAACTAAGAATTCCTCTGCTATATTTAAATTGTTCCCAATATTTGGTAGCTTAAGTTTCATCTACTATAACACTATCAATGTGTATGAACTTGTTGATTGGTGTAATCAATAAAAGTCAATGTTTAAATCCATCATTGATTAGTTTTATTGAATTTTATTTATTTTAATGAACTACCTAAGCATCTTATTTTAAGTGTTAATCACTATAGAAGATTTTAGTAGGTGAGATTCTGTTAATAGCTGCATTCTGAATCCTGCAGATTTTTTTTTAAAATATTTGCAACTTGCGGCGGTTCAAACAGCCACAATATACCTTAGATTTTTTTTAAATATTTGCAAATTGCGGCGGTTTAAACCGCCACAATATGGAGATTACGACAGTTAGCTACCCGTCGTGAAAATAACGACGGTTTGTACGACAGTTTTCACAACCGTCGCAATACGGCCTCACGACGCACATTTTCGTGACAGAGCTGAAACCGCCGTACCTTACAAATTGCGACGGTTCTAACCGTCGTAATCTGCCAAACTGAACCGTCGCAATTTTCCAATTTTCTTGTAGTGAGAGGAGGCTGACTTTGTTGAGGAAAGATCATTATACAAAGCCTAACAGGAGGCTAGCTTTTTGCTGGGGATCATTGAGATCCCTAGGCAGGTCTAAGTGGGGAATCAACTCTTGCTGAGGATTTACAGAAGAGTTGAGATATAAGATGCCTTGAGGTTCTAATACTGGTGGGTATACTGTCCCTGGTTGGGAATCTTTTAGGAGAGAGACTGGGTTTTAGCTCCGCTGGAGATTGATCCAGAGTGACCGGGGTTTCTCCTATGTTTATAGGGAACTTGAGAATGTCTTTGAGACTCGGGAGGATTAGACTGTCCAAGTCTACTGGTGTGGAAGAGTTTTATCTTTTGTATGATGCCTTCAAGAGGAGGCAGGTGTTTTAAGGGATGAGAATCAACCCTACGTTCGAGTTTTGACACTGGAAAGACTGCTCTAGCAAAGGATGACTAAGTTCTGTCTTATACCTTTAAGAGGTCGTCAGTGTCCTTGTATTAAGCCCAAGAGAAGGCATGAGAACTTCTAAGAAGCCGGAGGGTCCTTGTACAAAGCCTAAGAAGAGGCGGGGATGCTTTTAGGAAGTCGGTGGGTCTCAAACCAAGAAAAGGTCAAGAAATGCTATTCACCGAGAATAGATCATTTAGTGAAAGTTTTGAGGTTTGAAGAAACTCAAGAGATGTTATTCACCGAGAATAGATCAACTCTGGGGAGTAGAATTTCTTTGACAATTTCTAGGGGTGACAGTCTGAGAAAAGGTTCACGATGAATACTGCCTTTCTCTTTGTTCCATATTGTTTAAGCCCAAGAGAAGGCAAGATTGTATCTGGAAATCCTATGGGGATCTAGTTTTGTCTGTATTTAAGAGTGACCAACATGGCTTTACCTAGTTCTAGACCTAGTTGCCGGAGAAAACTCTAAATAGTTATACTAGTATATATATAATTGATATATGACAAGTATTTAAAAGGATATGAAAGAAGACTAACCGTGCGCAGCTTCCCACAATACAGTTATATTTATATGAAAGCGAGTAAATGAAAGCTGTTAAAACTTACAGGTGAGCAAGCTTCCATGTTGTATTGTTAGTTGTTCAAAGAAATTAAAGAAATTTTTGATAACAACATGTATATTTGAATCTAAATCAAAAGGAAAGTTCTTTTGATAAGATTGTTGGGGCTTATATTCAAGGAGAGGCCAAGGGTTTAACAGTGATCGCGCTGTTGTTATTGAAATCGCATCGAGACTTATACAACGACTAAGGCCCAAAAAAGGTTTTCTGTACAAAGGGATGGGTCTTACAACTCAAGGAGAGGCCCAAAGAGTATTTAAAGAACATAAATGGGACTTACAACACGAGGGTAGGCCTAGTTGAAAAAAAGTTTGAAAACGACGATCGCGTCGAAATTTTCTAAAGCACAGTGGGACTTATACAATGACTGAGGCCCAAATTATTTTCACAAAAAGAGGGTTGGGTCTTACACTCTATTAGAGGCTCAAAGAGTTTGAAAATGAATAAAGATGGGTCTTATAGCTCAAGGAGAAGCCCAGTTGATTTTGTTACAAAGACAACGATCGCGCCGAACTTTTGAAAATATATCGAGGGACTTATACAATGTGTGAGGCCCAAAAAAGTTTATTTACAAAGGGATTGGGTCTTACACTCTATTAAAGGCCCAAAAGTGTATTTGTATAAGTGATGGGGCTTACAACTCAAGGAGAGACCCAAGGAGTTTTTTTGTTTGAAAAATGGCGATCGCGCCGAGATTTTTTTATCGTGTCGAGACTTATACAATATCTGAGGCCCAAAATGGTTTTGGTTAAAAGGGGATTGGGTCTTACACTCTATTAGAGGCCCATGAGTGTTTTGAAAAAGATTGATGAGGGTGAAATCAATCAAAACCCTAATTTTGTTAAAAATGGAATTAATTTTGATTAAAAATTAATAAAGTCATTGAAAACATGTGAGAAATGAGTTGTGATTTTGGGTCAATGTTTCAAAAATCATGTTTTTATCCACAAAATGATTGAAAACCATTTAAGTTTGGAAAATCAAGAGAAAGAAAATTTTTAAAATGTTAAAAACAAATAAAATTTAATTCTTTGAAAAAATTTCAAATATATGAAATAAATAATATTTTTTGGGAAATTTTTGTAAATTAAAATATTTTGACATTTTTGTGAATTTTGAAAAAAAGAATCAACTCAAAATCATTAAAATTCAGAGAGAAATTAATTTTTGAATCAATTAAATGAAATCACAAAATTCAAATATTTTAATATTTGAAAAAAGGCGCCAAGAACAACCAAGAACACGCGCGTGTTCTGAGTTTTTGCAAATTTGCATTTTCTCACTAATCTCATTGAATACTTGATGAAATCACACAATCCACATATCAATCTGCTCGTTTTCAACTCACGATCATGTCTATGGTCTTTAATTTCATTTATTTTAAGTATGGAATGAGAAATCAAAGAAAAACCTCAAGAACCCTAGTTTCTGCATGAAGGCTAAGAAATTCCATACAGGATTCATACAAAGCAATCAATGGAGGGGAAACACTCCATACATGATTATGAACATATGGCAAAATTATTGTGCGACGAAATATGCATGAATCATGAGATGACCAAGTTTAGGCTTACTTGAATGTCGTGGCAGCAAGAGCAATTTAATTTTTGAGTTGGAGGTGTTACAGATGATTTATGATGATCTGAACAGCTTCTTTAGGTGCTATGGAGTGTGTCTGAATGCTTGGAGTGGATTGAATTGAGCTGGAACTTGATTTGGCACCTCAACTGCAAATCTGTCAAAGGCTTGTGCAGATGGCTGGTGATTTTGAGAAATTGGTGTTCCAGATATTATGTAAGAGTTTGGATCCCTTCTATATGTTATATGTGAGGTGTGTGTGTGATTAGTTTGGTTGAAATTGCTCTCAAACTCAAAACCCAATAGTGACTTGAGTTAGAAGGCAAAATTGGAGTGAAAGAGGTGATTTTGAGGAAAGCATCAGTTTGGGTGCTTTGGTGTACTCAAATTGATCATAAATGAGGTCTATTTATAGTGCAACAAGTTTGTTTTGGCTGCAATGATGGGAAAGCTTAGTGGTCAAAATTTGGGGTATGACAGTGACCATTCTAAAAGCTCCTAAGGTATCAATTGAGAGTGTCTAAAGCATCAAATTACTTCTGGCACAAGAAACTTGGCAGATAGCACAAAAAGCTCCTAAAGAGGTAAGCATCACAAGTTGAACTCTTTTAAATATGCATTGCTTTGAAGTCCACTGATCATACACCTCTCATGCATGTTGTAAATGTTGTGTTTGAAACAATTTGCCATGTAATTCTTGCCTGTAACATGAGGTAACATAGAAAATGCAATTATAGGCCTTTTTCAAAAACACCATCGGGTTTTAAAATAGGGACCTCATCTGAAAAAAACAAGGGCACCATTGGATTCCTTGTGAAATTCTAGGCTGGATAGACCTAAATTTTGTCCCAATCCATGGAGAAATGAGAAAGTTACAACCTTTATGTTTTTGGCCCAAAAGTTGGCCTTGCCTTGCCCAGGCCTAAAACAAGGCATGCCTTATGTATTCATGGGGTGGTTTTGATACACGGATGTATCACCACCTCAGTGGTAGAAGGCGCGCACTGCAACTTGGAGGTCTGGGGTTCGAATCCCCCTCGCCCCAGACCATCTTTTTACTATTTTTTCCATTTTTTTACTATTTTTCATATTATTTTTAAGTGATTTGAAAAATTAATTTCTCTCTCAATTTTAATTATTTTTTATTGATTCTTTTTGCAAAAAATCACAAAAATGTTAAATTGTTTTATTCCGCAAAAAAAAAAAAATCAAATTTATATTAGTTATTTAATATAGTTGATATTTTTGTAAATAAATTTATTTTTATTTTTTTTAACCCTTTCAAAAATGAATATTCATCTTGAAAATCAAAATCAAATGAGTCCTAAATCATCTTGTGATTAAAACCTCATTTTTCAAACCTTAATAAAAAATCACAAGTAGTTTATTTAGACTTATTTGGTATTTTTGTCATTTTTATTTATCTTATTAAAAGGATTACTTTTAAAAGAAAATGAAATTAGGGTTTCTTTGATTTTCACCCTAAACAAATCTATTTCAAACATTCATGGGCCTCTAATAGAGTGTAAGACCCAACCCTTTTTGTACATAAACAATTTTTTGCCTCAGATATTGTATAAGTCCCGACACGATAGAAAATCTCGGCACGATCGCCATTCTCAAACAAAAATGCCTTGGGCCTCCCCTCGTGTTGTAAGTCCCATCTTTATTTTTCAAAACATCCTTGGGCCTCTCCTTGAGTTGTAAGACCCAACCCTTTTGTAAATAAACCTCTATGGGCCTCAGTCATTGTATAAGTCCCTCTGCGATTTTCAAAGCAACGGTGCGATCACTGTTAAAACTTGGGCCTCTCCTTGAGTATAAGCCCCAACAATCTTTTCAAAAACAACTTCTCTTTTGATTTAGGTTCAAATATACAGTTGTTATCAAAACTTTCTTTAATTTCTTTTAACAACTAACAATACAGCATGGAAGCTTGCTCGCCTGTAAATTTTAAACAACTTTCATTTACTCGCTTTCATATATATATATATATATATATATATAAAATTGTATTGTGGGAAGTTGCGCACGGTAAGTCTTCTTTCATATCCTTTTAAATACTTGTCATATATCAACTGTATATATACTAGTATAGTTATTTAGAGTTTTCCCCGGCAACTAGGTCTAGAACTAGGTAAAGCCAGTTTGGTCACTCTTTAAATGCAGTCAAAACTAGATCCCCATAGGATTTCCAGATACAGTCTTGCCTTCTCTTGGGCTTAAACAATATGGAACAAAGAGAAAGGAAGTATTCTTCGTGAACCTTTTCTCAGGCTGTCACTATTAGAAATTGTCAAAGAAACTCTACTCCCCAGAGTTGATCTATTCTCGGTGAATAACATCTCTTGAGTTTCTTCAAACCTCAGAATTTTCACTAAATGATCTATTCTCGGTGAATAGCATTTCTTGAACTTTTCTTGGTTTGGGACCCACAGGCTTCCTAAAAGTAGAGCTGTCAAAATGAGCTACCCAGCCCTAAACGGGTCGGCCCTAATGGGCTCGGATTTTTTAGGGCTGGGCCAAAAAAACCCATTTCTAATATGGGCTCGAAAATTACTACCCGAGCCCGACCCTAGATGGGCTTCGGGCTACCCGGCCCTAAATGGGTTTTTTTTAATAAAAAATTAAAATAAAAATGTCATAATATTTATTATAAATAAAATAAAAAATTATATTATTTCAAACATAATACATTTTTAAAATACATTTTTAAGTACTATATTATCTTTTATCAATACTATAATGTGTTTTTAAATACAATACATGTCTAAATTGTATAAAATAATACTAGAATATTTAACATAAGGGAAACTAATAGAATACGAGAAAAGAGTGTTGATTATATTAATGTATAATATTTACAAGAGAAATTTTGAATAGAATATATATAAAATTTAGTGAGGTGAGAAAAATCAATGTGTTATTTTGGAGTAAGATAATATAAGTATTAGTATAATTTTTTTAAAATTTATAGTGATATGGGCCTAATGGGCTACTCACGGCCCATATGGGCTAGCCCTAATGGGTAGCGGGCTTTTTAGGGCTGGGCTAAAAAGGCCCTGAAAAATATGGGCTCTAATTTTAAGGCCCAAGCCCTATGATTCTTCGGGCCTGGTGGGCCGGCCCATGTGGGCTAGCCCATTTTGACGGCTCTACCTAAAAGCATCCCCGCCTCCTCCTGGGCTTTGTACAAGGACCCTTCGGCTTCTTAGAAGTTCTCATGCCTTCTCTTGGGCTTAATACAAGGACCCTGAAGACCTCTTAAAGGTATAAGACAGAGCTTAGTCATCCTTTACTAGAGCAGTCTTTCCAGTGTCAAAACCTCTGACCAATATAGGGTTGATTCTCATCCCTTAAAACACCTGCCTCCTCTTGGGCATCATACAAAAGATAAAACTCTTCTACACCAGTAGACTTAGACAGTCTAATCCCCTTGAGTCTCAAAGACATTCTCAAGTTCCCTATAAACATAGGAGAAACCTCGGTCACTCTGGATCAATCTCCAGCAGAGCTAAAACCCGATCTCTCTCCTAAAAATCCCCAAACCAGGGACAGTCTACCCCAAATCAGAGCCTCAAGGCATCTGATATCTCAACTCTTCTGTAATCCTCAGCAAGATTTGATTCCCCACTTGGACCTGCCTAGGGATCTCAATAATCCCCAGCAGAAAGATAGCCTCCTCTTAGGCTTTGTATAATGACCTTTCCTCAGCAAAGTCAGCCTCCTCTTGGGCTTTATACAATGATTCTCCCCAGCGGAGGTAACCTTTTTAGACTCTCTTGTTGAGTCAATCACCTTTTCAGACTCTCTTGTTGAGTCAGTCACCTTTTTAGACTCTCTTGTTGAGTCAATCACTTTTTCAGACTCTCTTGTTGAGTCAATCACATTTTAGCACTCTCTTGTTGAGTCAACCTTTTTTGCTTCAATCTTGGGCTTTTTACAAGACAGATAAAATACTCTCTTGTTGAGTCAATCTTTTTCCAGCCTCCTCTTAGGCTTTGTATAATGATTTCCCCTAGCAGGAGGTAGCCTCCTCTTAAGCTGTGAAGAATGATTTCTCCAGCTTGTTCAGCCACAATCCTGGGCTTTGTACATGACAGATAAAAGCACTCTCTTGTTGAGTCAAACCCTTTTAGCCTCATTCTTGGGCTTTGTACAAGACATAAATCTTCATCTCTTAAGCTTGGGACAAATATCTCCCCCAGCGAGGTCACTTCCTCCCAGCCTTCTTTTAGGGTTTAAGGAATGATTTCCCAAGCAAAGTCAAACTCATTTCAGCCTCAATCTCGGGCTTTGTACAAGACACATAAAAAATATCCTCACCCGAGTCAGTTAAATTTCCCATTTCAGCCTCAATCTTGGGCTTCGTACAAGACACATACAAACCTCCCCGGAAAAGTCAAACTTTCAGCCTCCTTTTAGGCTTTGTATAATGATATCCCCAAAAGAGTCAGTCTCTTTTTTGCTTCAATCTTGGGCTTTATACAAGACACCAATATATACACTCCCTTTTTGAGTCGGTCTTATCCAGCCTCATCTTAGGCTTTGTATAAGGATTTCCCCAGTGGAGTCAATCAACCTCTTAGCTTCGACCTTGGGGTTTGATCAAGGCACACAAAAATCAACAATACCTCTTTAGAGATGACAAGTTCTCTCTCAGTTAAACCTTTTAGCTTCAATCTTGGGCTTTGAACAAGACACAAATAAACCTTTTAGCTTCAATCTTGGGCTTTGAACAAGACACTAAATATCTTTTTCCTCCCTTAGAATAGGAGGAACTACGATTGCTCTGATTTCCCTGTTTCTTTTAAACGAGAATACGTAGGCATAAGGTTGCAAAATCTTAGCGAGTGATGCGTGTTATCCGTAAGTATACGGATTACGTTAGAGTAATATAAAAGATTTATCGATCCCACAGAGACCAATGTCAATCTATCGATTACTATTGTTACGTTGTTTATCTAAGGCTAATAAATATCACAGTAAAAGTTTTCTACATAACGAAAATAGAAATAAATCAGATAAATACTATACTAGAATGTAATTCACATCAATCAAACAATACTCCTATCATCTAAATAGTAACACTTACGGGGCAATGTTTTCTTCTTTGAAAAAGAGTTAATTAAAAAGGATCCGCCGCGTTAGCGTGATCGGAACCAGACCTAACCTTTAATCTATACCAGCCGCTCACGCTGCGCCGATCGCTCTCTGTGTTAAAGTGATAAAGTCCTTTTTATGTAATTACCTCTAAGACTTAGTTAAAAAGTGCTTTCGATTGAAAATATTTTATACCAAAGGGTTTCCGGCATATGCTCGGCCAACCGGATCCTAAATCTATAAACGCGTCCAAAAATAGTTTAAAACCTCTTTCTAATAATATAAAACCTTCCTAGTTAATCAATAAAGTGCTTCCGCTGTATTTATCAATTAACAACTAACAAACTCTTTTCTAAAATGTCGGACGGCTTTCGATCTTACCCGATCTAGTCACAGTCATTACGCAAACAAAAACACGGTCTCATTTACGTAATGACCGATCAATTGAAGTTTAGAAGAGTTTAATTAAAATAAAAAACAGCCCTTAATGTATTTCTAAAGAGATGACATGTGGAGTACCGTCGGAACGACGATCCTCACATCCTAGCACAAGGGATTTAGCTGGACATGGTAACTAAAAACATAACAATAAATTGGTTTGCAAAGTAAAGCATTTGTAAGATAAAAATGTGCAAAGTGTGAGAGTATACTTTGAGAGAATGAATATAAGTGTCACGCTTAAGTTCAGTTCCGAAAGATAAACAGATCACACAGAAACTTAAAATAACAAAGTAAGGGCAGAGACAGAAAACAAATGAATGTAAAGCAGTGCAGGAAAATAAACGAATATAAAAGCGATGCGGAATATAATAAAATGCAATTTATAAAAGAAACCTGCTCCAAAGCGGAGACTGAATCTGGTACAGAGCTGGAAAGTAAATTGCGGGAAAGTAAATAACTTCAAATATAAACACTCCTAGTTATGGTTGCTCCAATCTAACTAACAACGATAGTGCAATAACCCCTTGATGTGACAGATTATTGCTTTACAAAATGAACTTTATGCCTAAGGTTGGAAACTAGGATTAGATGAAATAAAAGTGAAAATACAAGGCCTATTTATAGGAATCTTGAAGTTGTAACTGCCTATCATCATTATGAAAAAACGGCTAAATAATAATTTTCTTCGTGTGTAACTGCTTCTAACGTTTCTGACCGTTTACCTGTTACAAGGGTCGGCGCCCGCCGACTCCCTCTCTGCGCCCGCAAAGTGTGCATGAGGAATAAAACGTCTTTTGTGACCGTTGGAATATGGGCGAAACCTACTACTCAAATGGCGTCCTCTATGGCGTTCGCTGAGTGAAACGGTTAGTGTACAATTTGCACAGAAAATCTCCGTTTTGCGTCGTTTCTTCACTGCAAGCTCAAATCAGGAAATGTATCTGAAAGTAAAACAAAATACCATAATCACAAGGGAAAATAACAAATAAACAACTAAAAACATGTGCAATCGGAGTGAAATATATAGTGTGTTTCAGTGTTATCAAATTCTCCCACACTTAAACCTTTGCTTGTCCTCAAGCAAACTCTCATAAGCAGAAAAAGAAAAACAACAAACATACAAGTATCTTATCTGGGCTAAAGACTTAAGTTTGATCAATGATGCATCAGTAGGTACTAACTCATGAACTAAGGGTATCGTAATGACACTTTCCGTGATTTGCGGGCATAAGTTCCTCTCCTATACAAACTAATCCAAACCATGATGTTATACTTAGGCCTTTCTTACTCATTCCTTTCTTACCCCTTTTCATTCAGGCGCAGTCACATTAAGCCCGTTATATTTCACTCGCATGGTGAACATAACCTGTGGTAATCCTGATCTTATTATTATAAAAAATTTGATAATTTTTTTGTTCTTTTTTTCTTTTTCTTATATAATTTTTCTTGCATTTTTTCTAAAGATACTTTAGCATCTTCTTGAATTTTTTTTCTTTCTCTATTCTTTTTCTTTTGCAGGATCTTACCTATTTGCATCAGTTTGTCACTTAGCGGTGGCTAAGATGGTGCTGACTACTAGAATAAACTACTTAAGGGTAAGTGATGAAGGGTGAGATTTTAAGGCCACCGTATAAAAAAACTGGATAGGCTCCTATATTTAAAGAACTTACGGTGTAAAAACGATATCGATTTTTCAAAAGTTTTCCCAAGCCTTTGCAAATGATACTTGCTTGTCCTAATAGCCCAAATTTTCAAAATAAATGTTGTTTTCTTTGCTAAAATTTTTTTGTTAAGGCTCAAGAAATGGGAAAATAGACAAACTCACACAAAATGACTCATCAAGCACATGTGAAATTTTTTAAAACAAACTATACTAGAGAGCAATAATAAAATAGAAATAGTAAAGACAACTAAAAACAGTAAATATCTCCTCCCACACTTAAACTGAACATTGTCCTCAATGTTTCGATAAAAGGGATAGGTGAAACCTGGCAATCAATCATGTCGGCCACTGGGGCCATCTCCACCATGCTCTGAACGCCTGGGACGACGGCTCCTACTGCGGTGTCGGGTGGTATGCGACAGCTCCATCTGCTCAATCATCTCTATTAGAGAGGCATTCTGATCTCTAAGTGCTTGGAAGCTCTCAAGAGTGGACTGCTATGACTCCCACATAAAGTCCGTCATCTCCTGCTGTTGTTGGTACATGGCATAGAACATGCCATCGCGCTCTTCTTCTCTGGCTTGCTGTGCTAGCCACATTTCTTCGGTGATATAAAATCCGGAAGAAGTACCTGCATGATGGTTAGTAATAGGTGGGGTGTGTGCAGGTGATACATGGATGGGAGACTACTCCATACGGTCAAACTCATCATCCGTCTCGTTTCCTTCGTCCTTAGGGTCGTTTGGTAGTAACGGACCTAAAATAGGAGCAGCCGTCAAATCATAGAGCCAGTTTCCTCTTTTGCGCACATCAGTGCGACTTGAGCAAGGTAAAGCGACACTCGGGATGGAAGCGTTGCGAACCATGAGGATATAACCTCCTTCCGACCTCGTTTTGCACAAAGCATGTCTCTCAAAAATTTTAAATCAATGGTGCGAGGCGGGAGCGGTTCCAACGTGGCTAACTCGGTGTCCAGGTGGAGGGCTCGTGTAATGAAGGTAATCAATCCTCCAAATGCCACGGTGCTGCCCTTTTTCTCAATAGCCTGCATATGCGCTATCATAAATGGTACAGGATTTAATCTTTTTCTAAGTAAAGCAGCCTGTAAAAATATAAATTCTTTGGAATTCAACTTGTTAGGATTTTCACGAGCAAAAATAGTATCAGCTAATAAAAGGCGGAATACTCGTATGGCTGGGTTATGAATGTCTGAAGCCAAATTTCCGTCAAAGGAGTAGGTGGTAAGCCTCAGTTGACCAATTCGTGTCTATGGGTGCCTCGCAAACTGCATCATTCCCGTAATGGAATCCTAATAACTCAGCAAGTGCATCAGTGGTATAAATGTATTCAACGTTGAACATCCTAAACCTCACAGTGCCTACAGTGCTAGCAGTGTTATCTCTGACAGTGTACTCCAAAGAACTCAAAAATTCGCGGGTTAGCTTTTCATAAGTAGGCTCCTTGCAAATAAAGATACCATCTAATTTTAAATTCTCTAACAGATAAAATACGCTATACCGTATACCAAGGTTATACACACAGATATCATTAACGTACCTCGTCGCAAGAATGTTGCGTGTCTGCAGTCTGTCCCATTTTTCCCATTGCTTGACTCCGTCCTCTCCATCTCGAAAAACGATGTTTCCTTGTCCCTCCGCTGCCATTGTTGAAGTGAAATGAAGGTTTGGTGGTGGAAAATGGGTAATTTGGGTTTTTGTAGATTTGGGTGAAATCTATGGTTTTTATAGAGAAACTGTGGAATGGAAGTGGTAATGGTAGTGGGGAAGTTATGAAATAAGGAATGGAAATGGTTTAGGGGGGTTTTATAATTTCGGAGTTATTGGAGGTAGAAGATGAAGAGAATGGCTAAGAATGGAGGTTTTCTTATTCTGGTCCGTCAAAATCCCAGGACGCCTCCGCGTCCACCAAGTAGGGGTCCGCGTCCGTGGACTGTGTAAATTGGGTTGGCACGGGTTTTGGGCTTTTGTTGGTCCATGTATCATTCCTTGGGGTGTCTATAGCATATTGGTACATGTAAGAAACATATAGAATATTTTGTTTATTTAGTTATTATTTTATATATTTGTAAATTGTGAATGCAGGAATTAAATAACAATTATATTATTAACTCTAAAAAAAGTCTAAATTATAAAAATGAATGAAATAAAAAAATTTTAAATATTACCAATAGATTGAAATAATGTAGATATTTATTATAACTTGAAATAATATGACACTCGTATATCGCATTTGGATGCAATGAGTTTAATAATAACGATGGGAAATTAAATCTACTAATAGTCTGATAATAATAACGATAATAAGAATGCGGTAAAAATAAGAATGCGGTAAAGGTAAAAATAAACTATCATAATAAGCATGTGGTAAGTCCCTCCACACAAAGTGTGAGCTATGACCCAGAGCTCCTGAATATCTTCTAGAAAGACTGTCGGTGGACGCCCTGACTCATGTGAGGACAAGGTGCCTGTGCTTCTGCAAGCTGGCGTCTGAGATCGTAAATCTCCTGGTATAAAAGATCATATCATGAAGCATTTGTTGCATCCGAGATCTGTATCTGTAAGGTGAGCTCGGCTCATTCTTCGCGAAGAGAAATGATTTCCTTGCGTATAGTGTCAAACTCTGAATATATGTCCCTGCGTTGCAGATTAATGTTAGAGGAATAGACAGTAGTCCTTTCAGGATAGGGTGTAGGGTGGTACTCAGGCACAGGTGGGTTCCTAGGTCGGATAGGTGTCTCGTCTTGGCCTTCCAAAGCGTATGACCAGTTACCTTTGTCATGGATACTTGTCCGGGTGTGGTTTGGCAAACCAAACTAGTGAACGACTTTGTCGTCTATTAGGAGCTTAAAGTTATCTGCACTAAAGAATGCTCTCCTGATAAGGCCACGGTCAAGGCAATGATTTATGTCAATTAAGGTGTAGCTAC